>CM066997.1:96801069-98027530 GCA_033977485.1 Hydrangea macrophylla | reverse complement strand
TCAGGGGCCTCCGATAACATGACTAATCTGTCAAATGTTTTTTCCACTTATGAACCTTGTTCAGGTAAAGATCTAATTTTTCGACTAATCTTCTTTCAATTAGTCGTCTCACTTGTGATCTTAATTGTTGTGTGACTTTCTTTCCTTCTCACTGTGTTTTTCAGGACCTATCCACAAAGAAGATGATTGGCAGTGGTAAGAAGGAGAATAGACTCTATATTCTGCTGCCCAGTGAAGCTGAGAATGGAAGTAGTACCCGAAGTGCATATCATTCGTTGAGGGAGACTATTTCTAAAGAGGCTTGGCTATGGCACCAGAGACTAGGGCATCCTTCATTTTATTTAATTCGTCATTTGTTTCCTTCTTTAATAAACAATAAGAATGTTTCTGCTATTTTATGCGAAGCATGTGAACTGGGCAAACACCATCGTGCTACTTTTAATTTGAGCTTGAATAAAAGTACTATTCCTTTTCAAATTGTTCATACTGATGTTTGGGGTCCCCCAAATATTTTTTTTTTGAATGGTTATAAGTGGTTTGTTACCTTTATAGATGATTTCTCTCGTACTACTTGGGTATATTTGATGAAAGAAAAGAGTGATTATATATAATCTTTAAAAACTTTCACAAGATGATATGCGCTCAATTTAGTACGACTGTCAAAGTTGTCCGTTCTTATCAGAGGGGGGGGGGGGGGGGGGGGGGTGGGGGTGTGGGGTGGGTGGAAGTATATATAGTGGTCTAAAAGATTTTTTTTTTTTTTGATGATCACAGTATGATTCACCAAACATCCTGCATTAATACTCCACAACAAAATGGAGTTGCAGAACGTAAGAATCCCCACTTGTTGGAAACTGCCCGCTCTATGATGTTTTCAATGCAGGTTCCTAAGTCCTATTGGGGGGGAGGTAGTCTTAACAGCCTCCTACCTCATCAATCGATTACTGATTTTTTACCTATCTCATACTAGACTAGAGGATGGTTGGTAAACTGATTTACCTATCTCATACTAGACTAGACACAGCGTTTGCTGTGAGTGTGGTCAGTCAGTTTATGCACTCTTCGAGGCAGGTTCACCTTGATTCTGTCTTCCGAATCGTGAGGCATCTCAAATCAGCACCTAGAAAGGATTTATTCTTCGCTAAGAATGGTCACACTCGAGTGGAGACATACACAGATGCTGATTGGGCTGGTTCAGTCATCGACAGAAGGTCGGCAACGGGGTACTGTTCCTTTGTTGGTGGAAACTTGGTAACTTGGAGGAGCAAGAAGCAACCGGTGGTGGCAAGATCCAGTGCTGAGGCTGAGTTTAGAGCTATGGCACAGGAGCTTTGTGAACTATTATGGATTCAGATTATTCTGTCTGATCTTGGTTTTGTGCCTGAAGACTCAATTAAGTTAAATTGTGACAATAAAGCTGCTATATGTATTGCTCACAATCCGGTTCAGCATGATAGGACCAAACATGTGGAGATAGATCGACATTTTATCAAGGAGAAACTCAATAGTGGTAGTATATGTACTCCGTTTGTGAAGTCTGGAGAACAGCTGGCTGATGTTTTCACAAAGAGTCTTGCAAGCAAGTCTTTTCACCTAATTCTTGGCAAGTTGGGTATGAGAGATATCTTCGCACCACTTTGAGGGGGAGTGTTGAGATTTATTATTTTTTATGTCTTGTAATTTATTTTCTCTTTTTATCAGGGACCTTCTTGTAATTATTTTTCCTTCTTTTTGTAGGATGAATAAAATATGAGAGACACGTTTGTCTCTCCAAGTTTGGCTTTATTCTCTGTCAACATAATATTGATTAGTGATTGATGCTTCACATTTGTCCACCCATCTGATACAATGGATACCCCATGAGAATACCAAATATCTTTAATAGGAATTAAGTCTTTTTCAACATTTCTTTTACACTTGTCTAATAATGTTATAATGTAGTTCTTGCTTTTTCATAAAAAGGAGCCTTGTAACATTTGGATCCTTTATTTATGGCCAAAACCATCTCATGGAATTGAGGATTTCTCAACACATTAAATGGAATTCCGTTAGCACATAATCCCTTCATCACCTTCACGTTAACCACATCTCTATCCATCATCTTGAATGCATCTTCAATTGGCCCCGACGATGAAGGAATTTGTTGCTTTGTGAGAGTAAAATTTTTAAGCTCGAAGAAACTCCCCTTTTTTTTTTCCTGCCTTGTGTACTTTTTGTCGCACTCTTTCATATGTAAGACGATCGCTCATCAATACTGGACAACCTTTGATTTCTGCTTTCTTCCATGGTGGAGCGCCAAAAAAGTTATAATGAATTCGAGTGTATGAACTTGTAAATTTAGCTTTTGCAAAGATTGCATGTCCAACTTTTTCATCCCCCAAGATTTTTCCCTTGTGCCGCACGGCCTGCACCAATGAAACTAACTTCATTGAGCAATGATTTCGACTTTGCATCTACTTCCAATTGATTTGTCTGTATACTAATTTGTGCGCATTGACTGTTGTTGCGTTCTACATGATCTTCTTCGTCAGTTGAATCATCTAAATTCACTGTATCATCGACAGGTTGTTCTTCAAATGAACCAAACATTCTGTTGATATCTTTTTCTTTTTCCAAAAGCCATGAATATGTTTGAGAAATATTATGTAGAAGAGAGACAATAACTTGAATGGCAGAAATTTTATATTTTCGTATATGTTAGATTGACTGATATGCAATGAGGCCAATTAGAAGAAAACTAGGAAACAAATACTAAAAATTAGAAAACAAGACAAGGAAAGGTTGTATAGTAAGTTGTAGTGTTGTATCAAATCAAAAAAATAAAAGAAAAAGAAATAGAAATATCATATCTCGGAAATTGTAGAAAAATTAACCTATTTTTTATTTTTTTAAAAAGGGAAAGGGATAGTCAATAAATGGGTCATATCAATATAGAAAGTTGTAGAAAAAAGTAAAGGAAAAATTGAATTATTTTTATTGAAAAAAGAGAATATAGAAAGGAAACTGGTAAATTACATTTCTCTCATTAAAGAAGTTTCCTTTTTTTATTCTCTTTTTACAATAATGAAAAAAAAAAAAAAAAATCTTTCCTTCACTTTTTTGGGTTAATTACAGTTTACCCCCTGTGGTTGGGCCTATTTTCACTTTAGCCCACTGTGGGTCAAAAGTGGTAACTTAACCCCCTTGTGGTTTTGGACTAAAGTGAAACTACTAAGATTTCTCTCAAAATAGCTCCACAGGGGGATCAAATGTTAAAATTAGCCCACTTAGGAGAGTTTAAGGGTCCGTTTGATAAAACTGAGAATTAAGTACTGAAAATTAAGTGCTGATTTTAAGTACTGAAAATTTTATGTGATTGAATTTGCAATATTAAGAACAGTATTTCAACTTACTGAAATACACTGCATTCACTGATTATTTTCAGCAGAATTTTTTCAATTAAAAGTTTTCAGTGATTTTTTGACTGTTTTTTCAATTAAGTGGTTATTATCAAACGCACTAAAAAAATTATGTGCTGAAAACTTTCATTTTTACCACTTAATCGGGTTATCAACACACCCTAAGTGTCATAATTAACCCCGCATGGGCAATTAACCCCAAAACTAGCTCCCCAAAGGGATCAAGTGTTAAAAATTAGACCCATGTAGGTAGGTTAAATGGCAGCATTATCTCCACATAGGGGATTAACCCCAAAATTAACCTCACAAGGGGCTTGAGTGTCAATCTTTTTGGCTAATTTTAGAATTTTCATTAGTATTGAGTGAAATCTTAACAATTGCACTTTATTCCGAAACAACAGGGGGGTTAAGTGTCCACTTTTGAACCACAAGGGCTAAAGTGAAAATGGCTCTAATCACAAGGGGGTAAATTGTATTTAACCCTACTTTTTTCTACAACTTTCTATACTGATATGACCCATTTATTGACTTTCCTTTTTCTTTTCTTTTTTAACATAAAAAAATAGTTTAATTTATCTACAAATTTCGAGATATGATATTTCTATTTCTTTTTTTTTTTTTTTATTTGATACAACACCAATACAACACTACAACTTACTATACAACCTTTCATTTTCTTGTTTCCTAATTTTTAGTATTTGTTTCTTAGTTTTCTTCTAATTGGCCTCATTGGACTTATCCATTTGAATACACCCTTACCCATCCATATACATATCAGTCAGTTTAACATATACGAAAATGTAAAATTTTTGCCATTCAAGTTATTTTCTCTCCTCTACATAAAATTTCCCAAGCATATTCATGGCTTTTGGAAAAGAAAAAGATATCAACAGAATGGTGGTTCATTTGAAGAACCTGTCGATGATACAGTGAATTTGGATGATTCAACTGACGGAGAAGATCATATAGAAAACAACATTCAATCCGCACAAACTAGTACACATCAAATCAATTGGAAGCATATGCAAAATCGAAGCCATTACATAGTGAAGTTAGTTTCATTGGTGCGGCGTAAGGGAAAAATCCTGGGGGTCAAAAAGCTGGACATGCAATCATTGCAAACCTAAATTTACAAGTTCATACACTCGAATTCATTATCACTTTTTTGGTGCTCCACCAGGAAAGAAAGAACGCAGAAATCAAACGTTGTCCAGTATTGATGAGCGATCGTGCTACATATGAAAGAGTGCGACAAAAAGTACACGAGATAGGAAAAAAAGAGTTTCTTTGACCTTGAAAAATTGTACTCTCACAAAGCGACAAATTCCTTCATTGTCGGGCCAATTGAAGATGCATTCAAGATGTGATGGATAGAGATATGGTTAACATGAAGGAGAGTATTTTAATTTTATGACTTGTCAATGAATTAAGTTTTTTATTATTATCTTTTATTTTAAAACTTGTCATTTGTTATTTTATCTTATTTTATTTTTATGTGTATGAGTGTATACTATAGTGTATACATAAAATTGCATATAGTACCAAAGGTGACCTGAATAAGTGTTCCGAAACGAAGCGCGACCCTAAATAGTGTTCCGACTAAGTCTACCCCCACCGCACCGCATACTGATTGAGGTACTGTATTGTGTGCCCGTACCCGTACCACATACCAAGGTGACCCATGATGCTGGTAACATTGGGTTGGATTGCTTGGAAGGACTACCCTATAAGTGCTGGAATAAGAGCTCAAGTTTTGTCACATCCAATTATTTACTAACGCAATATTTCCCTCCTAACCATAAAAGTCAACACTTAGTCAGTTACTTATCCAGCTTTGTTGTTCTATAATGCCACGGCTTTCCCCAAATAAACAGGAGAAATTTTACAAGAAAAAGATGGGGAGAAAAATTACTTCCTCCAAAGTGTGTAGTCGGAAAAGTTGGGTAGGTGAAAAACAACACGTCAATCCTTACCAGTGCCTATTCAATGTGCATTAAACGTTACGTACTTCAAATTTCTAGATTCTCCAGCTAGACCTGGAATTCCAAGAACCTTTACAACCTGCAAAGGAAAACCTGAATTAGATGTGTTTGTGTGTGTGCCTAACATAAATGCCCAACTCTTTAATACCACAGTGATTAGAAGAATTCTTTGCTGTTTAGGCATTCAATAAAGAAAACTCAATTTGATGACCCCACTTTATACAGTATTAATCCTAATACCATCATCATCTGAATGACAAATTTTTTTCCCCTCCATAAGAGTATCATTAGAGTAACTTAAAACTCCAGTTTATATCTGTTGGTATTATCATTCAAAACCAACTAACAAGAAACTCTTCTGTCCAAATAAAACATAGAACGAGTTCAAAGACCTCAAAACCCAACTCCTTCATTGTTTGGTCCTAATCTATGTCCATATTTTTGAATACTCAAATTCAAATATTCTGACAAAAGTTATTGAAATGATGAAGCTAATTTCACCTGTGTATCTTCTTCACTCGGCCCGCAACAGATTATGGCTTTTTAGCTTTCCTGGGTTCCAGCATCTTCACATTTTGATCTGCATCAAGCAACCAAAAATTAAGCCTCCTTATCCACCAAACATTACATTGTTGTACACACATCCAACTATACAGGAAAAGAATGATGGAGTGTGACTGTTTAAACCTTTTGAAGTGTTGCTTGCAGTATGGTGAGAATCAAGATCAAAAAATGTAACTTCGATAAATCGCCATTCAAATCTCACATCCCCAATGGGAAAGTAGAGAGGAAATGTTTCAGAAGATAAAACTTCTTACCAATAATCACCACAAGAACACTTTCCTTCCTTAAAATGATGAAAACAATTTGAATCCCTCAAAATAATATGGCGATGAAAAGCTCCTGATATATATTTCATAGCAGAATGGCAATCTCCACAGACTCTAAGGTTCTTATAAATCCGAATAGGCGCTCCGTGTGGAAGAAGGAGAAGTCCAAAAGCAACTGCCAACTTCTCACTGTGATAGGCGAGACCACGTTCCTTACCCTCTTCATCTACATCGTGGAGTGCGAAATTCATATTTGGCACATAACCCGCTTCCTTAATCAATGCCATAACCTCATCAATCTTTGAATAAATCTCATCTGTCCTTGAATGGCTTCTATCTTCGGACATAAATGTGTGAACTTTGCCATTTATCTCCATCCAACTACATCCTGGTTCCTTACTGGCCCCACTTGATTTCATCAATCTTCTTACCTTTGCAGCATCTTCCCATTTACCAGCCGCAGAATATATGTTGGATAGTAACACGTAAGGCATAGCGTTCTTGGGTTCCAATTCAAAGAGGGTCTTTGCTGCTCTCTCCGCCAGCTCTAAATTTCCATGTACTCTACAAGCAGAAAGCAAAGCCTTCCACACGGTTGTGTCGGGTTCCACAACCATTTGATTCAATAACTCCTCAGCCTCATGAATTTTCCCAGATCGCCCCAGAAGGTCGATCATACTGGCATAGTGATCGGGACCGGGTTTTATCCCATACACCTTTTCCATGGATTCAAAATACTGGCGCCCTTGTTCTGCAAGACCAGCATGGCTGCAAGCAAACAGCAAGCCTATAAAAGTAATAAAGTCGGGTTTTGTTCCACTCGCAATCATCTTCTCATAGAATTGTAGAGAGTCCCTTCCTCTACCATTTTGAGCATAACCCACAATAAGGGCAGTCCAAGTAATCACACAATGATATCTCATTGAGTTAAAGACTCTGTTAGCGTCTTCTATGCAACCACATTTTGCATACATAGCTACGAGGGAATTATTGACTGATAGGGATGGTGGGAGACCCGATTTAATAAAATTTGCATGAACTTGTTGCCCAAATTCCAAAATCGTCAGTTCCGCGCAGGCACTCAGAACACTGGCAAGGACAATTTGGTCAGGATCAATCCCTGAAAGCCTCATTTCACAAAACAACTTCAGAGCTTCTCCGTATGAGTTATGGTGTGTGTAGCCAGTGACTAGGGAGGTCCATGAGACCACATCCTTTTCTGATAAACTGTTGAACACCTTAAATGCTGAATCTAAATCTCCCCATTTTGCATACATGTCCACAAGGGAATTGCTTACAAGCTTGTAAGCCTCAAATCCGGTTCTGACAATTAAAGAATGGAGGGATTTTGCATTTGCCATATCCTTAATGGAAGCAAAAGAGTTTAGAACAGAAGGGTATGTGAAATCATCCATTTCCATATCTCTTGCGTGCATTTCTTTAAACAACGACAATGCTTCCACTTCGAATCCCTGCCTCACACACCCAACAATCAAGGAGTTCCAGGAAACTGAATCATCAACTTCCATGGTCTCTAATGCTCTTCTGGCACTATACAAGTATCCGCATTTTGCATACATATCAACTAAAGCACTTTCAACAAACACATTAGCCCCAAAACCCATCTGAATTATGCAACCATGCACCTGTGTCCCAAACCCATGTGCTGAAACTGCTGCACAAGCTGTCAATACACTTGGAAAAGTAAACTGGTTAGGCTCAACCCCTTGAGCTTGCATGTCTCGGAAACACTTGATGGCCCGAATACCATCGCCATTCTGAGAATACCCAGTAAGCATGGCAGTCCACATAACATGATTTTTCCCATCAAAAGTCATTTCAAAGAGATACTCCGCTTCTGATATGCGCTTACACTTTGCGTACATGTCAACAAGACCAGTTTTAAGAAAACTGTTCGCGTCCAAACAAGTCTTAATGGCATGAGCATGAACTTGTTTCCCTGTTGAGAGCAATCCATTCGCCGAGCACATCCTAAGAACACTGCTCAATGTGTACTGACTTGGCTTTTGTCCCTCAAATTGCATTTGTGAAAGCAAATGGACGGCCTCAATTTCACACCCGGATCGACAATATCCAGAAACGAGGGATGACCAAGTGACTGAACTCCTCTTTGGGGTCTCATCAAAAAGTTTTCTAGCATCAGTTAATCTTCCTGAATTTGAATAAGCAGCAATCATAGTATTCCAAGTAAACTCATCCCTGTTTGACATTTTGTCAAACAATTGGCGGGCTTCATCAATTCGCCCAGATTTTGATAAGGAATTTAAATGTTGATTCAATTCAATACATAACGGTGCATTGGAAACAGAATTCACAACGCTGTGAATGTTTTTATAGATCAGTTCAATATGACCTCGTTGATTATAAACCTTGCGAGACAGGTCCAATTGTAAACTAAACTTATACATGTTCACTACCTCATTTTCTCCGACTTAGATTCTTCAACATTGCATATAACTGGAGTTATGCGGACAGAACAAATGATGGTAGATGAAGATCAATTGTTTTGCCCAAAAAAAAAAAAATTCAATACAAGAACACTGGAAAATGCAGAATATCAAGAAATTGAAAATAAAACTTTAAAGAAAAAGGAAAATAATAATAATAATAATACCAAAACACTCATTTGTACAGAATTTATCCTGAAAGTGTCCCTCTTTTCTTCTGCGATAACTTTGATTCCCGGGGAAGCGGAAAAAAAATTACTAAATATTCATAAATAAAACAATTTTGTTTGTTGGACGGTCGAAGTCTTCTTGCTTTCTCTTTTGTTTGTTGGAGCTTTGTTAAGATTCTTGGAGCAATTCCAATGGTATTTATCAAATTTTGGATATTCAAAATACTATTTGGTTATTTGAATAGTATTTTACATATCAAATAAATCTAATGCACTCTAACTATAGTACCAAAATTAGTAGTCATTTATTGTTTAATATATTTTGATGTATCTATAGATACATTAAAAATATTATTTTATTCACAAATCAATGGCTAAGATCTTTTCACAAAATATGGATTCCCTCACTCTCTCTCCAAAGGCTATAAGTTTGGAGACCCAAACCATGAGTTTCCATAATGGATCCTCTTTTGAATCCCTCATTGGAGTGCATTTTTTGGGATAAAAGGGATCCATTTTAGCATCTTTTGGATTTGGATCCCCCATTGGAGTTGCTCTTAGATTGGATAATTTTGTTGCTCACAATTTAGCCCAATAGGTAATATTTTGTAATTTTTTTGCGCCTATTCCGGTTGACGTGATTCCTCTTTCTGATTTTGAGGAACATCCTCAAAGGGATTGAGGCTTGTTTGTTTGTTTCATTGTTTTAATGCAATTGTTTCATCCAGCAAAACAAAAAAACTAGGTAATATTTGAATGTACCAAGGGTATATGTAAAATAGCAGTATAATTTAGGCGGGTTCGGGAGATTTCACCTTTACCCGACCCCGATTATACTTTTAGCCCCCATACCCGCCTCTACTCCAATTAGAACTAACTCATTCCTTACCTATTAGGGGCGAGGCGGAGAACCCGAAAACCCGCCCATCTATCTATATCTATATCTATACAATATACTAAGATAGAGCTATTTTCTGTCTCCTCAGCACTCCACCTCAGCACTTAGGTGGAACTCTACAATTACAAGAAAAATCCGACTTGGTAATATAGCAATCCCTATTGATATAACCTATCAACAACGATAAATTCACATCTCCAACTATACCTCTAACCACATTCTATACTTTAAATCCATGTACCTTATGCAATATAGCAATCCCTATAAGATTTGTGTTAATTTCACTAAATTTTGGAACTCAATGCATTTGACATTTGCTTTGCATTTCCCAAGTTTTTAAATTTAAGAAGCACATTGACAGTCAAAGGATTTGTATTCCTTTTTATATCCTGCAATTTTCATTGGAACTAATTCCTCAAGAGTTGAGTTTGTTGACCTATCTTTCTATACGAACGTGTATATATAAACATGTGTATATGTGTTTAATATTTAATAATAATAATAGTAGTAATAATAATAATAATGATAATAATAATAGTAAAAGTAAAATATTTAATAATAATAATAAATAGATACATAAAACTACAAAAGTAAAATATTTTATAATAGTAATAAAAAGATACATAAAACTGACTAATAAAGTACAACTTAAGGGGTGAAATATGGAATATTTCACAACTGATCACACACTTTCATATTGCTTAATTTTCTCTAAAAATGCAAGGAATGAATGCTTTATTGGATTGTTGAAAGCTCCTTACCCAGTTGGTTCCATCATCAAATTTGTTTTTTTTTTTTTTTTTTTGGATCCATCAGAAAATGCAAATACAATTTGGATTTTGTGGTCTCTTGAAGCCCAGCTGATAAAATTGGCGGTGCCTATATGGCCCTTAGGACATTAAATTGTTTTTTGTATAGGATTTATTACAGGGCAGTCTATGTGAGTAGCTTGGCATTTTTGTGATTCTCTTTTCTTATTACATGTTGCAAGGGAATATGTAATGGAGAGTATTGTTTCTGGAATCTCGTTTTTATCAAGAAAATTTTGTGTTTTCCCCTCTCTTATGTGAGCTTTAAACCTACCAACAACGTTACAACATGTATGTCA
Organism: Hydrangea macrophylla; assembly: GCA_033977485.1. Classification (NCBI taxonomy): domain Eukaryota; kingdom Viridiplantae; phylum Streptophyta; class Magnoliopsida; order Cornales; family Hydrangeaceae; genus Hydrangea; species Hydrangea macrophylla. Next base: position 98,016,676 of record CM066997.1, on the reverse strand, counting down.
AGTGATACCAAGATGGTTATATAATGTCATTCCTCTCTTTTCCTTTTTCCTTTTTCCTTTTAGTTGTTTTTGTCCTTAGAGTCCAATTACTAATGTTGTTGATGCAATAGGGTGACTCCACCTTTGACCTGTTTGCCTAGTTTTTTGCTCTACTACAGTTTCCTCATCTTGGTCTACAGTAAGGGGTGGATATTAGTCGAGCCGAGTTCGAGCAGAGTTCATGTGTTCGCGAGCTTGCTCACGATCGATCTTAAATGAATAAAGATTTCAAGCGATTGCGGGTTTTCTCGCGAGTTTTTTAATGAGCTTTTTTGTGCGCTTTTTAAAACTATATAGTTTAACGATAAATTAATCATTTATCAAGCCTATTTACTAGATTTGTCATATTTTCTCTAAAATAGTACTCCCTCCGTCCCATTTTGAGAGTCCATCTTTGGGAACTCAACTTATTAAGGGGACAAAAAGAATCTACACCTACTTTCCACAATTGCCCCTAATCATTACAACAACTTTTTTAGTTTTGTCTTGGTGTAGATTTCAAGGAGGGATAATTTTGGAAAGTAAGTAAAAAATGTACATCAATTTCAGGAAAGTGGACACTATTTTGGGACATCCCAAAATGGAATAATGGACTCTCAAAATGGGACGGAGGGAGTATAGTTTTACAATAAATACATATATAAAGTCATTATACAAACTCTTTATCAAGCCTATTAATTAACAAGCTTCTGCTCATGAGCCTTAATCAATCGTGTTCACGAACTTTGTTGAACAAGTCGAGCTGCGAGCCCTTTATTTGTTAGTATAGTCAAAGTACAACATGTAGTCACTCTATACTCTAACTCTCCAAAACAACTTTCAATATTGTGATTATTTTGATCAATACGCGGGTAGAGGGATATGTGTACTCAACATCTTATGTTCATTAATTAGAATTCAAATTCTTTTTAACTTTATATTAAAGTAGCACCAAAATGGAGGTATAAGCATCAAAGTTTATAGAAGGTCTGAGCAAAATGGAGTGTTGGTTCCCTTTGTGGGGAAATTGAGGGGAGTTTGTTTCTCCCTCAGTCGTCTATGGGAGGAAGTCCTTTTGAAGTGGGCCCGTGACCCCCCTTGACCGTTTGAAAGTGTGTGTGGCGCCTGCAAATACTTTGACCTCCAACCAAAAAAAAAAAAAAAAAGTAGACACAACAGAAGTGACAGGTAAGTGTTTTCCTCAGGGGATTCTTCAGTAATGTCACATTCATCATCTTCAGCATCCTCTATTTCTTTTCTCCAAAGCTTAAGCGCAATAGTTAATTAGTAACACCATTTTCTAATATAGCAATTCCCGTTACTCCTAACGCAGAAATTATATTACTTCGGTCCCTTCCCATTTTATGTGTCCTTTTTTTATTTTTGAATGTCCCGAAACTATTGTCCGCTAAGAGCATTTAGTGACAAATGTATACTTACTTCTAAAACTACCCCTTACTGATTTTGAAAATACCCAAACAACAGCAAAAGGGGAGAAAAAGCCAGAAAGGGTATTATTGGAATAATGATTATGTTCCCTTAAAATTTGACTTTCAAAAGGGCACATATAAATAGAGACGGAAGGAATACCTATTAGGTTTTATTTTTTTTTACCAATATTACTGAATATTGTATTCATTAATAAGTACTCTATCCGTCTCAAATTAAGAGTCTTAGATTCCATTTTTTGATGTATCATTTTAAGAGTCCTCTTTGAAAAATCAAAGTACTTTAATACACATTTTTCAAAGTTTGCCCTTTATTTGTTTAAAACTTCTCCTTTCGGGGACAAAATTAGAAAATTGAAAATTTCACCACAATCAAAATCCCCCCTTGAAAAGTTTGAATTTTCAAAAAACTTCTAAATATAGGACAGAGGGAGTAATAAAAAAATTCGATAGATGAGATAAGAAAGATTTCGTAAGGAACACATCTCCTTGCAACCATTTGCGTCTAAAAACCAAATAAACAACTTGTAGCCTATGCTTTGATCGACCCTATTTGACAACAAAATTATACCCCAAAATCCCCAAAAAAATTGACTTAGATGATCATCATTTTTTAAGATCATATTCCTATAGTTTAAATGTTGGAATATTGAATACTAAAAGTAACTTCCTGCTATTGGTCCCTAATACCCATATCAAGAACAATTTTCTTTTACTGTCGAAGGTACCCCTTGAACTTGTCGAAGGTAGAAAGTGAAGATTGCCCTCAGTGTACGTTGTAAACTTGAAGTTTTATTGAAGTTGAAGTTGTTCTAGTCCATTTATTGGAGTTTTAAATGGCTTGGTATAATTTCTATCTTCCTTTCTTTGTTTTTTATGCTTTATTTGCCATGAGTAGCTAAATCAAGAAGGTTGGGGATCACGAATCCCACCAATGGACCTCTTTGTGTGAGTTGCTAGGTTTTAATGTTTTTGAAGCATCTATAGGGTTAATATGGGTAGGGTTTGAAACACAGGGCCTTCATCTATGATGTCAAGCATCACAAATTGTGGAAACCATGGATTTTGAACCCCACCTTATGTTTAGCAAATTGACTTTCATCTAACATTGTGAGTTGCACTCCACTTGCTTGATCTTTTGTCCAAATGGAATGTAACCTTAGAAGGTTTTGAACATTAAACCATCTTTTCATGTGTGGCCCAAGCTGGTAAAATGCTTCCCAACCTCTATTTCTCTAATTTATTAAACTTTAGAATTATACTACTTATCGCGATTAGCATGCACTTGAGCTATACAAAGTTGTAATCCGACTAGCTTCCATAGACTCATAGGGTCTTTCTCAATTATGTATTCACACTTGAGGTCATGATGATGCAAGAAAATGAGTGCCGATGCTTTTTTCGTTGAGACAGTCTATTTCCTTCCTTAATAGCGGCATCCAACTTTTTAGATTATAAACGAAGTTTAGCATCAAGTTTCCAAGACAGGAGCATTTAGGCATGATCAGAATTCTTCATGAGTTTAGATCTTATCATGTACAACTTCTGGTTTCATTCAAAAGTTTGAGGTTTGACTAAAACATAAATACAAAACAAAATATTGATTATACGCATTGTAGATTCAACAAATAGATCTGAGTGATGTACAGAAATCAAAGTAGGATGTATACAAACGAGAACTAATCACCAATAAAACTTCAAATTCTATATATGTCTCTCACAAATCTTTTGATCTGAATTACTTATTTCATATAGGTATTATAGGTTCTGATACACCCAAAATTGGCTCTATCCTATGACCGAGCGGTTCAAATCAGCAGCCAGTCCATCATGCACAACTCCTCGGACAAGCATCAGCCCGAGCGGTCCAGTCTACCCGAAACTCATCATCCCGAGCGGTTCATCCATGACCCGGCCAACAGGTCGGGAAGACCGCACATGCACATCCCACCGCGGGAACAGCTCATCCGGGCCCATAGGCATGATCCCGAGCATTACGGGCAGTTTCCTACTCAAGCTAGAAGACTAATGGAAAGTGCAAACTATTTCCTAATCCAATTAGGAAACCCCCACAATTAATGCCAATCTATATCAATTGTATTATATTTCCTTATCCATGTAAGAGTAGGTCTCTTGCATCTATAAAAGAGACCTCTCACCCCCCATTGAGGGGGCCGACTTTTCAGTCTAGACAGCACCTCTATAGAATCACCATTGTACGCATATACCCGGCCGGTATTACTGGTAGTGCCGCCCCTCTTTGTTGGCTCACCACGTCCGTCGGTGATCTGCTAGTGAACGTGCTCAAACACACACGTGGACGTAGGTACCTTCATTAATAGGGCCGAACCACATACAAAACACCAATCTCTCTCTCTCTCTCCTAAAATTGCTCTACTTTACTCTTACCAATTTTTGGCATCATCAGTTTGGCGCCGTCTGTGGGAAACGACAAGTCTTCTCGTCAACAAATCTCTTGATTGATCGTCATGCCACCGAAGAAGGGTAAGAAGGCTGATCAGCAGTCCGACCGGGATGTTCCCGGCACCGGCTGCGGCAGTCATGACATCTGAGCAGATTACCGCGACCCTCACACAACTCCTCGAGGCCCAGCGTCAAATCTAGCAACAGATCGAAGCCCTGCTAGCCCAGCAAAGCAGTCCTCCAGGAGCCGGGAAACGACTCGGGAACGTTGAGTACGGTCGAGAACCGATCTTGACCAGACAACGCGCCCGAGCTAACCCGTCCCGTGTTGAGAATGCCAGAGACATCAACAGTGGGCGTGCTGCCCGAGAGGAAAGGCGGGAGCATATGGCCCGAGAATCAGTCCAGGGTCACTCGGTCAAGAGCCGAGTCATCCATGGGCACACGGTTACCCGGAGTCATAGTCGAGCCCGATCCCAGAGGACAGCACCCCGCCATGAAGAAAAAGCCTCTTCCACCGACCTGACCAACCCCTCGGATACCGGTCAGGAAGGAGTGGAAGCCCGAATCAAGGACTTGCAGAAGCAGATTAACGGAGTGGCCAAAAAGCTTGGTCAAAACCGTGCTCAGAATCAAGCCAATACCTAGACAGAGTCACCATTCTCCAGCCAAATCATGAGGTTTGCCATCCCGCACAAATTTAAGCAGCCTCGCCTAGATCCCTATAACGGCTCGGGGAGCCCGGTCGACCACGTCCGGACCTACAAGGCTCGGATGGCCCTAGCCACCAACTCCGATGAACTACACTGCCTAGCCTTCCCCAGCACTTTGAAAGGCCCGGCCGTGCAGTGGTTCTACTCCTTGAAGCCCCGATCGGTCCGCAGTTTCAAGCAACTTAGCAAGCAGTTCATCAACCAGTTCATTGGTATGCACGAACGACCAAAGCCTGACATACATCTACTGACAGTCATACAAAGGGATAATGAGACCCTCAAGGAGTTCACCGGCCGGTTTAATCAAGAGAAGCTCGGCATCTACGATCTTGATGAAACCGCCACTATCATAGCCTTCTGCTCGGGAGTTCAACACACCAAGTGCGCCATGTCGTTCCATAGAAACCGACCGGAAACTTTGGTTGAGCTCTCTGAGAGGGTTGGGAAGTACATTGACACTGAAGAGTTTCTGAAGACCAAAGGCACCGGGCAAGAAAGCAGCAAGTCTTCCAGAAGTAAGCGAAAGCGAGATCAGCCCGGGAGTTCTGATAGTTCTTCTAGTTCACAGCGGTCTGAGTCCAGTAGCCCCGACCCGACCTCCAGTTCACAGTGGTTTGAGTCTGGCAGCCTAGACCCGACCTCTAGTTCATATCGGTCAGGATCAAGCAGTTCCGACTTTGTCCCCGACACAGAGAAATCAGGAGCCCGACTATCCTGATCCGACCCCCTGTATCCATCGGTCTAGATGAGCCCGACTATAGTGGTACTTGCATGATCACCACTTAAGGCTCCACCAATTGCTAGAGAGCCCTTCCAAAGACCTCGGGCCTAACCCCGAGGCAAACAAAGACCTCGGGCTCCGAACCCAGGCACTAAAGACCTCGGGCTCTGAACCCATGCACCAAAGACCTCGGGGTCACGCTCGAGGCACCGGCTTCGCTTAGGTCCAATCGACGATGGGGGTGAACCCCCTAGGAGGTTGATGATGGAAAGTTTCAAAAGACCCTGCAACCACCATGTTCCAGGTCGGTTACCTACAATCATAGCCTCTGTAAGACCCTCGTCTTAGCGAAAGCTTGGGGGGCAAGATGGCGTAGTGAACTAAACAGGTAATCACACCGGGTATCTACAGGCCTCACGGATAACCAAGTCAAAATTTTGGACAACCCGAGCACCTACAGTACTCAGAGGCATTAACTCCTCTTAGGTCCAAACCGACGATAGAGGTGACTATAATCTCTTAGGTTGGCCGATGATAGAGGAGCAAAAAAACCCTAAAGCGACGTGATTTAGGTCGGCTCTACCAACATGGTTAAGCTCTTCTCCCAACAGTCTTGACGAAGGCTAACTGGGCGGGAGACAACCATCCTGGGGAGTTAACATAAAAGGACCCTAAAGCAATACGCTTTAGATCGACTTTTCCAACATGGTCAAATTCTTCTACCCGCAACCTTGACGAAGATTTATGGGCAGAAGATAACCATCCTGGGAGCTAACTCAAGCAAAAAGACTTCGAAGTAGGCCGAGTCTCAACTCTCGGTCACTTCCTGAGCATTCAAAGACTCCGAATTAGGCCGGGTCTCAACTCCCGGTCAGTTCCTGAGCACCTAAAGGTCCCGAGCTAGGCTGGGTCTCAACTCTCAGCCAGTTCCTGAGGACTTACCAGGCACAGAAGCTCCGAGGTAGCTTCCCGCCTTCCCCAAGCACTCACACAGTGGCAAGTAACATCAAACTGATTTCCAAACTTGCCCCGATATAGCATCTGGCCAACCTTGGAAATGGGGGGGCAGCTGATACACCCAAAATTGGCTCTATCATATGACCGAGCGGTTCAAATCAGTAGCCAGTCCATCATGCACAACTCCTCGGACAAGCATCAGCCCGAGCGGTCCAGTCTACCCGAAACTCATCATCCCAAGCGGTTCATCCACGACCCGGCCAACAGGTCGGGAAGACCGCACATGCACATACCACCGCGGGAACAGCTCATCCGGGCCCACAGGTATGATCCCGAGCATTACGGGCAGTTTCCTACTCAAGCTAGAAGACTAATGGAAAGTGCAAACTCTTTCCTAATCCAATTAGGAAACCCCTACAATTAATGCCAATCTATATCAATTGGATTATATTTCCTTATCCATATAAGAGTAGGTCTCTTGCATCTATAAAAGAGACCTCTCACCCCCCATTGAGGGGGCCGACTTTTCAGTCTAGACAGCACCTCTATAGAATTCACCATTGTACGCATATACCCAGCCGGTATTACTGGGAGTGCCGCCCCTCTTTGTTGGCTCACCAGGCCCACCGGTGATCTGCTAGTGAATGTGCTCAGACACACACGTGGACATAGGTACCTTCATTAACAGGGCCGAACCACATACAAAAAACCAGTCTCTCTCTTGATGTTGTCAATATCAAGATGTAAAAAGTGTACTTTACTTTTCTAAGGATTTGTAGTAGTGAAAGCAAAGGTCGAACCCACAGAGATTGAAATACTACGGCTCTTAATTTTAAAACCTAAATCTAATTAATTATAAAAACGAGATTTTGATTTTGAATTTAATTAAACTAAGAACAATAAAATAGATCTAAATTATGAAAGCGATTTAAAAGTGTTTTTGTAAATATGTTTAAAGGAACCTAGGATTGCAAATCCACCACTAGCTTCATAATAGGAATATTTATGCATTCAATTAGATTATTAAGTTGGATGATAATAGGGAATTGTAGCTACAAGCCCAATTCCTCCGTCAAGAAAATAACTATGGTTCAAGCACCAACATAATCCATCTTCGGTTAGCCCGAATTATCCCACACTAGACTAGGGTTGTGACATAATCCGTCTAACCTAGGCATGGACTATTCGGATACTTGATAGCACAATTCAATAAAGCACCATTACATGTAAATAACCTATATAAGCACAGCAAACATAGATCATTGAGCACATCACAGTCAAAATAGATCTAAGACAAGAATAAACTTTGAAAGTAATGATTTAATCAATAGAAGTACGATTTATTTATAAAAATCCTCTAAACATGTAAACATCATCCATACATAATAAAACTAAAATAAAAACATAAATAAAACCCTATTACTTGGCTAGGGTTTCATTGAAACCCTAGATCTAGGTTTAGTTGGCCATAGAATTGATGAACGGCAAGAGGTTGATGGAGGAGGCCATGGAAATTCTTGGTCTTCTTCTTCTTCTCCTTGCTTTCCTCTCTTCAATGGCTGAAATTTTTGTTGTATATGGCTGTATCTAATGTTGTGTAATGATGTGTAACCACAAAATTGATTTAGAATAGGATTTATATAGAGTTTGGAAGGATTTAGGAAGCTTTCCTAAGCCAAATCACACTAAAATAGCTATATTTATGTTTCTGGACGTCATATGCACAAACCACCTTTGCTGGGCACTTTAATTTAATAAAATACGCGTTTTTGGTTTTTTCAAAGGTCGCTCGCGCGAGGTCCTTTTCGCTGCACTGCACGACTTTCGTAGAATTGCGATAACTTTTTGTTCGAAACTCGGATTGACTCGTCGTTTGAAGCCACGCGTCCGTAACTTGAAGATCTACATTTTATATCTCTGGAGAAATTTCTCAAATCCAAATTATTATTTGTCAAAAATGCAATTTTTTAAGACTACTACTGCATTCAGCTTTCACCGGAATCACCGTTTGAGCCCAGAATGACTTCCAAAGCCACTAATCATTGGATTTTTGTGCATTTTCAAGTTAAAGCTCCAAAACCTACAAAATTTAGAATATTTATTAAAAAATAACTAATAACTACATGAAATGGGCTAACAAAGCATATTTTTAGGACTATAAACGGCAACTATTCGTCGCCGATCATCTCTCTCTCCTAAAATTGCTCTACTTTACTCTTACCAATTTTTGGCATCATTAGGTTCTAATTAATATATCACAGATCTTCATGTCTGGACTATTATTTCATATAAAACTTTAGGTTATAATATATATGGCGAGGATCACTGGCGGAGGCACTAAGGGACGGGGGGGGGGGGGGGGGGGGGGGGGGGGGGGCTGAAATTTTGAGAATTAAAATTTTATCCTAAGTTTTTTTTAGTATTTTACATTTAGGCCTCCCTCAACTATGTTTATGCCTCCCCTCAATTTATGTTTAGGCCCTCCAGGGATCCAAGGCCCAATTTAGTGCTATCAATTACATATATATTGATACAACTCAAAGGAACAACGCCTAAAATTTTAAAAATTACACTTTCAGTGTAATAATTTTATGCGTTTTAGAAATAAGCTCCCTTCAAATTTTGAAAGACACTACACAATATTTATGTGTCACCAAATAGACTTATTATAAGCATATCCCCAAAAATACAATTATAGACAAGTAGATCCTAAGAAAATTGTCAATTATGTATAAATAGACCCCAAAAAAATTGCCTCGGGGGAGAACCCCCGTATAGCCTAGGTCCCCCTAGCCAAAATTCCTGGCTCCACCCCCTAGCGAGGATCAGGTGCGAACTCCAAAAAAGGATTTGGAACTGACTTATTTTTAGCGACGAAAAAAGCACATTTAGCGATGAAAAAAAGGTGCTGTTTTTAGTGACAATTTTTTTCGTTGCTAAATGTGCTTTTTTCGTTGCTAAAAGTGAGTCCGTCCCAAACCTGTTTTTAAAGTCTGCTTAAGATCCGGACTGATATTATATATATATATATATATAAATATATTACAGATCTTCAGATTTGAGTTATTTGTTTCATATATAATTTCTGGTTCCAATATATATATATATATAATTTCTGGTTCAAATATATATACAACACAGAGTCCTTTTAGCGACGAAAAAACTCTTTTAGCGACAAATTTTTTCAACTTTAGCGACAAATATTTTTTTCACCTTTAGTGACGAATTATTTCATAAAGATTTGTCGCTAAAAGTTTTTTTGGCTGCTAAAAATAATTTTGTTGGTTGCTAAAAACTGGTGTACAATACTATCCTACAACCTTCAAGTTATAGGATAGTAGCTAGCCTCCATATATATATTTGAGGCACGTATCACCTAGACCCCCTCCGCCAATTCACCGTTAAAAAAGTGACAGACTGACATAAATAGATACAAAAAATACCCCTGAAAGTTTGGTCCTTGTGTCATTTTAGTGCCTGTAATTTCAATTGGGTCAATTTGGCCCCTGGAATTATAAAAATTGAAGCAATTTGATCCAAATACCCCATTATGTGAGAAAATTTGACAGAATTTATCCACTATTATGGACAATTAAGTTAATAAGCGGTTGGGAGATTGGTGGTGTTCTATTTTTTTCCTAAATTTTTTTGACAAAGCATAGAATTCTTTCACATTTTCTGTCAAATTCTGTCAAGTTTTCTCATAGAATGGTGCATTTGGATTAAATTGTTTCAATTTAAAACTTCAGGGACCAAATTGACCGAATTAAAACTACAGGGACTAAAATGAGACAAGGACCAAACTTTTAGGGGTAATTTTGTATTTATTTATGTCAGTCCGTCACTTTTTTAACAGTGAATTGACTGAGGGTGTCTAGGTGATACGCGCCTCAAATCTCAAGGGGTCTAGGTGATATTACTGAAACGTGAGGGGGGCTTAAATGTGATTAGAGCAAATCTCAAGGGGTTTAGGTGAATTTACCCTATATGTATGTATGTGTATGGATGTATATATTAGTCACAGATCTTCTATGTGCAAGAAAATGTTTTCTCAAAAGTTGATATTTCTTATCAATGGTTTCTCTTAATGGAAGAAAACAGAAGAGAAAACTGAATTATTTCTTACTTTTATAATTCCCTAGATAGTAGAAAAAGAGAAGACAAAACTTGTTTCCATAATAAGGTATTAAGAAGCTATCCTGCTGACAATGTAGTGTAATTGAGACATAAATAAAAGAGAGAAGTATATAACACTAGAATAGAGATGTATTTTCTTAAATTGATATATTCCCTATTTGTAGAAAAGGGTGGGGTATGCAAATAAATAGTACTTTATATAATTAGATCACTAACCTAATCAGTTATGTGGACAATCTCATATATTTATATATAATATTTACAACTTATCTCATGTTTTTAGGCTGTTTTATTGTTGTATTTTATTTTTTCTGAGAAATTTTTTAATCATTTTCAAATGCTAAAAATAATTAACATGCAAAGAGAGTGTAGGACCTATGACACCATGTCACTTCCCCATTGACTTGCATGCTTATGTGGGCTGGCGGTGACCATCTTGGAGGTCTTAGGCTAACCTTTCAAGTGAGGCCTTTGTAGTGACGCACACTGGAGTTTAGGAGCGGAAGCAGCGATGGAGGGTTGGTTTGTGACAAATATATTTTTTGGATAAAAAAGGTTATAATGTTTTCTTCTTCTTCTTCTTCTTTTTTCCCTGTGAAGTTTTATGGCCGTTTTCAAAGTATGAGATTTGGAGTTTGTAAGGAAAACACTTTTCTTTGTTTGTTTAACAAGGACACAGAGAAAAATATGAAGAAAAAGAAAATATAATGATATATAAATAGAAAATATTGTTTTTTGGGTGAAATACATTTTAGCCCCTTGTACTTTGGTCCATGTTCAAGTGATTCCCTGGATTTGATTTGTTGTACATAACCCCCTTGTGCTTTAAACTAAATTGAAATCGCGGAATTTGTTAAATATATATAGCAATAATATGATAAAAATGCCCTCATATTATGCATTAATAGACCAACATATTTACACTTACCTTCACTTTTATTCCATTTCTCATGCATTTTAGTATATCATTTTGCACCTCTTTTTTTCCCCCTCTTGTGTGTGTGTGTTGGTATTTTATGCAGTTTTCATGCATTTCAATGAATCAATTTACTAAAAAGGAATTAGGGTTTTGATTTTTGCTGCTTAATAAAGAAGATAAGGACAAACATATATTTTTCTAAGATTATTTGGCAGGAAAACCGAAAATGTGCATTATAAACACGTTCCATCCATTTGGATGGAAAAATATAATGATTTCATTTTAGTATAGAGTACATGGGGTTATGTCCAACAAATCAAAGTCTAGGGTATCACTTGAACATGGGCCAAAGTACAAGAGTGTAAAATGTGTTTATGTCTTCCCTTTTTTTAAAGTTGTAAATTTATTTTTATAATACTGATAAAAACACAAATATATATATATATATATAAAGTGAATTAATTTTTCTTTTGGTCTGCTCTTCTTTTCGTTTTCTTACTAAGTTCATGAACCACACAAAGCCTAATTAGGATTAATATTATAGTTTGTAATTTAAAGTTTGAACTAATGGTATATCAATTTGGGTAAGGCTAAAATTAAAAATAAATAAAAATCACGTGTAGAAATCACATTGGGAAACAAAACTTAGAAAATATATCACCACTCTTCAATTAGAGAATATGAAGTGGTCCCACCATTATCGCTACATGTGTTGGAAACACATTTGAGATTCGAAATTTTGAAAGCATAACATTACTCTTTTGGATAACATCGATTTTCAAATAGGGAAATGCTATTGTGAGCAGCTTCTCATATGAGAAGGCGGGTTTTAACCGTTGGATGAGCATCTAGCCTTAAGATTCTCTCCAGATTCCTGGGAATCTTAAGGCTAGATGCTCATCCTACGGTTAAAACCCGCCTTCTCATGTGAGAAGCTTCTCACAATAGCATTGTCCTTTCAAATATATATATATATATATATTTGGGGGGGGGGGGGGGGGGGGGGGAGGGGGGGTGGGGGTGCCCAATTTGCAAAGAAATATCAACTACACAGAAAACAAATTTAAAATAGCTCTCATGAGTCTAACAACACCCTTAACCCCACATAACTACACACCATAAACAATTTCACATGGGTGGGGGTGGAGCCACAACAAACACACACTCCAAAACACACACATACACAATGCACACCTTCCGCCCCCCCGTGACCTATGGCCAACCATCACACCATTCCACCGGCCCTCTCCTCTCACCCATCGATCATCTTCATAATTTATACATAAATTGTCGGAATCCGATGTCCTCTTCACCGGCATTGGCCCATATATTATCCCTACAAAACATGTTGAAAACCCAAATTTCTCGCACATCATTGAAAAAATGGAACACCATTTATAATTGGTCTAATAGCTAGCAAACAACTTCACATTTGTATCATATATATTTGTATTCTTGCATAAGATCAATATTACAAAAGACAAAACCAAATTAGTTTAGTGGCCAATAATGTCTTGCCGCAATGATGTGTGCGTGTATAAAAATATATATATATATACTAGTAATAACCTGTGCCCGTGAGCACAAAGCAAAAAAAAAATTAATAATAATAATAATAAGAAGAAGAAAAAATGCGAAAAAATGCAATGTTTTAAAATTTTCAAATCTTTTGCGTAAAATTGTTCAGGTCATTCAAACCCACATGCTATTTAGTACTAACCCGTGCCTGTGGGTACGAAGCGAGAAAAAAAAAATTCAATACTTTAAAAGATCTGAGATATGGTTGGAATTTTAAGTGAAGAAGACATTGATTCCAATATTAAATATATCATTAACTCAATTTAGTTAAATATATTTAGTCCAACATTGGATGAATATTTTAAGTATAATTACTGTTTATTCGTAGAGACTTCCCCGTGCCCGAGGGCACGAAGTGAAAACAAAAAAAAAACAAAAAAAACAAAGGCTTTTTCTAAGCTTTTGGAAAGAAATAGAAAAGGAAAGCAAAACTTTTATGATTATTTATAATTAGCCCATATTTGGGAAGCAACATTACTCATTTCACTAATTAGCCCTATGACTATATCAAACTGATAGAACTAATCAAATGACCTATAAAAATGGTGGAACTAATCAAACTGGTAGCAAAATTTACAACCATAGTGCTGGAAAAACCCATTTTCTAGATAGACAATAGAGTATAACAAATACGCTTCCTAGATTGTAAAAAAAGTGCAAGTGAGAATACATTTCTTGAGACTTGAATTATGAAATCCATTGTTAAAACCCACTTCATAAACTTCAACTTTATGTGATTTTTCACTCATATTATATCAGTTTGATTAGTTTTATGAAAGTCATTTGATCAAAGTCACGGAAATGAAAAAAGAAAAACCTATAAAAAAATAAACTCTATGAATATATGTATGATATGAGAAGTTTATATTCCAATATTTCTATTTTGAAAAAATCAGTCCACTGATTTAGTTTATCTCCCAAGATTTGTGTTTTGTATTTACTATTAGATATGTATATATTCAAATTCAAATTAATTTAGGGAATTCCTTTTTTGCTAAAAAAAAAAAAATAGTCTAATGATTTAGTTTTACCCAAGATTTGTGTTTTGTATTTTCTGAAGTTGACAATTTGGATATTGACATGTATTTATTCAAATTCAAATTAATTTAGGGAATTCCTTTTTAATTTAGAGTTTTAATAGGATACAATGCAATATTTAATGAGATTAACTATTTTTGGTGGACAATCAATCGGACGGTCTGAAATATCTAAACTTATCTCAATGGTCAAGATTAAAAGTTGCTAACTTGAAATGGACCCACACCGCTCTATCTTATTATATAAATATATATATATATATATATTATGTAGATATTTATGGCTTGTGATTCTATTATTGCAGGATTGTAGTAAGATAATATTGTGCTCAATTTTAAAAACACATTATTATTATAGGCGAGAAATTATTCAAGGTGCCACAAGATCAACCCAAGTGCTGTCCTATACGAGAAATTATTTAAGGTGACAGACTGACAGTCACACTGCTTCCCACACATATGTATAGCACCACCCATATATTGCTTGATTATATATTTTGTCAATTTAACTCTTAAAGTTGGAAAGTAGTTATAAACCTAACTGGTTTTTAAAAACATGAGCAGATATATGACCTGGTGTGACGGTCACCTCAGAAAAACTTCTTGTATAGGACAACATTTGGGTGTTATTTCGTAGGTGTCTTCGATGTCATTGGTCCATATATGCAGCAAGTGTTTGGACATTTAGTTGAACCGATGAGATACAACTTACAAGAATGAAAACCAAATGACTCAAAGAACAACGCCTAAATGCTGTCCAGATGTGTATATATACATGCTCAAATCATTGAAATGTTCTCTTTTTTTTTTTTTTTATTTACTTCTTCCAATATAAGTGCATATACCCAAATCAAAATGGGCCATCCGAGCATAATGAAAAAGAATCAAATTTGCCAATAAATAATTCAAAAATGAGCCCACCATTATATTGACTGTTCTAAATTTTCTTTATAGTTCTATTGAAAATTATTATTATTAATAATAATCCACCGGAGTATCTGGACAACTTTCATCTGACACAACATCTCTACTAAACGGAGTGGGAATGAACGGTGGTGATGTGCATCTCAAAAGTGCCCAATTTACACCTTGAAAGAATGGATGGTGCTTGATGGGCGAGGCACCCATTGTAGACCCCAGTCTCCTCACTGGGTCCTTAACCAAAAGTTGTGAGATTAAGTCCTTAGCCATGGGTGGTACATTTGGTTCTTTAGGGAACTCTAGGGCTCGAGCCACAATGTTAGCCAGGGTTAGCTCATTGTCCATTCCCCTAAATGGTGTCACACCATACAATAATTCAAAAATAAATATCCCCAATGTCCACCAATCCACAGCGCTACCGTGACCCTCACCAGACACGATCTCCGGTGCTAGGTACTCGTGGGTCCCTACAAACGACATGGAGCGAACGTCGATCGGCTCTGCCACAAACTCGGGCCCCCCGTGGTGGCCTGGCTTCTTCTTCCGCTTGCGCTTTGGGTGGAAACAGGACACCGAGGGGACTATACAATTGGGGAGAATGCACGACGAGGATGTGAAAGGCGGTGGATCGATCGAGTACTTGTTCGGTGGTGGCACAGCCATTGAATTTTGGTCGGAAATGATCTGTGCCATTGGAGTCATTGAAGCGTTGCATTTTAATGAGAGGTCGAAATCGGTGAGCATGATGTGGCCGTCCGATCGGACTAGTACATTTTCAGGTTTGAGATCACGGTAAACTATACCCATCATGTGGACATACTCTAGAGCTACTATCACCTCCGATGCATAGAACCTGTAAAAGCCGAGAAAATATTTTAATGCAATAGTTATTTTGATGACATGGTATTTCAAGGAATAAAATTATCATGTTTATACACATGTCTACCGTACATGCGATAATTGTACTTAAACATCATATCTATGTGTATCAGTGAAGTAATGGAGATGATGCGATATCAACACTACAGTGACTATTCATCTATTTTTATTTTGTAAAAATCTAAAGATCATTAAATTAACCACGAAATTTGGATGTCCTTCCTGAAATGTCTACAACTTTTCAATACATATAGACGCACACATATACATATAGGAATATAAACTTAGATTGGAGCAAGTCCACACACATGTACATAAGTACAAATCAGTTTATATGCACACTCATATGAGAAAGAGGTCCAATGTGTCTAACTCTGGAAATAGACTAATCATACAAAGAGGGCCCTGTTTGTTCCCTCATGCATTGTTTACAGTTTTTTGATGCCTAGGACCTCTCAATATCGTGATTAAGGTGGAAAAAATATATAAAAATGAGAGTTGTGGCCTTTATATATATCAAAGATTCTCTAAAGAGGACCACCTCTCTTTATTAAAGAGAGGACATCTGTTTTGGCCGTTGGATTGTGTTTAAAAACTGTGAAATGACAAAATTGCCATTAATGAAAACACGATCCGACGGTCAAAACAGAGGTCCTCTCTTTAATAAAAAAAAGGGCGCCCTCTTTATAGCCTGACTGTTATATATATATATATATGTGTGTGTGTCCCCATGTTTTGGCATATTCGATGCTATCTTTTCCTCTTTCTTCTCCTTTCCTTTCCACCCCTTTTCAAGGACTATGATATGTAAATTATGACATTATACATAACAAACATAGTTTAATTACATGTATCATGCCATGATTTAAGTTTTTAAGTCCATTATTGGTGCCACAATCTACAATCCCAAAATCTTCAGATGTTTCTACAACAAGGTTTTATTCCCAACACCAAGAAGATAAATAAAAATAACCAGTACCGGTCCAAAATAGGAAGATTAAAGGGACAAAAGTTAATAAAGTAAAAATAGAGGGCTAGGAGGTTAATTTTCAGCACGTTCCACATCGAAAGCGGAATGAATAAAGGTCCTGCATACAAGTGTGATTCTTCCTCAAACCATTGAGGCACCTTTTGGATTAGAGCCCAAAAGTACAAAACCACGTACACTCGTTGTTGGGTTGAGACTTTGGGCTCTCCAAACAGATTAAAGCTATGTGATGTAAACAATAGCTTAAATGGGATTGGGGCTAGTGTGACCCACTTTCTAACAATTACTAAATAAACATAACTAGTTCCACAGTCCAAAACAGAAAATTCAAAGGGGCAAAAGTAAATCTACATAATATAAGAGACCAATTTTGGCTGACAAATTGGCTAAAAAACAAAATAAATTTGCTGACTAAGATACTATAGACTCTAAGAGGGCGTGTGTCATTATTTAAGGGTCTAAAATTAGGGTAATGTTATGTGCATATAAAGATCTGTGCCATTCATTTCGATATGTGTGTCATTATTTAAGGGTCTAAAATTAGGGTAATGTTATGTGCACATAAAGATCTGCGCCATTCATTTCGATGGGTCCCATGTATGCAGGCACGGGCTCCCCGCTCCTCCGAAATGAATGGCCTAAGTCTTTATGTGCATACTTTAGGTCCACATTTTATGTGCACCAATCATCATTACTCCTAAAATTATTCTCACTTTCTTAAATTTAAAATTTTAAAAATTGAAACTCCCTCACTTTTTATACCTTTTGCATTCCCTCCTCCTCTCAACACTCTCTTTTTCTATGAAATTCTAAATTAAATACTATGTATCTAAATACTTATATTATACAAATTATTTTTACATAAATACAATCAATTTAGGTTTAAATAATTTTTTGGTTTCGGGAGTGGGGATTGGGGGAACAATTTCAAGTAAGTAACAAATAGAGCGACCCATAAATAATACTAATAAAAAAAAATAGGGGGGCTAGTAGAGTAAGGACATGTATCCTTAAATTTATGAGAAAAAAATCCCATAAATCCCGCAAAAGTTAACGCCTTAACGGGAACCACGTTATCTTAGATTTCGTTTCGTGTATCCTTTTCTGTTAATGAGGGGTACAATAGAAATTTCATGAAAGCTACGTGTCGCATAAAGACAAAAGTAACCACACACTTGCTATTTTTATTTTTTATTTTTGATGGAAAACCACACTGTTACTATTTTTAAATAGATTAGATATATTTCAGCAAAAAAAAAAAAAAAAAATAGATTAGATATATTCCATTACTTCGTGGACCACCTTATTAAAAGGTTTACTTGTCACATTTTCATTGATTAGTCAACAGTGATCATCCAACTGTAACATCAAAGCCATTTATTGCATATAACAAACGGTGATTTAATAGTGGAAACTGGGTAGTAGTAAATCTCATGTCATGGACCATGATGATGCTACTTTATAAATGTAATGTAACTAAAAAAGCTTAAATACAGAGTAATATATTTTTGGAGTTTGGTTCTTCTCATTTCAATATCTGTATTTTAACTGCATCAATTTTATTTTTAAAATTTTTAATAGAAAAAATATAGTTTAAATGTCTCATTTTGTCAAAAAATTTGATAAAACTTATCCACTACTATACACAATTACACTGATAAGCAGGTGGAGAGGTTAAAAGCACGACAAGTCAATTTTTCTCACAGAAATGGAGATTTAGACCACGTTGCTTTAACTTAAAAAAATTTAAGGATCAAATTGATGCAATTAAAACTACAATGATTAAAATGAAATAGGGATCAAACTTCGAGGGTATATTTTATAATTAAGTCTGTATCTAAAATATAAACTCAAACATTTGAAATTCCAATCATTTCTTAGTCATTTGAAATCATATCATAATCTTATAAGAATAGTTATGCTTAGCCCGAATTCATATCCCAATTCGAACTTGAAGAATGTGCTTAGTGGTTCCATTTAGAACCAATTTCATGACCCAAAAAGTGATTTAAATGATGTGTCGGTAGTTTTAGGGCATGTTTGGTTGTCCCTTCAAATTGAATGATTCTATTCAAATTTTATATAGAAGGTAAAGGCAAAGTTCATCACCATGAATGAATTCATTTACAAATATGGGAGATTTCATCATATTTCTTTTTATGAGGCAATTTGTTCATTTTTCTAGAATGCCAAAATTCATGATTGCAAGCCTCATTTTTGAGACGAGCATCCGTTTTCTAAATGAAACCATTCAAGCTCTTCATCTTTTTATATAAAATTGTGTACGGAATGATGAATGAAATTATTTCATTCAAGGACAACCAAACAGGCCCTTAACTGATAGGAAAAGACTGCTTTTTTTAGGAATTTTTTCAATTGTTTGAAGTGCGATTAATCAGAGCGTGCAAGTGTATTTTTTACATGAAATTATTAAGCTCGATCCCTAAGCAAAATTTATGATCCGTCCAGACTAAAACCGTATTTGATACAACTATAGGTTTATTTAATTCATTTGGAATAGCTTTTGCAAAAATAAAAAATAAAAAACTTTTTCACTGCCAAATTAAGGGAAATTATCGTGGCATTATGGGAATAATAGGATGTGGAAGAGCTTCTATATTTTAATCACTGTCACGTGTCAACCCCCTAGTTATAAGGTGGGGGAACAATAGATCATGTGAGATAGAGCACGTGCCATAAGATTATTACTATTTATAAGTAGAGTAAACAAACGGGTTTGACTTTGGGTTAATGTGAGACACACGATCTTACATGCACTCGAGCACGTGCGAACAAATCTCTCTCTTCTCACTATCACAGATTCACAAGGAAGCAGTTTACACGGCGTTCGAAACAAAAATAATCCAGTACGACACAGACAATGTAAAAAGCAGTTCGCTCGAGTTTAGAGACAAGAGAGACACTGACAGGGACAAAATAGTGGGACCCATTAACTGACAGGCATCCAGTCTTGCCAGGTGGTGGCCCCACCTAACTAAACAATACACACTACTTCGTCGTTGTATTTTGAATCCCCCCTCTCGAAAATCGAGTCAATCAAACCACTGCCGTCTGCCAATAATCTACGTGTACATATATAGAGCTATATACATAATTACATACGGAGTATAGTACTATTCCATACGACATTAAAATTACTCCACTTTAATACCCATTAAAACGAATAGACGGAACTTTTTTGGTTTGACTCGTTTTTTACTCATCCAAAATTATTCACATTGGAAGAAAAGTGCGAGTAAATGTTAAAAATTTTGGAGTGAGCAAAAATATATTCTTTTTTGTTTTTACCGCGAATGATGTATTTTTTCATATTTGGCAAAGGATAAAATGAGTAATGCCCGGGAGCATAATAAATTTCACAAATAAATTCACAAATACTCCCTCCGTCCCATAATAAGTGTCCACTTCCTTTTTGCACAATGTTTAAGAAAGTTGTATTATATTAATTTATTTGTTTCATTAAAGAGTCACTTTCCAATTTTACCCTTAGATGTGATGGGTGTTTGACTTTTTGCTTATTTTGGGACTACAAATAAATGCTTCTTTGTCTTTATTATAAGGGTAGTTTTGGAAAGCAAGTAAAAGCTATATGCCAATTTAGGAAAGTGGACACTTATTGTGGGACATCCAAAAAAAGAAATGTGGACACTTATTATGGAACAGAGGGAGTATCAAAATGTATCTATCCCTTTTCTGATAAGGTTTACTGATACTGTGGGATCGATCCACTAACACGGTAGGATTCACAGATGAGAGAGATAGACACATTTTAGTGTTGATGGATTTTATTTGTGAGATTTTATGCCCCTACCATTACTTGAATAAAATTAAATTGTACTTGCACCCCACCCATATAACCCACCACAGATTTTGTTACCGTGACGTGACATTTGTATTTATTGGAAATTATTATTAGTACTCCAAAAATTAACTAACGCACTTTGTGTTATCACCCTAACAATCTATCATACCAAACACTCAATGCAATCTATGATGAAATGTACTCCGTATTTAATAATGAATGGAGTATAATTAGCATTACCCTATTTTTATTTGTAACCCTAGTTTCTCATGCCATGCCAAATGAAGTGTTACTAAATCTGCTAAATTAACGAAGCATAAGGGTATATATAAAAAGCGCACTAACCATAGAGGCATATTTGTAATTAATTAAAGGTTGAATAACTATGAAAACTTGTCCTTTCGTAACAGTGCCCTTTAGTTGAAAGTAAAAAAAAATACTCCGTATCAATTACATCAATTAAACTCAGCTTAGTCGAGTTGACCATAAGGGTTAGGGGTCGCAGTAAGAGGATGGGAAGGCCGCAAGTAGCACGTGATTTATACCTTGTCCTACTGTGATAAAATGATAACTCTGTCTAAAAATATGACGATAAAATCCTAATCGTGGAGGATAGATGAAGTGATTTGTCTTCGTCTAGTAAAGAAAAGCGAATACTATTAGTGACACATTTAAAATTACATGACAAAAATGCTTTTAAGTATGAGGGTATAAATGTAATTTTACTCTTTAAATATATGTACATATTACATGTCCATATTTATACTCAACAGTGTAAACATACAAAATGAGTCAGTGATGGAAATCGAATAACCGTATTGTTAAAATTTTGATCCAATCACACACACATATTTATATTTATATTCATATATATATATATATATATATGCGCACCTGACGGTGGACTCGTTGAAGCGTTTGCCGGGCTGCCGTTGGCGGAGCACATGGAGGTCGCCGCCGGGGCAGAACTCAGTCAAAATGCACGACCACTTCGGTGACTCCATACTGCCGTAAAGCGTGGGTAAAAACGGGTGGTCCAACATTTCCAGTATTTCCCTTTCTGTCCTGGCTCGTCCCTCCTTATTACGGCTCATCAGCTCCTTCCTATCCATGACCTTGGCTGCGAACACCGCATCGGCGGCGGCGGCGCACTTCAGCTCCACCAAATAGACGGAGCCGATGTCGCCGGAGCCGAGCCGGTGGAGGAATCGGAGATCGGAGAGTGCGATTTGGCCGGTGGGAGACTCGGATCTGGCTCGCCGGACGGCGTCCCAGCGGGAATCGCCGGACGGCGCGTGGGGCTTCGCGACTGTGGCGGCGGCGATGGCTGAGCCGAGTCGGTTGGAGGAGGAAGCCGCCGTCCAGGTGGTCTCGGAGCCGGAGCTAGTGCTGCGGTTGATCTCGGTGGTGGTGGCTGTGGAGTTGAAGCTCATGCTCTGGAGGTCGTCGGCGAGGTCCTCCGGCGATGGCTCCATTGTTGGAGTGTGTGTTTTAGAGAGAGAAAGAGAAAGAGAGAGAGAGAGAATAATCAGAAGATCTAGCGTTTAGAGAGAGTGGTTTTGAACCGTGAGGGTCCGCCTGTAAGGCTGTAAGGAAGAAGAAATGTTTTATTGGGCCGGAAATATGGGCTTGGGCCTTGAAGGGGCCCAGTTTGAGACTTGGATTGCGTGGCGGAAGATGGGGCCAGATCCCCAACTTCACATTCTTTCTTTATTACTGGATTTTGATTACCAAAAATAAAATATATTCCTTACTTTATTTGTTTTTTACACCCATTCCACCTTATATTTATGCATTTTTTTTAAAGAATTTGTATTGTTTTATTGTCTAAAAAATATTAAACAATAAAATGTGGGTATACATAACAAAAATATCTTATTTTATAAAATAAATTTTTTTCTTACATTAAAGTTTGAGCCATAAATTATTAATTAGAACCCTGATGCTCAATTTATATGTTTTATTTAAGAATAATCGTTAACAACATAAATTTAAATAAATAAATTAATTAAAGAAGTCTTCCTAATACTTTGTAACACACCTCTCTTTCTCTCAAAAAATAAAAATAAAAAATACTTTGTAACACAGTAGTCCCTACACTTTTAGCAAAATTTCCATCTGGTCCTTACATATGCAAATAGGTAAATTGATTATGTCCGGCTTAATTGAGCTTTTTATTGGAGTTTCAGTAGAATCACACCACACACACACGCATATATATATATATATATATATGGGGCACGTATGTAATAGGGCTGCACATGGGTCGGGTCGGGTCTCTACAGAACCGGAACCGACCCGATTATGAATGGTTCCATGTTTTGAGACCCAGACCTGACAAGGTTTGGACTTGGACCGACCCGACCCAGTTACTTTGGTTCGGTTCGGGTCGGGTCTGGGCCACAACCTTTTTTTTTTTTTAAATTTTAATTTTAATTTTTTCTTATATTTTATTTTGTTATTATTTTTATTTATATTCATTAGTGAATACCTATTCTTCTATGTATAATACATCCATTAAAAAGGTTGATGAGGGCGGAGAGTCATGAAAATTAATTCCAACCACTAGAAAGTGAATATAATGTTTTATATATTCATGGATATAATGATGTGCAACCTATAAAAGTTAAAATTAATAAGGTTGTTATGTTTTATATATTCATGGATATTATGAAAAGAAAAATGAGTACTTTGTCACAAAAATAAAGAATTAATTAGCAAAAACAGTTTTGTCTATTGACTAGACCAGACCAGACCCGAACCGACCCAGACCCAACTCGAACCGACCCGAAATATTTATCTCTTAACTGGACCAGACCAGACCTGACCCATTTCATTTCAGACCCCGACCCAACCCGACCCAATCGGTTCGGGTCTTCGGGTAACGGGTTTTTTGTGCAGCCCTAGTATGTAATTTTTCTTTACTCCTAAGTCCTAACATAAGCTCACATGAGTTGTACGGTCAATATAAATTAAGCATTGCGGATAATTTGGACATGTAAAAAAAGAACCACATTAAAATTTCATTGTAAGCGTAACATGTAAATTGACACATTTGTAATAGTGTCTCAAACTATGAGGATAGAAAAGTATAATTTACCTTGAAATTAAGTGTAACTCTAATGTCTATTGATTTTGAATTAATTGAAAAAACAAACCACAAGTTATTTTTATTCTTTTGAAGAGCAAATCACATCATTTTGCTATTATTGTTTTGATTACAATGGGATGGAGATTTGAACCTGAGGTGTGTCTAAGACGTATAGAGAGTAAATGTCGACTAACTTGGATAGGGCCTCAGTTATGCAAACTACATGATTCTTGTAAGAGCATCCACAATAGGTATAGTAAACTTAAGGAGAGTATTTGGTAAGTTTAGTGTACAGATCTAATACACTAACAATGGGTAAGTTGTCCAAACGGCACACACAATGCCGTATAGAGTCACACGGCACACACAATGCCGCACAAAACTCACAAGGCACATACAATGCCGCTCAAAATTCACACGGCACACTCAAAAGTATGTGATTGTTTGCACCATAAGAAAAAAAAAAAAAAAAAAAGTCAAACGGCACACACTGTGCCGTTTGGAAGCAGCACGGCACAGTGTGTGCCGTTTGAGAGAGATAATTGTATGTCCCACGGCACAGTGTGTGCCGTTTGGGAGTGGCACGGCTTTGTGTGTGCCGTGTACACTTTCACGGCACACTTAGTGTCGTTGCCCTCGTACATTAGCGAAACTTAGCTGTACACTAAATTTAAGTTCCACTAAGTTCATTGTTGTACGCTGTTGTATATACCTACCCATTGCAAACGTCCCACAACACAGAACCCTTAAGTTTAGTGTATAATGTGTCCCATTGTGGATGCTCTAATGTGAATCATTATTTTAATTTGGTTGTGGAGCACTTTTATTACTGACATAATTAGGAGGGTACATAAGTCAGTTTGGTAAATTTTTCTTGTTTTACAAACCGACTTGAAGGGGAGCCTTGGCGCAACGGTTTGAGTTGCCGCCGTGTGACCAAAAGGTCACGGGTTCGAGTCGTGGAAACAGCCTCTTGCAAATAAGCTGGGTAAGGCTGCGTACATTTGACCCAATGTGGTCCGACCCTTCCCCGGACCCCGCACTGCGGGAGCTTCGTGCACCGGGCTGCCCTTTTTTTTACAAACCGATCAAAGTGGTCAGTTAAGTCAGTTTTTTGTCAGTATCGGTCGGTTCAGTTCGATTCGATTCGATTTTAAGCTACGATCTGCAAGTGATTTTTAGAAAATCGATTGAATTAGTTGGTTCTATTCGCCGATTTTTTTTGTTCACTCCAGGCTGCATATAACAATGGATTATCACTCACAATTATACCATTATTATTCTTTTTTTCCTTCCCATTAAAATGGAAATAGATTATAGCAATTTAGATCCAAGCCCAAGCTCATGTGTTGTTAACCCACTCGGGCTATGTTTTCTCCTTTTCACAAAATTGGGGCGCCTCTTGGGGCCCACATTTAGTACCATTTCTTATTCAAGTTCTCTTGATTGTGTTTGTTAATAACTTTTAGAGTTTATATGCGATCACAGAGCTCCTAAGCTAAAATAAAACTAACGATTTATCAAAATAGCTTATCTGAATCCACAGCAAAAAAACAAGATGTGTCTTTATTGCATAAATTTTGTGACTGGAAAAAAGCACCTTTATACAAAAAAAAAAAAAAAATTCCTGCCATTGAATTGCAATAACAAAAGTTGTTGCCAAACATGCCCTAAATACTATACCATGTTGGGGATTTACCTCTAAAACACAAATATTTATTGAATATAATAATTAAATAACAACAGAAAATAGATTTTCTTACCGAATCGCGAATCGCAAAATGTTACCTCAAAATGGTATGACATTGCTTGGAATATCGTACCACAAAAAGTCATATAGTTGAGTTGATTGCGAACTAGGTCGCTCACTTTAAGACGACGACTTGTGCCTCTCACGGTAGTCACTGGTATAGGAGAATAACACGTCACCTCCAGAATACTACAACCCAGCTCTAGGTTGTGATCATCCACAATCTACACAATTTAGAGAAAACCACAGCTTCTCCCAATACATTTCTTGTCCAAACAAGATTTATATGAAAATAATAAAATATACATTGTATATATAAAGTTGTGGAAAGAATGACAACTTCCTAAAAAAAAAACCAAGATGAACACAAACATACCACATGTAAATACATATGTTTTATATACAGTTGGTCAAAGCAAGCATTTTTGTTTAGTTTTTTTTTTTCAAAGCTTGACATACACACTACCTTCGGCCAATAAAAGCTTTATAAATGTTGAAGGTTAAAAACATTCGTTAAAAAAAACTGTTTTTGTTTGTTTTTGTCCGTTGAGAACCCAAAAAAAAAAAAAAAATTGCTTAAACCTTTATCTTCAATGCAGTCAGTAAAGAGCCGTTTGGCCATAACACTAAAAAGGCTTTCAATGACCATGTGAACAATTGCAAAGAACTCTAAGCGATTATGACAATATTTTATGTACTTTATTAAAATAGTCATACAATCCCCCACTTATTTTAATAAAAAATATATATATATATATATACATAGGACAAAGATAGAATATCATGCATTATGAATCACTTACTGTTTCAGTATTCCCATATTAGAGTCAGAGTAGTTTAGCCTTTAAACAATGACTACTTGAGAATAAGTAGAAGCACGTCACACACATGACACTCCAGGTGTTCTCCAAGCTTCATAAGCCAGCACGTTATACGATCTTATGCTTTATCCCAGTTTTTATGAGTGCTCTAGAGATTAGTGCAATCTCATAGGAAGCGGCTCCATTTTTACACTCATATAGGCGAGTCTATCAAAGATGTTCATGTAACTGAGACATCCCAATCATAAAGAATATAAAACTCATTAAGAAATAAATCTCAACCTCTCATGAACGTTACAGGATCACATGCACTTACATCATAGGAATGAACAATATATCATTAAGATTTTAAGAGTGCATATCCACATTCAAACCACTCTATGATTTGTTTGTCCCCTAAACCTAGTTTTTGGGATCGCCAGTCCCTAGGTAGGGTATCCTCATAAGTGAGTTATTACAATTTTGGGTTTAAGTCTCATCCCTCTCGATGTACATCAAACATTTGCCTCTAGCTAGAACTTTTTACTCAATTTGTTTCACACATGTGTATAACACGTAACAAAGGTTTGGATTTCAGCACGATGCCTCAATGGAGGTGCTATCACATAGATAATTCATTTTCACCCTTGGGTACTTTTAATCACCCAAATATTTCACACGTCAAATGATGGGTTTAATAATAATTGTACTTTTTTTTTTCTCAAGACTCCACTATTAAACAAAATAATGGCCATTTTTTTAAAAATTGTCAAGACCAAAAGTTCAACTCATGCCACTTTACCCTCAAGGAAGTGCACTTGGAATTTTTTTAGACCTCCAAATAAATATCTTTTTATTCTTCAGAATAAAGTATCAAGGCATCAATTGCTTATCACCACATGAATCACCATGAAAAATTGATGTAACTCACAATTTTGAACCCATTAAATAAATATATATGATTCATTACCAAAAATATTTGGGAAGAAGTCGCTTTAATAATTAAGCCTCAACAAATGTTCAAAACATTTTCAACCATTAGACATATAAATTTAGATTCAAAATTTAAAGTTTAGCGATGTGAATGCACATCCCAAATCACAAATCGTTTGAAGATTATTTTCTAAATACTATAACTTTTTTTCAAAAAAAAGAAAGACATTTTCTACCACTATATATATCTTTCATTTCAAAAGGATCCAAAACATATCCTTTCACAATCTCAAATATTGAAATCATTGAGATTCTCATAACCATTGCACACCAAAATAATTATTTCTTCAATAGTTTTGTATTGTGATAATTAAGGTTGATGCTTATCTAATCAAGAGAAACTAAACTTGTAGGAAGCTTCTTATATACGCAATACATTCTCCAAAATTACAATCTCAAAATTTCTAAAAAGCTTCTAAAAACATATTTTGCAAAAAATCTCATAATCTGAATTCTCAAAATTTTTTAATGAAGCACCATCAATCTTTTCTTTATAAAATACTAGAAATTTTCTAAAGTACAAATTTAAGATCTATGTATCACTCAATGAGCACAAAGTTTTGTGAAAAGAAATAAATAATTGTTGGCAAAAATCTTTCATTCAGCAAAACTCATTTATATCAATTTTTCCATAAGAAAAGAAATGCACAAGCATTGGACCTCTAAATCAATTTGGTTCAATAAATAAAAAATACGAACTTTTAATGGTTAAATATTTTACAACCAATTGCTCCAAAAATTTCATGAATTGGACCCAATAAAACATGCTTCACAAGTCTAACCTTTTTTTCAAATGTAAAAGCATATAAATGTTTACAAACTTTAGTGAAACACATGCCCCCACTAATTCTATCTACTCGTTGTTATTATTGTAAACATTCATATGCCATTTGTCTTATATAGGCAAATGCACATACAATATTGTCACGACCCATCCCACTACGCATGGAAATAGGACACGTGGCACGCCACCAAGGCTGATCCGAACATCAATATAATTATACGCAGTGGAAAGAACTTTAAAACAGCCCTGAGTATTTAAAACTTTAGGAAACATTACCCTATGAGTTGTAAAATCCATTGAGATCAGAGTTATAAAAAATTTTGGCCAATTGGAAACACATCCAAAAGAATCAGTTCTGAAAACAGGGGTTCAGTCGACTGTGCCTAGGGTCCAGTCGACTGTACTTAGCAGAAACCAAAACCTAAAATTCTCAACAGAGGTCCAGTCGACTGATCAGGGAACCCAGTCGACTGTGTTATGCAGAACCAGAACTCAACATTTTTAAAAAGGGATCCATTCGACTGATCAGGGAGTCCAGTCGACTGCTTTTGTCATTAATAGAAGTAGTAGCCAAAAATCAACAGTGTTCAGTCGACTGATAAATGGGTCCAGTCGACTGCTACTCTTACTATTCACTTTCAGTGTCTCAATCCTACGAGATCCAGTCGACTGATCCTGGGTCCAGTCGACTGCTCCCCTGCTGGGCAGCCTGTATGAAAAATTAGCAACACATACTTCTCCAAACCCAACACCAATACAACCATAACTGATTTACAACATTCAAAACATAATCACAGATGTTCAATTACAAGATTACAATACTGCGGAACAAATCCAAAGATCTATTACAACGTATTACATAACCCAATTCCTTGATACCAGTTTAGGAAATAGGAACAAAAATATAAACAAGTGATTCCCCCGGCGTTCTTTAACGGCCTCACTCATCACGCTTCTTCTTGTCTTTCTTCTTACCTGCAATGGAGTACATCTCCATTGCTCAGCTATATGCTGAGCGTACAAGTCTAACATGTGCAATATATAACAAAACATGCTTTAATCTCATAAATCATATCAATAGTCTCTAGGGAGAAAAATACGCATTCATCTGATAGCGGCAAGTCCAAGCCTTAAACCGCGATGTCAATGGCAAGTCCAAGCCTACAACCATTACATCCCCACAAGTGCCATGGCAAGTCCAAGCCTACAACCATTCACAGTAGCCGTCGCTACTCAAATTCTCAAACATCGAGAAGCTTACTGCGGCATGAATTTGTATAAGACTCCCCTTTGACCCACATAGACAACTCAACGTGCTCGCGTAAATTTAGACATGCTTTTCACAATTTAGCACGTGCATAATTAACGGGCCTATAAATAACACATGGATTTTGCCCGGATCTCAATTTCGTCGTCGAAATATAAAACATGTATTTCTCTATATTTCACAAGTTAGAACTTCATACCTCGTGGGATTTCCCCCAAACTTTGAAGGATCGACTAGGAGGCTAATTAATCGTCGGATTTCAAATTTGAGAAAATTCCTACAAGTTTATACCTGTTTTTCCCAAAAGGCTAAAATTAAGATTTTTACAAAAATTGACCAAACACGGCCTAAGTAGTATCAAAACGTAGATCTCACCTCCACGAGTTCAAATACGAAATCTGGAGAAAAACTGACGGACGGAAGGTCGTCGTATGTCGCCGGCAAGCTCGTGGCAACCAAATCTCCCTTCTCTCTCCTCTCTCTAGATATTTTGGAAAGTTTGGATGAGATTGAAATCTCATCCTCATCTATATATATAGGCAACTTTCTGGGAGTTACGTTTACCTCCCCACGAGTTCCTCAAAACTTCTAATTAGCTCTCGAAACTTCGCACACGTCCATTTTATAACTTTACGAGTGAAAACTATAAATTTCAGAAGTTTCCAACTAAGTCTCGTTTGGGTCCAAAATAACGTTCGAAAACTATATTCTGTGGAATCTCTACACAACCTACCTTTTTAATTAACGTGACACTCACGTTCTCACCACAGTTCTCAAAATGTTAACAAACAATACCGTAAATTCCAGAAATTATACTACACAGGTATAATTCACTATTCACAAAATACCATATAAGTCAAATAATATTTAAATCATATAAATTCCATTTACTCATGCTCATGCCATATGAACTACCATGTTCCCGTGTCCTCACTGACACCTTACCGTTGACTCACAGTCAACCTCAACTCAAATTATTAATAACATTAATAATTTCAAAATCTCAAATGATGCATTTTCAGAATAATAAATTTCTGGAACGGGTGTGACAAATATGGCAATACTAGATATGCAACCAAATTATGATATATTACGCTATAAGAAAAAACTTTGGAAACTAGTTGCCAACCCATACAAACTTGTATACTTGAAAAGCATGGAAATCAATATTTCAAAGCCGATTACTTTAATTAAGAATTCTCTCATCATCTTCTTCTTTTTTTCCCTTTACAATTAAATAAATCTTTGAAGCACAATTTCTCATAAGTCAATTTCATTCTTTTATGTGCTTCACAAAAAATAAAATTTAGTGATTAGTGAAACAAAAGTTTCACAATTTTAGTTTTCTTATCAAAATATAGTTCTATTTACTTCTTTTTACGAGACTCAAAACTCGTTTAAATAATCAAACTTTAAACCCTATTATCCAAATTACATATATTTCAAGAAGCCAATTTAGAAACACACCTCAGATACCATCGATCTACCATCCATATGGAAATAGATTAACCGAGAAAGTTAGAACCATACCATCGATCTACCATCCATATTGAAGAAGTCATCAATCACCATATTCACTTTTTCCCAATGCTAAAATTTGTTTGTTCACACATCTCAACAAACTCATCAAATGCAATTGGAGACAAATAAAAATACGAGAGATAATCGTCTTAAAAATATTATTGGGGATTTATCTCCAAAACACAAATATTCATTGAATACAATAATAATTAAATAACGACAGAAAAATAGATTTTCTTACCGAATCGCGAATCGCATAATGTTACCTTGAAATGGTATGACATCGCTTGGAATATCGTACCATAAAAAAGTCACATAGTTGGGTTGAGTGCGGATTAGGTCGCTCTTTTTAAGACGATTCGCGCCTCTTATGGTAGTCACCAGTGTATGAGAATAACACGTCCCTTCCAGGATACTACAACCCAACTCTAAGCTATGATCATCCCCAATCTACATAACTTGGGGAAGATCGAAACTTTTCCCAACACCTTTCTTTGCCCAAACAAGATTTATATGAAAGTAGTAAAATATACCTTGTATATATAAAGTTGTGGGAGAAAAGACAACTTTCTAAAAAAGATCAAGATGAGCACAAACATACCACATGTAAATACAAATGTTTATATGTATATATACAGTTGGTCAAAACAAGCATTTTTGTTTAGTTTTTTCCAAAGCTTGACATACACTATTAGGGTATTCTAATTAGTTTTATTAGCTCTCTTCTTTCTTTTCTCTCTTTTTATTAGAGTTAGCTATTATAATTAGTTTTATTTATATTTAGCTTTAGGGTAGTTTAGTCTTTTACTTTATATTAGGGTATTCCTAGATATACTATTATTCTCTCTTCCTTTTGAATTTTCTAGTAATCTCAAATTACAACAATTCCTCAGAAAATTATATGTTTTGTGTTATGATATA
Source organism: Hydrangea macrophylla (assembly GCA_033977485.1). NCBI lineage: Eukaryota > Viridiplantae > Streptophyta > Magnoliopsida > Cornales > Hydrangeaceae > Hydrangea > Hydrangea macrophylla. The sequence goes on along the minus strand of CM066997.1, from coordinate 97,984,986 downwards.
ATCCATAGCCCATACATTTCAATTCATTAATAACATAGCTAGAGAGCTATTACCCTATCAAATGAGAGATGCATTGTTGTGTGTAGTACTCTGTTCAGATTCACTTTGAGGCACTTCTTCTTGTAATGGAGGTTCATTTTGATACACTTCTTCTTCTAATGGTAGTGACTGAGTAACTCTCAGTTCAGGTTCAATGGGTTGATTTTGCTGTAATTCTATTTCTTGGATTTGAGTATCTGAGTCATACAAAGATTGGGTTCGTTCTTCATTTTTGATAAGAAACTCATTGTAAGTGGCCATAAACAATTCGTCTTGATTGGTGAGCGTTTGGTCATTACTAGTGGCGGATCTATGTAGGGGATTGAGCCCCCCTAAGTTTGGAATAATGATTTATATACCTTATAAAATAAAGTTATATTTAAGTTAAGCCCGCATAAAAATTAAATTAAGCCCCCTATTCTATTAGGTCTCATTTGGCAGATGAGATAAAACTTGCGGATAAGAGAGGACAAGATAGGATAGTAATTCTGTCTGATAAGCTGTTGTCCTGTGTTTGGAACGTGCCCGGATATATGTTTCAGGTAATAGCTAAATTATTGATTTTTAACACCAAAAAAATTGCAAATCCGAAATAATGATAATAGTTAAAAATAAAATAAAAAAAAAGATCTGAAAAAAGAAAAGAAAAGAAAAGTATATCTGAAAATGAAAAAGAAAAAAAAACAAAAAAAAAAAAAAACAAAATAGATCTGAGAATGAAAAAGAAAAAGTAAGAAAATAGGATATGAAAAAAGAAAAGAAAAAAAATAGATCTGAAAAAATAATAGTAATAATAATCTTTTGTCCCAAGAAGTTATCTCAAACTTCTAATCCCACTTAATAGACGACCACCTCCCCCACCAATGAGTTCATGAATATTTTATCATATCTGATGGCACCACTAAATGTCAGATATGATAAAAGTTATATGCCTCTTATCCTAACCACCCAAAAGGGGGAACTTTTCTCTGTCCAAAAAAAAAAAAAAACTTTTACTGTACTGTAGGTGGTTTTGCATGGACTTGTACAGAATATTCGAAACTCCCTAGATTTAAAGAGAATCACTGAATTCCCTAGAATCTTTTAGAGACTTGCACATAATATTATAAGTAGTATGACCTTCTAGAAATATAATTTATCAGGATGTCCAAAACTTCTAAAATATTATCATGAGTTTCTATTTCATTGGATGACTGCCCCTTATACAAATCTTGGTCATTGACCGTACTAACTATTATTTATAAGTAGGGTGACCTTCATCAAAATTATCTAGAATTATAAAGTATTCAAGTAAAAAACTACACTTCGCAGAATTATGCAGATTATTAACCGAGTAGTAATAAGTGCATACTTATGTGTTTTCTCTACTTCTTCATATATCTTTTATCGTCAAATATGAAAAACCTACTTAAGTCTTGTAACACGTAAAAGATAGCCTCCTGGGCCAAATTCTTGGATCCGCCCCTGTAAGTAAGCAAAGCTTAAGCCAGAAAAATGAAAAGAAACACCACGGGAAATAAGTGAAAATACCATATAGAAACACCAACGATCATCACTAAGCTTTGAGCTCCATTCATGTAGCACGATGTAGCTAACGTCCCATGACATTCACTGCGTCCTCAATATCTATTAGTTCAGCCTTATGATATCCTCTGAAGGACAAATCAGATGTCTTCTGCACATCTTCAAATATATCGCTCCACGAATTTCCAACACCAACATCCACGAAGGGGGTGTTACATTGTCATCGAAATTTCTATTATAAATTTCTCAATTCTTGTGAATCTTGCTGCCTCGCTTATCATTTGAACAGTGATAATCAATGCCTTGACCATCCTTGAGGATTATTGCTGCAAGCAAGTTCATTGATGGCCCACTCTAGCTGTTGAGAGCCAAGATTTATCGTCGACCTATATTTCCTCCCCCAAAAGATTTAATGGTGGAAAAGAAATTTAAAGTTCTTTGAACTAGAGAAACTCCAAGAGTAATTTGAGTTTCTTTGTAAGTTGACAACTATTTTCTTTTAATTTAATTTGAGCTACTAATTTGACTTTAGATATGAAAAGTTTTTTGTAATTTAATTTTTTAATTTTTTTTATATTTATTTTGGAGTATGTGGAGGACAAGTTTTTACTTGTTGAAAAGGAAAAGAAGAGACAATTGACTAGAACTCTACCAATTACAAAAAGAAAAAATGCACAATTATAAATTGACTCGCTCTACAAAAGTCATTAATTAAAATTCAAGTTGCTTTAAATTTATACATATTGACATATCATTCACTACACCAAAATGGTCAAATTGTCACTTATTTTCTGTCAGTTTGTCACTATTTTGAATAGTGACAAATTTTGTCACAGTTCATAACAATGACCCCAGAAATTTTGTGACGAAAAAAAAAAAAACAAAACACACAATTGTCAAACTGTTTTGAACGGTAACTGTAAAACTGTTTTGTGTGTATGTGTGTGTGTGTGTGTGTGTGTGTGTGTGTGTGTGTGTGTAACAAACTGTTTTGTGCAAACACAAGGACAGGCCTTGAGATTCCTAAAATTCTATAATGCCTCATGCGAACTTTCAAAGGCAGGCCCCTCTATATTAAATTTCATAAGCGCCAAAATTTTATACGAGTACGTAATAATTTTCATTAAATTGAGATGATAAGCACATAATTACATTAGTATTGATCAACTTAGTTCCAAAACATACAACACCTTAGCCCCAAAAATCAAACCTCAACTTTACATCAAAGTAAATGTGATCGCCTTGCATTTTGAGCAGCAAAAGTATCAATTAAAGAAAGAAAATAAGTGTCTCCAACAAATTTTTTTCAATAGAAATTATAGCTAATCCATTAAATCTCTCTTGTGACATCGTCAACCATAGATAAGACTTGATCAACTTCAACTTTGAGAAACTTCTCTCAGCAGAGGCAACTGTCACTGGTATAGTTAATAATACTCTACAAGCAATCCAAGCATTAGGAAAACAACAGTCCAGCCACTTTATAAATTTCAATACTTGAATTGCCTTTTTTGTTCCTCTTGGTAAAGCTTCTCTTAAGAGTTTGAGTTCAAAAAATAATTATGCCCCATTAATATAAAAAACCATGTCATGTTTTAGGAGATCTTCAAGATTATTTCATGAGCACTTCAAATTATCATTGTCGGTAGACTTCAATCTCTCCAAATTCAACAAGAATCCAAAAGATTCGTTATATTGTTGAAAGTGTTCAAATCTACTCTTAAGTGAAGAAAGGGCTTGATCAACTATGTATATGAAAGTAATTGACTCTAAATGATTCTTCAGCTGATTGCATCATCTCTTCACAATAGTCTCATCAAATTCCTTCTTTCTTCAAATGACACGTCCACAAAAAATAGGTTCAACTTTCTTCTAATTGCAATCTCTTTAGCCTCAATCATAGCTTCTTCAAATCCATTTTCTCTATAGCTTTCAAAAAACATAAATGAGTACTCTTAAGAGATCTATAGCAACATCAATTTGCATGTCCTCTATTTGCATGATTATGCTTACTTTGTTAACAACATTCAATATTTCAAACCAAATAAACATGCCAAGCAAGAACTCAAAATTCTCAATTTCATACGTCGCTAAGCACTCGGCATCAATCTTTGTCTTGGGATCTTCACTAGTACTTGCTAATTCATTCAAAGCATTTATTACATCTGGAGCTTGGAATCTTATGGCTTTAACACTTTCAACTTGACCTTCCTAGTGAGTTTGTGATGATGGCTTAAGTGTGAAACCTTTAACATTATCTGTGAGAACTTTCCACCACTTTGTAGAAGATGAAACAATGAATACGTACGTTGCACCACTCCGAAAAAAGTTGAAGCTTTAGAATAAGAGTTTTTCCATATCACAAAGTGCAATGTTAAGACTATGACAACCACAAGGCGTGTAATATGCTCTAGGATTTATCTCGAACATTTTATTTTGCACACCTTTGTGTTTCCCTTTTATATTAGAACCATTATCGTACCCTTGTCCTCTTACATCATCAATATCAAGTTTAAGATCTTTCAAAATATTGACAAGTTCACCAAAAAGCCCTTGCCCCAATTTGTCATGCACCTTTAAAAATCCTAAAAAGAACTCCTCTACAATTATTGGAGTTGTTGAAAAAATTCACACATATTAATATAAGGGATATTTTTTTCTTCATGGCTTGCATCTGGTGTACAATCAAGAATTATTGAAAAGTATTTTGCTTCTTTAACCCTTTTAATGATTACACATTTGATCTCATCTGATAATCAAAGAATAAATTCATTTTGAATTTTGTGACTAAGATAATGATAATGAAGTTCTTTCTCTTTAATTCGACGAGTGTGCTCTTTCATTATTGGATCAAATTTGGCAATCATTTCAATTATACTTAAAAAGTTCCCATTATTTTCATCATAACGCTTCTCATTGTCTCCACGGAAGGCAAAACTATTTTTAGCAAGTGTTTTCACAACAACTTTTCTCACTAATGCTTGCCTCCAATGTTCTTTTTCTCTATTGATTTGTTCTTGAACACTTTTATCAATTGTTGTTTTTTGTCGAAATCTAGTCTCCAATTCAATCCAACTCCCCATGTGAGCAATGTGTTCTCTACAAGTTTCATGCCTTTTAAGCATGTTGCTAAGATTTCTCCAGTCATAGGTATTAGAGTTAGCTATTATAATTAGTTTTATTTATATTTAGCTTTAGGGTAGTTTAGTCTTTTACTTTCTATTAAGGTATTCCTAGATATACTATTATTCTCTCTTCCTTTTGTATTGTATTCATTCATTCAGTTTTGGGTTATGAGAAACTCTAGCTCTCTTCTCTCTTTTCTCTTTTTTGTTATCTTTATTTGATATATTCACATGGTATCAGAGCAGGTTCGAATCTCATCCACGTTTTATTCGGATGATTCTGGTTCGTTTTTGGATTTCTCGCTGATTCAGATTCGTTTTTTGGATCTCGCACTGATTCGCGTTCATTTTTGGATCTGTTGTCTGATTCTGGTTCGTTTGCTTTGTGTTATTTAATTGTTTCATTTTCGTAATGGCTGCTGAACGCGATGATTCACTCCAAGCGATTAGTGTTAAACTCGATGGAAAGAATTTTGCATATTGGAATTATGTGATGAAGAATTTTCTGAAGGGGAAGAAGATGTGGGGTTATATCAATGGGGATTTTAGTAAACCTATGAATGAACAGGCTGATAAATTTGCAGAATTGCTAGATGTTTGGGAAACAAACAATTCGAAAATCATTACTTGGATCAACAACTCCGTTGCTCCCTCAATAGGTATACAATTGGCAAAGTTTGAATATGCAAAGGAGGTGTGGGATCATTTGGCTAAACTGTTTACACAGTCCAATTTTGCAAAAAGGTACCAATTAGAGAGTGATATTCGTGCCCTTGAACAAAAAAATTTGAGTATTCAGGAGTTCTATTCTACAATGACAGATCTTTGGGATCAGTTGGCTCTCATGGAGTCGCCTGAATTGCGGGCGTTTGCACCATATATCACTAGTAGGGAGGAACAACGTCTGGTTCAGTTTTTGATGGCTCTACGTGGTGATTTTGAGGGCCTTCGTGGGTCCATTCTCCATCGTAGCCCACTTCCGTCAGTTGATTCTATTGTCCATGAGTTAGTAGCTGAGGAAATACGTCTCAAGACTCAGTCTGGAAAGGGAATTCTCCCTGACTCTACTTCATCTGTTTTAGCAGCCCTTTTTGACCACCGTCAAACAATCATAATAAGCCTTACTCTAGAGTTGGTAGTGATGTATGCAGCTACTGTAAGGAAGAGGGTCATTGGAAGGCTCAGTGTCCTAGGTTGGATCGTGCAAACCAGCCCAATAGCAGCAACCAGCCTTCCAATAGTCGACCACCACAACAACAGCAACCTCAGCCTTCTCATTGGAAATCTGACAACCAATCTCAGCAGCGTTCGTATAGGCCTCCATAGCCTAACACTGCAGCAGTTGTACCACCATCAGACTCATTTGGACCCGGTTCCCCTTCCCCATCCATTCCATCTATGGCCTCCCTTGCTGAGCAATTTCAGAAGTTCCTTGCAACACAGCCACATGCTATGGCCACCTCTTCACTAGGTATGTCTTCCGGTATGTCTTCAGGTATGTCCTCAGGTATTTGGGTCTTAGACTCTGGAGCTTCTAATCATATGTCACCTGATTTGTCGTCTTTTGCTTCCTTATGTCCTGTTTCCTCTTTGCCTGTTATGATTGCTGATGGTACTCCCATGCCATTAACAGGTGTTGGGTCTGTTATCACACCTCATGTATCTCTCTAGTGTTTACCACATTCCCAAACTTACTATGAATCTTGTTTCTGTTGGTCAGCTTTGTGATGCAGGTTACTTAGTCTCTTTTTCTTCTACTTTTTGTCATGTGTAGGATCCGCAGTCTCAGACGCTGATTGGGACAGGCCGTAGGCAAGGGGGATTATACATCTTGGACAAGCTCAATGTACCAGTGGTTGCAGCTTCTAGTGTTGATTTGTCATCCTTTTGTTTGAGTTCATCTTCGTCTAGTTTTTATTTATGGCATTCTCGCATTGGTCATGTTTCAGCCTCTCGTTTAAAATATTTAGCTTCTACAGGAAAATTAGGAGATTTAAAAACTCATGACATTTCTGATTGTAGTGGTTGTAAACTGGCAAAATTTTCCGCTTTACCATTTAATAGAAGTATTTCTTATTCTCTTGCACCATTTGATTTAGTTCATTCTGATGTGTGGGGACCCTCTCCTATTACTACGAGAGGGGGGTCTCGATATTATGTACTCCCTCCGTCCCTTTTTTTGAGTCCTATATTCCATTTTGGGATGTCCCAAAATTAGTGTCCACTTTCTTAAATTGGTAAATAATTTTTACTTACTTTCCAAAACTACCCTTCCTTGAAATCTACACCAAGACAAAATTTAAAAAGTTATAGTAATGATTAGGGGCAATTGTGGAAAGTAGGTATAGATTCTTTTTGTCCCCTTAATAAGTTGAGTTCCCAAAGATGGACTCAAAAAAAGGGATGGAGGGAGTATCATTTATTGATGATTGCACTCGTTACTGTTGGGTTTATCTTATGAAACGCCGTTCAGACTTCTTTGATATTTACAATACCTTTCGCGCTTTTGTTAAAACTCAACATTCTGCTGTCATCAAATGTTTTAGATGTGATTTAGGTGGAGAGTATACCTATCATAAATTTCGTGAGTTGCTTGCTTTAGATGGAACTATTCACCAGTCCTCTTGTACAGACACTCCTAAGCAAAATGGTGTTGCTGAAAGGAAACATCGGCATATTGTTGAAACTGCTCGCTCTCTTTTATTATCTGCATATGTCCCAAGTGATTTTTGGGGAGAGGCTGTCCTTACTGTTGTCAATCTAATTAATAAAATTCCGTTATCTCACTGCTCAAGTCTGTCACCTTTTGAAAAATTGTATGGGCATGCTCCTGATTATTCTTCCTTAAAGGTGTTTGGCTGTACTTGTTTTGTCCTTCGACCTCATGTAAAGCGTACCAAATTGTCACCTAAGTCAGCTATTTGTGTTTTTCTAGGTTATGGTGAGGGTCAGAAGGGATATCGTTGCTTTGACCCAGTTACTAAGAAACTATATGTATCTCGTCATGTTGTGTTTCTCGAGCACATACCCTTCTTTTCTATTCCTGATAATCATCATGAGTTGACTAAATCTGATCTCATCCATCTTGACCCATTCTCTGATGATACTGATAGTGTGCCCTCTCAAGCCCCATGCACCACTGATGTTGTCTCACCTCATGGTTCTACTTCTGCTGATACTGGTACCTTGCCGCTTGATGCTACCTCCCTTCTAGAGGCTACCCAAGCACCTACTGAGACTGTAGAACCTCCTCGCTATCCTGCTCGCACTCGTAAGTCCACTCAATCACCTGATTTTGTTTATTCTTGTTATTCGGATTCTTTTGCTTCATTTTTAGCTTCAGTTCATGATCTCTCTGAGCCTCTGTCATATAAAGAGGCATCTCTTGATCCTCTTTGGCAACAAGCTATGGCAGAGGAACTCTCAGCATTGTATAAGACAGACACTTGGAGTTTGGTTCCCTTACCTTCTGGTAAGAGCGCTATTGGTTCTCGTTGGGTTTATAAAATCAAAACCAAGTCAGATGGGTCTGTTGAGCGGTACAAAGCAAGATTGGTTGCCAAGGGTTTTTTCCAGCAGTATGGTATGGATTACGAGGAGACTTTTGCTCCTGTTGCTAAAATGACTACTGTTCGTACTCTTATTGCAGTTGCTTCTATTCGTCAGTGGCATATAACTCAGATGGATGTTAAAAATGCTTTCTTGAATGGAGACCTCCAAGAGGAGGTTTATATGGTTCCTCCTCCGGGTGTTCCTCATGGTCCTGGTGAAGTTTGCAGGCTTAAAAAAGCCTTATATGGTCTTAAACAAGCCCCTCGAGCTTGGTTTGAGAAGTTTTCCACAGTGATTACCTCATTTGGGTTTTCCCCGAGTGAGTATGATTCACCTCTCTTTATTAGGTGTACCACTGCTGGTCGTATTATGCTTTCTTTGTATGTTGATGATATGATTATTACTGGTGATGATGTTGATGGGATTGCAGTGTTGAAGTCTGAATTAGCTGGTTGTTTTGAAATGAAGGACTTAGGTCCACTACGTTATTTTTTGGGGATTGAAGTAGCCTGTTCTCCAAAAGGTTATCTTCTTTCTCAGTCTAAGTATACAGGTGACATTCTTGAGCGTGCTCGCCTCACTGATAATAAGATTGTTGATACCCCTTTGGAGCTTAATGATCGTCTTTCCCCTTCTGATGGCGTTCCTTTGCCTGATCCTACCTTATATCGCACTATAGTTGGTAGCTTGGTTTATCTTACCGTTACTCGTCCAGATATTGCTCATGCTGTTCATGTTGTTAGTCAGTTTGTTACTTCCCGTACTACAGTTCATTGGGCTGCTGTTCATCGTATTTTGAGGTACTTGAGGGGCACTCGGTTTCAAAGTCTTTTACTTTCGTCATCTTCTTCATTGGAGCTGCGTGCATACTCTGATGCTGATTAGGCCGGTGATCCTACAGATCGCAAGTCTGTTACTGGATTTTGTATATTTTTAGGTGATTCTCTCATTTCTCGGAAGAGTAAGAAGCAAGATGTTGTTGCTGTGTCTTCCACAGAAGCTGAGTATCGTGCTATGGCTTCGACCACCCGTGAGGTTATTTGGTTACGCCGGCTACTTACAGATATGGGTGTCTCTCTTCCTCGCCCTTCACCTATGTATTGTGATAATAAGAGTGCTATTCAGATTGCTCACAATTCAGTTTTCCATGAGAGGACCAAGCATATAGAGATTGATTGTCACATTACTCGTCATCATCTTAAGCATGGAGCTATCACTTTGCCTTTTGTTTCTTCTTCCGCACAGATTGCTGATTTGTTTACAAAGTCTCATCCGATTCAGCGTTTTCGTTTTTTAGTTGGCAAACTCTCTATGCTTCTAGCTGCAGCATCGTGAGTTTGAGGGGGGATATTAGAGTTAGCTATTATAATTAGTTTTATTTATATTTAGCTTTAGGGTAGTTTAGACTTTTACTTTATATTAGGGTATTCCTAGATATACTATTATTCTCTCTTCCTTTTGTATTATATTCATTCATTCAGTTTTGGGTTATGAGAAACTCTAGCTCTCTTCTCTCTTTTCTCTTTTTTGTTATTTTTATTTGATATATTCACACCTTTGACATATAAAAACTTCATAAATGTTGAAGGTTAAAAACATTCGTTAAACAAAACTGTTTTTGTTCGTTGGATACACAAAAAATGGAAATAGTAAAATTACTTTAACCTTTAACTCCAATGCAGTCGATAAAGAGCTGTTTGGCCAGAACACTAAAAAGGCTTTCAATGACCATGTGAACAATTGCAAATAACTCTTAATGATTATGACAATATTAATGTATTTTATGAGTAATGCTAGATGCACAAAAAAAGTGCACAATAAAATACACAACCTGTTTTAATTTATTGGACCTCGTGCTGAAAAAGCTGTACATTCTTTTTTTTGTCTTTTTGTGTGCACATATTTTTTAGCACGAAGTCCAACAATCTTAAGCTGATTGTGCATTTCGTTGTACACTTTTTTTTGTGCATCTAGCATTTTCGATATTTTATTACTCCAACTTATCATGTAGTGTCAAATATGCTCAAACTTCGAAGTCTCACAGGTAGACTGTAGTAATAGTTCGAGAAGTAAGTAGATGGAAAAAAAAAAAAAAAAGAGGTGCAAGCGATAGAATATGGTGGCTTTGAAGTAATACTATTCTCACCACCCAACTTTATTGCACTTATTTTCAGCTTGACATTGGGCCATCACAAAGGGCTTCAGCCACATGGTGGCCCTTATTGGAAACAATACAAATGCTGGAATATGGAAAGAAATGTGGCTCTGGTAGGCCATGACTGTGTGTGTGCATGAAGCAGAGAAGTTAAATCTATCTGTCGACTATAAACATATATATATATATATACACACATACAAATACGTATGTTTGTATATGTGATTTTTAACAATTGAAAGGCAAAAAGTATTAGAAAGAGGCTGCCACATGACATCACAAAAAAAAAGTAATTTAAATTTTATTTAAAACTAGATTTGTAACCCTTACAATGCACATGGGAGTTGTTATAATCCAAACATTTGGAAGTTACAACCCTATAAAATCATTGAAATTTAAGGACCTGATTGATAAAAAAAATTTAATTGTTGAAAACTAAGTGCTAAATTTGCAATATTAATTAGTTAGATTAGATTAGATATGATTTAAAATGTAGATTAAATTAGATAGGATTGATTAGCAAGGATATAATTTGATTTAATGTTATATATGTATATGTACATATATATAAATATGAAAAATTATAGAGCTTCCATATGGCAAGCGTCTGATTCCACTTTATAATATATATATATATATATATATATATGATTACATATTTAATACGGAGTACAATTATTCTTCTTTCAATTAGGGTTTTATGTTTTTTTTAACGTTTTGACTATCCTTAGTGAATTTCTTTGAAGACTAAAAATGGTCTACGTGTTTCCCTACGGATATTCTGAAAAGATTTTTATTTATTGAAGAATGCAATTTCATTTTTGTGTAGGATTAAATTTAATTTTTTTTTTCAATTTCTAACAATTTTTTGCATGAGTTTCGGACAAATAGATAGATAGATTTGGGTTCAGCAGAAAAAAAATATATAGATAGATTTGGAAGCGTTCTCTTAAAGCATCCGTAGTGGTGTTTCAAAAACTTAGCTAAACTTAAGTTGTATTTTTTTTCGAAAAAAAACTTAAGGTAAGTTGTTGTATATGTTTGGTGCACATTTTAGTGGTGTAAATTAGGAGACGACACTCACAAAGCTGCGAGAATAGTATACGGCACACCGTGTGCTGTGAGGATTGAAATTTTCTCATAAAGAGGTAGAAGGCACACTGTGTGTCGTGAGACGGTGAGATGGTAGAAGACACACACTATACTGAAAAGTTTTCTCATAAAGAGGTAGAAGACACACACTGTGCCGTGAAATGGTGGCCGACACACACTGTGTCGTTTAGCTGAACTTAGTAAAACTTAAGCGTACCACAAAGTTAGGTTTCCTTAAGTTTAACTAATGTATACATTAGTTTTTTCTATACCACTGTGGAACAAAGTGAGGCAACACTCTTAAGTTTACCTAACTTCAGTGGTGTTTTAACACCAATGTGGATGCTCTTTACATACACTGACACACTCGGTGGCCGGTAGGGGTGGACACGAACAAAGCCGTTCAACAAGGGCTCGAAGCTCGGCTCGATAAAGGTTAGGCTCGGCTTGCTCATTTGAGCTCGTGAACACGATCGATTAAGACTCGCGAGTAAGCTCGTGAAAAAGCTCATTAATAGGTTCGGTAAAGAGCTTGTATAGTGACATATATATATTTATTTATTATAAAACTAAATAATTTTAGAGAAAATATAACAAACCTCGTAAATAGGCTTGATAAATGACTGATTAATCACTAAACTATATAGTTTTAAAGAGTGTGCGAAAAAACTCTTTAAAAAGCTCGCGATCACTTAAAAGCTTGACTCATTTGAGCTCGTAAATAAACTCGCGAGCTCGAAAAAAAGCTCAGCTCGGCTCGGCTCGACTCGGCTCAGCTCGGCTTGTGTCCACCCATAGTGGCCGGGCTACAGCCAAGGCAGTAGGTTCAATTGAACCCTGAAATTTTAGGGAGAAAAAAGATACATGTAATGTAATGTATATGTTTTGAAATTTCTTTTACTAAACTTAGCCCACTGACATAAAAAAAAAAAAAAAAAATTAAGACAGATAAATAGAATGATGTCTACTTTGTATGACACTTCACACGGTCACACTACATCTTTTTAATTATTCGTTTGTTCTGCAGGATTACTTAAGGGAGGAAATATAGGGCATTAGAGTATTAATTAATTTGAATTGAAATAGTTAAGTGTTGAGTCATTTATCCCACAAAAGGCTATTATTAGTTCATTATAACTAAATTGTATCATTTATCAGGGATTAATTGCAATTAAGGCTGGGATATGGTACTATTAAGATAATTCAATTAAAATGAGCTAATTGTCTAGTCAAGACACAACCACCAAACGTGGTCGTTTTACACCTGAACTCCATGTTTGCCACAAACACCAACGACACTTTGTCACCATGAGATAGCACACATGACTAACACACCACTATCTCAGTCCACGTCAACGCCTGAAAGTCACAAACACAAGTACTATAACAGTATATAAATGGACTTTTGCATGTTTGTGGACCATGAAAATTCATTAGTCCTTATCAAATACATTTACACATATATATATATATATATATATATAGCAGACTTTGATTGCATGGTCTCCCTTTGATTTTAAAATTTTACTCTTATCTGCACGGGTCTTTTGTTTGTCTGTTGCAACGTAGTTGTCTTGATCACTATATACAAGAATAAAGGACACTCTCAATTGAATCATGACATTATCTTAAAATTTTCTTTTAAAAAACAGGGTCCAATTGGTCCCAAATAGACTAAATATATCACTTTCAGTTAGCACAATTACAGAAATCTATCTATATCAGTGATACCTGTGTAAATAATATATGCTGTCATATGACATGCATGAGGCATGGATGCTCTTCTTTCTTTCTTTCTTTCTTTTTTTTTTTTTTTTTTTTTTTTTTTTTTTTTTTCTTCTTCTTCTTCCCTTTACCCTTTTCTTTTTTCTTTTTAAATAAATTCCAAAAGAAACCAGTGCAACATAGATGTAATAAAATGCATGAAGAATGAGAAACACAAACTTCTTAGCCACGACCCACACTACTTATAATCTTTCAAATCTCTGATAAAATTGCATGTGGCGTAGCTTGAGACAGAGTCGAATGAGTGAGAAGGTGCGCGCCAAAGAGATCCACAACTGAGGTCGCCACAAAATTATCATACCTACAAAAAGAACCACTAGATCTGATGAAAGAACGCCAAATCTGACAGATACAATGCCATATTTGCATTATTAAATCCCCAGATTCGAATAGACAATTATGTATCTGTGAAGAGGAGCACCACCTACACCATCACCACCGTCACCATCAACCATCACCACCACCACCTCCATTGCCACATGCTACCACCACCAAAGCAGCCATGGATGTCGTCGGAACCACCACAACCACCATCACCATCGTCGTGACTACCACGTCCATAGCCATCGAACAAGATCTGGATCTAGATCACCAGTCAAAATCTAGATCTAGATTTATATGTCATCACCATCGCCGAAACTTGCGAACTTCGATGACCACTACTCAAGACGACAACCATCATTCATGATCCTCGCACACTCCATTGGCATGATGAGATTACTGCAGAATTTTCACGTTACATATCCTAAGTCAAATTTGACTTAAGATGAGTACAATTTTACTTAACTTTGATTTGTCATAAATGAAATTTCACTCAACTTTCTCTATCAAATTTTACTTAATTCTTTTAGTGGGGGAAAGTGTTCAGGTTCAGAAGAGGTTGTGTAAATTTTCTTAGTGAAAAATACAATATTGAATATAATTTCAATTCAGAATTACCCTAAATCAAATTTGACTTAAGATGAGTAAAATTTTACTTAACTTTGATTTGTCGTAAGTGAAATTTCACTTAACTTTCTCAGTGAAATTTCACTTAATTCTTTTAGTGGGGGGCAGTGTTCAGGTTCATAAGAGGTTGTGTAAATTTTCTTAGTGAAAAAATACAGTATTGAATGTAATTTTAGTTCAGGATTATCCTAAGTCAAATTTGACTTAAGATGAGTAAAATTTTACTTAACTTTGATTTGTCACAAGTGAATTTCACTTAACTTTCTCAATGAAATTTCACTTAATTCTTTTAGTAGGGGGAAGTGTTCAGTTCAGAAGAGGTAGTGTAAATTTTCTTAGTGAAAAAATACAGTATTGAATGTGATTTCAGTTCAGAATTATCCAAAGTTAAATTTGACTTAAGATATCTTATGTCACACCCCAACCCGCCTCAAGTGGATTAGGACATATATAACAATGCTACAAGTGCCCCAATATACTAATTAACAAAGAAAACATGTAAATCCTTGAGAAAAAAACATGAATTTAACAACATAAAATGACATTATTTTGATAAAAACAGCCTCAAGGGAAAAATGGTCATAAATAAAGTATGATCAAATTTTACATCTAAAGATATCTTTTTGAGTCCCGGTTCCAACGTAAAAAACAGTGTGCGAATCCAATTTTTCTAGAAAGAGTTATACATATTTCCGTAAAAGTCAACGTGCAGCCAATTTGCATGCGGATTGATCCGCCCTATAACCCGGATCGATCCATCTTAGCATTTTTCTAGCAGAATGTCCCTTGAAAAGGCCGGATCGATCCTCCCTTTAACTCGGATCGATCTGGGTTCTGCAGAATTGTTCCCAATTGCTAAAAACTCTATTTTTGAAGCCCCAAAACATATCCAAACCTCAACCAACTTCAAGAAACATTAGGAAAACATTTCAAACACAAATCCAAACTCTTCCAAATGTTAACCAAAAATGTAAAACCCTATTACCACTACAATTGGATCATAACAACCATCAATTCTAGTTCATTTGAGTCAAAACAAAGTTCTTTACATTTCATTCTTGTCAAGACTAACATCTCATAGAAACTTGTTGAAAATGAATTCATAAACTTTGCAAATAACTTGTTTACAATCAAAACTCATTCAAAACATATACACAACTTCCTTTGAGTCAAAACAACCTATATGGAAGCATCCAAATCATTTCAAAGGTGTTCCCAAATATCTCCAAACATTAACCAAACACCATGAGAGTTGTCAAAAGCATTTCAAAACAGATGAGAAGTTGTTTTAACACTCAAAGCACATTAATCCTTTACTAGCAACATAAATTTGCATCAAAATCCTCATTTTCCCCCAATCAATATACATAAACATGCAAGCAAAAGGAAGAATAAGCTAATTAACATCCATAGTTAGCTAAATCCCAAGTCCCCTTCCAATATACACAACTTGTGGTTTGTAAGTACAATTCCACATAACAAAACTCATAAACAACATCAACTTGGACTTGACATATTACACCCTCCCAAAACTTAAGTTGTTCAAACATTAGAGTAACATTTTGACACTAAAACCATCTAAGCATATGGGCATAACCATACATATGTACAACTCCCAAGCCCAAACCCGATGTGCCGATCATTTTCTTTCATCCTCTCGTGCCGTACCTGCGGTCGTTATTCAATAACCAGAATAAAAAATAGTATTTGTTTAAGCTTTCGCTTAGTAAGTAAAGCTAATCACATGTATGAGTGTATGTCATATTCAATGCACAAGTCAATAATCAACATATCATTTAGTCTCCAAAAGACCAAATACCAATTCACCATGACATCACTCTTGCCTTTTTCCCTTATGCGCATATTGCACCTCTATTTTACACCATCTCACATACCCTTCCACACCTGGGTCGTCACCCATACACCTTTACATAGTTAAGTGGTGAGTACCCTTACACCGTTGTGTTTTTTCACGTCTCCTTATTATGGAGTAAATCCACGGTGAATCAACATAAGGCTTTCTTCAACTCACATAACATATAATCACATAATCACCTCAACATGGCAATCCTTGCAAAATTAGGCATAACAACTTCCAATTTTGAGTAAATTAATCAAAACCCACATAGATTCACATGCTAATATTCACAATTCTATATCCATGCATTAATCTACAAGAATTCGACATACTAGCATAAAATTAACACATTAAATATGATTTTACATTCAACCCATGGATTACAGTCACTCACCTCCTATAGATTTTACCCAAAACAAGCGAATTCCTTAACGATTTTTGCCCAAATCCTACTCAGGAGTGATTCCTACAAATATTCGGCAACTGCTTGTCACTGATTAGAATGAGCTACCAAAATCCGATGATTAAAATGTAAAATAAAGGTATAGAAATGATCGTCACACCTCCATGAGACCGAATACGGCTTTGGTTCGCGAATTGGACGTCAAACGACGACGGAGCGGCGAATTGACGGCGTTGGTTACTCGTGTTCTTCCCCCTCTCTCTCTCTTCTTCTCTCTATTTTCTCTAAATTTTTGTAAATAATGAGAACTCCCTCACTCTTAGGACACCTATGCATATACATGCATTGAGTTGTCCCAAAGTTTTTACTCTTCTTTTATTTACATCCCCAAAAGTCTTAAGTTCTTATTATGAAATCCCTAAACATTCCATTAATTATCCAATTATCTAATGAATGTTTGTCTAAGTTCCGTATGGGTCCCAATGTGGGTCCCAAATATTTTGTGAAGTTACTATCACACCTACTAATTATGAATCTTTTTGCAAAAATGCCCTTATTAGGTTAATTAGTAGATATCAAAAGCTAACATATTAACAATTTGATATGAAAACAACTAAACATATTCCAAGTAGTCATATAAAATGCATCTAATCATTGAAATGCAAATTAATTTATATTTTATCCAGGCCCTTCACTGGGTCCCACTTCCAAACCCGTCCCTCCCCACTGGGACTTTTCGATGGGCGAGTCCAAGCCTTCCCTTACTCTATTCTTATACACTAATTAATATTAATTAATGCATACTACGAGATCGTTAAGCCTTTTTCCTGGGTACGGGGGTTACATTTCTCCCCCTCTAAAAAGAAGTTTGGTCCCCAAACTTTGCTCCACTCAAGTTTCAACCACCCATAGTTGTTCTCCCCAAATTTCAATTTCTCATCTTCTAATTATCTTCTCAACTAAATGATCTAGTAACTATACTTGTTGCCTCTTTATCCATGGTGGCTATTCCTGCAGTTGTGAGTTGAAAATATCTAGCTCCTCTTTGTTCTCTTCCTACTGGCTGCTGCATAGATCCTTGGATTGTTGCACTTGACACAAAAGTACCTGAACCTCCTTGTCGTTTATTAGGACATTCCCGAGCTTAATGACCTGGTTGATCACATACATGACAATCACCCTTAATCACCTTGCTTTGATTTGGATAGTTCCTCATGATATGTCCAAGTTCTTGATAATTATTACTAGTTATCATTTTATGACACTTTCCCCAATGTTGTTTATTACACGTGGAACACCACGGTCTTTCCTCACTGGAACCACTACTTATCTATTGGCTTCCAGTGTTTTGTCTTTTAAAACTATCCTGTCCACTATACTGGCTTGACTCTGGCCTCTTGTTTTGTTGATTTATTTGAACTTATGGATTCAATTGATACCCTATATCCCGTTTAGCAATAGAAGCAATATCCAATGCCCTGGTGAAAGTCTGAGGTCAAAACACAGTTACTCGCCCTCGAATATCTTTTTGAAGACCCGCCATAAATTTCCTCGCTTTCACCTTTTCATTTGTTATCATATCTCCAGCAAACTTTCCCAGACTTGTATATTGTGCCGAGTACTCCCTGACTGACATTCCACCTTCTGTTAACTCCATGAACTTTTGTGCCTTCTGATCATTGAAGGATTCCGGAAAGTATTGCACATTGAATATCTCAAGAAATTGATCCCAAGTGGTCGGTTGCCCTGGGTGCAACTTGGTATGCCACCAATATTGCACATCATTCTTCAATGTGTCAGCTGCAAATAAAACTTTTTGCTCTTTCGTACATGGTAACACTCTGAAAATCTTCTCCATGTCTAAAATCCAGAAGTTTGCCCTCATCGGATCGGCTTTCCCACAGAATATTGTCAGCTTTGCTTGTGAAATTTTGAAATAGTAACAACTTCCTCCCTCGGGTTCGGATTTGGTTGTACCGGTCTTTCCTCAACTACACGTGTTTCTGCCACTCGGACTTACCCTTCAATTGCCCTTTCAACTCTTTCCATACAGTTTGGGTTCTCACCTCGAAACATTATTCTCTTAGCACCCACAATATAATGCACACACACTCACACATTACCTTAAAGATTGACATGGTATGGAAATCATCATTAAAAGCATGATAAGTAAACGTGTATGTATGGTCATGTAACTATGTGTCGTGTGCATACTGTACGTCATACGTCACTCGTCCCCAAGGCTCTAGCATATTGCTCTGATACCAAAAATTATCACACCCCAATCTGCCTCAAGTGAATTAGGACACGTGTAACGATGCTATAAGTGCCCCAATATAATAATTAACAAAGGAAACATCTAAATGCTTAAGAAAAAATATGAATTTAATAACATAAAATGACATTATTTTGATAGAACAGCCCCAAGGGAAAAACGGTCATAAATAAAGTATAGTCAGATTTTACATCAAAAGATAGATTTTTGAGTACCGGTTCCAACGCAAAAAATGGCGCACAAATCCGATTTTTCTAGAAGAGTTATGCATGTTTCCGTAAAAGTCGATGTGCAGCAAAATTGCATGCGGATCGATTCGCCCTATAACCCAGATCAATCCATCTTAGCATTTTTCTAGTAGAATGTCCCTCGAAAAGGCCAGATCGATCCGCCCTTTAAACTGGATTGATCCGGGGTTCTACAGAACTGTTCCCAACTACTAAAAACTCTGTTTTTCAAGCCCCAAAACATATCCAAACCTCAACCAACTTCAAGAAACATTCGGAAAACATTTCAAACACAAATCCAAACTCTTCCAAATGTTAACCAAACATGTAAAACCCCATTACCACTACAATTGGATCATAACAACTATTAATTCTAGTTCATTGAGTCAAAACAAAGTTCTTACCATTCCATTCTTCTCAAGACGAACATCTCATAGAAACTTGTTGAAAATGAATTCATAAACTTTACAAATAACTTGTTTACAATCAAAACTCATTCAAAACATATACACAACTTCTTTTGAGTCATAACAACCCATATGGAAGCATCCAAATCACTTCAAAGGTGTTCCCAAATGTCTCCAAACATTAACCAAACACCATGGGAGTTGTCAAAAGTATTTCAAAATAGTTGAGAAGTTGTTTTAACACTCAAAGAACATTAATCCTTCACTAGCAACATAAACTTGCATCAAACTCCTCATTTTTCCCCAATCAATATGCATAAACATGCAAGCATAAGGAAGAATAAGCTAATTAACATCCATAGTTAGCTAAATCCCAAGACCCCTCCCAATATATATATATATATACATATATATAACTTGTGGTTTGCAAGTGCAATCCCACGTAACAAAACTCATAAACAACATCAACTTGGACTTGACATATTACCCCCTCCCAAAACTCAAGTTGTTCAAACATTAGAGTTACATTTAGAAACTAAAACCATCTAAGCATATAGACATAACCACACATATGTACAACTCCCAAGCCCAAACCCGACATGTCGGTCATTTCCTTTCCTCCTCTCGTGCCGTATCTACGGTGGTTATTCAATAACCACAATAGAAAATAGTATTTGCTTAAGCTTTCGCTTAGTGCATAAAGCTAATCACATGTATAGGTGTATGTCATATTCAATGCACAAGTCAACAATCAACATTTCATTTTGTCTATAAAAGACCAAATATCAATTCGCTGTGACATCACTCTTGCCTTTTTCCCTTATGCGCATATAGCACCTTTAATTCACACCATCTCACATACCCTTCCACAGCTGGGTCGTCACCCATACACCTTTACATAGTTAAGTGGTGAGTACCCTTACACCGTTGGGGTTTTCCACGTCTCCTTATTATGGAGTAAATCCACTAATAAATCAACATAAGGCTTTCTTCAACCCACATAACATATAATCACATAATCACCTCAACATGGCAATTCTTGCAAAATTAGGCATAATAACTTCCAATTTTGAGTAAATTAGTCAAAACCCACAGATGTACATGCATGCTAATATTCACAATTCTATATCCATGCATTAATCTACAAGAATTTGACATACTAGCATAAAATTAACACATTAATATGATTTTACATTCAGCCCTTGGATTAGAGTCACTCACCTCCTATAAATTTTACCCCAAATAAGCGAATTCCTTAACGATTCTTGCCCAAAACCTACTCAGGAGTGATTCCTACAAGTTTTCGACAACCGCTTGTCATCGATTAGAATGATCTACCAAAATTCGAAGATTAAAATGTAAAAAGAAAGGTATAGAAACGATCATCTCACCTCCACGAGTCCGAATACGACTTTGGTTTGCTAATTGGACGTAGAACGGCGACGGAGCGGCGAATTGACGGCGTTGGTTACTCGTGTTCTTCATTCTCTCTCTCTTCTTCTCTCTATTTTCTCTAAATTTCTATAAATAATGAGAACTCCCTCACTCTTAGGACACCTATGCATATACATGCATTGAGTTGTCCCAAAGTTTTTACTCTTCTTTCATTTACATCCCCAAAACTCTTAAGTTCTTATTATGAAATTCCCAAACATTCCATTAATTATCCAATTATCTAATGAGTGTTTGTCTAAGTTCCGTATGGATCCCAACGTTGGTCCCAAATATTTCGTGGAGTTACTATCGCACCTACTAATTATGAATTGTTTTGCAAAAATGCCCTTATTGGTTAATTAGTAGATATCAAAAGCTACCATATTAACAATTCGATATGAAAGCAACTAAACATATTCCAAGTAGTCATATAAAATGCATCTAATCATTGAAATGCAAATTAATTTATATTTTATCTGGGCCCTTCACTGGGTTCTACTTCCAAACTTGTCCCTCCCCACTGGGACTTTTCGACGGGCGAGTCCAAGCCTCCCCTTACTCTATTCTTATACACTAATTAATATTAATTAATGCATATTACGAGATTGTTAAGCCTTTTTCTCAGGTATGGGTGTTACATATTAAGTCAAATTTGACTTAGGATATCTCCATTTTCATGACCAAAAATGATAAATCGGCAACATCTGCTGTCCACCTTTCGACTGTCGCCGTCCATGTTTGTCGACCGCGCTAAAAGGTATTCCACATTTTTTTCTTATTATTCTTCTTCTTCTTCTTCTTAATCTAGTAGAGAGAGAGAGAGTTTTATAGTGTGTGTGTGTGTGTGTGTGTGTGTGTGTGTGACACAGAGAGAGAGATAAATAAATAGTTTTAAAGTAGGGGAGGAAGGAAGGAGGACGACGAGCGGCGGTGGTCACCAGAGATGGCGAGGTGGTGGTCACCGGAGATGGCAGTGGTGGCCGGAGATGGCGAGGGTGGTGGTCGGAGGTGATTGGGTGGTGGTCAGAGGTGGCTAGGGTTTGGCTAGGGTTAGATGATGAAGATGAGGGTATTTTGGTCTATGGACATTGGGAGGACTTATCCCAAATGTCCACTTGAAGTTGTCCTTAATCTCAACAAAGCTCATCTTAATGACCTTTTTTTTTCTAATTTTTCCTATTACTTAATCCCTAAATTCCCCTTATGGGCTTCTAAAAGACCCTAATATGGACCCAAAATGCAAATTAAATCATATAAATAACTAGCCCAATGTACATGCATACCATGGACACTTAATTTGAATGTTAAAAACATAATTTAACAAACTTATGGACCTCTAAACACTGTCCAAAAATTTTACTACATATGTCACTAAAAAACATACATGTATTTAATACCCAATACCAGGAAATAAAATAATCATTAAAAGCATTTAGAAAAATTAGGGTTGTTACAACTTTATCAACTAACAACAAACCAAGTTGGTCAAATCGGAGTGGTTTTGATAAATTTAGCTTATAAGTACGCATTGGGTCTACAATAGCTTCGAATATCTCCTTGTTCCTTTCAATTTGAATGCTTTGAAGTTGTGTAATGGTTCGACGAACAATAATTTTTGCAGACTGAAAGATGAGATAAACTTGGTAGGGGGTGTAGTTAGTGGTAAGAGGTGTTGGAGCAGGGGTTTGGTGGCAGATGATGTGGTGGACCTAGTAGTAATGGTATTGGGAGTGATACGGTGGCTGAGTGGAAGCTGTGGTGGTGACCGGTGTTGGTAGGAGAATGGCATAAAAAATGCATGTGGCCCCCACGTAATGCTTTCAATCCATTTTAACTAATGGAGTTATTAATTGTCCTTAATTGAAATAAGACTAAAAATAGAGGGCCCAAAGTATTGCGATAAGAAGTATAGTAAAATTTTGGTATAAGTGCAGGGTATTAGAGTTAGCTATTAGAATTAGTATTATTAGCTTTAGGGTAGTTCAGTCTTTTACTTTATATTAGGGTAATACTGTATACCTAGATATTCTATTATTGTCTCTCCTTTTCTATTGTATTCATTCATTCATTCAGTTTTTGTGTTATGAGAAACTCTAGCTCTCTTTCTCTTTTCCCTTTATTGTTTTCTTGATTATTTGATATATTCACATGGTTTCAGAGCAGGTTTCTTTTTGGATTTCTTGCTGATTCAGATTCGTATTTGGATCTCGCACTGATTCGCGTGCATTTTTGGATCCGTCACTGATTCTGGTTTATTTGTTTTGTGTTTTTGGATCTGTCTTTGATTTTGGTTCGTTTGTTTTGTGTTATTTAATTCCTTCATTTTTGAAATGGCTATTGAATGAGATGAGTCACTTCAAGTGATTAGTGTTAACTCGATGGAAAGAATTTTGCATATTGGAATTATGTGATGAAAAATTTTCTGAAGGAGAAGAAGATGTGGGGTTATATCAATGGGGATTTTAGTAAACCTACGAATGAAAAGGCTGATAAATTTGAAGAATTGCTAGCTGTTTGGGAAATAAATAATTCAAAAATCATTACTTGGATCAACAACTCTGTTACTCTCTCGATAGGTATGCAATTGGCAAAGTTTGAATATGCAAAGGAGGTGTGGGATCATTTGGCTAAATTGTTTACACAGTACAATTTTGCAACAAGGTACCAATTAGAGTGTGATATTCGTGCCCTTGAACAAAAAAATTTGATTATTCAGGAGTTCTATTCTACAATGATAGATCTTTGGGATTAGTTGGCTGGAGTCGCCCGAATTGCTGGCGTTTACACCATATATCGCTAGTAGGGAGGAACAACGTCTGGTTCAGTTTTTGATGGCTCTATGTGATGTTTTTGAGGGCCTTCATGGGTCCATTCTCCATCGTAGCCCAATTCTATCAGCTGATTCTATTGTCCATGAGTTAGTTACCGAGGAAATACGTCTCAAGACTCAGTCTGGAATGGGAATTCTCCCTGACTCTACTCCGTCTATTTTAGCAGCCCCTTTTCAACCACTGTCCAACAATTAGAATACGCCTTAATGTATGCAGCTACTCTAAGGAGAAGGGTCATTAGAAGGCTTAGTGTCCTGGGTTGGGTTGAGCAAACCAGCCCAATAGCAACAACCAACCCTCACATAGTCGACCACCACAACAACAGCAACCTCAACATTCTCATTAGAAATCTGACAACCAATCTCAACATCGTTCATATATGCCTCCACACCCTAACACTACAGCAATTGTACCACCATCAGACTCATTTGGACCCGATTCCCCTTCTCTACCCACTCTATCCATGACCTCCCTTGCTGAGCAATTTCAGAAGGTCCTTGCCACATAGCCACATGCTATGGCCACCTCTTCACTAGGTATGTCTGTAGGTATGTCCTCAAGTATTTGGGTCTTAGACTATGGAACTTCTAATCATATGTCACCTGACATGTCGTCTTTTGCTTCCTTATGTCTTGCTTCCTCTTTGCCTATTGTGACTACTGATGGTACTCCCATGCCATAAATAGGTGTTGGGTCTATTGTCACACCTCATGTATCTCTCTAGTGTTTACCACATTCCCAAACTTACTATGAATCTTGTTTCTATTGGTCAGCTTTGTGATGCAAGTTACTTTGTCTCTTTTTCTTCTACTTTTTGTCATGTGCGGGATCCGCAGTCTCAGATGTTGATTAGGACCAGCTGTAGGCAATGGGGATTATACATCTTGGACAAGCTCAATGTACCAGTGGTTGTAGCTTCTAGTGTTGACTTGTCATCCTTTTGTTTGAGTTCATCTTTGTCTAGTTTTTATTTATGGCATTCTCGCCTTGATCATGGTTTAGTCTCTCATTTAAAATATTTAGCTTCTACAGGAAAATTAGGAGATTTACAAACTCATGACATTTCTGATTGTAGTGGTTGTAAACTGGCAAAATTTTTAGCTTTACCTTTTAATAGAAATATTTCTTATTCTCTTACACCATTTGATTTAGTTCATTCTAATGTGTGGGGATCCTCTCCTATTATTACAAGAGGGGGGGGGGGGTCTCGATATTATGTATCATTTATTGATGATTGTACTCAATACTATTAATTGGGTTTATCTTATGAAATGTCTTTCAGACTTCTTTGATATTTACAATATCTTTCGTGCTTTTGTCAAAACTCAACATTCTGCTATCATCAAATGTTTTAGATGTGATTTAGGTGGAGAGTATACCTATCATAAATTTCATGAGTTGCTTGCTTTAGATGGAACTATTCACCAGTCCTCTTGTACAGACATTCTTGAGCAAAATGGTATTGTTGAAAGGAAACATCGGCATATTGTTAAAACTGCTCGTTCTCTTTTATTATCTGCATATTCCCCTAGTGATTTTTGGGGAGAGGTTGTCCTTACTGTTGTCAATCTAATTAATAAAATTTCATCCTCTCACTGCTCAGGTCTGTCACCATTTGAAAAATTATATGGGCATGCTCCTGATCATTCTTCCTTAAAGGTGTTTGGTTGTACTTGTTTTGTCCTTCGACCTTGTGTAGAGCGTACCAAATTGTCACCAAAGTCTGCTATTTGTGTTTTTCTAGGTTATGGTGAGGGTTAAAAGGGATATCGTTGCTTTGACCCAATTACTAAGAAACTATATGTCTCTCGCCATGTTGTATTTTTCGAGCACATACCCTTCTTTTTTATTCCTGATAATCATCACGGGTTGACTAAATCTGATCTCATCCATCTTGACCCATTCTCTGATGATACTGATAGTGTCCCCTCTCAAGCTCCACGCACCACTGATATTGTCTCACCTCATGGTTCTACTTCTGCTGATACTGGTACCTTGTCGCCTGATGCTGCCTCCCTTCCAGAGGCCACCTAAGCACCTGCAGAGGCTGTGGAACCTCCTCGCTATCCTGCTCGCACTCGCAAGTCCACTCAATCACTTTATTTTGTTTATTCTTGTTATTCGGATTCTTTTGCTTCTTTTTTAGCTTCAATTCATGATCTCTCTAAGCCTCTGTCCTATAAAGAGGCAGCTCTTGATCCTCTTTGGCAGCAGGCTATAACAGAGGAACTCTCTGCTTTGTATAAGACAGACACTTGGAGTTTGGTTCCCTTACCTTCTGGTAAGAGCGCTATTGGTTCGAGTTAGGTTTATAAATTCAAAACCAAGTCAGATGGGTCTGTTGAGCGGTACAAAGCAAGATTGGTTGCCAAGGGTTTTTTCCAGTAGTATGGTATAGATTACGAGGAGACTTTTGCTCCTGTTGCTAAAATGACTACTGTTCATACTCTTATTGCAGTTGCTTTTGTTCGTCAGTGGCATATAACTTAGATGGATGTTATAAATGCTTTCTTGAATGGAGACCTCCAAGAGGAGGTTTATATGGTTCCTCCTCTGGGTGTTCCTCATGGTCCTGGTGAAGTTTACAGGCTTAAGAAAGCCTTATATGGTCTTAAACAAGCCCCTCAAGCTTGGTTTGAGAAGTTTTCCACTGTGATTACCTCATTTGGGTTTTCCCTGAGTGAGTATAATTCAGCTCTCTTTATCAGGTGTACCATTGCTGGTTGTATTATGCTCTCTTTGTATGTTGATGACATGATTATTACTGGTGATGATGTTGATGGGATTATAGTGTTGAAGTTTGAATTAGCTCATTGTTTTGAAATGAAGGACTTAGGTCCACTACGTTATTTTTTGGGGATTGAAGTAGCCTTTTCTCCAAAAGGTTATCTTCTTTCTCAGTCTAAGTATACAGGTGACATTCTTGAGCATGCTCACCTCACTAATAATAAGATTGTTGGTACCCCTTTGGAGCTTAATGTTCGTCTTTTCCCTTCTGATGGCGTTCCTTTGCCTGATCCTACCTTATATTGCACTATTGTTGGTAGCTTGGTTTATCTTACTATTACTCGTCCAGATATTGATCATGCTTTTATGTTGTTAGTTAGTTTGTTGCTTCCCCTACTATAGTTCATTGGGCTGCTATTCATAGTATTTTGAGCTACTTGAGGGACACTCGATTTCAAAGTCTTTTACTTTCGTCATCTTCTTCCTTGGAGCTGCGTGCATACTCTAATGCTGATTGGGTCGGTGATTCTACAGATCGCAAGTCTATTATTGGATTATATATATTTTTGGGCGATTCTCTCATTTCTTGGACGAGCAAGAAGCAAGATGTTGTTGCTATGTCTTCCATAGAAGCTGAGTATTGTGCTATGACTTTGACTACCCGTGATGTTATTTGGTTACGCCGGCTACTTACAGATATGGTTGTCTCCCTTCCTCGCCCTTCACCTATGTATTGTGATAATAAGAGTGCTATTCAGATTGCTCACACTTCAGTTTCCTATGAGAGTACCAAGAATATAGAGATTGATTGTCACATTACTTGTCATCACCTTAAGCATGGAGCTATCACTTTGCCTTTTGTTTCTTCTTCCGCACAGATTGCTGATTTGTTTACAATTCACATCCGATTTAGCATTTTCGTTTTTTAGTTGGAAAACTCTCTATGCTTCTTGCTGCAGCATCATGAGTTTGAGAGAGAGAGAGAGAGAGAGAGAGAGAGAGAGAGAGAGGGTGGGGTATTAGATTTAGCTATTAGAATTAGTTTTATTAGCTTTAGGGTAGTTTAGTCTTTTACTTAATATTAGGGTAATACTGTATACCTATATATTCTATTATCGTCTCTTCTTTTCTATTGTATTCATTCATTCAGTTTTCTTGTTATGAGAAACTCTAGCTCTCTTTTCTCTTTTCTCTTTTCTCTTTATTGTTTTCTTGATTATTTGATACATTCACATAGGGTACTAAAGTCTTAAAGCCAAATTTTAAGGTATCAATTTGCATTACTGCTTTACACAAAATAGAATAAATTGTAATACTAAAAATAGTGCTTCAAATATCGAAATAAACCACATTCAATTATCATTTTTTTGTAGAATATTTTTATTTAAAGTTCTTAGTAGATTTTTTTTACTCATTTTTTACTGTAGTGGTATATTATCAAACGCACTGAAAAAAAGAGTGTTGAAAATCATTGTCAATACTTAATTGGGTGATATGTATGTTTACTTCGACTTTATTTCCTCTTTTCAACCATGCCTCTGAGCTCTCTCTAGGCTCTCTCATGGTCTTTGACCATAGGGGAGCGTGGTTTCACTCTTCTTTTAGTTATCTCTGTCTCTCTTTAGGGGAGTTTGTCCCCCCTTGTAGAGGTTTTGTCCCTTTTTGAGGGTTTGTCCCCTTTGTGGGGATTTGTTCATTTTTTTCTTTGTTTTCTTGGGTTTTTCGGCGGGATCCTTTGATTTCATTGTTGTTGTACCTAGATCCGGCTTCCTTCCATCTAGATCTAACATTCTTTCGTTAGATCTGGTGCTTGGGTGGGCTCTTTGTGCAGTCGTGATGCTCTTGGCGTGATCCTTATTGGTGGTTGTTGGTTGGTAGTTTCTCCTCAATCTAGCTTTTAGCATTGTCACAGTCCGCGATATCTTTTAAAATGGGAGATGCAGTGCAGCTTCAGATTTTTTTTTGTCTCATGTATTTTTCTTTTTTCTGATGCCTGTATTGGTTCCAGTTGGGATCTATCTTGTTTGTTGAAATGAAATGCTGGTTGTGATTAAAAAAATATGTGTGTACTTCTACATTGGTTTGAACCTACCTGAAATTGAAAGAAGATAAAAAAGAGGTTGGCTTGATTAGTTCTCATCTTTTGGATCTTCAGTTTCCTCTTTAATGGTGACAAAAAGGTAGATGGTACTAGTCCATTGACCATCCCAGCATTGAAATCCAAAGACATTTCTCACCAAATTCTGTAAAGGGAAATTATATCCCTAAATACATATATATATATATATATATATATGTAACATTGAAAACAATAATTTCTAAAACAATCAAGTAAAAGGAAGTGGCACTACTAGGCTTCAAATTTTCTTGAGCTTGTAAAGAGTAATCTATCAAATTGTAATGATCTAATATAGTGTTAACCGTCATTACCACACAAAAGATAAATTTGACAAAGTCATTCCTTTTTTTATTTCTTTTTTAAAGAATCATTATAATCAAAATTTTTTAATCTCTATTTGGTCTACAAGGCAGGGCAAGACAACCTTCTTTTAATGGATGCTTTCACTATTTCTTTTCAATTTTGATTTTGTACAAAAGCAAGTAAAGTTTAATACATAGATTTATCTCTTACATAAATGTGAATTATATACAAATTAACATGGTTTAGCCGCTTATGACATAGTTAATTTGAATATATCTCTTATGTATCGAATGTCTCCAACAATTTATGAACACTAAAAAAACTATTGTGGTTTCCAAACACTTGAAATATCTTAAATTCCACTCAATGATATCACATGCAATGGTTTGTGCACCATAACTATTGCCATATGATGCATCTGTCGAAGCATTTAGAAAGTAAATTTGGGGTTCAAATTTAGAAATCATAGCATTACTCTTACAACTCTCTCTCTCTCTCTCTCTCTCTCTCTCTCTCTCTCATTGTGGTTTCCAAACACTTGAAATATCTTAAATTCTACTCAATGATATCATATGCAATGGTTTGTGCACCACAACTATTGCCATGTGATGCATCTGTCGAAGCATTTAGAAAGTAAATTTGTGGTTCAAATTTAGAAATCATAGCATTACTCTTACAACTCTCTCTCTCTCTCTCTCTCTCTCTCTCTCTCTCTCCGAGTATAAAGAAACTACAAACATATGAACCCTAAAAACAACAAGTAATCCACATTGTTAATGGCCTAAATTCAACACTGTTAAAAATATGAGACTTTAATTAGGCCAGCCTAAGAAATATAGGAATATGGCATATATATATGTATTATCATGTCACAACGTTTCATTATTTTATATCAATTCAAGAAATTTTTGAGGATTACCTTGAAACTATTATCTGAGAGAACAATACCATCTGGGACAGCTTGTGGCATCTTATTTTCTTATGTAATCAATTGAAAGAGAAAAAAAATGAGGGCTTATCAAGCAAATAAGTTTCAATATTTTACACATTTTTGTATCATAATTACTTCTTCTTCTTCTTCTTCTTCTTTTTTTTTTTTTTTTGAAAAATTGTAATTAATTCTTAAGGTGCGTTTGATTGCACTTAATTTTCATGGAAAATATTTTTCTAATCAATTTCCCACCAAAGTGTGGTGTTTGATTCACTAAAATTTTCATAGAAATATTGTCACACCCCAACCCGCCGCGGTGGGATAGGAAACGTGTAACAAAGGATTACCAATAACAAAACACCCGTTAATAGCAATAAAACAAGAGTTAAACATAGTAAAAGGTATTCATTAGCTTAAACCAGCACAAGGGTAAAATTTTCATTCAGAAAATGTGCCTAAATTTTATATCAAAAGTAGCCCTGCAATTCTCGGTTCCAACACAAAAAATGGCGTACGAATCCAAATTTTCGAGAAAGAGTTATATTTGTTTCCGTAAAAGTCGTCAGGCTGAAAATACAACTGCGAACACCTTATTTCATAGCTACCAACTAAACAATAAAACAAAAATAAAAATTTAAAATCGTCGAATGGTACTTGGGCAGAGTTCCCCCTGTTATAGCACCATTCACCCTGTTAAACACGAATTGAAATACCAATACATCACCCTAACACTTGGAAATACTTCCAAAACTTCAAGAACATGCCCCTAACACACATTCAAGCATTTTCAACCCTTTAAACATGATTACAACTCCACAATTCATATTACAAGGATCTAATTTAAAAACTAAAACATAAACTTATCATTTACATATGAACATATTAAACATTAATCATTAATCTCGAGCTATCCCAGATTCCTCACAGTTCAATGATTCTCACTGTGATGCTCATCCGAACCTGCATGGTCATTAGCCACAAAATCGACAAAGCTTTCGCTCAGTGAGTGCAATACTAATCATGCAATTGGAGTACCAATTAAGCATTCACAACAATAAATGGTTGTCGGCGTGTCAAGTAATCAATCACCATCGTATTGAACTCCTGATTCTGGGCCTTTCTCACTTTATCATCGCTTTAAAAGCGATATCACACACTCTCATGTGACTGAAGTCAATTCGTTGTGATCGTCACCACCGTCCCCTTTTCTCTGAGAAATTCATCCCCTTTTCTCTGAGGAATGACGTCCCTTAAATATGGACTAAATAATGGTGATTATCACTTGAGACCCATTAACCCAAATAAGCACATAAACAGCTCAATATGTCAATGTGACAATTCAGCATTTCAAACATGTTAATCGATAATTATCCACATGCTTTTCTACTTAATCACAATTAAGCAATTTTAAGTATTTACTAACAAATAAATAACATTAAACATCCAATTTTGGGATTAGGACACTGACCTCAACGATTAAAACAGCAAATTAATAGCCTAAAAGCTGATTCCTAGCAAGACCCAGCTCAAAGAATATTCCAAATGTGTTCCAACACATATTTTGGTAAACTAAATGTTACCAACCCATTTGGGTCATGAAAATGGGTTATGAAAAATCTATCGTTTAAACTAAAAATAAATTATACTAAAAGGTTAGAATTACCCTCACGAGTCCAAATATGGCTTCTATTTTAGGAATGAGTATCATACAGTGAAGAAACGGCGTCGCGAAGTCAAACGGAACTGTCACTTTTTTATTTTTTTTTTCCTTTTCTCGTTGAACTCTCTGTCTGTCTATAACTCTTTTTTTTTTTCCCATTGTTTGTTTTTTTTTTAATCCTAGTGAGTCAACCAACTCAAACTTAGGATATATATATATATATATAACTAAGCCCAATTTTGAATGACACCCCCAAATGTTTTCTAAGACCTATTGTGAGACCACCTAAACTCTATATTAACTACTCAATATCTAAGTGGGTATGTGTCCATGTCATGCATGGGTCCCAAAAATGTTCCCAAATATCTTATGAAGTTATTAATTAGTCTACTAATTATGAACCATATTCCGATTTGCCCTCACACGGGTACCCAAATTGGCACCATATTAGGTCATAACTAGCAAAAAAATATTAAAAACAATTAAACAGATATTCATTTAATCACATAAATGCAACTAAATGCAATTTATCTAATTTGGACTTCCCGTGGGTCCCATTTCACATTTGTCCAACTGTGCCCTTATCAAAGCACTTATCACATCGGGGTAATTGGAACTTACCTAAATATCACATGCAATTAACTATACTAATTAATGCATGAAAAATAAATATTACTTCTATTTTTTGGGTACGGGTATTATTTTTCTCCCTCCCTTTTAGGAAGTTTGTCCCCAAACTTTTCTTACCTGAAGAGTCAAATAGGTGAGGATATTTCTCTCGAATCTTGTCCTCACATTTGTCATGCCCCAAAACCCAAATTGGTGGATTTAAGGCACGTGACCGGCCACCAAGGCCTCATAACTTGTTCAGAGACTCGCGGAAGCAACATAATTAAATTTTATTTCAAATATAGGTCATGAAGACCATAATATTACAAGTCATTCCAAATTTATTACATAATACTCTGATTGGGTAACTTGAGCCTTTAAATATTGCCTTTGAGAATTCCATTGGAATTACTCATGTTATTTAACTAGGTAGCTAGTATTTTAAGTTCTTCTTCTATAGGTCTTCCTCAATCAGGTTATCTCCCACCTTCTTATACTTTTTATCACCTGAAAGGGGTTAGAAAGATTTGGAGAGTGTGAGTAGAAGACTCAGTGAATAATCGTGATCCTGGATGATGAACATAAAGAGAAATCTGAATACCAAAGGTAAATGAGATAAACATAGTAATCGGTATATCGAAAGAATAGAATATCATCAGGACTGTAATAACCTGCATTTGCATTTAATTTTAATTTGACATTTTCATATTTAATCTATTTAGTTTCTATTTCCCATGTGTTAAACTTTAAATTCTTGTTTCAATTACTATTAAAATTATTGTTGGGGTCAAACTGCAACTTCTGTAAATATAGCGATACCTGTGTTGGATTTCAAATCTGTATTTCAAAACGGTGGAAATGTTCTCTTTTAATTCAAGCTGTATTTTTATGAAACCAGAAAATCACTTCCTACGTTAAAATGAATTTTCTGTATTTTTGTGGTGAACACCGCGCCACGAAAATACCAGTTTACTTCCAAAACTGTCCACGCTGTGCTAAACTCCCACAGATTTTGGAAGTGACTGATTGGACAATTGCTTTATAACTATTTAATGTTGCTAATGATTGTAGAGGCCTTGTTTGGTTGTGCTCCTATGTTGTGTATTAGTTTATGCCATAAGCTCTCATTCCCAAACACTCCTAATTTTGACCCTTACTAAGCTACTTGACCCTTAATGTAATCTGAGAGCTATACAACTCTACACGTTTATATACATCAGTGTGTATGTTGTTTAATTAATTGAAAAACAAAACTCATTTGTAGAGTATATGGTAATCAACTTGGGCTCCAAGTTGAGGATTGGTTATATATACACCACATACACACACTTTAATCTACAATCTTAGTAAACCAAATACACTGGAGTTCCAGAGAGAGCACAGAGAGTTAACACAGAGTATTTTAGAAAGAGAAGAAGGAATTTCAAATCCTCCATAACCAAAAGCTTGGAGTATTTCTTATTGTGCTTATCTTTCTCAACTTAATCTCTAAGGCTTCAATCTGTGAGTATTACTAACTCACTAAGAATGTAATTACATGTTTATTTACTGTGTAATTGTTTAATTTTGTATAACACCATGGTTGATTTCACGTATGAACTCCATGGCTTTGAAAATCAAGATTTTCCAATCTCAACCAAAATCTGTTTTCTTAGATAATAATGAAAGATTATGATTCATAGATGTCATGTTTACATTAGTAGAACTTAATTTACTCACATGAGAAAGTATATTAAGAATTAAGTTTTACCATCTTTTAATCTTTCATAAAATTCAAGAATTATGGATTGAATCATGTGAAATTGACTTTGGATTCTAAATCCTTGTGAAAAACCGAAGAGATCCATATATTATATGCCCTATATACTTTCAATTTCGGAAATGGGTCAATTTGGACCCTTAAAGCTGAAACAGAGCAGTTTCTGCGGGGAAGAAGAAGCCTCAGTAAAAACTCGCGCCACGCTCGTGCGCGCGAAGATCGCGCGAGCGACCCATCACGCGAGCGGCCCGCGCGCGCGATCCTCGTTTCCCCAGGCAGACAGAAGAGTTTATATTATAAAATAAAAATTGGGCATATCGCGCGAGCAGCCCGCGCGAGCGACCTTTCGCGCGAGCGACTTCTGGCAGTTTCAAGTTTTGTTTGTTTTCTGGTCAGGGACTGTTTGGGATGAAACTTACATACTGTTAAGGCTCTGTTTGGGAAATTTATTTAATCAGGACTCTATTAGTTATGTTTGAAATGATTAAAACGTTGTATCATGACTTACCAATCCCCGTACGTACGTTGTGCCTTTAACTCAGTATTTTGCTTTATGTTTAAGTTCATGTCATTCATGTGGGGTCAGTGGTACATGCATGTGGGTGTCAGTCAGTGTGGAAAAGAGTAATGGTCAGTGTGGAAAGAGTATGAGTTCGAGTTTGAGATTGAGATTGCGGTTGCGGTTGCGGTTGTGGTTGTGGTTGTGGTTGTGGTTGAGGTTGAGATTGCGGCGAGGGTATCTTTGAAATGCGACGGTGGCAAATATGGACACTCCTTGACGCCCATGGAAGCGTTAAAGTGTGTGACGCCGAACTTGGACATTCCCTGGCACCCATGGTAATGCTAAAGTGTGGCCTGCGGACACTCCCTGATACCCGAGTCTGGATACTGCGTGAGGTTGCTCTGGTATTTGCATGGCGATTTAGGTATTCAAAGTGTGAGGCAATGGACACTCCCTGGTACCCCGGACCAAAGTGTGAGGCAAACTGGACACTCCCTGGCGCCCCGTTTCTAAAGTGTGGCTATCTTAGTGTTTCAAAGATACCAGGAGTAAGATAGTGGGTTGTTGTGGCTGTCGAGAGAAAAGAGTCGGCAAGAAGAGTGTGGTGCATTGTCTCATACACGAGTATCTGTTTTTATGAACGAACGACTTTTAATATATTCCTTGTTGTTTTATAAAATGAATTCTTTCTACGGTTTATCTATTGATTTATACAAATTGAAAAACGGAAAAAGGTAAATGGGTATGTTTTACATTCAAAGTTATGTTTTTAATACCCACCAGCTTCTTGAAGCTGACGACGTTGATGCGTCCTGGACATTCGTGTTCAGGCTTTTCAGGTTATAATCAGGAGGAATCGTACGACTATGCTATTTGAGAATGGCTGCTTTCGGAATGAGGAAACTGTTTTATATGATATGTTTTAAGTTCGAACTGTTTGTTTTATAAGGATGACTGTATTAGACTTTAAGTTATTATTTTGTTTCAAGGCGGTCTGTGCCTTAGTTGACCTCATATCATAAGATGTAATAAGTTAGAAAAATTTTGTAAGCCTTGTTTACTCTACTCTGATTATTATGTTTTGTTGTTCGACGTTTGGGACGGAATCGATCCTTCAAACTGTCGCGACCTACGGGTCCATAAAGGAAATTAAACGCTTTCCTTATTTATGCTACGTTGGGGCGTGACAAGGACAAGCATAACAAATACATATTTAGAAGGTCAGATTACCAACCACCCATTCACGTACACATACATATACATATACTGCAATAGCTAACTGATCAGAAGCACTCGTAGACCCAATAAGAAGGGTCGGCCAACTTTGGGACCACTCGTAGATCCAATAGGGATCATCCCACATAGGGACTCGTAAGTTCTTAATAGAACTAATATAATCAAGTAGAATGGTGGTAACTGACATTGGAATCAAAGAAATATGGAACTTACAATAACATCAAATACGATATCCTCTTTCAGTGGAACGAATCGTCGTGTTCCAGAATAAATATAAGAACAACGATTTCATCATTAAAATAAAACTTGTTCAAATAATAGGACAAGATTCACCCATGATGAGTTGAATCAGTAAAAGGAAAACAATCACTCACCTTGGTAGTTTAGGTGGTTAAAGAATTTCTTTTGAAATTAACCTTCAAGTCATACACAAAATGTTTATAAAACCTGTCATTTAGTTTAACTTCAAAGCGTATGGGTAAAATGGTAATTATAGGTTTTAGGGGTATTCTCGTAATTTTATGAAACATGTTTTTTTTTCCTTACTAAGATGGTCCTTGCATTTTTACAAAAGTAACGCCATTGAATCCGAGTTCGTTACAACATTCTATGAAAAAAATTTATAGTTTTTCTATACTAATTTGGGCTTCAGAATTAGTAGTAAAATTTCCGTCTCCAAATATTTTAAATATTATTCTGCTCACAAAGGTACTGACCATTTATTTTTTGGAGTTTTACAAAATTTTAACAGTAATTTAAATGTTAAAAATTCATATTCTATAGGCGTTTAATAAATTCGAAATTGAAATAAATACCAAATGATGTCCAAAATATACCAAAATTTACGAAATACTAGGAAATAATTTATAATGATTTTTCATATTTTTGAAGTTACATATTTTTGAAATACCAAAATGCCCTTTTTATGTATCCCAAAAATTAAGTTAGCTTTGGAACTTGAATTTGCCATTAATGGCAATTCAGGGCCTGTTTGACCTAACTCAAGGTTTAAGCTTTGAGAAGGCTTAAGGATCTAATACAGATTATAAAAGTAGATATAGAAGGTACATACTATAAATTGCATGAGAAAATTTGGGAAAAGAAATTTACCCACTGACTGTGATGGAGTTTGAAATCTGTAATTGGGTGTAACTTCCTTCACCACCAGAACCACCACCTTAGTCTAGTATTTTATCCTCAATATGACCAACTTTTAGATCACCTATGAATTTATGACGAACTCTCTTGAACTCTCTGCTTTTCTCCTAAAACACACACATTCTCTCTCTCATAAATACTTCTCTCTCCCTTTAACTCCCTAACTTTATCTTTTCATGAGCTTAGCAAATACATATATTGGCCCAAATGTGGAAACCTTAGAGGGGGGGGTGAATAAGGTTTTAGCGGAAATTAACCTTTTAAAAACTTAATTGCGAATTAAACACAATCACATATAATAAAGTAAAGAGATAAGGGAAGAGACACTTGCAAACCGAGTTTTCAACTGGTTCGGCAATCGCACCCTGCGGCCTACGTCCACCCCTCAAGAACACCTCTTGAGGATTCCTTTAATCCGATCTACTTCACGGGTGTAGACCAAACCGTTACAAGAGCCTTCAATCTCTCCCAAAGAAGAAAACCTCTTCTTTGCATACAAGGGGTACTAACCCTCAACCTTTACAAATTGTTTGGGTACAAATTGAGCTCTCTCTCTCTAGAGTGGATAATACAAATTAAAGCTCACACAATAACTCCTTGTTGAGTAGATGATACAAATAAAATCTCACTACAATTTACTCTCAAAGAAATACAAATCAAAAACTAGAGCAAATTGATAAACTCACACAACTAGGGCTCAAATATGAATGATTTAAAATCAACAAGTTATGTGATTTAAATAGATGTTTTCCAATGGTTAATCAACATAA
Organism: Hydrangea macrophylla; assembly: GCA_033977485.1. Taxonomy (NCBI): domain Eukaryota; kingdom Viridiplantae; phylum Streptophyta; class Magnoliopsida; order Cornales; family Hydrangeaceae; genus Hydrangea; species Hydrangea macrophylla. The sequence goes on along the minus strand of CM066997.1, from coordinate 97,947,557 downwards.
AATGGTGTGGGAAAACATGTATTTATAGGCCAAGAAAGATTATAGCCGTTGGTGGCAAGTTTGGTAAATAAAAACCCCTTTAAAAACTAGCCGTTAGTGCATTCAGCACAGTCCAGTCGACTGGATCGAGGGTTCAGTCGACTGGGAAGTTTAGAGCAGTGAATAGGCAATTTTAGGGCTGTCCAGTCGACTAAAAAGTTCAATCAGTCGACTGATTCTATAAACCAGTCGACTGGACCCTTAAAAAATTAGTCGACTGATTTTAAGCAGATTTTGGCAGACTGACACCTTTTTACTAAAACGGCCATAACTCCCTCTAAAAAACTCGTATTCGCGATCCGTTTGAAGATTAGGAAACTAGATTCAAATACCTTTCCAACCATATAAAACTCAAGATCTAATTCCTTACCAATTGGATCAGGTTTGCATTTAAAGTTGACCTATCTACGCAAAGGTACTTTCTTTTGACTTAGCCACTTGAAAGCTTTTGTGAAATGTATTTAATGAGTGGTCTAAGTATGTTTAGGTCCTTGAAAGTAATTTAAAGTGTAAGTGCAAGGATTCTAAAGTCCAATTAAAGTTATTTGAGCCCCTATGAGTGATTGATCAAAAAGCTTACACGTAAATCCTAGTCTTTAACCAAGGATGAAAAATCTTCAAGTCTTCATGTTTGATCGTTGTTGAGCTCCCTCACTCTTGGACTTCACCACATGCTATCTCATGATCTCAAATAAAGTTAGAACATTTAAGTACATGAATCAAGAGATTAGCGTACCGAAAATGACATGATAATTGATTGAAGTAGAACCAATGAAAGTATGCAATTATCACTAGATTTGTCATCATCAAAACAAAACAAAAATAATGCCTTAAATAAATTCAAGGCTAACAATTTCCCCCTTTTTGATGATGTCAAAACATGCAATAGAGATATAGCAATTTAAAGCACAATAAGTGTCATTTTCATGTTATCATTCAAATTAACAGGATATGCAAAGTATGGCTCCAAGAATGATAACTATTTACCCTCTTTAACATCTCCATCAATTTCCCAAGAATGAAAAAAAATAACCCTATAACCAACATCTCAAACATCTCTATGAATTTCCCCCTTTTTGACAACAACAAAAAGATTGGGGGTTGGAACTAAAAGTTCCCCCTCAAGATATGCAACCATATGATACCAAGGAAAACTCAAGTAAACAAATCATGGAAGCAATAAGATACCAAATTGTCAAAATATGATACCAAAAGTAACTAAAGTGAGCATAATATCATGATACCACGAAATCAAGACAACTAAAATAAACATAGTAATATGTTCCCCCTCAACATATGCATATACGAATGAATACCAATTATAGGATCAACATTATGCATTATCTCCTTAGGAGGATGGGATAGCTATAAGCATCAAAACAAGATAATGTGATGAACTAAACATGATTAGCATGCTATCAAAATCAAGAGAAATATCGAAACAAGTTAATCTAACCTACTCCTACTAGGCTTAAGGTAAAAGATTTAACCATTGTCCACGCACCTCTTGGATGCAACATTTGCCGAGGAAGTAGGAGAGGATCCTTTCACAACCCAAATCATGTTAATTTTCTTACGAAATGAACATTTGTAATTAACATGTCCCTTTTTCATACAATAATGACAAGTTACATGGGGGAGGGTAACATGTGAGCTTGAAGCTTTAATAAAGAAGCTATTATGAGAATTGTTTGAACTTGAAGGAGTAGATTTTGCAAAGAAATTGTTATACTTCTTTTCTTTGAATGTGGGATTAAATTCCAAACCGGCTTTGTCAAAAACATATTTTTGCTTTCCCAAAAGCATATTCAAATTTTGTTCACCTAGTGTGAATTTTGCCAAAGTTTTTGTCAAATCATCCACCTTCTTTCTCAACTCAATCTTTTCTTTTTCAATAAGTTCACTTGAAGGTTGATTGGTTGAAACAAGCTTTTCTTTTCTCAAAATTTCATTTTGAGATTTTAATTCATCTAATTGCTTTTTCAACTCCAAATTTTCTTTTTCAAGCTCATTTGAAGATTGTGCTCTTAAAACATGTTTTTCATTTTCAATCTTCAAAGATTCATTTTGGGATTTCAAAATATTTAACTCATTTGATAGTTTGGAAAAATTCTTTTTAAGAGTTATATATTTAGATCTCAAATTCTCCAATTCCTCATGTAACTCCTCAAAAGCACATTGAAGCTCATTATAGTTAGGAGATTCAACAATAGAGGGAGGATTAGAGTTTACCAAATTCTCTTGTGCACCTACTTGGTCACATGATGTGACGACCAAGAGCCAATACTCCTGAGGCAGGATGGCCAAGATGGATGAGGTGAGGTCGGGTGTGGGGACTTGTCTCACATCGCCTGGGGTGAAGTTCCTGGACTAGTTTATAAGGATTAATCGCCCCTCTATATGCAACAAGGCCTTTTAAAACCGTGAGGGAGCTAAACACGAAAGAACTTCACAGTTAAGCGTGCTGCTGCCAGAGCAGTACCAGGGATGGGTGACCCCCTGGGAAGTTCTTTGTGTTTAGACCCAAAGCGGACAATATTGTTGCTAGACGGGGAGGTGGGTCGTTACAAATGGTATCAGAGCGGAAACCCAGCCGGAAGTGTGGGGCAGGTCCCACACGAGGACGTGTGGCCCTTAAGGAGGGTGGATTGTGACGACCAAGAGCCAATACTCCTGAGGCAGGATGGCCAAGATGGATGAGGTGAGGTCGGGTGTGGGGACTTGTCTCACATCGCCTGGGGTGAAGTTCCTGGACTAGTTTATAAGGATTAATCGCCCCTCTATATGCAACAAGGCCTTTTAAAACCGTGAGGGAGCTAAACACGAAAGAACTTCACAGTTAAGCGTGCTGCTGCCAGAGCAGTACCAGGGATGGGTGACCCCCTGGGAAGTTCTTTGTGTTTAGACCCAAAGCGGACAATATTGTTGCTAGACGGGGAGGTGGGTCGTTACACATGAGTCGTCATCGGATGAGTCATCATCATCCCAAGTGGCATCTTTTGCCATTTTCTCATTCTTATCATATTCTTCATTGGCAAATAGACACACTTTTTCTTCTTCACAAATTTGGTTAGTAGTAATGTGAAAATTTTCTAAACGTAACCAAATTTCATTTGCACTAGAGCATGAACGAATTCTATTATATGAATTATCATCCAAAGAATTGTATAGAATTTTCATAGCTTTAAGATTCAATAGAAAGTTATTTTGATCACTTTTATTCCATTCAATCTTTGGTTTAGAAGAAAAACCATTTTGACAATGTTCCAAAGATTTATGTCAAGTGATATAAAATAAATTTCTATTCTCCTCTTCCAATGATCATACTTATGATCTTTCAACGATGGAGGAGTTGTAATGCAATAACCTTCTTGAAATTTTGTTTCCATAGAACGTGACTCAACATTTTGAAAATCATTGTAGTCATTTAAGGAGCAAGAAGTAGAGGTTACCCCATTTTCGATTGCCATGAGGCAAAGATTGACGATCTCATCTTCATTTGAGTCGTCGCCCGATGATTCACTCTCGGAGCTACTTTGAGTGGCCTTCATTGCCTTCTTCTTGCGTTGTTCATCTTTAGTAAGCTTCTTTCCCAATTTTTCTTTCTTTAGAAACTTTGCGAATTTTTGGGTGATCAAAGCCATTTCTTCATCCTCATCATTCTCATGATCTTTTCCGTTTTTCTTTGAGCTTGAGGACTTCAAGGCCATATCTCCTCTTTTGATCTCCTTTTTCTTGTCTTCTTCGACAAGCACGGCTAACTCCATTTCATGGGTAATGAGTGATCCCATGAGTTGTTCAATTGACAAGTTTGTCAAATCTTTTGCCTCTTGGATAGCCTTGACCTTCGGTTGCCATTGCTTTGGTAAAGCCCTAAGAATTTTCTCAACAATTTCTTCATTAGCATAAACTTTACCAAGATTTTTTAAGCTATTGATGATAGTTGTAAACCGGGTAGACATATCACCAATAGACTCAAAATGCAACATTTTAAACATTTCATAAGATTGAACAAGCAAATTAATTTTTGACTTTTTGACTTGGCTTGTTCCCTCATGAGTCACTTCAAGTTTATCCCAAATTTCTTTTGCGGATTCGCAAGATGAAATTCTATTGTATTCATTTGGGTCTAAACCGCAATATAATAAATTCATTGCCATAGCATTCAATTTTATGAGTTTCTTATCGGCATCATTATATTCATCTTCCGTTTTTGAAATAGTAATACCATTTGAAATTTTTGTAGGAAGATGAGGCCCTTTGACCACTATTTGCCATAAATCAAAATCTTGAGAAATCATATAGATTCTCATTCTATTTTTCCAATAAGCATAATTTGATCCGTTAAAACACGGTGGTCTATTTGCCGATTGACCCTCACTATATATGATGCGAGAAGTGGTAGTTTCCATTTGGATCTTAACTCAAACTTTTCAAAAACTTTTGAAAATACAAGAGCCGAAGCTCTGATACCAATTATTGGCCCAAATGTGGAAACCTTAGAGGGGGGGTGAATAAGGTTTTAGCGGAAATTAACCTTTTAAAAACTTAATTGCGAATTAAACACAATCACATATAATAAAGTAAAGAGATAAGGGAAGAGACACTTGCAAACCGAGTTTTCAAGTGGTTCGACAATCGCACCCCGCGGCCTACGTCCACCCCTCAAGAACACCTCTTGAGGATTCCTTTAATCCGATCTACTTCACGGGTGTAGACCAAACCGTTACAAGAGCCTTCAATCTCTCCCAAAGAAGAAAACCTCTTCTTTGCATACAAGGGTTACTAACCCTCAACCTTTACAAATTGTTTGGGTACAAATTGAGCTCTCTCTCTCTAGAGTGGATAATACAAATTAAAGCTCACACAATAACTCCTTGTTGAGTAGATGATACAAATAAAATCTCACTACAATTTACTCTCAAAGAAATACAAATCAAAAACTAGAGCAAATTGATAAACTCACACAACTAGGGCTCAAATATGAATGATTTAAAATCAACAAGTTGTGTGATTTAAATAGATGTTTTCCAATGGTTAATCAACATAAAATGGTGTGGGAAAACATGTATTTATAGGCCAAGAAAGATTATAGCCGTTGGTGGCAAGTTTGGTAAATAAAAACCCCTTTAAAAACTAGTCGTTAGTGCATTCAGCGCAGTCCAGTCGACTGGATCGAGGGTTCAGTCGACTGGGAAGTTTAGAGCAGTGAATAGGCAATTTTAGGGCTGTCCAGTCGACTGAAAAGTTCAATCAGTCGACTGATTCTATAAACCAGTCGACTGGACCCTTAAAAAATTAGTCGACTGATTTTAAGCAGATTTTGGCAGACTGACACCTCTTTACTAAAACGGCCATAACTCCCTCTACAAAACTCGTATTCGCGATCCATTTGAAGATTCGGAAACTAGATTCAAATACCTTTCCAACCATATAAAACTCAAGATCTAATTCCTTACCAATTGGATCAGGTTTGCATTTAAAGTTGACCTATCTGCGCAAAGGTACTTTCTTTTGACTTAGCCACTTGAAAGCTTTTGTGAAATGTATTTAATGAGTGGTCTAAGTATGTTTAGGTCCTTGAAAGTAATTTAAAGTGTAAGTGCAAGGATTCTAAAGTCCAATTAAAGTTATTTGAGCTCCTATGAGTGATTGATCAAAAAGCTTACACGTAAATCTTAGTCTTTAACCAAGGATGAAAAATCTTCAAGTCTTCAAGTTTGATCGTTGTTGAGCTCCCTCACTCTTGGACTTCACCACATGCTATCTCATGATCTCAAATAAAGTTAGAACATTTAAGTACATGAATCAAGAGATTAGCGTACCGAAAATGACATGATAATTGATTGAAGTAGAACCAATGAAAGTATGCAATTATCACTAGATTTGTCATCATCAAAACAAAACAAAAATAATGCCTTAAATAAATTCAAGGCTAACAACATATGTCTCTCTTTGCTTTTTATAATGTGAGGTGAGGTTGTATCGCATTAACTTTCACGTGTATTAGTAAACGAAGCAAAGATAGTAAATGAATCGGTTTAATAACTAAAGAAACATTAGTAGAAACAAAAACATATTAACGGGGTGTAATGAAGGTATGCTTCATTAATTAAAGTTTTAACATTTATATAGTGTGTGTGATATAGATATGTAATATGTGCAAATACATCCGTTTGATGATAAAGGAGTTATGGTTGTGTTGGGAAAAACTCTCCTAATTAGCTCATTTGCATGTAAATTAGTTAGGTGAAAGACCAATGATGTTTTAACACATGTCTAAGGTTGATTGGCTAAAACATAAAAATATGCTGATATTTTACGAATTTTAATAATGAAAATTTGGGTCTTGACATTCTCCCCTACTTAAGAAAGTTTGGTCCCCAAATTTAACTTACCTTATTAATTGAAAAGTTGTGGGTATTTGGTTTGCATCTCATCTTCTCTTTCCCACATAGCTTCTTCTACTGCGTGATTTCGCCAAAGGACCTTAACTAACGGAATGACCTTAGTCCTCAGAACTTGGTCACGACGATCCAGAATTTGAACCGGTTGCTCTACGTAGGTAAGATCTTCTCGCATCTCCAAAGGTTCGTAGGCTAATACATGACTGGGATCTGATACATAACGACGAAGCATAGACACATGAAATATGTTATGAACGTTAGACAGATCCGGAGGTAACGCCAAACGATAAGCTACAGCTCCAACTCGATCTAAGATCTCAAACGGTCCAATATAACGAGGATTGAGTTTACCCTTCCTGCCAAAACGAACTATGCCCTTTGAAGGTGAAACTTTGAGAAACACATGATCACCTTTCTCAAACTCTAGATCTCTTCTATGTGTATCTACATAACTCTTGTGCCTGTTTTATGCTGTCTGAAGCCGTTGACGAATGAGTTGAATCCTTTCTGTCGTTAGCTGAACAATCTCTGGTCCCAAAATTTTTCTTTCACCAACCTCGGTCCAACATATAGGAGATCGACACTTCCTTCCATAAAGGGCTTCATACTGTGCCATGCCAATGCTAGCCTGAAAACTGTTGTTATACGCAAATTCTACTAAAGATAGGTGTTCTTCCCAGCTACCTGAAAAATCCAAAACACTAAGTCGAAGCATATCCTCCAAAATTTGAATTACTCGCTCAGATTGTCCATCCGTTTGAGGGTGAAAAGTTGTACGGAAATTAAGTGTAGTTCCCGAAGCTCTTTGTAAGCTCTTCCAAAATCGTGATACGAATCTTGGATCTCTATCAGAAACTATAGTAATCGGCATACCATGAAGCCTGATAATCTCATCAATATACAAAGTTGCTAACTTCTCTAGTGGATGAGTGACTTTGACTGGTAGAAAATGAGCTGATTTTGTCAATCTGTCAACAATTACCCAAATAGCGTCATTTTGCTTCGAAGATCGTGGTAGTCCAACTACAAAGTCCATGGTGATATGCTCCCATTTCCACTCTGGGATAGGAAGTGATTGAAGAACTCCACCCGGTCGTTGATGCTCTGCCTTAACTTGTTGACAATGCAGACAACGTGATACAAAGTCAGCGATCTCTCTTTTCATGTTGGGCCACCATAAGTATTTTTTTTATATCTTGGTACATTTTAGTACTACCTGGGTGTACTGCAAATCTAGAAGAATGTGCTTCTTCCATTACTCTTCTCTTAATCTCAGGAAGGTTTGGTACACAGATACGGTCCTGATACAGTAGAATACCGTCTCGTGATATAAATTCAGGTCTTTTCCCTTCTGGTATCTCCTTAGAAATCTTGTTTAGGTAGTCGTCTTGCATTTGAGCTTCTTTCACCTCATTGATGACTGTTGGTTTTGAAACAAGAGCTGCTAATATACCATTGCAATGACGGGAGGTAACTTTGATTTCTAATCTTTCAAAGTCTTCAATCAATTGTTGTTGTGTAGTGAGCAAGTAAGCCAGATTTCCTGAAGATTTTCGACTTAAAGCATCAGCTACAGCATTAGCCTTGCCGGGATGATATTGGATATCAAGATCGTAGTCTTTCATCAACTCAAGCCATCTTCGTTGCCTCATATTTAGTTCCTTCTGAGAGAATAGATACTTTAAACTCTTGTGATCGGTGAAAATCTCACATCTTTCACCATATAGGTAATGACGCCAAATCTTTAAGGCGAACACCACAACGGCTAGTTCCAAGTCATGAGTAGGGTAGTTCTTTTCATGAATTTTGAGCTGTCGGGATGCATATGCAATAACTTTACCATGTTGCATTAGAACACATCCCAACCCTTGATGGGAAGCATCACTATAGATCACGAACCCACCTTGTCCAGTAGGTATGCTTAAAATTGGTGCAGAAACCAATCTGTTTTTCAACTCTTGGAAACATTGCTCACGATCATCAGTCCATTCAAAAGGTATGCCCTTCTGCGTTAATTGAGTCATTGGCCCGGCTATCTTGGAGAAGTCTTTAACAAATCTCCGGTAATATCCCGCCAAACCTAGGAAACTACGTACTTCTGTCACAGTTGTTGGTCTCGACCAAGACATAATTACCTCCACCTTCTGTGGATCAACTGATACGCCTTCTTTTGAGATCACATGCCCCAAGAAAGAAATCTTTGGAAGCCATAAATCACATTTCTTGAATTTGGCAAACAATTGACGATCTCTCAATGTCTGTAGTATCGTCCTCAAATGATGTTCATGCTCCTCAAGACTCTTAGAATAGATAAGGATATCATCAATGAATACTATTACAAAATCATCGAGATAGGGTTTGAACACTCGATTCATCAAATCCATGAATGCAGCAGGAGCATTGGTGACACCAAAAGGCATTACTAGGAATTCGTAATGACCATATCGAGTTTGAAAAGCCATCTTTTCTACATCTTCTGCTTTAATCTTCAATTGATGGTAACCTGATCTCAGGTCAATCTTTGAGAACACTTGTGCTCCTTGTAATTGATCGAATAGATCGTCAATCCTTGGAAGAGGATATCGATTCTTTATCGTTACCTTGTTCAACTCGCGGTAATTGACACATAATCTCATAGTCCCATCTTTCTTCTTCACAAATAGGACAGGTGCACCCCAGGGAGAAGTGCTAGGTTTAATAAAACCTTTATCCAATAATTCTTGTAACTATGTCTTTAACTCTGCCAGTTCCATTGGAGCCATACGATAAGGGGTCTTCGATATTGGTTGGGTATTTGGAACGAGATCAATAGTGAATTCAATCTCTCTATCAATCAGAATGTTAGGCAAGTCATCTGGAAAGACATCTGGAAATTCCTTTACCACTTGGATATCTTCCAAAGTAACTTCTACAGGTGAATCTTCTAGAATGGTACAGAGATAACCTTGACATCCTTTCCTAAGTAATTTATTGGCTTTCATAGAGGAGATAAGACAGGAAGGAGGTAACATTGCACCATTTCCTTCAAAAGAGAAGTCTGGTCGATCAGGAATTTGGAAAATGACTCTCTTTGTAACGCAATCGATAGTAGCATATACTGAAGATAACCAATCCATGCCTAAGATGACATCAAAACCTTGAATCTCTAAAGGTATCAGGTCTACAAGTAATGGCACATTACTTATTATGATGTTGCAGGATCGATACACTAAGGTACCAATCATAGAATTTCCAGAGGGAGTAACGACGGATAGGTCATAACCTAAAGGCTCTGGTGTCTCATTGAATTTTGAGGCAAAATATGGTGATACAAATGAATGAGTAGATCCTGAGTCCATAAGCATACGAGCATCAATACCATAAATAGAAATAGTACCTGCCACCACAGTATCAGTTGTAGCCTCGCCACTTGGGACTAAGGCAAATACACGCCCCTGGCGTTGTTGATTCTTCCCTTGGTTCCCCTGATTTTGAGCCGGACGTTGGTTGGTTGGAGTGGAAACTGGTACAACTTCCTTCCCAGTCTTCCACGTTGGGCATTCTCGGATCATATAACCCATTTCCCCACACTTGTAGCATGCTCCTGTACTCAGTCGACAGATACCCCAATGCATCTTCCCACATGTTTTGCATGGAGATATGGTTCCACCCTGTGGTCTACTCTTGTTCTGAGAGTTAGAACTTGCACTAAACGTTCCCGTGAACTGTCTCTTGGTATTTCCTTGTCCTTTTCCCTGGTTACTTGATTGTCTTTTAAAATTGTCTTTATTTTTCTGAAGTTCCAAGCTTGTTCTTTCAGCCACAAAAGCACGGTCCAACACCTCCTTGTATAACTTGAGTTTGAACATCTCCACCTTACTGCGTATGTGGATTTGCAGGCCATCTTCAAATTTCTTTGCCTTTTTCTCCTCTGTAGGGATTAGATACATGGCAAAACAGGATAAGGTAGAGAACTCCGTAGCATATTGGAGCACCGTCATGTTTCCCTGCTTCAGGTTCATGAAATCCTTAGCCTTCTGATCCTTCATAGAGTCTGGGAAGTACATACCATAGAATACCTCCAAGAATCGTTGCCAGCTCATCTCGGGCTCGCTTTCCTCCATTGTAGTCCACTAATGATCCGCCTCCCCTATAAAGGTAAAGGTGGCATACTTCACTTTTTCTTCCTCGGGACATAGAAAGACTTTGAAAATCTTTTCCATCCGACGAACCCATGTTTCAGCCTTATTAGGGTCTGCACTACCATCAAAAGTTGGTGGTCGTAGTTTCTGAAATTGTTCCACCATTATCTGCATTCCCCGGTGTCCATTATTTTTACTTCCATTGCCACTATCCTCAAAATTAGCTACTCTATCTTGGGCAGCATAAGCCAGTTCTTCGATGATTTGTTCGACACGTTCAAATCTAGCATTCGCTGCTTCATCCATGTTGGTTTAGCTTACTCCTTGTTAGCACTTCTCTGACTACATAACAATAATGTAATTAGTAGTATTTCTTACCTTATATTTAGATCTAAATAGAATTTACCATACCTAAGTATAGGTATTTATCACACGGTCCTACTAAATAGTTAAGGCTTTCAAATGGCCCTAGAACTATTGCCCTGATACCAAGCTTGTCACGCCCCAAAACCCAAATTGGTGGATTTAAGGCACGTGACCGGCCACCAAGGCCTCATAACTTGTTCAGAGACTCGCGAAAGCAACATAATTAAATTTTATTTCAAATATAGGTCATGAAGACCATAATATTACAAGTCATTCCAAATTTATTACATAATATTCTGATTGGGTAACTTGAGCCTTTAAATATTGCCTTTGAGAATTCCATTGGAATTACTCATGTTATTTAACTAGGTAGCTAGTATTTTAAGTTCTTCTTCTATAGGTCTTCCTCAATCAGGTTATCTCCCACCTTCTTATACTTTTCATCACCTGAAAGGGGTTAGAAAGATTTGGAGAGTGTGAGTAGAAGACTTAGTGAATAATCGTGATCCTGGATGATGAACATAAAAAGAAATCTGAATACCAAAGGTAAATGAGATAAACATAGTAATCGGTATATCGAAAGAATAGAATATCATCAGGACAAGCATAACAAATACATATTTAGAAGGTCAGATTACCAACCACCCATTCACGTACACATACATATACATATACTGCAATAGCTAACTGATCAGAAGCATTCGTAGACCCAATAAGAAGGGTCGGCCAACTTTGGGGCCACTCATAGATCCAATAGGGATCATCCCACATAAGGGCTCGTAAGTTCTTAATAGAACTAATATATAATCAAGTAGAATGGTGGTAAATGACATTGGAATCAAAGAAATATGGAACTTACAATAACATCAAATACGATATCCTCTTTCAGTGGAACGAATCGACGTGTTCCAGAATAAATATAAGAACAACGATTTCATCATTAAAATAAAACTTGTTCAAATAATAGGACAAGATTCACCCATAATGAGTTGAATCAGTAAAAGGAAACCAATCACTCACCTTGGTAGTTTAGGTGGTTAAAGAATTTCTTTTGAAATTAACCTTCAAGTCCTACACAAAATGTTTATAAAACCTGTCATTTAGTCTAAATTCAAAGCGTAGGGGTAAAATGGTAATTATAGGTTTTAGGGGTATTCTCGTAATTTTATGAAACATGTTTTTTTTTCCTTACTAAGATGGTCCTTGCATTTTTACAAAAGTAACGCCATTGAATCCGAGTTCGTTACAACATTCTATGAAAAAAATTTATAGTTTTTCTATACTAATTTGGGCTTCAGAATTAGTAGTAAAATTTCCGTCTCCAAATATTCTAAATATTATTCTGCTCTCAAAGGTACTGACCATTTATTTTTTTGGAGTTTTACAATATTTTAAAAGTAATTTTAATGTTAAAAATTCATATTCTATAGGCGTTTAATAAATTCGAAATTGAAATAAATACCAAATGATGTCCAAAATTCACCAAAATTTACGAAATACTAGGAAATAATTTATAATGATTTTTCATATTTTTGAAGTTACATATTTTTGAAATACCAAAAATGCCCTTTTTATGTATCCCAAAAATTAAGTTAGCTTTGGAACTTGAATTTGCCATTAATGGCAATTCAGGGTCTGTTTGACCTAACTCAAGGTTTAAGCTTTGAGAAGGCTTAAGGGTCTAATACAGATTATAAAAGTAGATATAGAAGGTACATATTATAAATTGCATGAGAAAATTTTGGAAAAGAAATTTACCCACTGACTGTGATGGAGTTTGAAATCTGTAATTGGGTGTAACTTCCTTCACCACCAGAACCACCACCTTAGTCTAGTATTTTGTCCTCAATATGACCAACTTTTAGAGCACCTATGAATTTATGACGAACTCTCTTGAACTATCTGCTTTTCTCCTAAAACACACACATTCTCTCTCTCATAAATACTTCTCTCTCCCTTTAACTCCCTAACTTTCTCTTTTCATGAGCTGAGCAAATACATATGTCTCTCTTTGCTTTTTATAATGTGAGATGAGGTTGTATCGCATTAAATTTCACGTGTATTAGTAAATGAAGCAAAGATAGTAAATGAATCGGTTTAATAACTAAAGAAACATTAGTAGAAACAAAAACATATTAACGGGGTGTAATGAAGGTATGCTTCATTAATTAAAGTTTTAACATTTATATAGTGTGTGTGATATAGATATGTAATATGTGCAAATACATCCGTTTGATGATAAAGGAGTTATGGTTGTGTTGGGAAAAACTCTCCTAATTAGCTCATTTACATGTAAATTAGTTAGGTGAAAGACCAATGATGTTTTAACACATGTCTAAGGTTGATTGGCTAAAACATAAAAATATGCTGATATTTTACGAATTTTTTACGAATTTTAATAATGAAAATTTGGGTCTTGACAACGTTACCAAGTTGCCTCCTCTACTGAATGATTACACCATAACACCATAACTAGAGGAATGACATTAGTTCTGAGCACGTGATCCTTCCTATCTAGGATTCGAACTGGATGTTCAACATAAGTCAAGTCTTCTCAAACCATCAACGGTTCCGGAGTGATACAGTGATTCGAATATGATAATCAATGTCGCAACATAGAAACGTGAAACACATTATGAACATTAGCCAACTCTTGTGATAATTCCAACTGATATGCAACTGGACCAACTCTATCCAATATCAGATAAGGCCCTACAAACCTCGGACTTAACTTGCCTCGCTTACCAAATTGTGCGATGCCTTTCATAGGCAATACTTTCAAGTAAACATAATCACCTACCTCGAATTCCAACGATCTTCTACCTGTATCCACGTAGCTTTTGTAATGACTCTGTGCTATTTGTAGCCGTTGTTTAACTAACTTGATTTTGTCGGTAGTGATTTGCACAATTTCAGGCCCTATAAGTTGCTTTTTCCCAACTTCTGTCCAACACACCGGTGATCTACACTTTCGGCCATACAATGCCTCGTAAGGCGCCATACCAATACTCGTCTAGAAGCTATTATTATAAGAGAATTCCACTAGTGGCAAGTGTGTCTCCCAATCTGATTTAAAATCCATAACACAACCTCGAAGCATATCTTCTAAAATCTGAATAACTCGCTCGGATTGGCCGTCTGTCTGACTCCCAATCTGAATTAAAATCCATAACACAACCTCGAAGCATATCTTCTAAAATATGAATAACTCGCTCGGATTGGCCGTCTGTCTGAGGATGAAATGCTGTGCTAAAATGCAAGGTCGTCCCCATTGCCTTTTGCAAACCTTCCCAACACCTAGACACAAATCGTGTGTCTCGATCTGACATAATTGATACCGGCGCCCTATGTAATCTAACAATTTCTCTAACATAAAGCTCTGCTAACTTTATAGGATCACAAGTCTTGATTGGCAAGAAATGGGTTGACTTAGTCAACTGGTCCATGATCACCCAACTACTATCATTAGACTTAGGAGACTGTGGTAAACCTGACACAAAGTCCATCGTGATATGCTCTCATTTCCATTCTGGTATCTCCAACGGTTGCAATTCACTGGTGGGTCGTTGATGTTCTAGTTTTACTTGTTGACAAGTTGTACACTTGGCCACAAACTCGGCAATTTCGAATTTCATACCACTCCACCAATATACTTCCCACAAATCTCTATACATCTTGGTACTCCCTGGATGTACGGAATATCTCGTATTGTGAGCCTCTTTCATAATTCTATCTTTCAATTCTTGAATGTTCAGAACACATAATCGATTAATATGCCTCAATAAATTATTCTGAAAACTGAATTCCGGCCGTCTACCCTCAAGTAATTCTTCAACAATTTTCTTAAAATTTGGGTCTAAGAGTTGACATACCTTGATTTCTTCAATCAAGCTCGGTTGTGCCATGATAGCTGCCATTAAACCACCATGGATTCTGGGAATTACTTCTAATTCCATCTTTTCAAATTCTTTTACCATCTTTGCTTGAGCTGTTAAAGAATAAACCAAATTTTCTGACAACTTCCGATTTAATGCATCAGCAACCACGTTAGCTTTACCCGGATGATACTGGATCTTCAAATCATAATCTTTCATTAATTCAAGCCATCTTCTTTATCTCATACTCAGTTTTCTATGGGTAAATAGATATTTTAGACTCTTGTGGTCGGTGAATATCTCACTCATTTCCCCGTACAAGTAGATGCCAAATCTTTAACGCAAAGATCACCGCTTCCAATTCCAGATCATGAGTCGGATAATTCTTCTCGTGTGTCCTCAATTACCTCGAAGCATAAGCTATCACTTTGCCCTCTTGCATTAAAACACATCCCAAGCCCTGGTGAGAAGCATCACTATATATACTGAAACCTCCAGTACCTGACGTAATAGCTAATATCAGTGCTGAGGTCCACTTATCTTTCAACTTCTAAAAACAGTCTTCACATTCTTTATTCCACACAAATGGTACATCTTTCCTCATTAAATGGGTCATCGGAGTCACAATTCTAGAGAAGTCTTGAACGGACCTTCTATAGTAACTAGCTAACCCCATGAAACTTTGAACTTCAGAAACATTTGTCGATCTTGACCAATTCTTAACAGCTTCTATTTTCTGTGGGTCCACAGAGACACCATCCTTAGAGATCATATGTCCAAGACCATCCTTAGAGATCGCGTGTCCAAGAAAAGTAACATTTGTCAACCAGAATTCACTTTTCTTCAACTTCCCAAATAATTGCTTATCTCTAAGTCGTTGCAAAACCAACCTTAAGTGTCGTTTATGTTCTTCTTGACTTCTAGAATGAATCAAAATATCATCAATGAATACTATCACAAATTGGTTTAGATAAGTCTTGAGCACCCTATTCATCAAGTCCATAAAAGCGGCTGGTACATTCGTAACCCCAAATGGCATGACAAGAAATTCGTAATGCCCGTACCGAGTCCTAAAAGTTATCCTCTCAACGTCTTCAGCTTTAACCTTCAATTGATAATATCCAGATCTCAAGTTAATCTTAGAAAAGACTTATGCCTCTTGTAACTGATCAAACAAGTCATCAATACGCGGCAACAGATACTTGTTCTTTATCGTCACCTTGTTGATCTCTCGATAGTCAATACACATTATCATTGTTCTGTCTTTCTTCTTAACAAATAGAACCGGTGCTCCCCACGGTGATATAGTAAGCCGAATGAACCCCTTATTTAGTAAATCTTGCAGTTGAGTCTTCAATTCCTTCAACTCTACCGGAGCCAATCTATACGGTGCTTGTGAAATTGGTTGAGTCATGGCATCACATCTGTCCCAAATTCAATTTCCCTCTCAATCAACACACTAGGTAAATCTTCTGGAAAGACGTCTGGAAATTCTTTTACCACTAGTAAATCTTCTAATTTCAGTTCAGTACTTCTAGTGTCAAGTATACTACACAAGAATCTCCGACATCCCTTTTTTAACAAACGACAAGCTCTGACAGCTGACACCAAATAAGGCGGTGACGCTACACCTATCCCTTGGAAATAAAAACATCTTGATTGGGCAATCAAAATATTACTCTTTTATTCTCACAATCGATAATGGCGTGATTTGAAGATAACCAATCCATCCCAAAAATGACATCAAAATGTTGAATAACCAATGGCACTAAGTCAACAGTCAAACCCCTACCATTCACATTAATCCCACATGCTTTAAAGACACCCGAACGTACTAGTGGAGCTCCCGACAGAAGTGAAACAGACAAATCAAAATCTAGTAGTTCTAAGGGTTTATCTAAATATTTAGCAAATGAGTATGAAACAAAAGAGTGAGTTGACCTTGAATCCATTAATACTCTAGCAAGTTGTGAGCAAATAGGAAGTATACATAAAATCACAGTATCAGCAACAGTTGTCTCCCTAAGCTTAAGCTGAAAATACCTTACTTGTCGTTACTCCCTCCCTTGAGATTGTTGTTGAAGTGGCCTCTGACTTGGTGCACTCCCCACAGATGAGCTAGAACTTCCTGGTCCTTTCTTTGGGCAATTGTGTTCCCGATGCCCCAGGTCACCACACAAATAATTCCGTAATCTACTATAATCTACACCTTATCTCGGAGTAATACTTTGTCTTAGCACATTCTATCTTGATAGATAGGGACAATCTCTTGCTACATGTTGTGGCCGTCGACAGTTGTTGCAAATGATAGGAGACAAGTTGCACATTCCCCAATGATACTTACCACATATCTGACACCTGGGCTTGTTGCCCCCACTTCCCGATGAACTCCCAAACTCTGTCTCTTGGAACTGCTCTATCCCTGGAATTGACTACCTCCTGGCCTCTTGAATGGTTGACTTTGCCCTGGTGACAACATACCTCTGTAATAACCCTAAAATTCAGTAGCATTAATTACATTTAATTCATTAGCATTTCTAATTTACTGAAAATAGTCTTTAATAGAAATCTTAATTGTAGCACTTAGAAATTTTCTTAATGGAATTTATGTTCAAATAATTATTATTCTATAACTGTAATTTATTTGGGTAAATATATTCTTACATAGATTGGTTATAAATGGATATACCAATGCTAGCTTATTTGACTAATCCTATCATATCTTTTTAATAAACTAAAACTCCACTTAACTTAAAAGAAAAACAAATAAGATTTTAAAAGAAAAAGAAAAGAAAGTGGAACATGATAAATCATATCTTTTTAATAAACTAAAACTCCACTTAATTTAAAAGAAAAACAAATAAGATTTTAAAAGAAAAAGAAAAGAAAGTGGAACATGATAAATCATATCTTTTTAATAAACTAAAACTCCACTTAATTTAAAAGAAAAACAAATAAGATTTTAAAAGAAAAAGAAAAGAAAGTGGAACATGATAAATCATATCTTTTTAATAAACTAAAACTCCACTTAATTTAAAAGAAAAATAAATAAGATTTTAAAAGAAAAAGAAAATAAAATAGGAGTATCAATGTAATAAATTAAAACCTTACCTAATTAAATTAATGAAGCACTACATCTTTTTTTCTTGCTATATAAACACACATCCATGAGTTATTTTTCACACCACAAATTCCTCACCACTTCATAAGATTATGTTTGAAGAGAGAGCTAGGAAGTAAAAGAGTGAGAATTCTTGTATTTTCCTATCATCAAATCAAGGTAAGTTCTTTTCTTTTCTTCTCTATATTTATATAGTTTATAAATACTCACATTTACATTATTTTCAGTAATAATTAGATCCTATTAGCTTAATTTAGGAAGGGTTAAATTAATTATTAATCTAGAATTAAGAACATAGCTAGATTTGATCAAAATGGTAAAATTTTTATATCTCTTTACTCCGACCACATTAAATTCTGAAATTTTAGAGGTAGACTCTTTTAATGCCCATGAAACTACCCTTAAAACAGTTTTTGATTTGCTTGTACCGTTTGGGTTTTATTTAGGATTCGTCTTAAAGGGTAAATTAGTCATTTCACATTCTGTGATTCGAATTTGCTAAAACCAACTTTAGATTTGGATTCTCCACGAAATTTCACTCAAGATAGACATTGATTTCACTTAAAAATGTTAAGAAATGAGTGAGTTATGGCCATTAGAAGTTTGGAATTACAATCTGCCAAACAGGGCATTCTGCCCAGTTTATTTCCGAAAATTACATTTACACCCCTGAAAACTTTAAACGAACATATAAAGGTCTACCGATATCGGATTTGATCACGGTTTCAAGCGTAGAACTTATAATTCTGTTAATGACAATCTGATATAGTAAATTTACAGTTTTTGGATATTTTTACATGATCCCTGTATTTTCGTGTATTTACAGAATGACCCCTAAACTTTTAAAAAGGGTATTTTTAGTCATTCTGGGATTTTGTAAACTCATTATAAATCACTTATATATATTCTATAATGATATTATGATAATATATACTGTTTTATAATTTTAATAATTATAAAACTATAGAATAATATTATTTTAATACTTATCAATTGATTTAAATAGAGGTTGATTATTTTATTATAACTATTATATTTCTTAAACTATGGGAAAAATACAAAATATTCTTGTAGCATTTTATGACCATTAAAATAGTTCCACACATAAATTATTGTAATTGGGTATAAAAATGGAATTACGATTCAGTAGTAACTATTTAAAAATAGTATTTTAACTTCCAAATTCGTAGTAAATAATCTTTAACTCAGAAAAATATGCTGTCAATTCTTTTAGTCTTAAAATAATGTCTAGTATCATATTTAAAAGTTTGGAGACAATCCAACATTGTCTAAAATACAGCTTATTTGTAAAATTCACGTTTATGTAGTTTTGATATAGGACCTGCTACGGACTCCAAATTGAGTCCAGTTAGTGAGGTTGAACTTAGCATAGTGTAAGGAACATTATAGTGAAGGTTTGACATAGTTTTAGCATATTTACAGAAATACCCTAGAAAAGCCTTAATTGCAGTTATACCCTTATGCTTACAACCTATGATTAAATGTCTAGTTTCCTTTACCTGTATTAATGTAGGAACCACTTCATCGTCAATTCCTAAGTCACCAAGGTGAGTGTTCGTATCCTGTATTTAACTCAACTCTATATGTGAGTGTTTATTACCTTTTCTCAAACTCTATATTAACTCAATATATAATGAGTAAATTTTACTATATTACGTAAAGTATCAAAATTACTAAAGTTATTTTCGGAACATTTTTCTTGGTTCCTGGAAGGGTTTTAACATTCAAAACTTATTATTTTCAAATGTGCCAATTTATGTCAATGTCATGTATCTTTTGAAATGTCATTATTTAAAATGTTCATTTATTTAAAGTGTCGATTACCACCACAACAAATTATAAAGTATAGCCTATGTATGCGATGTGGTCCTTTGGACCGATGAAATGAGCCCGACTGCAGGGTTGCCCTTGATCATTGTGCGATGTTAAGTAATGATGAACGTGTGTGTGAGTGGGTGGTTGGTAATTTGACATGTATGTAAAAATGCTATTTTCTATGCAAATAGAACATGTCAGTATATTTTCATTTTATGGCATGAAATTTTAATGTTATTATCTTATCTATTCTAAAAAGGTAAACCTTTTAAATAAGTATTTCAAAGGTTATGTTCATTCACTGAGCCTTCAGCTCACACTCTCCAAATATTTTTAAAACCCTTTTCAGGTGACGAAGTGACGATGATAGGTTATTACAGAACCCTTAGAAGAACAGAACATTTTGATAGAAGATAAAGATTATCTTCTTGATGCAAATGAGGAGTAGATGATTGTTAGATATGTAGAATATTTAGAAGAGTTATGTCTTCAAATGTAATAGTAATTTTCAAGATTTATGTAGACTTCAATATATAAACAGAATTAAGTTGTGTTTGCTTCCGCTAGAGCTCTATTTAATTATGAAGAGGCCTGGAGGCCGGTCTCGAGCCCAGAATTTTGAAGTCGAATTTTGGGGTCGTGACAACCTCGCTCAACAATTAGGGCCATGTCTAATAGTTCTGAATACATCGGTAGCTGGAGTATATCCACTTTTCCCCTAGTCTCATCATGGAGTCCTTCCTCGAATCGTCTTGCCTGAATGAACTCATCTGGAATCAAATCCATTACAAATCTAGCCAAACTTGTAAACTGGGTTGCATAGTCCCTAACGCTCATATTACCCTGACTGAGATGAGAAGACTCTTGGGCCTTCTGATCACTGAAAGATCGAGGAATATATTGTTTTTAGAACTCCTCGATAAACCCATTCCAGGCAGTCGGTGTAACAACCTGCATTTTCATTTTTATTTAATTTTATTTCCATAATCATTTTAAATTGCATTTCTTGCTTTATCTTATGGACAAATTTGGGGTCAAATGGTAA
Source organism: Hydrangea macrophylla (assembly GCA_033977485.1). NCBI lineage: Eukaryota > Viridiplantae > Streptophyta > Magnoliopsida > Cornales > Hydrangeaceae > Hydrangea > Hydrangea macrophylla. The sequence goes on along the minus strand of CM066997.1, from coordinate 97,926,747 downwards.
TTTCTTATAAATTCAAGAATACCTGTGCCGTGATTTCAAATATGTACTTTCAAAACGGTGAAAATATTTATTGTTGACTCAAACTGTATATATATATATTTTTTTTATATATAACTAGAAAATCATTTCTTATGTTAATATGAATTTTCTATTTTTTTGTGGTGATCACTGCGCCGCGAAAATACCAGTTTATGTTCAATAACTGTCCGCGTCGCGTATGGACACCCACAGTTTGGGAATCTCCATCAATTAGGGAGTGACACTTGCTTTATTTCCATTTATGACAAGTAATGATTAGATAGGCTTGTTTGGGTTTGCCTTTGGTGAATGTGTTATTTTAGTAACTTAAGCTATTTTACCAAACACCCCTATAGTTCCTAGACAACTTGTTTGGACCTTGTTTGGGTAGGCTAATCTTGAGTGTTGCAACTTGTGCCTAAAAGCTAAATTTTCCAAACATTCCTTCTTGACCCCTATGTACCTATATGGACCCCTACAAACTATATCTCAGTTTAGTGCATAATATGGATACGTATATATATATGTCAGTTAAGAGTATATCTATATGCTGTGTATATTAGGAATTTAGATTTAATAATAAAATCTTATAATTTGTGGAGTGAAGATCAAAGGACTTGGAGCCCAAGTTCCTTAAATTGGAAATTCTATATATTCAACACTCATATACACTTTTTGGGGATTACAAAACAAAGTTTACAGTAGAGAAGAAAGAGTTCAGAGAAAGTAAAAATTTACAATGCTCTAGGGAGAGAGAACTCAATCCACCATAGCCAATTTGAAGTGGGTGTTCTCAATTTGCTATCTTTCTCAACATATACTCCAATTCTTATCACTATGAGTATTATGAACTCACTTTGAATGCAGTATGTGCTTGTTTACTACTTATATATATGTATAGAATTGTGTAATCACCATTATTAATTTCATCCATGGAAGCTTGAGCTTGAAAATCATGATTTTTCAATCTTAACCAAAATTTGTTTTTAGAGATGTATATGAAAGATTAAAGTTCATATAAGCTATGGTTAAAATATTAGAGCCCAATTTATTTGTATCACGATGTATATAAGAAACGAAGTTTTGACGTCTCTTGATTTTTTGTAAAATCCGAGAGCTACGGGTCGATTGGTGTTAAATTAATTTCATATTTGTAATCCTTGCGAAAAAATAAAGAGATTCATATTTTATATGTCATATATACGTTCAGAATTGAAAATGGGTAGAAAAGTACCTTAAAACTGAAAATAGGGGAAAGTTGTGAAGAAGATGAAGTCTCTGTGCAAACTCGCGCGCGCGATTGTGTGAGCGAGGGTCGCGCAAGCGGCCCGCGCGCGCAACCTGTGTATTTTCTGACACTTAGAAATTTTTTAAGAAAAATTAAAAAATGGGCATATCGCGCGAGCGACCTGGCAGTTTCTGGTTTTTGTTTATTTTCTGCTAAGGGACTGTTTGGATTAACTTTGAAAGACTGTTAAGGGTCTGTTTGGGAGTTGCATTAAACCAGAATCATATTTATTAAGTTTGGATTATAAAAGCGATGAATTACGACTTATCTATCCTCGTACGCGCATTGTTCCTATATTTTAATGATTTACATTTCTGTATAAAGTCATATGACATACATGTGGGGTCAGATGTACATGCATGGTAAGTGAATGGTCAGCGTAAAAGAGTATGTGGTTGAGATTGTGTTTGGACACTCCCTGGTAATTATGTATCAAAGTATGATGTTTTGAGATTGCGGATAGAGTATCTTTGAAATGCGACGGTGACAAAACTGGACACTCCCTGACGCCCATGGTAGCGTTAAAGTGTGTGATGCCGACTTGGACATTCCATCGCATCCATGGTAGTGCTAAAGTGTGGCCTACTGGACACTCCTTGACATGCATGGTATGGTCAAAATGTGAGGCATTGGACACACCCTGGTACCCCGTACTAAAGTGTAAGGCAAACTGGACACTCCCTGGTACCCCTGTACTAAAGTGTGGTCATCTTAGTGTTTCAAAGATACTGGAGTGAGAGAGTTGGGTGTTGTGTTGTCGAGAGAAAAGAGTTGGTAAGATGAGAATGGTTGCATTGTTCCCATGCATGGTCACAAGCTTTATGAATTAAAGTTTATTAATGTTATCTTTACTGTTCATCATGTGAATTCATTTCTATACTGATGACCTGCTGAATAATGAAACTAGGAATTGGAAAAATAGTAAATGAGTATGTTTTACATTCAAGCATATGTTTTTAATACTCACCAGCTTCGTGAAGCTGACGACGTTGATGCGCCCTGGATATTCATGTCTAGGCTTTTCAGGTTATGATCATGCTGGACCCTATGACTATGCGAACTGAGAACAACTACCCGAAGAGGAATTTATTGTTATATGTTTTAAGTTGTGAATTGGTTTTGTAATAAGGATAAGTGTAATAGATAATAGATATTATTTTATTTCAAGGCGGGTTGTGCCTTTAGTTGACTACGTGCTGTAATAATTATAAATTGGAAAAAATTTTGTAAGCTTAGATTGCTCTACTCTGATTTATATTGTTATACTGTTCGCCATTTGGGACGGAATCGATCCTTCAAACTGTCGCGACCTACGGGTCCATAAAGGAAATTAAATGCTTTCCACATTTATGCTACGTCGGGGCGTGACAGTCGGTGCTCCCCGCCTTAATACAGACGTCCACCAATTTTGTGCTTCTTCTTTCAAAGCATCTGAGGCAAACAAGACCTTCTATTCCTCTAAACATGGCAAAACACGAAAAATTCTCTTCATGTCGGGCAACCAATGGTCAGCCTTCATCAAATCGGATTCTCCTTTGAATTGCCCTAGATTTTGCTTGTAGAACATGGCAATAGTTGTTGGTTCTCAGTAACTCGAGTTTTAGCCACTCTTACCAACTTTTTCATGACTACTTCCATTCTATCCATACGGGCCGAAGACGGGTTCTCACTGAGACCCACAACAAAGTATATACATATACGTCACTTTTAAATAAATTACTGTGCATGTTAAATAACATTTTAAATCATGCTAAATAAACGTGTATGCATGATTGTACAATTACGTCATTGTGTGTACACTCACGCGTCATCACTCGTACCTAAGGCTCTAGCCTATTGCTCTGATACCAAAAATTGCCACACGCCACCCCGCCTCAGCGGGCTAGGACACGTGTACCAAAGGATTACCAATAACAAAATACCTCTTAATAGTAATAAACATAGTAAAAGGTATTCATTAGCTTAAACCAGAAAAGAGTAAAATATTAGAAAATGTACCCAAATTTTATATCAAAAGATAGCCCTACGAGTCTCGGTTCCAACGCGAAAAACGGCGCACGAATCCGAATTTTCTAGAAAGAGTTATGTCTGCTTCCGTAAAAGTCGCCAGGTTGAAAATATACCTGCAAATTCCTAGTTTCATAGCTACCAACTAAACAATAGAACAAAAATAAAGTTTTAAAATCGTCGAATGATACTGGTGCAGAGTTCTCCCTGTTACAGCACCATTCACCCTGTTAAACACGAATTAAAATACCAACACATCACCAAAACGCTTGGAAATACTTCCAAAACTTCAAGAACATACCCCTAATACATATTCAAGCATTTCAACCCTTTAAACATGATTACAACTCCACAATTCATATTATAAGGATTTAATTTAAAACCCAAAACATAAACTTATCTCCAAAAATCCAAGCACTAGGAATATAATTACTCATCTAAATTCATTTACATATGAACATATTAAACATTAATAATTAATCTCGAGCTATCCCAGAATCCCCACAGTTCAACGTTTCTCACTGTGATGCTCATCCGAATCTACGTGGTCATTAGCCACAAAATTGACTAAGCTTTCATTTAGTGAGTGCACTACTAATTATGCAATTGGAGTATTTAATGTATCATAACACCAATTAAGCATTCACAACAATATATGGTCGTTGGCGTGTCAAGTAATCAATCACCATCGTATTGGACTCCTGATTCTAGGCCTTTCTCACTTTATCATCGATTTAAAAGCGATATCACACACTCTCATGTGACCGAAGTCATTTCGCTGTGGTCGTCACCACCGTCCCCTTCTATCTGAGGAATTCATCCCCTTTTCTCTAAGGAATGACTTTCCTTAAATATGAGCTAAATAATGGTGATTATCACTTGAGACCCATTGACCCAAATAAGCACATAAATAGCTCAATATGTCAATGTGACAATTCAACATTTCAAACATATTAATCGATAATTATCCACATACTTTTCTACTTAATCACAATTAAGCAATTTTAAGCATTTACTAATAAATAAATAATATTAAACATCCAATTTTGGGATTAGGACACTCACCTTAACGAATAAAATAGCAAATCGGAACTCTCTCTCTATCGACTTTGAGCTCCCTCTCTCTCTAATCCGTACCTCTTTCTCTTTCTCTTTCTCTCACTGGACTGTGGTCGGATATTCAGATCTGAGCTCCCTCTCTCAAATCAGTACTCTCTCTCCCTCCCTCCCTCTCTCTCTCTCTCTCTCTCTCTCTCTCTCTCTCTTTCTCTCTGATATGTATATATAGATATATCGATACATCAATATATATATATATACAGATACAGATCTGTACACATATATATATAGAGAGTTAGGCTCCAGTGCGCACTTGGTGAACGCACTGAGTTTTTAAGCCTAAAAAATACGCGGAGCGTCCCACTGACACGCCCGTGACGCCCCATCCTGCCGCCCCGCTGATCCGTGAATTTTTTAGGCTTAAAAGCTCAGTGCATTCACCCAGTGCGCTTACCCAGTGCGCACAGGAGCCTAACTCTCTCTCTCTCTCTCTATATATATATATGCATGTGTGTGTATATTCTTTTGGTAATGCTGAATTTCTTTGACACTTTCATTTCTTAAATCTAAAATCGGATTGAGTTATTAGTTCTCCAACAGTTTAGCCCTAAAGTATGGTAGATTTGTTGATTTTCTGTAGTTTATTTTTTATTTTTTTTATTTTCGGCTCAGCATTCATAGGGATTTTTTTTTTTGTAGTGTGTATATATATTTATATATAATGTGTACGGTAACATCTAAATAAAGCTTTACATAAATGTATGGCATAGTGGTTCCTCTGTTTGTAGCTTTTGCTTTCCAATTAGGGGTTGAGAAACAAAACCATAATCATGAGTCCTACTTTTGATCCATTGACTATTGTCCAATAGTTTCACTTTAGGGTAGTCTTTTAGGTGGATTACATTAACACCAGAGTCAGAGGTTGGACTTCTATTTAGTTTTTATTTTTTTATTTTTTAAAGAACAGAGTTAATTTGGATGGATTTTAGGATGAGTTACATAGCTTTAGAGTTGTACATAGTTTTCATTAACAAATAAAGCATAAGTCAGACTGATAATAGTGGCATTTTTATACTTAGAAAACCAATTTGGGCTCTATAGAATAAACTTACCTCCTCCGCCAAAGTGGGTGGGGAGAGTTCGAATCTCTCTATGGGAGTGGAAGTGATTTATTCCTCTTTTCTTAGTCCTTTATCACTGCGTAGAATTCTCTTGGAATTCTAACTACTTGGATTGTGTGTGTGGCGTGCGTTCATCCAAAAAAGTAATTAAACAAAAGAAGAAGAAGGGAATAGTCATTAAGTAATTGAGTGTACAACACTACTTCTATATGTAACTAGTCGATAAGCCGTGTTATGCAAGGGTTGTACTGACATGATGATCATTTTCTATATATATATATATATAGGAAAGTGGAACAAATGCATAGGATGTTTTGAATGTGAGGATTCTGATTCTATCCTAATTTGAAAGTCCCATCTTCAATTTGAGAGTCACTTATTTATTTATTTATTAGAAATGTCATTTGGTGTTGAAACAGTTTTTGATGTTGATTTGTTTATTAGTCCACTTGCATGCTGGAATTGTTAGATTGGACAGTGAAAATGCCTTTACTCTATTAGTAGACATGGATGATATTAGACTGAATTTTCGTTTGTGTGTTTGCTTTTCAAAGGCAACACATATCTCATCCCCCTGGGAATATAGAAAAACACGGAGAACGTAAAAGTGAAAGAAAAAAAAAACAGAGATCAATAGTGTAAGGAGAACAAATCAATTAAATGCTTTCCATTATTATTTTATTATTATTATTATTATTATTTTTTGAATGGTAAGAAGTAAATTTCATTGATGATGAATTGGATTACAAACAGTTGAGAATCAATTCCAAAAGGAGAGAGACCCAATAGAAAATGACCAATATCCAAACCCCCCAAAAAACTATCCCAATCTAAGAAAACTCCCAAAAAGGAAAAGTAAAAACAGAGAGAAGAAACCACCTTGTACTAAATAGGCCCATAGGAATGGAAACCCATGCTTGTTAAACACCCAAGATTCCAAACTGCACCTTAGACAATCCGGTACCCGGAGCACACTTTGGTACATTTGGTGGTTTTGGGTGTATATACATCCAAACCTATCTCAGCCATTGGATGAGAGGTTCCCCTTATCTTAGCCGTCCACGTGTGAAATCCAAATTGAAAACAAAACCACAGTGGTTTTGTACAACAGTAACACTCTCTCTCTCCCCCCTTTTTCTCACTCGGTAGCCAGTCTCTGGCCCCCCCCTCTCTCTCTCTCTCTCTCTCTCTCTCTCTCTCTCTCTCTTCCCTCCCACCCAACTCCATCCTCTCTCTTCCCTTCCAATTTTCATTTCATCCATGACCCAATCAAACCAAACATTCTCATCACCGACTCATCCCACAATCTCCCTACTAGAACATAACATCACCCTCACCCCTTTGTCTATACACACACAAGCAAAAACATAGATATATATATATAGAGAGAATCAACCGAGACTCTTAAACCCTTAGGTGAGCTCCTTCTATTTTTATTCTTTCTGCAATTTATTTGTGTAGACACAAACAATTTAGGTAAAGAAAACAGAACCTTAAGCTTAGCCATGGCCGTCTGCCATTAAAGCTTGATTTATTGACCACCACCAAAACTCATGAAACTTATGTCAAAAGGCCCGTATTAGCTCGCTTATAACCCCCTAAGAACCGTTTTTCAAAATTCTTAGCCTATCATCACGAATTTGTAATTTTTCCATAGACCCACTTCGCGGTTTTATCCAAAATTCGTGTTATTTAATAAAACTTAGGACACCAAACCAATTTATATAGATAGGGCTCGTTGAGAGGATCAATTTTCATATAGGACTTGCATTATTTCGTTGAGAAATGATCTAGTTGTGAGTGTTTCATTTCTTACACCTAAACAAGACATTAGTGGGGGTCTCTGTTTCAGTATAACGAAATGAAGAAGATGGGTTAGAGATATTATAATATGGAGCACTATAATTAATGTGTAATGTATGAATTGTTCTATGATTAGAAATTGTTGTTCCATGATCATGAATTGTTGTTCCATGAACACAATTGTTGTTTCATGTTCAGTAATTATTGTTCCATGAACACAAATTGTTATTCCCTGATCAGTAATTGTTCTTCCATTTAAAATTATTATTCCGTAATCAGTAAATGTTGTTCCATTATCAGTAACTATTGTTCCATGATTAAAAATTGTGGTTCCATGATCAGTAATTGTTGTTCTATAAACACAAATTGTTGTTCTATGATTAAAAATTATTGTTCCATTATCAGAAATTCTTGCTCCGTGATCATAAATTGTTGTTCCATAATCATGAATTGTTGATCCATGATCAATAACTATTGTTCCATAAACTTAAATTGTTGTTCAATGATTAGAAATTATTATTTCATGATCAGTAATTGTTATTCTATTATCAGAAATTCGATATTATCAACCTATTCATGCTTCTACATGATTTAAGAAAGAGGTAAACAAAAAGGACTTGTCGAGAACTTACCCAGATTGTTGTTCTATGATCTGTAATTGTTGTTCCATTATTAGAAATTATTGACCTATTATCATGAACGATTGTTCCGGGATTACAAACTGTTGTTCCATTATCAGTAACCGTTGTTCCAATGATTAGAAATTGTTGTTCCATGAACATAAATTGTTGTTCCAAGATCAGTAACTATTGTTCCAAGATCAGTAACTGTTGTTCCACAATTATAAATTGTCCCCTTCATAACAAACACAACATAGGAGAGAGAGAGAGAGAGAGAGAGAGAGAGAGAGAGAGAGAGAGAGAGAGAGAGAGAGAGAGAGACGCTGAGAAAGAAGAAGAGAAATGTAATTGTCTCCGAGAAACATAAAAGAGAAAAGATGTGCATAACAACAAGCAAACTACACACATTGCACGTGCTAAAGCAGTGAAGGTGTGGAGGATAGTGCATACCTACGCAGCTACGCTTACACATGCATGTGAAAAGGACTTAAGAAGAAGAAAAAAAAAACGTGCACATAAAATTTTGAGATATAAGACCCAATTAAGTATGATCTTTGTATTCCTCAAAAATATAAAATAAAAGGGTAATGTTATGTGCACATAAAATGTGCACATATATATAGTGTGCACATAATATTTGGGCCATTCATTTCAGTGGAGCACGAGCCTGTATACATGAGACCCACCAAAATTAATGACCCAAATCTTTATGTGCATATTTTATGTATACAATTTATGTGCACCAATCATTACTCAACCATTACTCAAAATCAAACGTGGTGTGATCTTTGCATTATTTTCTGGTGTGCATACTTGACATGTCTGCCAGTCTCTTCTCTCTATTTCTTTCCCTATCTTTCATGTCTCTCTCCATGCCCATCACACTCCTAAAAACTGTATTTATTTATTTATTTTTTTTTTGTCCTTCCTATCTCAAAATTTCAAAAGTGACAAAATAAACTATGTAACAAATCCTAGATTTCAGAAAAGAAAATATAGAGTGTTGGTTTTAAGATTTCTTTTTCCTTTTCTTTCTTTCTTTTTTGTTTTTTGTAAAACGATGACAAACTACTATATATTTGTAAAATTTCATTCGAATAGTGTATACCCGAAATTATCTATATATAAGTAGAGCGTTTTTACTTACCCAGAATTGAATATCAGGGTCTAATGCCTTTTTAAATTTATTTGTTAAAACATGGTCTAATGATGAAGTAACAAAGGGTCTCTTTTTGGGTGATGAAAACATGGTCCAATGTTGAAATAACACAAGAGACTTTTTTTTGTTTTTATTTTATTTTATTTTATATATTTTTTATTTTTTTAACAATTTTTTTTGCAATATGTTAAAATAAATTTTTTACTGCTCATTTAGACTTAGAAACAGTTCTTTTCTTTCAGGCAGTGTCCTCAGGCACATGCAATACCCTAGCCCTTTGATAATACTTCTCCGTAATGGTTTTAATTATAAATTAATATTACTACTACACAACTATATTTTTTGAACAATTAACTTAAAATAATATTTAGTCATGAAAGAAATCACATTGGAATTAATTTTTCTCTCCATTCTCTTTTTTTGTTTGTTGAAGCAATCCACAAAGCAAACGCCGCCCGAACCACCCTCACATGGTACCAAGCCATACCATAGCTTTGTATGCCAGCCTATACTCATGATTCAGAAATTACAGAGAGGCATGTGAACTAAGAAGAAACTCATGCTAACGAAGCCTTTGGTCCTTCGGTAAAGTATGACTACTAAGGAAGTTAAAAAATAAATAAAATAATAAATTAAAATTATGAAGAAGTTAGAAGTATAAGTTTTGAAAATACAGGCCCACCACATAGCAGAGTTCCGAGAAGGTAAGTGAGATGTTAAAGGCACGTTTGGTTCGCTTAGCCTAAAAAAAAAAAAAAAAGGCACGTTTGGTTTGGTAGCTGGAAGTAGCATATTAGCATGTGGCTGTCACCAACACAATTTTGCCCCACTTGGTTGTACTGCTTACCACACTCAGTTGTACTCCTATCGATGCTGAAAAGGACACAAACCACCGTGCAAAACATCACTCAAGCTAAACAACATTTACAATGTCAACACAGGAAAATTGGTAACTCAAATTTCTCAAATGAACTGTAATTGAAAAACCTTCCCTTACATTTCAAATTTACTAAATGCTTCTAGGGACGAACAACCAATCAAAGCCAACAAAATAATAAGCCCAGAATCCCACAGCTTATAGAGTCGCAACCTCTCAACTGGGGCTTCTAAACGCTGACCGCTCACAGTAATATATCGGAAGGCACAATAAGTAGCAACGCCCTCAGCCACTACCACAGTAATATATCGAAAGGTACGATAAGTAGCAAAGCCCTCATCCACTACCAGACCAGCAGATCTAGCATCAACGATAATAAGTAGTAAAATGCTAACAAAAGTAGCAGCCAAGGACACAACCTGTCCACTAAAGAAAGCTAAATCCGTCTTACAATGGTAAGCAAAAGACTCACAATTGTTCCTCAAAATGTGGTAATCACCAAAATCGTTAGCACGAAGTAGGTCTTTAGCTCGGTTGAGAACAACCTCAAGTGGGTCCGAAGGAGCGAGAGTACAGGTTCCACCTATGACATTGGCGAAAAATAAAGCTGGTGTGGCGAAATAATGAAAGAGGTAGAGGTCGCCACCAGAAAGAAAGCATTCGATGCAAGAAGAGATCACACCTTGTAGGTTTGACTGGTCACCACATCTTGGGCATGGATTCATTGGATTGTCCTTTGAATGAGAGGGAGATGAGTTGGAAATAAAGGGTTCTAATCCTGTTTCTATGCCATATCCCTGTCCCGCCCCTCTAGCAATGTGGATCACATTTCCATCCTCAATGCACACGCCTGGTGTCGAATAGCAGAAAAGTTGAAAAAAAAATGATGTTATAATAATTTCAAAGCAAGATTATATAGAGCTTAAAACTTGCTCAAGCGAGGTTTTAAAAGGTACTCCTACGAAACAATCTTTAAGTAAGCAAATGTTAAAGAAGAGGAAAAAAAGCTGGAAGATCTAAACTAGAACCTTATTCTAATAACAAAGCTGGAATATCCAAGCTAGAACCTTATTCTAGAACCATATTTTAAGAGAGAGAGAGAGAGAGAGAGAGAGAGAGAGAGAGAGAGAGAGAGAGAGATTGAACCTTATTCTAATAACAATATCCAAACTAGAATATCCTTTCCAATAAATTTCCCATCTATTGATTGAGCTTAAATAAACCATTTTGTGGTTACAGATATACGCAAAACTCTCTTCAGATTGATCAGAAGTCATCCCTTATTTTCAACTAATTGCATAGATATTGTGGCAGATCCAGGAATCTCGACTAGGGAGGGGGAAGCGGTGGGGTTGTGTAGGAGCTTAGAATTACATGGGGGTTCGGATTAGTAAACTCTTTAACATGATCGCATTTACTCATCCTACCAGTGCTAAAATTTATTTTTAACATCGTCAATCTTTGACCTATTGCCCTAATCTAGTTTCTTTGTAAACTGATCGTTTTCTAGTCCTAACATTAATTAGTTTAATGCCGTGTCCTTTTCTTACCTATAAAATTTTCTTAAAATCATAATTCTTGGTAATACTTTGTACCCCCATGACATTGCTAGTCTCAACTGTCTTGTAGAAGTTTTCTTTCAAAATAATTTCAAAATTCACTTTCGATCTGTCCACTTTCGTTAGAATTCTAAAGATGACAATGTGACATAATTTACAATAAAGACAACAAAATAGAAGCTCCTGCCTATCTCCTGGCAATCAGTCTCGTGGACTCATTGTAACGATGATTGGTCCACTTAAAACTATCAACCATTGCTCCATGTTCTAACCGATCATTTATAAACTTCTTAACCTTCTCAGTTAAAATTGTGATGCATCTATGCTAGCAAATAACATGCCCACAAGACAAACCTTTATGAGTCAGTTGGCTTCATCATAAACAAAATACAAGAGAGAATCATTACTAGCTAAACAATTTTCATTACTGATTTTTGAAACTTGTTGCAGAGCAAACCAAGCCACTCACCCTAAAATCACCTAAATGCAGAGTGAATCATTACTAGCTAAACAATTTTCATTAGAGAATATTATCATGTTACTGCTACAAGCTGTGGGTACTTGATGCATTTTAACAATTTTTATGCTCTAATTACTTTTAAGAGGAATCAAATGAACTAGTAACCCATAATCAACGAAATGCAAAATTTATGCTGCCCATCTTTTGTCTTGGACTCCAAGTGAGTCACGATAGGCGACCATATATATAGGAACCATTTTCTATGACAACATACAATATGACATTAATCTAGTTCCATATGCTATTCCAAGAAAAAGAATCGTAGAGTATCGGTGTTCCATATGCTTTTATGTCATGCCAAAACTTGACTCTTATTGTCATTCTCAACGAGCAGGAAACATGTGTTGGAATTAGAGAGTTATTACGGGATTTTATTACTGGATTTTATATAGGTCATGTTGACCATAATTATTATGAGATTATTCTCTTTAATTAGTTTCCTTTTATAGTAATTCTTGTAATCTTTATAACCTCATGATTGTGATTGTAAATAATACAATTAGGTTTTACCACAAAATCAACTTGGTATCAGAGCCTACCACCTCCCAGCCCCGCCGCAACACCACCACCACCTCCCAACCCAGCCGCAACACCACCTCCACTTCCCTGCCCTTGTCGCCGCCCCTCCCAGCCCTAGCTGACCACTTTTTTTCCCTCCCATCCTAGCCTGGAACCCCCCACAGAGGCAGCGAGCCCCTGTCTCTCTCCTCCTAGGTTTTTTCACAACCTTTGGCTGCTGTCCCTTATTCACAACCTGTTGGGCTGCTGTCTCATCTCTCTGGGGTGATGTATTAGAGCATATGTGTGCTCTTTTTCTTCTATTTATTTAGCCAAGTGTCCGGCTGCTTATTGTTCTTTCGCCGAGTGTTCGGCTGCCCAATATTTTTTAGCCGAGTGTCCGGCTGCCCACTGTTTTGTGGTTGTTTGCTTCTTGTTGTTGTGCTTTCATGGCTACCACTGGGACATATAAGGATTCTTCTTCCGCTGTTAAGGCTCCGCGCCCTGATCTCTCTCTTCCCCATACTGGACTTGCCCAACGTGTTACCAGTATATTGCTCAATGGGAAGAATTTTCACGCTTGGTCTAATTCTTTTCGCCTCTTCTCGACGGAAAGCGTAAGATTGGGTGGTTACTGGGCAAGGTGAAGTCACCTACTGAAAGTGATCCAAAGTATGATGAATGGTATACCGACAACTGTATCATTTTGGGATGGATGTTCAACTCTATGGATGAGCGTGTTTACAACATGTTTATGTACCACCGCAATGTTTTCGACCTCTGGACTGCCCTAAATAAGATGTATGCTCATGCTCACAGCGATTCCCGCATTTTTGAGCTCTACCAGGATATCTCACATGCTTCCCAGTCCACCTTGGGACTCTCTGTAGCGGACTTTTTTGGGTATCTGCAGACGTGTTGGGAGGAGCTCTCTCAGTATGAGCCCATTGCTGACTTCCCTAATGATGGTACTGTGGAGTCCAGGTGCCTTGACCGCCGACATACCTACCAGTTTTTGATGGGACTGAAGCCCGAATTTGAGGCTCTTCGCACCCAGATCCTTAATATTGTCCCATTACCCTCTTTATTTGAGGCTTTTGCCACTGTGGAAGGTGATGAGCGCCGTCGTCGTATCAGTTCTCCTATGTCGGCTCCTGCACCCCCTTCTTCTCCATCTGTGCCTGATCAAATGGCATTTGCTGCTCCTTCTGGCCCTCGTCCCACTGGGTCTCATTTTTTCTGCAAGCACTGTCATAAGCCCGGCCATACCATTGATCATTGTTTTGAGCTTCATCTAGAGTTGAAACAACAATTTGCTAAGAGCCGACCTCCTATCGGCCGTGGGAAGGGTACTCGTCGCACAGGGGCTGTGGTTGAGGTCACTTCACCTTCCCTTGATTTTGGGTAGCTTCAGGCCCCAGATTGCTCAGCTGCAGTCTCATTTGGGCCTAGGTTCTTCCTCCTTTATCTACTACTGCCACTCCTAACCTTGTTCCACTCGTGTTCGTCGCCTCCTTGCTCATTTTCTTTTGGCTGATAATTCTAACCATCCCATTTCCAAGTATATCTCTTGTCAGGGTCTATTGGCATCTTATCAGTCATTTCTTAATCAGGTGGATTCTGTTCCTATTCCTTGTTCTGTTCGTGAGGCTTTCCAGGATCCTCAGTGGGTAGTTGCTATGCAAGCAGAAATGGATGCGCTGCAGCGCAATAAGATATGGGAACTTGTTGACATTCTGGCTGGTGAGCGCACAGTTGGTTGTAAATGGGTTTTCAGCCTTAAATTTTTGGCTGATGGGACAGTTGATCGCTATAAGGCTAGACTGGATGCTAAGGGTTTTACTCAAGTTCCTGGCAAAGATTTTGGTCCCACTTTTGCACCTGTGGCTAAAGTTATGACTGTTCGCCTTCTGGTTTCCTTAACTGCTTCCTATTCTTGGCCTCTACACCAACTTGACGTCAAAAATGCATTTCTTAATGGTGATCTGTCTGAGACTATTTATATGGATCCTCCGTCGGGTTTTTGGGCTCAGGGGGAGTGTTTTGGGAAAGTTTGTCGCCTAAGGAAGCCTCTCTATGGTCTGAAGTAGTCTCCCCGTTCATGGTTTAGTCGGTTTAGTGATGTCATTCTTAGCATGGGATTTTCTCGGTGTCATTCAGATCACACATGCTTTATTCGTCTACAATCTCAAGGGAAATGCATTATTGTGTCAGTATATGTTGATGATATTATTATTACTGGTGATGATGCATCTGGAATAGTTCAAGTGAAGTGTGCTCTTGGTAAATCATTCGATGTTAAGGATTTGGGTCCTCTTCGTTACTTTCTTGGTATTGAGGTTGCTAGGTCTCGCCAAGGTATATCCTTATCCCAAAGGAAGTATTCACTTGATCTCCTTCAGGACACGGGTATGCTTGGGTGTAGGCCTACTTCTTCTCCTACGGACCCAAACGTGAAGTTAACTTCAGAAATGGGAGAGCTTTTGCCTGATCCTTCGATATATCAGCGTCTTGTGGGTCGTCTAATCTATTTAACGAACACAAGGCCAGATCTTACTTTTGCTGTTAGTGTTGTGAGCCAGTTCATGCATTCTCCACGCACTTCTCACTTGGATACTGTCTACCATATCCTCAGATATCTCAAGACTTGTCTTGGTCTTGGGCTTTTCTTTAACGCAGGAGCACAGTCTGGCCTTTTCTGCTTTACAGACGCAGATTATGCAGGCTCTAGGAGTGATAGGCGTTCTACGTCTTGTTTCTGTACCTTCCGTGGGGATCATCTTATATCTTGGAAGAGTAACAAGCAAGCTGTTGTTTCGCGCTCTTCTGCTGATGCTGAATATTGTGCCATGGCTCAGGGCACATGTGAGCTTCTATGGCTTCGATCCCTTATGGATGAGTTGGGCTTTCCAATTGTGGGTTCATCCACTTTGTTTTGTGATAATAAGTCCGCCATTATGTTGTCATCTGACTCCGTTCTTCATGAGAGAACTAAACATGTGGAGGTTGATGTTCATTTTATTCGGGAGAAAGTGCGATTTGGGGTTATTATACCAAGCTTTGTTCGGTCGACTGATCAAACTGCTGATGTGTTTACTAAATCTGTTGGTCCATCGCTTCTTCAATCTTCTATTGGCAAGCTGGGTCTCGTTGATGTCTTCGCTCCAGCTTGATGGGGAGTGTTGGAATTAGAGAGTTATTACGAGATTTTATTACGGGATTTTATTACGGGATTTTATATAGGTCATGTTGACCATAATTATTATGAGATTATTCTCTTTAATTAGTTTTCTTTTATAGTAATCCTTGTAATCTTTATAACCTCATGATTGTGATTGTAAATAATACAATTAGGTTTTACCACAAAATCAACTACATGCATAAAAACTCTTGCCACCGTTTTATTAAGGTGGGACAAAAATTATGATAAAACTAGAGTAGACGTTGTTCAAGTGAGGTTATGATCAATGTAGTTAATCTATGATCTTGGACTACTATTCTATATTTTACAATCAAAATTTCTTTCAAATCTTTCATATCACCTAGACCCACACCGATTTAGCTTTAAAAGACAGGCTAAGCAACAAGGCAAAAAATGTCATGGTATAAGTAATTTCACGAGAACTGAAGCTAACCCATCAGCAATATTAACTACGTAAGTAACTCGAATTAACCTGACACACATAGTCATCCTTAACCTGATGCAAAAGGCAAAGTGTGAGAATACAACACCAACATCTAAATTACTGATCCATTGCCCCCACAGAACATATGAATCATGAGATATGTTGAAGTAAACAACTTCAACCTTCTACCAAGCTTGTTTACGGTGTCTTCAGTACATAAAACTAAAGGGTTTTTATAACCAATGACACGATCTGCACATCAAGAGAGAAAAAGAATTTCTATCTCAACTTTCAAAGACAATCAAACCGAGAGCAATTAACCAAATTGAACTTCTAATAACAGAGACATGGGATTTTACACAAATCCTCCAGTTAATTCCAGAGCTAATTCTATTGACGTTAGTAGAAAAATCAACCACAAACTCGTTTTCAGATGGAGCCAGAAGCGCGTGCGCGCAGAGGTAGGGAGGGGGCCTACTCTACAAAATTTTAGCCCGAAACCCCGTGTGGACCTCTTGGGTAGCTTAGCTAGTAACATGGTCGCGATTACACATACACACACACATATACATACATACATATATATATATATATATATTATAAAGTGAATTAGAAGCTTGCCAGGTGGCAGCTTTGTATTTTTTTCTCATTTTTTAGTACATATAATAATAATAATAATAATAATAATAATAATAATAATAACAACAACAACAACAATAAAAGGGTAATACTTGGGACACACCTAAAGACACAACCCAAGAGATGTGTTTATCTCTCTCCTGTGTCACTATGGGGTACAGTGACACATAAACACATCTCTTGGGTTGTGTCACAAAAGTTGTGTCTTTGAGTGTGTCACAATCTTTACTCATAAAAAAAATTATAAGAAGTTTTTAAGTACGTATCCCAAAATTGTAGCAGTCCAAGCTTAGCAATAATATAATTTTAAAACCATATCTAATCTATATGTATATATAGACACATATATCTCTAAATACACACATACATCACACAAACTAGATTTATCAATTAAAATAATATAACAGGTTGAAAATATGTACATGCAATTTAAAAACATTTTTCTGTGCATCACATGGGTTTTGATGGTAAGTATGAATTCCTGGTTCCGCGCCTCCCCTCACTCCTACGCCTTGAATCTAAACACGTATTTGTACACTTATACTCGCTAACAGCTCAAATGTGACTTATACTAGCTAACAGCTCAAAGGCCGAAATTATGGCCAATACCCAACTATCCGATGGGCAGAAAATCTCTACAGCATGGTACAATCATTTCTTAGCAAAATGAGCCATAGTAATATTAGTAAAGAAAAGAGGCTTCTAGGGGATATTTGTAGAATCACAACTAAATAAAAAACTACCAAATCTAGAAAGCACTGACACTTTTAAGAAAATGACGAAGAGTGTGACGGAAAATGACATTTCGCGGATATTTTTTTCTACCATAGTGGCTAACAGTTTTTTTTTTTAATAAGGGTTTGCCGTGTCGGTGTTTGTAAACAAATAAAATTTTTTTTAAAGCAAAAGCAAATAAATTTTTATGAAAAATACGAACCATGGTGAGTGTAACCGCCGCGCCTCCATGTGTAGATGTGATCGCCTAGCTTTCGTTGGTCTTTGTCGATCTTGTTAGACAGTAGCCAACTCGCTTCTTGTATTGGATCATCAACAACGATAAATATCATGATTATGGTTAATGAGAAAAACCCAACCAAGAAAAAGTTACACAAACCCCTGAACAAACCCAATGGGAACACCAACCACAGATAAGACAACAAAATGGTGCCAATGATCAGAAAATTGAAAAAAGACTGGTGAAATGGTTCCTGTTCTGAAAGTTCCATGTTGGTGGGGGCAGGCACTCTAATTATCTTGATTTTTAATCTCTCTGTGTTTTCTAGATATGAGCTTATAGCAATAATAGTAAATACGAGATACAATATCCTGGTTGCCTTAATATAAACCATGAAGAAATCCGGAATGAGCCGCCACTGATAAAAGTAAAACATCAAAACGTGAGCAGCCGCCAGAATATTGAAAAAAGAACTCGTGAATTCATCTTCAGAGAGGTGATCATATGGTTCTTCTAATTCTGATGATGCTAATTCCTCTTCTGATGGTTCAAGGCGATCATACGGTTCTTCCATAATACGAAAACAAGTTCCGTCTAATATTTGTTTGCTTTGCGAATCAGTGGAGAGCACACAACACAGTTGAATGTTTTCGAATGTTGATGATCTTTGAACTATAGGGCTTCTTATCACTGATGAACACAAACACACAGAGGAGAGAGAGAGAGAGAGAGAGAGACTGGAGGACGTTGACTCTCAACCCAGGGTTTTTTGGTTTTATATGTAAGTGAATGTGGGCCTAAAATTTTGACCCAAAAAAACGTGGGCCTAAAATTTTGATCCAAAATCTTTGTAATCTGATTACTTGCCATCTCATTCTCTGTGTGTGTGTAATTCTTTGAGCTGACCCAAAATCTTTGTAAAATCTGATTACTTGCCATCTTTTTCTGTGAGTGTAATTCTTTGAGCTGGTGTTTAATGAGATTAGGGGGCATGATCAGGTTGCTTCTAGCTTCTGATCAGGTCTATAAGGAGGAATGGGTGGAATGGAATCTCACTACAGTTTCTAGATTTAATTTCTATTTTTTTTAGCTAAATAATTTTTCTATTTATTTAAATGATAAGTTTTTGGATAATCACAGCGCAATAAATAAGAGTAGACCTTTTAGGTATGGCCTAAACTCTTTATATGCATGGGTTCCACTTTGGGTCAATCCTGAAAATCCCTTTCTTATTAGCCAGAGACTTACCACACAGTGACACATGCATCCTTCATGGTACATTTTTTTTTTTTTTTTGCGCTTAAGGTCAAAGCACCGCAGGCGCCATATACACACTGCAGTCACACTGCAAACAGCCAGAGGGGACTACGAGCCTACTTGGTACACTCAATGTACTTTTATTAAAACAACGTACTTCAAAAATAGATGAAAAAAAATTACTCTCAACTGAAATCTCACATGAAATTCCTTTTTGGAATCTACTCTCTTGATGAATGAAATTCACCTATTTATCAATGGGTCTTGCTAGGGGCACTAACAACTTTCACTAACACTTACTAACACACTCTATCTCTCTCTCTTAGTGGTACTGCGGGCGGACCCCGCCGTACCACTAAGAGAGAGATAGAGTGTGTTAGTAAGTGTTAGTGGAAGTTGTTAGTACCCCAAATATTACTCTTTATCAATATATATAAATAAATCTTACAATGAATCACATGTGCGAACGCCACACTTACTGCAATGTTAAGTTTTAATTTCTCAATTAAACAAAACAAGCTTCTTTTTGAGGTGTAAAACAAGGTTCTTCAAAAGCGATTAATCAATTTACACCAAAAAAAAAAAAAAAGCGATTAATCAATGCTATTAACCATGTGGAATCCCATGTGTGAACGCCACACTTACCAATTACATGGCAATTAGGGGTGGACACGAATTGAGTTGAGCTCATATTTCGCGAGCTTACCCACAAGCTTAAATGAGTCGAGCTTTCAAGTGATCGCGAGCTTTTTCGTGCGCCCTTTAAAACTACATAGTTTAATGATAAATCAGCAATTTATCAAGCCTATTTATGAAGTTTGTCATATTTTCAATAAAATTATATAGTTTAATAATAAATATATACATATATAAAAGTCACAATATACAAGCTAGTTATCAAGTCTATTAATGAGTTTTTCACGAGTCTGCTCATGAGCCTTAATCAATTGTGTTTACGAGCTCTGTTGAGTAAGTCGAGCCTAGCCTTTATATATTGAGCCAAGCCGCAAACCCTTGTTGAGCGACTTAGCTCGTGTCCATCCCTAATGGCAATCAAGTACGACAATTTTTTTTTATTGAATAAATAAAAGATGATAAGTTTAGCCGTCAATGGTTAGTAATGTTTGATGATTCAAGTTTTCTAGTTTTAAAATAGACCAACTTGTAATCTTTACATGATGGCGATGTTCTAAATGGAACTTTGTTCTAATGGAAACACCATCTTCATGATGTGGGTCGAATATTTCTTACACGTCAATAGTCAACTATAGTTTTATGCAGGGGCGGAAATTACGGTTGCAGACCGACCGAGTTACTCGCTAATTTATGGAACATACGTGCCCCTGAGTCTCGTCCTAGCAAGCTTTAAAAGACTTATAGATAATCACAAAATCTTCATGTTTGGTAGATCGGAATGAATTTTGGAATAGAAAGACCATTCTTTAAGTTCATTTCATGATAATAGAATGGTCATTCTATTTTAGAATGGGATTCCTACTAAAGTAGGAATAGACATTTCTTTTCAAAATCTAAGGAATGCTCATTCCATTTCTAATGGAATGACTCAATATGATAATGTCAATTTTTTGAACTTTAATTTTTCATTTTTTAACCCTAATATGGTAATGTTCATTGACTAAAATAAATTTATTAAATATTTTGAATATTCAATTAAAGTTTAATGTCATTCCATTACTTGTCATCTCTTTCTGTGTGTGTGTAATTCTTTGAGCTGACCCAAAATCTTTGTAATCTGATTACTTGCCATCTCTTTCTGTGTGTTTAATTCTTTGAGCTGGTGTTTAATGAGATTAGGGGGGGCATGATCAGGATTCTTCTAGGTTCGGATCAGCTCTATAAGGAGGAGTGGGTGGAATGGAATCTCACTACAGTTTCTAGTTTTTCTAATTTTTTTTTTTTTTTTTTGCTAAACAGTTTTTCTATTTATTTAAATGATAAGTTTTTGGATATCATAAATAAGAGTAGATCTATTTGATTATGGCCCAAACTCTTCATATGCGAGAGTTTCACTTTGGGTCAATCCTGAAAATCCCTTTCTTATTGGCTAGAGGCTTACTGACACAGGCATCCTACTTGGTACACTCAATATGCTCGGAAATTTCTTTATTAAAACAACATACTGCAAAAAAACACAAAAAAAAAAAGGAAAAAAAATTACTCTTAACTTAAAGCTCACATAAAATAACTTTTTGGAATCTGCTCTCTTCATGAATGAAATTCACCGATTTATCAAAATGAATAAATAAATAAATCTTACATGGAATCATATGTGCGAATGCCACACTTACTGCAATGTTAAGTTTTTATTTTTTATTTCTCAATTAAATAAAACAAGGTTCTTCAAAAGCGATATAATCAATGCTATTAACCATGTGGAATCCCATGTGTGAACGCCACATTTACCAATTACATGGCAATTAGGGGTGGACACGAACCGAACTGAGCTCATATGTTCGCAAGCTTACTCACGAGTTTAAATGAGTCGAGCTTTCAAGTGATCGCGAGCTTTCTCGCGAGTTTTTTAACTAGCTTTTTCGCGCGCCCTTTAAAACTACATAGTTTAATGATAAATCAGTTATTTATCAAGCCTATTTACGAGATTTGTCATATATTCTATAAGATTATATAGTTTTACAATAAGTACATATATAAAAGTCAGTATACAAGCTAGTTATCAAGTCTATTAACGAACTTTTCCTCGAGCCTACTCATGAGTCTTAATCAATCGTGTTCATGAGCTCTGTTGAGCGAGTCGGGCCTAGCCTTTATTGAGCCAAACCGCAATCCTTGTTGAGCGACTTCACTCGTGTCCACCCCTAATTGCAATCAAGTACTACAAATTTTTTTTTTTTTTGAAGAAATAAAAGATGATAAGTTTAGCCGTCAATGGATAGTAATGTTTGATGATTCAAGTTTTCTAGTTTTAAAGTAGACCAACTTGCAATCTTTACACCATCTTAATGATGTGGGTCAAATATTTCTTACATGTCAATAGTCAACTAGAGTTTTATGCAAGGGCGGAAATTACGGTTGCAGACCGACCGAGTTACTCGATAATTTATGGAAGAGGAATGATAGATGCACAACAAAAACCCATAACCAATTGCACAACCTGCTTAAAAAAGTTGGACTTCGTGCTGAAAAAGCTGTACACCCATTTTTTTTGTCTTTTTGTGTGTACAGTTTTTTCAGCACGAAGTCCAACATTTTTAAGCAAGTTGTGCAATTAGTTGTGAGTTTTTGTTGTGCATCTATCATTGCTCTTTATGGAATATACGTGCCCCTGAGTCAGTTTTTCTTTTAGCCGTCCTAGCAAACTTTAAAACTTATAGATAAAATGTAGAATAACTCTCTGGATACAAAGAGATCCACAAAGAGTCTATCTTTCACCTAAGTAGTATTGTGGGATTCGGTAATTTCAGTTGACGCTACAGTGCTATTGGGAGAGAAATAGACTCATTGTGGATATCTTTGTGTCCAAAGAGTCGTTCTAAAATGTAGGGCGCATATATTTTGATTTTTCTTTTTCCCTTTTTTTTAAAAAAAATTACCTATTTTTTAATACGATTTTTGTATCATAAATATTACAATTTACTATTCAAGGTTCTTTTTCCCTGTTTAAGAGTTTTTTTTTTTTGGCTCAATTATATGCACTACAAAACGAAAGGTGGTACTCTCTTATCCCATGAACCCTCATTACATGAGACTCGAATTTGCAACCTCACAACTACCTGTAGATGGGATAGAATCTCTTACCACAGATTGAGCCCTATATTGGTCTCCTGATTCAGAGCTGACAGAGTAGGTATTTACAATTTTTGCAACCATTTGGCTTACGGTGTAACAAAATAAGTATTGCACTGTATTTAGAGGTTAAAAACAATTTTCAAATGGGTAATACTATGCTTCTCAAACTTGACTCCCAAAATTGATTCTCAAATTGCATAACAATTGTACTGAATGTTTTTCTAGTCATTGATTGGGAACCAACTTTAGGATTTATATTTGGAAGTATAGTATTATCAATCTCTAAAAGTTAAAATTCTAGAGGGGGCAATACATAAACCAATTTCAAAATTCTACAAACTACATATTATATTCAAACTTTTAAAAAATTTGCAAGTCCTGATCCCCCAGGCCTACATGTCCATAGTTTTTATGAGAATAAAGGAGAAATGGAAGGATGAGAAAGTTAGGATTGATGTCCTATCTGAGTTGGCATGCGTCAACTCTTCTTATGTCTTCGGCATATTGGTTCGAATCCATGCATCCTATTATTTTTTAAAGGATGACTGTAATACTCGTATTCGGAAAAGAAGGTTAACATGGTATTAATATGTGTTAATTAATGATAATTAATGCATAAGATGATTTAAGGAGGGGATATAAACCCCACAGGTAAAAAGATGTTCATATGCGAACACTATTGGGGAAATCACGTCTAATCTCCCCATAGGATCTGTAAGAAATCACTGCAAGAACAAAAGAAAATAAAGAATAATCACACAAGAACACCAGATTTCTACGTGGTTCGACCACATGTGCCTACGTCCACATTGTTGCAGAGTTGTATTATGCTTGAGGGTTACAAAGAGAATTGCAATCAATGTTTACAGCCTTAGGAAAGAGTATACAAGTTTCCTTAATGAAATAGCTTCATAAACCTAATAGGAAGCACAAATCCATGGCAAATCCCCGATCCTGCTCGGGCGGCACCCATTCAGGCGGATTACCTGGCAGGCGACATTCCCGCGAATTCATAACTAAACTCGCCACCAAACTCGCCCCCTTGCCCGCTAGGGCGTTCTGCCTGGGCGGCAATGCCATGCTCAGACTTCTTTCTCCTTTGCGTAGAGAAGCTCCACCGAAACTATTCCCGAGCTCTTGGGATTAGGCTCCACCATTCCTATCAATCTCCCACTTGGAGACTAATCACGTACTGCTGTAACACATAACATGAAACCTTCTCAAAGCAACAATGACACCCTCTGCAACGTGTCTTCAAGTCCTATGCTTGAAGACCAACTAAAGTTCCACACAACTTCAATTTGTCAATGGTCACCGCCTTTGTCAACATGTCCGTCAGATTCTGATTCCCACTAATCCTCTCAAGAGATAGCACTATTAGCACTCCATCATCCAAGAGAGACCGTATAAAGTGATATCTCAATTGAATATGCTTTGTTCTCGAATGGAAAACAAGATTTTTTACAAGATGAATAACACTTTGACTGTCACAGTGCAAAACACTATTTCCACGTTCCTTTCCCAATTCCTTCAAGAACCCTTGTAGCCAAATCATCTCCTTGCTTGCCTCTGTCACAACAACATACTCTGCTTTAGTAGTGGAGAGAGCTACGATCTTCTGTAATTGAGACACCCAACTGATAGCCGTATATAAACATACCCCCACTACAAGGAAAAAGGCTTTTTATGTCACCAAAAAAGTGACATAAATAGGTATTTATGTCACTTTTTTTGTAGTAAAAAGTGACATAAATGGGGGCGACATAAATGTTTTTAAAAGTGACATAACTGTTTCATAAAACCAAAACATATGTTAATAAAAAGTGACATAAATACTTAAAAGTGACATAAATTAAATGGTATTTATGTCACTTTTAACCTAAAGTGACATAAAAGTAGAAAAGTGACATAAATACCAAACAAAATTATTACATCAAAGTCTTAAAAGTGACATAAATACTTTAAAAGCAACATACATACTTTATAAAAGTGACATAAATGTGTATTTAGTTATGTCAAGTTTCTTAAAAATGACATAAATATTTAAAATAAATTTTTTTTTACAAAATGGTGATTGCACCAATATATCACCACCCTGTACAAAACTATATATAATCATATCTACCAATCAATCAATTCCACTATATATATATATATATATATTTATCTCAATGCCAACCAATTGAAATCAACAAAAAAAAAATCTAATCGATTAATGTTCACTACAAGTACTCAAGAAACCAAATACACATTGTAAATCTTAGGTTCAAAAACCATTAAGAAGGCTAATCCTCCATAACATACACATTGTTCGACTACAAGTACTCACTAAACCAATTACTAAATTAAAAAATCTAAGATACATGTATTGTCCACTTAATGTTAAGGGAACCAAAGGCTCAACAAAAGCAACACCAGTACTCTCTTCTACCTCTCTTCAAGTCCCTGTTCAAATTGAAGCAACATGCTGCAAAAAACAACAACAAATCCATGCTGATTCTAGGCTTGTCTTGTTGCACAAGATCCTTCTCTTCTGTAAGCCTCACCCATTTATGTTGCACAAGATTATGCAAGAACCAATTTTTGTTTAAGTACATTCAATCACCTTCAATAAATCTCTTCTAAGTTGAAATGAACGCCAATCATTCTCGAGGCTCCAGCAATTCTAGCCGCTTCAACAACCTAAACAAGAAAATCCACCACAATTCAATTTTCATTGGGAGCATAATCAATAAATTAATACTCAAACTACTAAAAGTTGATGCTGCGGTTATGGAGATGTGATATGTTCGAAGACACATACTTCATCATTTGAATAAATGGTTGTGGTGATCAGGAGACACATACTTCACCATTTGAAGCGTCTTTACAGTTACAGTCACAAAGAAGTGTGGAACTAAAAACTACTCATCTCGATGTATCACTTAAAGGGAGAGAAGGGGGAAAACCCAAGGGAAATGAAGAAAGATCAAAACCATACCTTATCTGTGCCAAGATATTGAACAATGTTCTCATGTTTGAATTGACTTCAAAGAGAAATTTCCTGCATCATTTAGCAAGAAATAAGAAAATGGTATATGTATGGCGTATTTATAGTTCCACTCATATACATGACCAAATGTGATGTCTACTCTCTAAGGATAAGATAAACTCTTCTCACCTATTCAAGCTGATAAATGCTTTCCTTTCCCTGGCTTTCTGGATATTCATAAACTAGTTTTCTTTTCGGTTCAAAGGCAGAAATTAAATTATGCAACTCATCTGGCAATACAATTGTATATGTTAAGTATTTTTGTAAACAGGAAAAAAAATAGCTTTTCAACATTTTTGCTTAGTTGAACCTCAAACAGAACAAGGAATGAAAGCATGTGAGACATGTTACCTCACTGTTATGAATGGGAAAACTTAGTGTAGGAATCTTGTACACGTCTATCGTTTGTAACCTTCTTCTTACCTTCAACTTTATACAACCTTCCATAAACAAAATAGTTACTGTGTAGAATATTTTAGGACAATAAAACCGTACTGAAAGTAGATTGTTGTAAAAATCAAATTTCCACACCAAGTGCAAAATTAATAAGAGGTTTTCCTTTCGGTGTAAAAATACTGATAACCAAATGTCAAAACTATTTGCATAACATACTTGCAAATTGCAATAAGTGATAAGCAAAGGACACCAGTTAGAAAGCGATAAAAAATGCATAATTAACCAAAATTTCGATTTGTAGGCCGACTAGTGTAGTGCCCGTGCCTAAAGGCACTACAGGAAAGAGGGGGGAAAACGTCTCTAAGTTTAAAATGAGCAGTAAAAATGGTTATAACTCTAAACAAAATAGACAAAAATAGAAAAACGTTTCAATATCCAAGTTTGCAATAATTTTTACACCAACAACTACACAACCCAGCTCGTCACCCCTCGTATACTCAAATTAAAGATCTCCATTAAATGTTAATCTATATAGAGGATGATGTGTACTCCAAGAAGATCTCACTGCTTGCGTTTGTATCATTGGTCTCCAAGAAAGAGGTTTGGCCAAATCATCTACAAAGGTAATGGAATATATATGGACTAAGCACGTTGGAGGGGTTATGCGAAAATGAACCTCTTTCTAGAGGAATTGGATGGAACATATATGAACCAAGCACTGCCACAACATCTGTTTAAGCATTTGGGAACGAAATGGATGAAAACAATGCCTACTTTCATATATGCTCACAACTAATTAAGACCTATCAATCAAAATTCTTATTTTTGAGTAATACCAATTCAATAGATGGGAGGGTTTGGAATTAACCCCAATAACAGAACCGATCCACCAAAACAATAGAGCCTTACAAAGAGGCTGCCCCAAAAAAAAAAAAAAACCGTTCTCTGAACATAGATGTCTTTGATGTACCTAAACGACAATGGGTATTGATCCCAACGTCGCGGAGGACAGGTTGGGGGATTTGTCCTCATATCCGAGAAAAACAAAAAATGAAGTACTAAACAAATAGCAAATATACAAAGCAAGTGAAGTCTTAAAAAAATTGTGCACAAAGTGTTCTAATGCTAAGTGAAAGTCTTAAAAAAAATCATATATTGGAGAGCATTGCGAAAATTAAGAAATGGAATGGTGAAAATTTTGAACAATAGGCAGTACAACAAAAATGGCCTATAGAGACATTTATTTTGAGACAAAAGATAAAAGAGCCTTTAGAAGTTACTTGTAACGACACATAATTTTCCGTCTCTACAAAAGAAAATAATTGTCTTTAGAAGTTACTTGTAAGGACGCATAATTTTTGGTGTCTACAAAAGAAAAACAAATTGTCTTTAGAAGTTACTTGTAAGGACATATGACTTTTTGTCTATAAAAAAGAAAATAAGTGTCTTTAGAAGTTACTTGTAAGGACACATAATTGTTCGTCTCTAAAAAAAAACACAACTTTAGAAGTTACTTGAAAAACACATAATTTTTTGTCTCCACAAAAGAAAATAAGTGTAAAATAATGAAACTTGTTAATTTTTTTCTTTATAAAGAGAGAATTGTCTCAATAAACAAAAACAAAAAAAAAATTTAACATAACAAGAAAAACGGCATGTCTCGACATTTAAAATATACCTTTAATTACCAGTATTTAAAAAAAAAAAACAAGTGTTGTTAATTACCAAGATTTTAAAGAGCGTTCGCAAATACCAGCACTTGGTAGTTAAATGTCAATACTTAACATTGTTTTCATACAAAATGCCAGTAATTAATAGCGTTTGTAAACAATGTCGTTAATTAACGGCGTTTGAAATTTAAACGTTTGCCCTCTGTCCTACTTTAATAAAACGACTTCGTTAATTCTGTCTAATTTTTTAATATTTAATGTTATTTAAGCATGAAGGAAAGCACAAGGGAAATACATAGCTCAATTTAGGGTAGCTTCTAGTTTGTGATTGCGATAGTTTTGAAATTGCTTTTGTTAGAATAGATTATAGTAGTTGTGGTGTTTGGGTAATGAATTGTAAAAGTAGTTATGTTGAACGAATATATTATATAGGTGTTTGGTGACATAAATATAAGGTGATTTTATATATTCAAAAAACAATTAAACTCCTGGATGTACTGATATTCTATTAGTATTGGATACATAGCTATTTTGCTAGTGCTCCATATTATTAAATTTAATAAAAATTAATTACTTATATAATAAAATTAAATAAATGTATTCGATAATAATAACTATTGTAATATATAATATAAAAATAAGTAAATATATTAGTAATATAAAATATATTACTAATGGTGTTTAATACTTTAAATATATGTTAATAATACATGATTTTATTATATACAAATAAATAATTTTCATACTTGTATTCAAGACGGTTACACATTCAAGGAGGTCTTAAGTTCAAACCTTGGTAGACTGTTAGGAAAAAATATTAGTGCAATTTCTAGTGACACTCATAGTGACATAAAATATATGTGTTAGTAAAAGTAGCTTTTAGTGACAGTTCTAATGATACTTTTGTTTTTTCATTACTCTCAAATATATATCACTTCAAAAGTAACATTTAGTGACACTTTTTATGACACTTTTCTCTGTCGTTGCAAAGCAACCTTTACCGACAATTTTACCAACACTTGGGTAAGTGTCTCAACAAGGCTTAGTGATTACACCTATTATGACACTTAAGTAAGTGTTGGTAAACCAACTAGCTAGTGACACATTTTGTGACCTATTGCAACACAATTTTCTGTCTTTAAAAGCCAATTTTGTTGTAGTGAGGATAATTCTGTAAGAAATGAAAGTCTTGGTTTTTTAAATAAAAAGCACATTGGATTCCAACATAGCATGTGTGAAAGATCACATTGAATAAAAAGCACATTAGATCCCACATGAAGATCACTTTTGTGTGAAAGAAAAAATTACAATGGAGATCTTGACACATTTTAAGAAAAAAATAAAATAGTTTCGCAAAAAAATAAGGAATTGATTTCAGCCTTCTTTCACAGGACAACAACGGGCTATTTGTAGACAGCAAACGGGGAAACATAGCCAAGAGTAGGTGTCTCCTTGGAGCTGCAGAGAGACGAAATAGAAATTCATATTTATACAACCCCCATTATTACAAACAAAAAAGCATTTAAGAAATTATACTGAATCATCTCACCTTGCAAAATCCAAATGAGTGTTGCAAAACCCAAAAGAATTGTTACAAACAAAAAAGCATTTTAGAAGTTATGTTGAATCCTGACAAACATTGAATCCATAAATGAAGAAATTAAAATTCTAACCTTTGTGGGAATCTTACTTTGATGGTTTTGATAGAAGAGGAAGAGCAAGTTGAACAAATTGACAAATACTGTAGCAAAAAGACCGAAAAGGAGGGAAAATGTAAGAGAGAGAGAGAGAGAGAGAGAGAGAGAGAGAGAGAGTATGGGTGCCATTTTTGCTACCAGACTTTTCTCCTATTGCTACTGTTTTTGGGAAATTGTGCTACGCTAACAATCCTACTACTATTTATGTGTTGAAGAATGATGATCCAAATTGGTTCAATGGTTCGGTTTAGCAGAACGGAAATGCTAGATGCACAAAAAATATGCACAACCAAATGCACAACCTGTTTAAAATTGTTGGACTTCGTGCTGAAAAGTCCGTACTCACAAAAAGACAAAAAAAAGGGGTGTACAGTTTTTTCAGCACGAGGTCCAACAATTTTAAGCTGGTTGTGCATTTTTGTTGTGCATCTAGCATTACTCTGAGCAGAATGATGGTCTTATAGGTGGTGTGCACTAAATGCAACATACTGTTGCACTTTTTAAGACATTCCTCTTATTATTTAATGTAATCTACTCCTACTAACGATAATATTACCCCAAATTCTTTTTTCCTTTCTTTTTCCTTTCTTTTTCCAAATATTTTTTTTATGGATTTGATTCCTAATGCTTTGGTCATTGTGTTCCCATATTACACCCATACTTATTTACTTCGAGAGAAAACCCGTTTTGTTTTGGTTTCGCATTGATTTTACAATCGGAATAAACATCCATATAGAAATATATCTTTAACTATGTTTCTAAATTAACAAATACAATATTTTACTCACGCAACGCATGTGCCCGGCGGCAAGCTTGAAGAAAGTCACAAATTCTAACTTAATGTTTAGAGTTTTAAGCTTTTCAACTACTTTACCGACACTATAATTTGAAGTTTTCTTTTGCTAGTTAGCAAGCACTCAATTTTTTCTTAACCAATCATGGGTTGGGTTCTTAAATTGAAGCCACTATTAAGATGATACAGAACTATCAAATTTTTTTTCTTAAAGCAGAGATACAGAGAGGATCAAAGCCGGCGATAAAGAGAAGAGGGGCCAGATTGTGGTCCTGTGGCGGCGAGAGGGCTACGCCGAGAGAGAGTGAGGGTGAAGAGAGAGAAGAGAGAAGGAGAGGGAGAGTGAAGCAGTAGAGAGAGAGAGAGAGAGAGAGAGAGAGAGAGAGAGACCAGATGGGGTGAGTGAGACTGTGAGTGACAGAGGGTTTGTTTGGGGAATGCGGTGGGTTATGACTCACTTACTCAAGGCATGTGAGATTGTGAGTTCCAAGAGAGAGAGAGGGTGGGGTTCGTTTTTTTTTTTTTTGGGTTCACGTTAATTTTTTTTTTTTTGAATTTCAAAAATGCTTTTGGCTCACTGGGGAGCCCCAAGAGTGGGGGTAAGAATTTTGAAGTCCAAATCCATCTAGACCGTTGCTTGTCTTTAATGGTTGACAAATCACAACCCTTCTTTGTCTTTGTCTTTGTCTTGTTCTTTGTCTTTTTCTTGGGAGGAGACAATCCCCTTCCTCCCTTATTATATATATATATATATAGATATCAATGGCTACTATGTGGTCTAAAATATTCACAAACAAACTTCCCATTCAAACTCATAAAAACTCCATAATTCAAATATCATAATATCCATAGTAAGAGAAACGAACAAAGGTCAAGTTAAATAATATAGTATCAAAGATCCTACAATTAAGACTAACCCTTAATGGACTAAATATTCACAAATAAACGGAATAGCCCAACAAAAGTCAAACACGCCTTAAATTCACAAAATCAAACAACTACATACATTGAACAGCTAAAAATCTTGTGATCGTAAATTTATTCATTTCCATTTACCACAGTCTCAAGTGTGGCCAACAAACATAAAAGGGGGGTTTCCAAGCATACTCAGGCAAATATTCATATTATTGAACTTAAATTATGTTTTTAATCCTAAATATAGACAATAATGAAAGAAAAAGGAACTAGAAAGGATTAGAAACCCCACGTAAGTGGATTTGTGGAAATCACACTACCCAAAAATCAGTGAAACAAACTTTGAAGAACACCCAAGTGTAGCCTTTGCAATGGTGAACATCACCTTCTCTCTAGACAGAAGCCAAACAAGACCTTATAGTAGGTCAAAATGTAAGATCCGGAACATGAAAATAGAACAATAAAAATAATGGAGATGATGTCTCCATGTGTTCAGTCGAAGTGAGAAAATAGGAAATAGAGAGAAAGAGCTTGAGTGATACATTTGTATGTTGTGTTTGAGAAGCCAAAAGTGAAGTGAGTGATGGGATTGGGTAAGGTAAAGGTTAGGTACGGCTGAAATAGGGGAGGAAAGTGTCCAAAATGAGAAAAATGGGTCCTCCCAAGGCAACCCTCAAATCAGATTCCCAATCTCTACAAATATACAAACACATACATGTATACATGTATACATGTATACAAAAACATCTAACTTGTTACTAAAAGTGACATAAAAAGGTTGCACCTGAAATATTTACGTCACTCACAATAATACCAACATAAATAGAAATTTAAAAGTGACATAAAAAACATATTTCCTTGTAGTGGGGATTTGATAAATTTAAACTAATGAGTTCAATATTTAAGATGTGGAGAAATCATTAAGCATTCATAATATATAAGTTAACAAAAATTTGTGTTGACAAAGAATTTAGCTCAGTGCAATGGAATTAAAATGAATCAGGTAAAGGAAAGAACTGGTGTTATACCTGAACATGATTCCTATTGAGCTGTTCCAATCAACCAGTTTTCACACAAGCCCTTTCATAAGAGAAGGCATGGCTGCTTATTTTAGGGATGGTTGCAATCGTGTACCCTGAAGCCATCAACCCTCCGAGAAGGCGCACACTTACTTCAAAAGTGATTCTTGGTGATATAATAAATGGACTATCCGTAACCCATTCCTGAGAGTGGCATGTACAATGGTTAGGAAACTAAATCGTTTACCTTAGGCTCTGTTTGGTTTGCGGATCTAAAGAAAGAAAAGACATAAGAAAGAAAACTATATTCTGTTTCTCATTATATTTCCATTTTCTTCCTACTTCCCTTACTATATTCCTTATTAACCAAACAAAGAAAAATGTTTTCATTAGTGTTTTCCTTTTCTTTCCCCCACTAACTCCAACAGAGCCTAAAGATAGTACCATTTCTACAATAGATACTTTCAGACTATTAGCAGAACACAAAACGTGAAGTTATATAATACATGTCAACTATGAATCATGGATACTTCTTTAAGAGTGTCGTAACTATATTGGATATTGATGCTACTTGGATGCTCACGAGAATTTGTCAAACATAACTGAAACATATCCATCATTTTGAAATATGTCTTAGATTTGAATGCATATTGGATTCTTCTTGGATACTTTTGGAGACATACCCAACTATTAGAACCTAATATTGGAACCCAAAATATAGTCAAAATATATTTCTGCGAGATTGGTACATATATCTACTCCTGATCTACTCTAGAAGAATTCCACAAGATCTGAAAACATGTAATATGTTCAGGAATAGAGAACAAAGATAACTATAAAATATTTCAAAATAGATAAAAAGGGGAACAAAGAAATAATTAAGATGGAACTACAAGAACAACGTCGACCTTCTTCTCCTTACCCTCGGAATCACCACCAGAAGATACATAGAGGAGGTCTCAATAGGCGAAGAATCATCAACAAGGAAATTTGACAAATCAAGATTCTGCTTTTTGGCGCCCTCCTCCTTGTCGTTAGCGTCATAGTCGTGGACGTCGTTCATCAATAAGTGCTCGATCTCGCCGATCAACAAGGAACCTATATTTAGAGATCCATCATCGGTCGCCGTTACAACCGAATTGATAGAGGGATCGGATACGAAACCTAAATCAAAATCATCCAAATCAAAATCTGAATCCAAATCCAAGGGATTCTCCTCTGCCTTTGGACGACAAGGTATCGTCATGAGTCGCACACACACACACACGCACTCATAACTCTATGTATAGGTGTGTATATGTGTATGTGTATGTGTATGTGTGTGTGTGAGAGAGAGAGAAAGAGAGAGAGAGAGAGAGAGAGAAAGAGAGAGAAAGAGAAAGGACTGTGTTCAAGTGTGTGTATGTGTGTGCGAGAATAGAGTATGAGAGAGAGATTGGACTATTTTTTCTAGTGGTGAAAGGGTTTGAAGGAGAAAGAGATGATGATCAAAGGCTAGGGTTTGGAAATAAGCATGGTGTTTTATTTGCAAAATTGCCACCGCTATTTTATTTATGTCGCCCTTGTAGTACTAGTATATTTTTGTCGGTTTGTTTGAAACTGACATAAAAAATTGTCATTTATGTCGGCCGTTAAAAAAACTGACATAAAAACTATTGTATTTATGTCACTTCTTGTTAAAATGACATAATACTATAGTATTTATGTCAGTTTTTGACAAAGCGACATAACTACCTAAAAACCGACATAAAAACCACGTGCGAGAAATAATCATGTCACTCAAAACATACATGACATAAAAAGCGTTTTTTCTTGTAGTACCTGTTGTATTCTTTCTGTTGTCCATATCACTCGCCAAATTCGCGTCTACATAACCTTGCAACACCATATTTGCTCCTTTGAAACAAAGAGTCATCTCTGAAGTGCCCCTCAAATAACTGAGAACCCACTTCAATGCCTCCCAATGCTTCTTGCCCGGATTACTCATGTACCTACTCACAACTCCCACTGCATGGGCAATGTCTGGACGTGTACATACCATGGCATACATGAGGCTCCCAACTGCCAAAGCGTATGGAACTCTTTCCATATACTTTCGTTCATTTTCGGTTTCTGGGCATTGCTCCTTTGATAGCCTAAAGTGACCAGCCAAAAGAGAACCCACTAGATTTGTATCTCCCATGCCAAACGTGCTAAGCACCCTCTTTATGTACTCTTCTTGTGACAGTTTCAACGTACCCACTTCTTTGTCCCTGCTAATCCTCATCCCTAGGATTTGTTTAGCTTCGCCTAGAACTTTCATCGCAAAGTGTACGGACAGCTGACTCTTCAAATTGTTTATATCTTGAATGCTTGATCATACTAACAACATATCATCAACATACAAGAGCAAAATGATGAAATCACTTCCAAACCTCTTCACATAACAACAATGATCTGCCACTTGTACTAAAAAAAACAACAATGATCTGCTTGACATCTTGTGAAGCCACTTGTACTCATAAAACTATCGAACTTCTTGTACCACTACCGGGGTGCCTGATTCAAACCATACAAGCTTTTCACTAGCTTGCAAACCATTTCCTCTCTACCCGGTGCTTCAAACCCTAGCAGTTGCTTCATGTAGATTTCTTCATCTAAATCACCATGGAAAAAAAAGCCATCTTCACATCTAGCTGCTCTAGATGTAAGTCCTCCGCCGCCACTATGCTCAAAACCACCCTGAGTGTAGTTAGCTCCAACCGAAGAGAAACTTCCTTTTGCTGAAACCCTTTTACCACCAATCTCACCTTATAGCGCTTGCTACCATCGTGCTCTTCTTTTAACCTGTAAACCAATTTGTTGTGAAGTGCTTTCTTACCCTTGGGTAACTCGGTAAGTTCCCGTATCTCATTTAACATGAGTGAGTCTATCTCATCTTTCATGGCTAACTCCCACTTAACTGAATCATCCACTTGTAGAGCTTCTTCATAACTTTCTGGTTCACCACTATCTGTCAATAATAAATAATACAACGATAGAGAATACCTATGTGTAGGTCTAGAGACTCTAGAAGACCGCCTCACCGTAGAATCTAGTGTGACCGACTCTTGCCATAGAACTGTGTTTTTCAGTGTGTTCTCATCCCCAAAATCTTCAATTTCTGATGGCTCCTCTAGGTCAACATACCCAATCTTCTCAACTTGAGCTTCCGTGCTGCATGAATTTGTACCCATCCTATCCTTGTACATCACCTTCTCATTGAATATGACATTCTTGCTTCTAATGATGATTTTTCAATTTTGGTCATCCCAAAACCGATACCCGAACTCATTCGTGCCATAACCAATGAAAGTGCACTTTCTCGATTTAGGGTCCAGCTTACTCGTAGCTTCAGAATCAATATGCACATATGAGACACAACCAAACATACGCAAGTAAGAAAGATTTACCTCTTTCCTGCTCTAAAACTCCTCCGGTAACCTCCCATCCAAAGGAACTGATGGTTCACAATTGATAAGGTGTGCAATCGTGCTAACTGCATCCGTCCAAAACTTCTCGGGCAACCCAGAATGTAACCTCATACTTCTGGCCCGTTCATTCAAAGTTCTGTTAATGCGTTCGGCTATACCATTTTGCTGCGGGGTCCTTAGAATAGTCTTCTCCATCTTAATTCCATTGTTTGAACAAAATTTAATGAACTCCCTGTCTTTGTACTCCCATCCATTCTCGGATCTAAGTCATTCAACCTTGAAAAACTCACCTTCCTTTGTTTCCCGAAGACACAATCTTCACAGAAGTCAATCTCTACTAATTTTAGGCTTTGTAGCTTTCCCTTTGACTGTAGAATTTTCATCCCCTTCTCGTTCATGTATCCAAGTCTGTAGTGCCTGTAGATACCCCAATTTTGACCGAACTATTAAACTTAGGGGGGATTTACCTCTAGAGATCAATGATGAATATGTCTCATCAGAATCAAGACTCTTACAAGCAATCTGATTCTCTTCCAAGAAGAATCTCGGTCCAAAATCGCCCTTTTCAGCCAAAAAGACCAAAATTCTCGTCTACCCGTCACCTTGCAGACCATGAGTTTTGAACACATATAAGTTGACCTAGTGAAAAGGGGGTCAATCGTAAAATTTTCGAATTTCAAGATGAAAAGTCCCGGTAATTGTTCATTGGGTCTCCCTTATGCTAGAAATGATTTTTAAGAATTTGTAAATGAAAGGGAACATTGGGAAATCGAAAGGCCTTTAAGAAGAATTGTACAAGAAATTAAAAATTTTACCTTCGGAGGGGATTTTTATTTTTTAGATATTTTTATTGAATCCAACTGGGGGTATTTCCTTAATTACATTTAATGTCTTTAGTAAATACATAAATTAAACGACATTTACTTAAATGACATGAAATGAAATTAAGGTGCTGAATTACTGTGAATAGTGCTGAATTGCTGTACAACGGCAGTCAGAGTACCCGAACAGTAGTCCGTGAATGACGCCGTGGCACTCATTGAGTGCCGCCTCATCTTCATTGAGTGCCAGCCTGGGCTGATTTGCATTTTTAAGCTAAAAATCATTTTCAATCTTTGATCAAACGAATGCACCAAACGATGCCGTGTTTTGTGTACGTGTTTACTACTCTTAGGTCATGCAAACCATGGTCCCACCATCCCTAATTGACCTATCTACCCTTATCTTAGCCCCTAAGAAAATGAAAGTCTATAAAAACCCCATCTCATTTATAGAGGAGACAAACTTGAATCTTGAAGATGAGAGTTGAATCTTGGAGAGGGAAGTTGACTTTTGGAAATTGAGTTTGTTCTTAGAGAAATATAGAGAGAGAAACTCAAAAACCCCATAGAAACCTTACCCAATTGACCCAATTCTTCAAATCACCATTAAAGAACCTTGAAGCTTAAAGGAAGAAGAAGAAGGGAAAGGGTTGAATCTCCCCAAATCAATCAAATCCTGAGAAGATCTAGAGGTCAAATCCTTATTCCTATACTTATTATACATAATTCAATCACAATTCATAGATTGAACTAGGATTTTTACACAATTTTCAGAAAGTCTCTTCCTATCTCATTTCATCACACACCACTTGAATTGTGATTGAATTCTCATTCATAGTTATTGATTTGGATCTTAATAACCTTGGATTTAATGTAAAGTGAGATCTCAAAAGGAAATTTGATTTTGATCATTAATTTAGTTTGAATTTTCTTTTCATTTGTTTATACTCTTCTCCTTCTAGTCATCAATTTTGTTTGATCTCCAAGGACCATTAACTTGGGAGGAAAATTGTATAAAATGAGTTTACATTCCTCAAGGACCATTAATTTGAGAGAGGAATTGGACTTAGACGAAGTTGACTTTGTAGGTTGGTTGTTGGATTCAAGTGAATTCAAATGTTTTAAGTTCATAAGATTGAGTAAGTCCTTGAGGTTTTCTTGCTAGATCTTCAACATGAGATCTATGATGGAGATCCTCTAAGGCTAAATCCATGAATCTCTTTGTATTTCATTATTTACTTCAATAATTACAATCATACTTGATGTTGATTCTCTCTAGAATTATAGATCAAATTTGATTCAAATTATGAACACCAATTCAACAATGGTGCAGTGAATCCATCAACCAACTGTGATCAAAGATTTTTAATTAAATCATAGTCCATTGTAATTGGATGAGACCAATTGGAATGTCTTCATAACACAAATATCTACCACTGTAATTTTTATTTTGATGGAATTTTATAGTTAACATGGTTTGATCTTAGGATTTGTGAACTGGTCACTCTCTGTCCAAAATTTCAGAACAGTAAGTCAGTATTAATATGAATATATCAGAACCTTAATCAACTATTTATGACTTAAAATAATTTTTTCTATGAATTCTAATGTGTTAATAAGGTTTCTTAAAAAGATTGAAGTCATTCAAATTCGTTTACTATTTTTAGAAAATCATAGAAAATCTTTGGACAGAGAGTTGTTAAATCCTGAGTGATGTCTAGTCTTGGTCCAATTCCCAGAGATTGGACCATTTGATCCTTGATTTTCTTTTTGGGTTAGAAACTAGACTCATAGAGGCACATCATATCCAAAAATTACTAAGATCAAACCATGGCAATTACAGTTTTTCTATTTTTGAAAGTCTGACTTGTTCTCTGTAAATTCTGAAACTTTGTTACAGTTTTGATAAACTTCATAAATAATGATCCAAATGACTCTCCTATGACCTAGGACCTAAAACGTGTTTTGATTATGAATAATTGAACTCAAATCCAGAGGTTAAATGATCCAAGTCAATGAATAGTTCATAGCTTGTTCTTGTTCATGTTCATACATTCATCCATGTGTACTGATTCTTGTAATTAGGACACTTGTTTGTATTGTGCTAATTCATAATTGGTTGAATCTAGTTATGACTTCCTTGTGATCATGTTGGGATTATACCACCTCTATATGGACATTACATTGGCTCCTAGTTGAGACTTCTATATCTATAGGGGTGTTGTGGTCTCAACAAATCAGAAGAAATTCATGATTATGTCAACTTCCCCATCTTTGATACATTTAGTTAGGGGTTTGATGTCTAGGATTTGATATTAAATTGTGTTCAAAGTATGTGGGCTAACCCTTTGTTTTGTAGCGCTATGGAGGTACAATCTCTCTATCTTTCCTCTAGTTTATTTTGTTTTATTCCTTTGATTTTATTAATTTTTGACTGCATGCGCGACACCTTAGATTAGGATTTGCTTTATGTATATATGTGAATTAGAGACATTTTCCCTAGGACTTCTATGTTTGTATGTATTGCACATTTTCTACATCGCCACTGGATCCCAGGTAAGTTTTATTGTTCCCTATTGCATATCATGACGCATGCTACCTGATTTATGTGGTTTTGTATGACGTTTTATCGTTAGTAATTTTATGCCCTTTACAACATGCTTTTGTAATTTATATTTATATCTATGTATTAGTTGAGGGCACGCTTAGATAATAAATTCGATTAAAAGGATGTCAAGTAGAGGCCTATCTTGAGATAGGATGAAATGGGGTGTTTTAGCCTGCCAGGCTCCTTCCCCTCTCATTCCATAATCCCCGGACCTAGAAATCTCTGGTTTCCAAAAAGATCAATTTGCTTTTAAAATGGTTTCTTAATTTTTCCTTTTATAAATTAAGTGGCGACTCGTATTTGAATTTGAAAAAGTTTAAAAAAGCGTGGCAAGCCTGCGATAGCCACAATGCCACAAATTGGACTCGTTGCTCGACTCAGCAACCGATATGGCATTTCTACTCCCCACGGTCACATATAGAGTGCCCTCCCTTTTACCCCGAGCCAGCACCATGGCTCCCTTGGTAACCTTCCAATCATTATTGGAAAATGTCGTAGTGCATCCCACACTAGCAAGTTGGCTCACAGAAATTAAATTCCTCTTTAAGCATGACACATACCTAACTTCATTCAATTTCCACGTCGCTCTATTTGGTAATTTGACAGCCACCATACCCTTACCAATAATATTGCAAGGTTTATCATCCCCAAGATAAACCCTCCCGAAGTCACCACGAACATAGTCCTCTATGACCTCCATGTTCGATGTAGCATGAAAAGAGGCTCCTGAATCTACTGCCCAAGATTCTGACTGAGTATCAAGGGACAAAATAAGAGCATCTTCAATGTCACTAGTCACTACATTTGCGGAATCCTACTCCTTATTCTTCCCTTTTCCCTTATCCCTTATCACCCATCTTCGTGTCACAGTCTCTACTAAAATAACCCTTCTTTCCATAATCCCAACATTCTGCATCGGCGGCCTTTACTTTTCCTTTAGACCTCCCCCTTCTTGATTTAAATCCTCCCCAGTTCGAATTCCTCCCAAGTGCTCTCCCTCTATTATCCATATTCAATGCCGATCCATATGACTCACCCAACTCTCTCCTTCGAATTACTTCGCTAAGGGCTAGGTCACGGATATCACAATACTTCAACATATTGCTCCCGGAAGCACTGCTGACAGCTGTGACACTCCCATTCCATCTATCCAGTAAAGATGACAATAAAAGCAGAGCCCTTATCTCATCTTTGAATTCAATACCAACCGAACGCAATAGTGTGGTTACAATATTGAATTCATTAAGGTTATCTACTACAGATGCACTGTCTCCCATACGTACGGTAAAAAGACGTCGCATCAAATAAACCTTATTGGAAGTCGAGGGATTCTCATACATATTGGACAAAGCGATCGTGAGACTCTTTGTCGTTTTCTCTTTTGCAATTTTAAAGGCAACGCTGTAAGCCAACGTTAATCGGATCACACCTAGGGCTTGTTGGTTTAACAACGCCCAATCCTCGTATTTCATCCTTTCTGGTTTCTATCCTGAATGAGGAGCATAGAGTTTCTTCTGATAAAGATAATCCTATATCTGCATCTTCCAAAATCCGAAGTCTATACCATCGAATTTGTCAATCTTTACTTTTCCTTCTTTTGCCATCGCTCTCACCTGAACTAAAAGCTTTGATATTAGTTGTTGGGGAAATCACGTCTAATCTCGCTACAGGATCTATAAGAAATCAATGCAAGATAAAGAATAATCACACAAGAACACAGATTTCTACGTGGTTCGGCTAAATATGCCTACGTCCATACCATTGCAGAGTTGTATTATGATTTAGGGTTACAAAGAGAGTTACAATCAATGTTTACAGCCTTAGGTTTAGGAATAGTATTTTTAGCCTATACAAGTTTCCTTAATAAAATAGCTTCCTAAACCTAATAGGAAGCACAAATTAGCAGAAAATCCATGATCCCACTCGGGCGGATTACCTGGCAGCGACATTCCCGTGAGTTTATAACTTAACTCGCCGCCAAACTCGCCCCCTTGCCCGCTCGGGTGGTCCGCCCAGGCAGCAATGCCATACTCAGACTTCTTTCTTCTTTGTGTCGAGAAGCTCCACCGAAACTATTCCCGAGCTCTTGGGATTAGGCTCCACCATTCCTATCAAACACAGATGAAAGTTTCATGTCAGGTGGGACTGGAATAGAAGTGGGACTTGATGCAGGTATAAAAGATATGAATTGCATTTAAATGTATCTAGATGCTTAAATGACTACTTATTTAGTTGTTTAATATTATATTGATTTCATGTGTCAGGTTATAGGGACCAGTTTGGGTACTCATGTAAGGGCATAATTGAATACGGCTCATAATTGGTAAGTTTCATAGTAACTTCACATAATATATGGGACCACGTTTGGGATCCTTACAACACACAGATTTAACCCATTTAGAAATATTGGATAGTTAATGTAATACAAGGGGGGATTTCATAATAAATATAAAACTTGAAAACTTAGGAGAGGTAAATGAAATGTGATCCTAATGAGTCACATTACCAAATGCTAGGAACAAGACATGTAGAGTCTTGGTTAATTTGAATCAGCTAACATATAGAGAGAGAGAGAGAGAGAGATAGATAGATAGAGAGAGATAGAGAGAGAGAGAGAGAAACGATTGGGAAAGAGAAAGAAGAGAGCTCTGAAACTTTTTCGATGACATTGGATGCCATTATTTCGTTGTCCGGTCTTCGATTCGCGAACCAAGCCGTATTCAGACTCGTGGAGGTAAGATGATTGTTTCTATACCTTTCTTTTATGTTTTAATCATCAAATTTTGGTAACTCGTTTTAGTAGGTAATAACCGAATTCATGTAAGAATTATTCTAGATAGAGAATTGGGGTAGGAATCATAAGAATTGGGGGGGGGGGGGGGGGGGGGGGGGTGTTTGAATCATCAAATTTCGGTAACTCTTTTTAGTAGGTAATAACCGAATTCATGTAAGAATTATTCTAGATAGAGAATTGGGGTAGGAATCATAAGAATTGGGGGGGGGGGGGGGGGGGGGGGGGGGGGGGGGGGGGGTGTTTCTAAGCTCTTTTGGCTAGAAATCAAAGAGATGAGTGTTCTAATCCCAAAATTGGGTGTTTAATCGTGTTGATGTGATAATCGTTGTATTAGCAAGCTTACTTCATGCTTATATAGCAATGTATGTAATGAAATTGGGATTAGCATGTCAATAATGTGAAAATTGCCATGTTTATATGTTGAGTTGCCTAAATGTTTATGTGGGTCAAACGAAGTCAAGTAGTGTAGCAACCTATATTTTCACTTCCCTAATAATAAATAAAATGCCATTCTATTTCACTACAATGTATTATTTCTAGCAATGATATTATTTTAATAAATAAATAATACATATGTATTATTTGTTAACCCAATGTCTCTAATTTTATAACCCCTTAGGGATTTAAGTGTAGTATACTTAAGACCGCGCCCCTAAGATACCCTATGATTTGGGATAAAACCATTCGTAAAATAAAGCATCACGTCGCTTACATTTTTGTCCCTAATGGTTTTGTTTAGAACATTTTATTAAGCTAACTGACCAAACCGGACCAAACCAACTGAACTAACTGATCTCCAACGGATTGATTGATGGATGGATATCAATCAGCTGCGTAATTTTTACAGCTACTGATTGAAAGATTCAATCATCACTTTCCTATGGATGAGAATATGTGAGGCGTGGACAGATTGTTAAGCCACAAACCAAACCTACCTCTACTGATTGAGATTCTATGTAAACATTATACACACACAAAGCTATACACACATTGGCAAATACATCACCGTAGCAAAACAAAAATTCAAAGAACTCTCAAACTCAAGATCTCTTCCTCTCACATCTTTCTCTAGATCACTCTCGATCTCTCTCAAACATTGCACACACAGGTTTGTTACATTATGGAAATTCAAGATTTAAGGAAGAAATACATCAAGCAAAATAAGATCACAGTGAGGCAAAGAAGCTCCATAGACATTGGCAATGCTTGGATTTTATATTATGATTTTACGTCTTTTCTTCGGCAGCCTCTTCACGCCAAACCAGAGACCAGTGAGTCTCTTGAACCCAATCATAATGTAGTATTAGTCATTTCGCACAAGCCAGAGGGTTCGAATATGGGTATATATGTATATATATATATATGGCCATGGAGGTCCAAAAATGGTGGTCTCGTAAAATTCAACAAAAATCGATTCTATAAATTAGAAATGATAGATTACAAACCCAGTAGGTTCTGTTTCAAATCTTAGACCTTAATTCATAACGGTTGCGATGAACGATTAAAACAAAATTTCTGCAGCTCTCGGATTTTTACATATAAGTAGAGCTACGTTAATAATTGGCAAACAAGACTTACATATTCGTCCATGGCTCTGTAATTCTCTATCTAGTGGTTTAAGATGATGAGCCAAACTGCTCAAGACTCGAGCGCGAGAGCACTCGAGCCAAGCCCGAATGCTCGAGTGAGACAGTTCCAGCCTTGTTCTATTTTATGCTTTAGGTTATGGTACATTCTATTTTTAGTTTCGTACGTCACAGCTTACTATTTTATAAAGAGAATGAAAACAAAAATAGAAATTGAAGACATAGATAAGTTGACTTAATTGGTAATAATCACATATATGAATCGCTCTGATGTTATTATACGAAATTGTAAAAAGAGAATAAGTGATACACTTGCATATTCGAGTTGGCATGTTGGAAAGGGGTTGTTTGGGCAGCATATATGTTTGTGAGAAATGAGTAAAGAGATATGTTTATGACATTGTGGTTATGAATATCTGTATTGATCGGCTTTTATGGGCAGTGATGGCATATCAATCAGGATAATTGGGTTATTGTAACCTTGAATATCTTGATTGGTTTTACCCATACCACATCAGTCCAGTAATCCTATCAAG
The DNA here is from genome assembly GCA_033977485.1 of Hydrangea macrophylla. NCBI lineage: Eukaryota > Viridiplantae > Streptophyta > Magnoliopsida > Cornales > Hydrangeaceae > Hydrangea > Hydrangea macrophylla. The sequence continues at coordinate 97,882,655 of CM066997.1, read as the reverse complement.
CGGCTTTTATGGCGGTGATGTTCAAAATCAATAGCATTGTACCGGATGGTTTTGGTAAACCGAATGAGTCGAGAGATTGTGGTCGAGATAAAAGAGTCAGTAAGATGAGATGATTCATTGTTCATGCACGGTCTTAAATATTCATTACTTAAACTGTTTAGTTATGATTCCTATGCGATGACTGGAATAATGGATTAACCGTACTCTAAAGTACTAAATAGTATTAAAATGGTTAATGTACTTTTATATACGTTGTGTGTGTTATTCATTATGCTCATTCGATTTTCATTAGCTGATGACTTTTATTTGTCATGGACACCCAAAATGTCCAGGAGGTGACTATGCATGGCAGTACGATTATGCCAACTAGAGAAGCCCACGAAGATACTTTTATTTTAACAATTTGTAATAAGAGAGAATAATGATTTATTTGAATAAAGGTGGTTTGTGCCCTAAGAGATTTAAGACAATGTAATATTTTTAAGTTAACCTTATTAAATGTAATGAATATCATTTATCTTCCCTGTTGCTTTAAATGCTCTGTTTATTTCTACATGTTAAGCTAAGTACAGGACAAGTGATCCATCATCTGTCATGACCTACGGGTCCAAAACTGTAGCACCCAGAATTTTCTAGAAATTCCACGTAGGATTAGAAATAGTGACGTCACCCCAGGAGATGATTACAGAAGATCCATTAGGAGTCCTTACTAGGATCCTTGGTAATCGTCTTGACGACGACTATATCAGTTTAAATCTAGGACTTATTAGAATAGAAGTAACCCCGACGCGCATAGTTTCTAAGTTAGAAACTGTAGACGTACTGGAACTTAGGCTCGCTCACAGCCCTGTTATTAGCTACGCCTATACCTATCCTCATTCTTCACTGCTGTATACACAACTGAGACATTGGCACTTGCCTTACGTACACAACCCAAGAAGTGGGACCCACACTATTCTTAGGAACCAAGTGGACCCCACCCTGATAATCTACCCTTAGATACACACAGCATACACATGCACGTACTTTGGGACTCAGGAACACATCCATATGCACAGCCTGAGTATGGGACCCACACTGCCACTTGACGGTCATGTGGACCCCACCCTTGATCTACCCTTGGACACACAAACGTACACACACTCAAACACTTTGGTGCACCATTGCTCATGGGATAAACTCCCTCCCATCTCCCTCTATAAATAGGACAACCCCCCCCCCCTTACCCTCTCATTGTATCACCTCCACACCCCACAATCTGCTTATGCAGATTGTATAGAGGGAGAGAGAACCGAGAGTTAGTGAGAGAGAGAGTGCTTGAGAGAGCAATCCCCCACCACCCTCGGTTGATACACACACACCAAACCCTCATTTCTTTTCCCTCTCTGTCCACTCTCTCTAACACACAACACCCCCCACATTGTGAGCACCACACCCCTCTCTGCCCATTCCCCCTCTATACACCCACACATACACGCAGAAGACCAGAGAGGAAGATAGTGACGCAGGAGGGAGAGAGAGGAGAGTTGATCAGAGAAAGGAGAGATCAGGGACTCCCCTAAGGTAAAACCCCACCCCCTCATTTAATTTTAGCTCCTGCATGTTCCCTAGACACCCTCAAACCCACATGCAAGCTCCCAAACAGAGCCTAAGGCTCTGCATGAGCTCCGGCCTCCATTAAAGCTCAAGCTTGAGCTTGATTTCCCAGAGTTAACCAAAACCCCTTTTTCCTACACCAAACAGACCCTAGTGAACCCTAGTAGACCCCCTTGTAGCAGGTTTAGTTTTGGAACTCATTTACATGGCCATGCAGGCCATTATTCTTTCGGATGACCGAAAGAGTAATCACTTAGTAGGAACCCTAAATGAATGATCCAGGTCCCGAGCTTATAGTATGATGTAGAGGGGGGGATTCCGGTCATTTTCCCGTTGACCTCGTGCGTTTTGGTTGAGAGATGAGAGAGATATGAAGAGAGAGGTGATCTCCGGCGAGCCCCGACTTTCCGGCGGCCATGCATCGCCGGAGAAGATGAAGACGACCCGTTTAGTTTCGGGTTATAACAACCGGGTTAGGGTCGGGTTAGGGGCGGGTTAGTCTGAGTGTGTAATAGGGTTTGGGTAGCGGGCCGGGTTGGGTTTAAATAACCCATGGGCTTTTTAAGTAGCACGACGTCGTTTTGACGTCGGGCTGGGTTTAGGTCGGGTTCGGGTAGTTGGGGCGGGCTGGTGTGTGTCTGTAGATGGGTCAGGGTTTGGTTCGGGTTTAGTTAGGGTTTGGGCTAGCGGGTTGGGTTAGTATGTGAGTAGGATTGGGTTTGGGTTTGGTTAGGGTGCGGGTTAACGGGTAGGTTTAGATTGTGAGGGTATTTGGGTTTCGGGTTCGGGTTAGGATCAACCCGAATGGGTTTTAGTTTGGATTTTATTGTGAGCTGGTATGGGTAGTCCGGTTGGGATTCGGACGGGTCGGGTCTGACCAATCGGGTCACGAGTTTGGGTTGTCTTGTGAGAGTATATGGGTTACCCGTAGGGTTCGGGTCGGTTCGGGTTTGACCCGTCGGGTCTCAGAATATATTTATTATTATTATTATTATTATTATTATTATTATGATTATTATTATTATTAGTATTAATTAGTTTAAAAAGGGTTTTAACTAGTTTTAATAATTATAAAATAATTTATAATTATGCCATTAAGGTTCTAATAATATAGAATATTATTTTAATATTCTATATATCTTTATTATATTATATATATTATATATTTAATTATTTATATGGTTATATAAATAATAAATATTAGTTTTAAATGATTTTAAATAGTTAATAAATACCTATGTGTATTTATAAATTCTAGAAAATATGGTAATGACCCAGGGACTATTTTATTATATAGTGTAAATTATAAAGTTATAATATTATAGTCCAGTATTTTTAATAATTAATAAGGAGCTATTTTATGAGTATATTAATTATTAAAAATACCAAACGAGCTCCGAAAATTATGAAATAAATACTGGTAGTGTATTTTAATATCTAGTATTTAATAAAAATACTTCTAAGCACTGATTTCTTTGCATAATTATAATTACATATTTAAATCCCGTTTCGGGTATTTTCTGGCAAATATTATCTTCAATAATTCATAATAAATAATCTAGGACTCCGAAAATTACGCGGTCAGTTCCCAGAGTCTTAGAATAATGTCTAGAACATTCCCGTAAATTTGGTTACTTTTCGACTCGGTCAAAAATACAGCCTGTCTCTTAGGGCCTGCATTAGTATAGTAAGCCCCGCATATTACCTCGAAAAACGCGACGGACTCCGATTTGAGTCTAGTCAATGGCGTTGGACTTAGAATGACACGTAGATCACTACCTTGAGGTTTATGATCTCATTTGGTAAAATTACCATTTTGCCCCTATAGTTGTACTCATACATTACTTTTGTTTATTCCGATTATTATTGTAGAACTTGACGTTTATCTGCGTTTCGAGGAGCGGCGACTCGAGATGAGTTTCCTAACCTCACTCTAATCCTAATAAGATGTATATAAGATGTTTAAAAGCTACCTGTATGATATTTTGTATAACTGATAAGCGATTTATGATGTCAAGTGTAATTCCAATAATTATAAGATGTCTAAAAGCATGCTGTGGTAGTGCTATCGCATACGTGAGCATGTCAAGGGTTTTATCTATATGTTTATCGGTATCAAATCCATGTTATATGATCCATGCTCTATATGTTACGTTTCTGCTGCTATGTGTTGAATGCACGTTTTACGATGTTGTTGACTGAAAAGATAACGCATGCTATGTTATGTATAAAGAGGAATAAAAGTAGAATTACATATGAGTATCGATGATGGACACACGTGCATTTCATAACATGTGTCAGCATGTATCATGTATGAGAAAGAGAAGTGTTCGATGGGAATGTGTATGAGATGAGATGTGATTTCTGGATCCTATGGATCAACGGCTGACGAGCCGGGTGGACATGAACGGTTAGGGTTCCTAGCGCGCCTCTCGCCGTTGAAGACGTCCGGTGATGCGCATACGTGGTTGAAGACGTCCCATGTATCGTTGAATACGTCCGGCTAGTGCTCTAATATATTCCTCAGCTGTGTAGACGACCGGTGAGGGTATACACATGGTTGAAGACGTCCCATGTGCCAGTTTCATTGTTTACAGATAGTGTGCGCCGTAAAGACGTCCGGTGGCCTATCAAGGGAATGAGTATGAATTGGCTGTGATGGTATGTTATCATCCTTGATATACCGCGTGTTGTCAAGTGGATGGGAAAGAGAAAGCGAATGATGAGATTGAGTTGATGAGAGAATGATTTGGTTCAAATGATTTGGCTTTGGAAAGTTTTGGTTCTAAAATAAAATGATTTTGAAAATATCTGTTTTAAAAGCAAGTGTCTTTGAAAAGAGTTGGGAATGAGTCTTATTGATCATGCATTTCCACGCACGAGTTTATAATAAAGAGAATGTATTCTATATGATTATCTGTTTACCTTTCTTGTTGAGACCTCTGCTATGCCCGTGGTGAGAATGCGTCTTTTGATAAGAGAATAACCGTGCTTTAAAGTACTAAACTATGACGTGAGTTGAGAGATGTGTTGTATCTATTGATTATTGTGCGTTGAGACTTTCACTCAGCCTTATTCCAAGGCTGACGGCATGTTACGCCCTGGGCATTCTTATGCCCAGAGTGTTGCAGGTTCGGAGATAGATAGAAGAGTTCAGGATGCTGTACCGTGGAGCCAAGGAGAATAAAGCCTTGCCCAAGACCTGATAGACAGTTTCTCAAGTTTTAAGATTGTATAAATTATTTAGTATGACCTCTTGTATTAAGATTGAAGTTATTGTAATCCCTGTTTAATTTCCACTGCTGTACTTACGCTCTGATAAGTTTAGATTATGCTTATGTTCTAGCATTTCCTTATGATTTTTATGGTGCGGAGTTAGAAGGACAGAACGGTTAACAAACTAGTCACGTGTCTACGGACCCATAAAGGAAAATTTTTATTTTCCCTATTTTTGGCTTACTCCGGGCCGTGACAGGGTTTTTAGTGGTATCAGAGCTTAGGTTTAGAATTTCACCGTCTGTCCGTCACTCTTAAGTTAAGAACCGTAAGATATTCCGGAGATAGTAACCGATGCTAAGATAGTGTTCCTTAGAGCAGGTAGTATGGAGTAACAAAGAGAGTATGACGCTGAAGTTGAAGAGAACAAGACCACCATGGATAGGAAGGTCATTTCCTGAGGTTCAACCCATATTGGTGCCACTATCAGGCCCAGTGCCCGTAGGGAAATAGGAAGTGGACACGTTGTTTCTTCCGTGAGAGACCTGTTCCAGAGATAGCGTATCATAGAGTGATAGCACCGCGCTTGCTGTCTACGGGCTGGTGTGTGTCTGTAGATGGGTCAGGGTTTGGTTCGGGTTTAGTTAGGGTTTGGGCTAGCGGGTTGGGTTAGTATGTGAGTAGGATTGGGTTTGGGTTTGGTTAGGGTGCGGGTTAACGGGTAGGTTTAGATTGTGAGGGTATTTGGGTTTCGGGTTCGGGTTAGGATCAACCCGAATGGGTTTTAGTTTGGATTTTATTGTGAGCTGGTATGGGTAGTCCGGTTGGGATTCGGACGGGTCGGGTCTGACCAATCGGGTCACGAGTTTGGGTTGTCTTGTGAGAGTATATGGGTTACCCGTAGGGTTCGGGTCGGTTCGGGTTTGACCCGTCGGGTCTCAGAATATATTTATTATTATTATTATTATTATTATTATTATTATGATTATTATTATTATTAGTATTAATTAGTTTAAAAAGGGTTTTAACTAGTTTTAATAATTATAAATTAATTTATAATTATGCCATTAAGGTTCTAATAATATAGAATATTATTTTAATATTCTATATATCTTTATTATATTATATATATTATATATTTAATTATTTATATGGTTATATAAATAATAAATATTAGTTTTAAATGATTTTAAATAGTTAATAAATACCTATGTATATTTATAAATTCTAGAAAATATGGTAATGACCCAGGGACTATTTTATTATATAGTGTAAATTATAAAGTTATAATATTATAGTCCAGTATTTTTAATAATTAATAAGGAGCTATTTTATGAGTATATTAATTATTAAAAATACCAAACGAGCTCCGAAAATTATGAAATAAATACTGGTAGTGTATTTTAATATCTAGTATTTAATAAAAATACTTCTAAGCACTGATTTCTTTGCATAATTATAATTACATATTTAAATCCCGTTTCGGGTATTTTCTGGCAAATATTATCTTCAATAATTCATAATAAATAATCTAGGACTCCGAAAATTATGCGGTCAGTTCCCAGAGTCTTAGAATAATGTCTAGAACATTCCCGTAAAGTTTGGTTACTTTTCGACTCGGTCAAAAATACAGCCTGTCTCTTAGGGCCTGCATTAGTATAGTAAGCCCCGCATATTACCTCGAAAAACGCGACGGACTCCGATTTGAGTCTAGTCAATGGCGTTGGACTTAGAATGACACGTAGATCACTACCTTGAGGTTTATGATCTCATTTGGTAAAATTACCATTTTGCCCCTATAGTTGTACTCATACATTACTTTTGTTTATTCCGATTATTATTGTAGAACTTGACGTTTATCTGCGTTTCGAGGAGCGGCGACTCGAGGTGAGTTTCCTAACCTCACTCTAATCCTAATAAGATGTATATAAGATGTTTAAAAGCTACCTGTATGATATTTTGTATAACTGATAAGCGATTTATGATGTCAAGTGTAATTCCATTAATTATAAGATGTCTAAAAGCATGCTGTGGTAGTGCTATCGCATACGTGAGCATGTCAAGGGTTTTATCTATATGTTTATCGGTATCAAATCCATGTTATATGATCCATGCTCTATATGTTACGTTTCTGCTGCTATGTGTTGAATGCACGTTTTACGATGTTGTTGACTGAAAAGATAACGCATGCTATGTTATTTATAAAGAGGAATAAAAGTAGAATTGCATATGAGTATCGATGATGGACACACGTGCATTTCATAACATGTGTCAGCATGTATCATGTATGAGAAAGAGAAGTGTTCGATGGGAATGTGTATGAGATGAGATGTGATTTCTGGATCCTATGGATCAACGGCTGACGAGCCGGGTGGACATGAACGGTTAGGGTTCCTAGCGCGCCTCTCGCCGTTGAAGACGTCCGGTGATGCGCATACGTGGTTGAAGACGTCCCATGTATCGTTGAATACGTCCGGCTAGTGCTCTAATATATTCCTCAGCTGTGTAGACGACCGGTGAGGGTATACACATGGTTGAAGACGTCCCATGTGCCAGTTTCATTGTTTACAGATAGTGTGCGCCGTGAAGACGTCCGGTGGCCTATCAAGGGAATGAGTATGAATTGGCTGTGATGGTATGTTATCATCCTTGATATACCGCGTGTTGTCAAGTGGATGGGAAAGAGAAAGCGAATGATGAGATTGAGTTGATGAGAGAATGATTTGGTTCAAATGATTTGGCTTTGGAAAGTTTTGGTTCTAAAATAAAATGGTTTTGAAAATATCTGTTTTAAAAGCAAGTGTCTTTGAAAAGAGTTGGGAATGAGTCTTATTGATCATGCATTTGCACGCACGAGTTTATAATAAAGAGAATGTATTCTATATGATTATCTGTTTACCTTTCTTGTTGAGACCTCTGCTATGCCCGTGGTGAGAATGCGTCTTTTGATAAGAGAATAACCGTGCTTTAAAGTACTAAACTATGACGTGAGTTGAGAGATGTGTTGTATCTATTGATTATTGTGCGTTGAGACTTTCACTCAGCCTTATTCCAAGGCTGACGGCATGTTACGCCCTGGGCATTCTTATGCCCAGAGTGTTGCAGGTTCGGAGATAGATAGAAGAGTTCAGGATGCTGTACCGTAGAACCAAGGAGAATAAAGCCTTGCCCAAGACCTGATAGACAGTTTCTCAAGTTTTAAGATTGTATAAATTGTTTAGTATGGCCTCTTGTATTAAGATTGAAGTTATTGTAATCCCTGTTTAATTTCCACTGCTGTACTTACGCTCTGATAAGTTTAGATTATGCTTATGTTCTAGCATTTCCTTATGATTTTTATGGTGCGGAGTTAGAAGGACAGAACGGTTAACAAACTAGTCACGTGTCTACGGACCCATAAAGGAAAATTTTTATTTTCCCTATTTTTGGCTTACTCCGGGGCGTGACAGGGTTTTTAGTGGTATCAGAGCTTAGGTTTAGAATTTCACCGTCTGTCCGTCACTCTTAAGTTAAGAACCGTAAGATATTCCGGAGATAGTAACCGATGCTAAGATAGCGTTCCTTAGAGCAGGTAGTATGGAGTAACAAAGAGAGTATGACGCTGAAGTTGAAGAGCACAAGACCACCATGGATAGGAAGGTCATTTCCTGAGGTTCAACCCATATTGGTGCCACTATCAGGCCCAGTGCCCGTAGGGAGATAGGAAGTGGACACGTTGTTTCTTCCGTGAGAGACCTGTTCCAGAGATAGCGTATCATAGAGTGATAGCACCGCGCTTGCTGTCTACGGAGATGGAGGAGATTCCCCATGCCCTTGGAAACCTTGCAATCTATGACCAGGATGAGCCACCAGAAGACGTAGTACACTTTGTTACCCCTGCAGGTTCTGACGATGACGATGACTCAGATGATGATCCAGATGAAGAACCACTAGCGGAACCTGAGATGATAGAGGACCCTGATTGGCCCCTAGAGCCAGCCTGGGATGCATTTGTTGGTGTCCCTCCGATTGACTTTCCACCATCCAGTGATTTAGGAGAGGTGACCTCAGATTCTGATATTGAGAGAGATGGAGGATGGATTCTCAGCTAGATCATCGCATGTTTTTATTTGTTCCACTTTGTTTTGATGTATCCCAGATTTGAGGAACTAATATTCGTACTCTTACTGTACCTTTTATTTTCTGATCAGTAGTAGTTTGCTTATAACTTAACTTAGCTATAACTGTATGGATGAGATGATTTCTTACTTTTAATTAATTGCTAATCTTACCTCTTATATGTTTATTACTAATAAGAATGTAGGCTTGACCATTAGTCAATAGAAGTTTTAGCACTGACGAATTTCCTGAAATGGATCTCAGAAATAGTCAGCTCAACCTAGAGTCTAGAAAGACCAAGGATAAGGATGCCTTACCCTTAATCCTAGTAGTAGTTGTGATGATCGTTATATGCTAGAAATCTCTGTTAACTCAATATTGTTACTTGTCATATGATCAGACAAGATAAGATAAGGTATTGACCAAATAGGTGATTAACTCGTAGGTGTAACCCTTTCTAGCGTACACCATGGTTAAGAGGAAACGGAATACTCAGAATTCATCCAACGGACCAACAAATGTGATACCTCCAGCAGTAGATCCAACTGGATTGATAGGAGCCCTTGTCCGACGCGTGGAACAAGCAAGTAATCACCTGGACCGCGTCATCAACAATGGAAATACTCGTCAGACAGGAGATAAACTGCTTGAGAGATTCCGTGCACTTAAACCAGGAACTTTCACTGGAATGACAGAAGCATGGGAAGCTGAGCAATGGCTTCGTGATATGGAACGAATGTTTCAAGCCCTCGAATGTAACGAAACGGAGAAAAGACGCTTGGCTGTTTTCCAATTGACGTATTCGGCAGCCGACTGGTGGGAATCTGTCGAAGCTACAGTGGGCGAAGATGTTACAAGGAGAATGACGTGGGAAGCATTCAAAACAAAATTCCTAGCAAAGTACTTCCCAAGAACAGAAAGAAACAAGAAGAAAAAGGAATTCATAGAGTTAGTTCAAGGCGACATGACGGTGCAAGAATACACGTCGAAATTTGAGAGACTATCACGATTTGCTCCATTCATGGTAGATACTCAGCAAAATAAGACACTACAATATTACGGAGGACTAAATCCAGATATTCAAAAGACAGCAGCAGTATACCTTGACCAACCGTTCGAAGAAATGGTCGAATTAGCCACGCAACTAGAGAACATAGCTCTGAACAGTAAGAAACTAAAAAGCCACCCACAAGGAGAAAAAGACAACTGGTTCCAGACAACCAACCCAGGAGAAAGTCGAAGAGGCAATCAAGTGTCACGAGCAAGCGCTCGAATGCAGTCTGTAATCACCAGAGGAAACTCTGAGCGCACTCAGAATCATAACAAGAGACAGCAAATCAGTGACAGAAGAGTTAGCCAGACAGCCGTTCAGACACATGTAAAGCAACGTGATATCTGCTACAACTGCGGAACACTTGGACACCACTCCAAAGAATGCACAGCACCGAGACAACGCACTGGGAAACAAGTGCGGTGTTTCAATTGTGGAAAGACTGGACATGTACGTAAAGAATGCCCCGAACAAGAAGTTCAGAACAATGCTCCACCACCACAAATATCGAGAAAGAGAGCACGCAGATCAGGGAGTCAATCTTAGCACTGAATAAAATGGAAGACTGAAGGTACCATGCCCACTGCTAGAACTTTGAATCTTATATGGGAGTGATATTACAAGATGATTGGAGACATTCAAGAGAAATTGTGAGAAGGAGCTGATGTATTCCATAGAAATCAGACCCAGGAACAGTGGACAACAACTTATGGTCAGGTAGACCATTTAGATTGATAAGAGCGCCTGAGATAGTATAGAATGACTAACCATATGAGTAAGACTTTGTACATTTTAAGATCTAGCAAACTCTAGATTTCGAGGACGAAATCCTTAAATAAGGTGGGTAGACATGTAGCACCCAGAATTTTCTAGAAATTCCACGTAGGATTAGAAATAGTGACGTCACCCCAGGAGATGATTACAGAAGATCCATTAAGAGTCCTTACTAGGATCCTTGGTAATCGTCTTGACGACGACTATATCAGTTTAAATCTAGGACTTATTAGAATAGAAGTAACCCCGACGCGCATAGTTTCTAAGTTAGAAACTGTAGACGTACTGGAACTTAGGCTCGCTCACAGCCCTGTTATTAGCTATGCCTATACCTATCCTCATTCTTCACTGCTGTATACACAACTGAGACATTGGCACTTGCCTTACGTACACAACCCAAGAAGTGGGACCCACACTATTCTTAGGAACCAAGTGGACCCCACCCTGATAATCTACCCTTAGATACACACAGCATACACATGCACGTACTTTGGGACTCAGGAACACATCCATATGCACAGCCTGAGTATGGGACCCACACTGCCACTTGACGGTCATGTGGACCCCACCCTTGATCTACCCTTGGACACACAAACGTACACACACTCAAACACTTTGGTGCACCATTGCTCATGGGATAAACTCCCTCCCATCTCCCTCTATAAATAGGACAACCCCCCCCCCCCCCCCCCCCCCCCTTACCCTCTCATTGTATCACCTCCACACCCCACAATCTGCTTATGCAGATTGTATAGAGGGAGAGAGAACCGAGAGTTAGTGAGAGAGAGAGTGCTTGAGAGAGCAATCCCCCACCACCCTCGGTTGATACACACACACCAAACCCTCATTTCTTTTCCCTCTCTGTCCACTCTCTCTAACACACAACACCCCCCACATTGTGAGCACCACACCCCTCTCTGCCCATTCCCCCTCTATACACCCACACATACACGCAGAAGACCAGAGAGGAAGATAGAGACGCAGGAGGGAGAGAGAGGAGAGTTGATCGGAGAAAGGAGAGATCAGGGACTCCTCTAAGGTAAAACCCCACCCCCTCATTTCATTTTAGCTCCTGCATGTTCCCTAGACACCCTCAGACCCACATGCAAGCTCCCAAACAGAGCCTAAGGCTCTGCATGAGCTCCGGCCTCCATTAAAGCTCAAGCTTGAGCTTGATTTCCCAGAGTTAACCAAAACCCTTTTTTCCTACACCAAACAGACCCTAGTGAACCCTAGTAGACCCCCTTGTAGCAGGTTTAGTTTTGGAACTCATTTACATGGCCATGCATGCCATTATTCTTTCGGATGACCGAAAGAATAATCACTTAGTAGGAACCCTAAATGAATGATCCAGGTCCCGAGCTTATAGTATGATGTAGAGGGAGGGATTCCGGTCATTTTCCCGTTGACCTCGTGCGTTTTGGTTGAGAGATGAGAGAGATATGAAGAGAGAGGTGATCTCCGGCGAGCCCCGGTTTTCCGGCGGCCATGCATCGCCGGAGAAGATGAAGACGACCCGTTTAGTTTCGGGTTATAACAACCGGGTTAGGGTCGGGTTAGTCTGAGTGTGTAATAGGGTTTGGGTAGCGGGCCGGGTTGGGTTTAAATAACCCATGGGCTTTTTAAGTAGCACGACGTCGTTTTGACGTCGGGCTGGGTTTAGGTCGGGTTCGGGTAGTTGGGGCGGGCTGGTGTGTGTCTGTAGATGGGTCAGGGTTTGGTTCGGGTTTAGTTAGGGTTTGGGCTAGCGGGTTGGGTTAGTATGTGAGTAGGATTGGGTTTGGGTTTGGTTAGGGTGCGGGTTAACGGGTAGGTTTAGATTGTGAGGGTATTTGGGTTTCGGTTTCGGTTTCGGGTTCGGGTTAGGATCAACCCGAATGGGTTTTAGTTTGGATTTTATTGTGAGCTGGTATGGGTAGTCCGGTTGGGATTCGGACGGGTCGGGTCTGACCAATCGGGTCACGAGTTTGGGTTGTCTTGTGAGAGTATATGGGTTACCCGTAGGGTTCGGGTCAGTTCGGGTTTGACCCGTCGGGTCTCAGAATATATTTATTATTATTATTATTATTATTATTATTATTATGATTATTATTATTATTAGTATTAATTAGTTTAAAAAGGGTTTTAACTAGTTTTAATAATTATAAATTAATTTATAATTATGCCATTAAGGTTCTAATAATATAGAATATTATTTTAATATTCTATATATCTTTATTATATTATATATATTATATATTTAATTATTTATATGGTTATATAAATAATAAATATTAGTTTTAAATGATTTTAAATAGTTAATAAATACCTATGTGTATTTATAAATTCTAGAAAATATGGTAATGACCCAGGGACTATTTTATTATATAGTGTAAATTATAAAGTTATAATATTATAGTCCAGTATTTTTAATAATTAATAAGGAGCTATTTTATGAGTATATTAATTATTAAAAATACCAAACGAGCTCCGAAAATTATGAAATAAATACTGGTAGTGTATTTTAATATCTAGTATTTAATAAAAATACTTCTAAGCACTGATTTCTTTGTATAATTATAATTACATATTTAAATCCCGTTTCGGGTATTTTCTGGCAAATATTATCTTCAATAATTCATAATAAATAATCTAGGACTCCGAAGATTACGCGGTCAGTTCCCAGAGTCTTAGAATAATGTCTAGAACATTCCCGTAAAGTTTGGTGACTTTTCGACTCAGTCAAAAATACAGCCTGTCTCTTAGGGCCTGCATTAGTATAGTAAGCCCCGCATATTACCTCGAAAAACGCGACGGACTCCGATTTGAGTCTAGTCAATGGCGTTGGACTTAGAATGACACGTAGATCACTACCTTGAGGTTTATGATCTCATTTGGTAAAATTACCATTTTGCCCCTATAGTTGTACTCATACATTACTTTTGTTTATTCCGATTATTATTGTAGAACTTGACGTTTATCTGCGTTTCGAGGAGCGGCGACTCGAGGTGAGTTTCCTAACCTCACTCTAATCCTAATAAGATGTATATAAGATGTTTAAAAGCTACCTGTATGATATTTTGTATAACTGATAAGCGATTTATGATGTCAAGTGTAATTCCATTAATTATAAGATGTCTAAAAGCATGCTGTGGTAGTGCTATCGCATACGTGAGCATGTCAAGGGTTTTATCTATATGTTTATCGGTATCAAATCCATGTTATATGATCCATGCTCTATATGTTACATTTCTGCTGCTATGTGTTGAATGCACGTTTTACGATGTTGTTGACTGAAAAGATAACGCATGCTATGTTATTTATAAAGAGGAATAAAAGTAGAATTGCATATGACTATCGATGATGGACACACGTGCATTTCATAACATGTGTCAGCATGCATCATGTATGAGAAAGAGAAGTGTTCGATGGGAATGTGTATGAGATGAGATGTGATTTCTGGATCCTATGGATCAACGGCTGACGAGCCGGGTGGACATGAACGGTTAGGGTTCCTAGCGCGCCTCTCGCCGTTGAAGACGTCCGGTGATGCGCATACGTGGTTGAAGACGTCCCATGTATCGTTGAATACGTCCGGCTAGTGCTCTAATATATTCCTCAGCTGTGTAGACGACCGGTGAGGGTATACACATGGTTGAAGACGTCCCATGTGCCAGTTTCATTGTTTACAGATAGTGTGCGCCGTGAAGACGTCCGGTGGCCTATCAAGGGAATGAGTATGAATTGGCTGTGATGGTATGTTATCATCCTTGATATACCGCGTGTTGTCAAGTGAATGGGAAAGAGAAAGCGAATGATGAGATTGAGTTGATGAGAGAATGATTTGGTTCAAATGATTTGGCTTTGGAAAGTTTTGGTTCTAAAATAAAATGGTTTTGAAAATATCTGTTTTAAAAGCAAGTGTCTTTGAAAAGAGTTGGGAATGAGTCTTATTGATCATGCATTTGCACGCACGGGTTTATAATAAAGAGAATGTATTCTATATGATTATCTGTTTACCTTTCTTGTTGAGACCTCTGCTATGCCCGTGGTGAGAATGCGTCTTTTGATAAGAGAATAACCGTGCTTTAAAGTACTAAACTATGACGTGAGTTGAGAGATGTGTTGTATCTATTGATTATTGTGCGTTGAGACTTTCACTCAGCCTTATTCCAAGGCTGACGGCATGTTACGCCCTGGGCATTCTTATGCCCAGAGTGTTGCAGGTTCGGAGATAGATAGAAGAGTTCAGGATGCTGTACCGTGGAGCCAAGGAGAATAAAGCCTTGCCCAAGACCTGATAGACAGTTTCTCAAGTTTTAAGATTGTATAAATTGTTTAGTATAGCCTCTTGTATTAAGATTGAAGTTATTGTAATCCCTGTTTAATTTCCACTGCTGTACTTACGCTCTGATAAGTTTAGATTATGCTTATGTTCTAGCATTTCCTTATGATTTTTATGGTGCGGAGTTAGAAGGACAGAACGGTTAACAAACTAGTCACGTGTCTACGGACCCATAAAGGAAAATTTTTATTTTCCCTATTTTTGGCTTACTCCGGGGCGTGACAAAAACAAAAATGAAATTGTTTCCTTATTTTGCATTTCATATATCTCGTAGTGAGGGAACCGAAATCTCTCAAGAGTTGGGCCTGGTGACAACCACAATAAAATGATAGTGATGCCTTCGGGGTCACAAGTGAAAGAGATGCTATGTGCAACAAAAGAGTGAGGAGGAGCCGGAATGAGAAGAACTCGGGGATGGTGACTGGAGTACTTGACTTACCAGAGACTAAATGATTGATGATTATGATGGTTGTTGCATTTATATGTTAAACATACCGATATTATGATTAGTTCTCTCACTAAATGAAAGCTTAAAAAAATGTTATTTTCTATTGTGGTTATTGAATAACCACCACATGTAAGGGTCGAGAAGAGGAAAGGAAATGAACGGGACGACGGGTGGGGTGGGTTCAGTGTCGAAGCCACAGTGGCACTAGGATGGGCACATGCCCCCCATCAAGTTTTCAAAATTATATTTTTAGCCTTGCTATTTGTAATTTTTCAAAATACCCTCCCCCCTCCCTAAATTTCACATAGGCTCCCCCTAGATTCTTGAAAATTCAAGATTCATATATAATATTTTATAGGCTTTAGAAATAGGGCCCTTGGACTTTTTGAAACTCTAAATTTACATATAATATTTTGAAAGTTTTAGAAATAGGACCCCTAAAATTACATGATTTACCCCCAAATTAGGGGTTGAAATCCAAATGTACATACAATTCTACAATTTCACACACAATTATGATAGGTTGACCCAAAAAAATCACCTCGGGTGTGCTGCCCTCGAACCTCCGTATAACCTAGCCCCCTCTGACAAAAAATCCTGGGTTCATCCCTGGTTGGGCTCGAGAGGATTGTTTATATGTAATTTATGGTCATATGTTTAGTCAGTCGTTATACTTGTAATTTGGATAATAGGAAACTTGGATAATGAATTTGTGAACTGTATACATTGTAGTCTAAACTTGTAACATGGTTTAAGTTCAAGAACTTGAAGCCGGTAGTTTATGTCGATTTTCCGTCATCAATTTGAGACTCATATTGAATGTTCTATGGATCATGTAAGATTCACTTGTAAGCAAGTAAGGTGGAACATCTGAAACCACCCAAAGTTCTGCAGGCGTTACTGATTCCCTAATGGAAATGGAACACATAACCATGGTTTGCCAAAGTCTCAACAAAATCACGATGCTATTTGGGTAGTTGCGGATTGACTTACCAAATCAGCGTATTTCACAGCCTACAACATGATGTATCCGGTAAACCGTTTGAGCCGGATATACTTATAGCAAGTTGTGCGACTGCACGGCGTACCCATCTCAATCGTATCATATCGCAATTCTCATTTTACTACAAAATTTTGGAAGAACCTTCAGACAACAATGGGAACTTCACTGAACTTGAGTTTAGCCTTTCATCAGCAGACCAACGGAGAGACGAAGTGAATCAATCAAGTGATGGAAGACATGTTGCGAGCATGTGTCATTAATTTTGAGAGTTCATGGGAGACGCACTTGCCATTGATCAAATTCACGTACAATAAAAACTATCACACGAGCATAGGAATGGCACTGTTCGAAGCTTTGTACGAAAGACCTTGTTGATCACCATTGTGTTGGACTGAAGTTGGAGATAATCAACTTCATGGGCCAGAAATGTTTCGAGAAACTAACGAGAAGATTCATATCGTAAAAGAGAATTGAAGACGTCAAAGACCAAGCAAAAGAGCTACACAGACAAACGACGTAAAGACCTATAATTCAAAGTGAGAGATCACGTACTACTCAAAGTATCTCCAGTTCGAAGCATCGTAAGATTTGGATAGAAGAGTGGGACGCTATCATCGTGTTTCATCGGACTGTTTGAAATCCTCGAACGTGTGGAAAAAGTCACCTACAAACTTACATTGCCACCCAAAAAGTCAGGAGTACATAATGTTTTCCACATCAACATGTTGAGAAAGTGTGCCCACAATCCAACGCATGAGATCAACTTTGAAGATATCAAAGTAAACGACAACGTGACCTTCAACGAAGAACCATTGCAAATCCTAGATCGAGGAGTGAAGAAGCGGAGGAACAAGGAGATTTTATTAGTAAAGATTCAGTGGAAGCACCACAATGAAGGAGAAGCTTCATGGGAGCTAAAGTCAGAGATGCGTGAGAAGTTTTCATCTTTGTTTTAGTTTTGCTTAGCTCAGATTTCGAGGACAAAATCTTTTGATAAGTGGTGGATAATGTAATAACCACATTTTTCTTGTACTTTTGTATGCTAATATCTATAAATAAGATCCAGTTGTATTAAACAAACATTTCTTGTAAAGCCCTTACCAATCGATTTCCTCTCCTTACCAATCGATTGCTTACTTTGTTAGACCAATCGATTGCCCTTTCATCCAATTGATTGCCTATTGACCGCCTTAAACCAATCGATTTCCATGGAAATATCTGTCACTAATCGATTGGCACTTATTCCAATCGATTGGACTTTCACAGAACTTGGTCTCCAAGTTTGCATGGGGTGTTGCCACTTGTCCTTTCTTTTTTCTATATATATATATGAAGGAAAATATCACTTTCCTGTTTATTTGGCTGTTATTTTGAGAGAGAAAGAGTATGATATATATATATATTTATATATACTATCATATATATATATATACACTCACTTACGTACATATATACACCCATACACCCACACACCCACACTTTCTAGAAGCTGAAGAAGGAGAAGGAGAAGAAGAAGAAGAAGGAAAAGAAATGAGAAATAGAAAAGGGAAGAAAAGAAAGAAAAGAGAGGCAGAGAAAGAGGAGAAAGAAAGAAAAAGCTTTTTCAAAACACACATGCATCACCTCTCACACAGAGGTGTGTGTTTAGCTCATTCGGTAGAATTTTTAGGAAGCTTTACTTGTTTTTACAAGAAGGAAAGACTCGTAAATGGAATTCCCAAAATTCAGTTCTAAACTGCCCAGTCTTAGGAAGAAGATGCAATTCCAATCGATTGGAAGGTTTTCTAATCGATTGCTCTTTTACCTTCCTGATCAATTGCTAGGGTTTAGCAATCGATTGCTATAGTTGTAAACCCAATTGATTAGTTGTTTTGCCAATCAATTGCCATGGTTGTTTGGCCTATAGATTGCCAAGTTGAGTAATCGATTGCCAGGGACTTTTAACCAATTGATTGGACCCCTTTCTCAATCGATTACTACTTGCAGAATGTTATTTATTCCTGTTGTTTTTATTATGAACTATTTAGTTTGTGATACATTGTACTACTTTCCATATGTGATATATGATTAATAAGAGAGATATTAATATGTCGTCGTGTAACAACACTACGAGAATAATGTGCTTTAACGACTTGTACCCTCGTTGATTAATAATGTTATTAAGTGTATAGAGTTATGAATCGAATTATGTTGTCAGTTGCCGTATCCAGTATTGTTGGCCACACGAGATATGTCTTGTGTCAGTGTTAGTGTGAAACTAGGTAGGTTTGCCACAGTTGGGAATTATGCGTGAACGGGCATTGGTCACGATATATATGTTCTTAAAAACTGTGAGTTGTGCATATGTTCTTAAAAGTGGTGAGCTGGACCATGTAGCCCTAAGATAGGCTAGTGATCCATGATATGTTCTTTAAAAGCGGTGAGTTGTGAATATGCTCTTAAAAGTGGTGAGCTTTGCGTAAGTTGTGGCAATATAATGATATATCTTGCTCATAATTGTGTTCTTAAAAGCGGTGAGTTGTGCATATACTCTTAAAAATGGTGAACTGGAGTAATTGTGTATCCATCGAGTATTACTGTCAAGTCTAATCATCAATCGATAAAGTGTCGTAGGTCTTCGCGTAATAAGACGAGTAGTATTTCAAATCATGGGTTTAATGAAGAGAATGAGTAAAGAGAAGATACTAGTAGTACAACTATGATTTCTATTATCATAATCATGTAATAAAGCTTCATAACTATTGGCTCCTCGTTAATTGAAATAGGCTTAACTACGAAATTTACCCTCTAAGTTTGGTTCATGTTTCGTTTTAGTTTCTGTAGTTTCAATTATGTCAATTAAGTCCCTAGAGTTTTTAAATGGAAGCAATATGGTCCAAATGTCTCATTCGGTCAGAGTATTTAAAAGAATTTATCAACTGTTTTGCCCAATTTTGCTGATAAGCAGGTGGGGAGATTAGCGGTGTTCAATTTTTGCCCCTCAAAAGTGTCACTGTGCAAAGCATGTGAGTAAATTCAGTCAAATTTTCTAATAGAATTGGACATTTAGACCACATTGCATCTATTTTAAAATTCAAGGGACCAAATTGACACAATTGAAACTATAGAGACTAACACAAAACAAGGACCAAAATTCAAGGGTATATTTTGTATTTATCCCATCGAAATATGGTGATAAATCAAGGGCCTTAAGCGAGGCAACAATTAAAAGAGTGCCCAAACTAAAATTGTAAAAAAGTAACAGGGTAATAAAAGAGTTTTACGGAGTAGTGTTTTAAGATATTTAATTTGGGTCCATAGCCTTGGTCCTGTCTTTTAAGGGTTTTTAAATTTTTTGATGTGGACTTTTGATGGTTACATTGCCAGAAGATATTCAAATGCTTACTTTTGATGGTTAATTTGAGCCCAGCTTTTATTGCTGCTTGTTGGGTCCATCTACGTTCTTGTAATGGCCTGCGGGCGGCTTGAATTTATTAATTAATGAAATTATGTCACACACCTAATCAATATTTAATTTTAAGGTTTCCTAGATACGTTCTTTTACTTTTGGAGTTATCTTATGTGACACATAAATTTACTTAAAAATAGTTGGTAGATTCAAGTAACACCAATAATGATATAGGAGAGAATCAATGTAAAATCATTTTCAATTACCAATCGTTGTTTCTTTGCTAACAAAAATGATAGGGCTACACACCAAACGACACACTAAACGACACACCAGCTTTAAATGCATGTACCCTGTGCTGTGTAAGTGATGCACAGAAAAGTACGAAAAATTCAAACAACATAGGGTACAGGCATTTAAAGCACGATGTGTCATTTAGTGTGTCGTTTGGTGTGTATCCCTATCATTGTTGCTTTGCTAAACCTCTTTTCACTACCTTATACTTGTCTTAAAATTTTATTCAGGGCTCTAAAATTTATTGTTTTATTTAAGGCACTCGATTTTAGTAGAGAAAATTGATTCTATATTTAACCACCAAAGGCCTTCACTAAGTGTCTCCAACTAAAATTAATTGGGTTTAGTGGCCTTAACTTAAAGCCCATGTAAAAATCGAAGATTATAAGTGAAGCAATTAATTTAAGAGGACCCAAAATAAAATCTTGGAGAAAATTCAAAGTAGCAAATGTTTTTTTTTTAAAACCTTGCTCGTATCAATTAAGCGGACATAGAGCATTCATATTGATGCAACACTAATTTTTAGTGAGAAAGATTGCTTAAATTTTGCGTAAATTCGTTTTGGATTCTTGATTTATAGACTATTTTCTTTTGTGTAATTTGTTTTTCAAATTTTTTTGAACGACACAAAAGTTTGATGTATTTTGACAAATATATGACTTTTAGTCAGTTTTAGGGTATAGATTTTGAAATCATAGCATTGGACAAGACTTTTAACAAATTTTTAACTTTTTGATGGGGACCTTTGAGAGTTACTTTGGCTGAAGATATTCAAATTGTTTTTAGAGTAATATTTGGGACACAACCTTCATACAATTTTCATACAATCTTCCCAAAAGATGTGTCTATCTCTCTCCTGTGATGTCACTGGACCCCACAGTGACACAGGAAAGAGATAGACACATCTTTTGGGGAGGTTGTATGAAAGTTGTATGAAGGTTGTGCCTCAAGTATTACCCTTGTTTTTAAAAAATAAAATAAATAAATAAAGTATGAGCCGAGAGCCAATTTTTTGTTGGTCTTTGTTGGTGTCGTGTTGTGCTTGTAATGGCCCTTGCGGGTGGCTTGATTTAATGATCTTATCTATCAATAAAATATACTATTACTGGGACAAAGACCCATTCCTTAGGCCCTGCACTTGGCGCCTAGGTGGCATTCTAAAATGAGAGATAAAATCCTATGTGGCAATCCTATCATGTTCTCTCTATTTTATAATCTATATATTTTTTGCACATGACATTTCCAAGATTTCTAAATGTATTTATTTCTATACTATTTTTAAAGGCTTGGCTTTAATTAAGCCTCTTATAACCGTGAAACAAAATAAATACTGTATATATCAACTATAATAATAATGTCTCCAAGTCTCAACCATCCCTCTCTCTTTATTTTATTCAATGAATCAATGTAATAGCAGATATACACCAATGTCACATACACACGTCCGGGGCAAGAGTAAATAAAGGTTAATCTCACTAATTTTTGGGTAATGTTATTGTGAAAAGCTTCTCATATGAGACAACACCTTGTGACCATTGGATGAGAAAGCAGCCATAAATACATCTCGAGGTCCTCAGGAATCCAATGGCAGCTTTTCATCCAAGAGCCATAAGGTGTTTTCTCATATGAGAAGTTTCTCACAATAGCTTTGCCCCTTATTCTTATACATCCAATACTTCCTCTCTGGAGTTAAATTTAACTCTTAGTTCTTGATGGTGCCAAAATTTGGTAAGAGAGTAAGAAGAAGAAGACAAGAGAGATTTGAGTGTGGTTCGGCTCTGTTAACGAAGAAACCTATGTCCACTTTTGTGTCTGAGCACGTTCACTATGTTGTGAAATTGCCGGGGGTCTTTGGTGAACCAACAATGGGGATGGAGCTACCAGTGATTGGCCGGGCATGCGTATGTATGTAATGCAAATGAGTGGTTTCTCTGATAGATACAAGAGATCTACTCATACAAGGTAAGTAATGCTGATAAGGTAATACAATCAGATGGGGATTGATTAGCACAAATCATGGGAGTTTCCTAATCGGATTAGAAAACAATCTACTCCTTCCATTAGTCCTCTAACTAAGATAGGAAACTGTCTGGCACGTTCTGAATCAGGTTCTATGACGTGGCTAACCCACTCCCAATGCTAGTATGAACCCGCACCACGTTCCTGACCTGTGGATCGAGTTCGAGCGGTTTCGAGTATACCGTCCGGGGAGACTAGGCGATGAGCGTAATTACTGGATGACTTAGCACTCCTTGCTGAGGTTGCGGTGATCAACTCTTGCTGGATATTTTTGTACGTATCAACTGCCCCCCATTTTCAAGACTAATGTGATGCTGTATTAAATGAGGGTTAAAAATTTGCGCAGCTCTGCAAACCGTCCGGGAAAGCTTGGGTGATTGCTCGGGGTCGGACCGGTCATTTTACCCAATCGGGGCTTGGCCAGACTAGTTACCTCGGGAAATTGGGGTTGGTGGTTTCCACGTGTCAAGAGGGGGTTAGTTTAGTTAGGATCCAACGAGACCGGTGTGAGCACAATCGGACAGTCGCAACCTAACCGAACCGTCACATCATTCATTTAATGCGCACGTCTTTTGAGACACCGCTTGAACTGCCCGAGGCGCCAACTGTCGGGTATTTAGGCAGGAGTTCTCCTTGAGCTGTGGATATCACAGGCTAGCCATGCTTTTTAAACTTTTTCAAATTCAAATACGAGTCGCCACTTAATTTTTTTTTTAAAGGAAAATTAAAAAACTATTTTAAAAGCAAACTGATCTTCTTGGAGACCAGAGATTTCTAGGTTCGGGGATTATGGAATAAGAGGGGAAGGAGCCCGACAGACTAAAACACACCCTCTCATCCTATCTCATGGTAGGCCTCTACTCAACATCCTTTTAATTAAATTAATAACCTAAGTGTGTCCTCAACTAATACATAGATATAAGTATACATAGCACAAGCATGTCAAAATGGTGCAAGATTGCTAACGGTAAAAATCATACAAAATCATATAATTCAAGTAGCATGTGTCATGATATGCGATAGGAAACGAGGGAACTCACCCGGGATCCAGCAGCGATAGAAAACGTGCAATGCATACAAATGAGTAAAGAACCTAAGAAAATGTCTCTAATCCAAATATACACATAAGGCAAACCCTAGTCTAAGGTGTCGCACATGGAGATGGAGACGAAAATCAATAAAATTAAGAAATGAAATAAACTAGGGAAGAGTTAAGAAGTTGTACCTTCATAGCGCTACAAAACAGAGGGTTAGTCCACATGCTTTGAACAAGATATAATACCAAATCCTAGATATTAAGCTCCTAACTTAAATCTATCAAACATTGAAGAGATTGACATAATCATGAATTCCTTCTAACTAGTTAAGATTACAACACCTCTATAGATATACAAGTCTCAACTAGGAGCCAATGTAATGTCCATGTAGAAGTGGTACAATCCTAGCATGGTTACAAGGAACCCATAATTAGGTTCACCAATTTAGGACTAGCATGATACAAACAAGTGTCCTAATTACAAGAATCAATACACATGAATGATTGTATGAACATGAACAAGAACAAGCTATGAACTTTTCATTAGTTTAGATCATTTAGCCTCGGGATTTGAGTTCAATTATTCATAATCAAAACATGTCTTAGCTCCTAGGTCATAGAAGGGTCATTTGGATCATCATTTATGATGTTTATCAAAATTGTAACAGAGTTTCAGAATTTACAAAGAACAAGTCAGACATTTAAAAATAGGAAAACTATACTTCTCAGGGTTTGATCTTAGTGACTTTTGGACATGATGTGCCTCTACAAGTCTAGTTTCTAACCCAAAAAGAAAATCAAGGATCAAACGGTCCAATCTCTAGGAATTGGACCAAGACTAGACATCACTCAGGATTTAACAACTCTCTGTCCAGAGATTTTGTATAATTTTCTAAACATAGTAAACGAATCAGAATGACTTCAATCCTTTTAGGAGATCTTATTAACACATTATAATTCTTAGAAAAAATTATTTTAAGTCAAAAATACTTGATTAAGGTTCTGATCTATTCAAACCAAAACCACCTTGCTGTTCTGAAATTATGGACAGAGAGTGACCAGTTCACAAATCTTAAGATCAAACCATGTTAACTATAAAATTCCATCAAAATAAATATTGCAGTGGTAGATCTTTGTGTTATGAACACATTCCAATTGGTCTCATCCAGTTCCAATGGACCATGATTTATTAAAATCTTTGATCACAGTTGGTTAATGGATTCACTGCAATGGTTGAATTAGTGTTCATAATTTGAATCAAACTTGATCTATGACTCTAGAGAGAATCTAGATCAACTATGATTATGACTTATTAATGAAATCAAAAAAGGATTCATGGATTTAGCCTTAGGGAACCTTAATCTTAGATCACATATGTAAAGATCTAGCAAGAGGACCTCAAGGTCTTACTCAATCCCATGAACCTTGAATACTTGGACTCACTTGAATCTAACTATCAAACTATGAAAATTTACATCTAATTCCTCTCTCAAACATATGATCCTTGAGGAATAGGAGTTTACTTTATTTAATTCTCCTCTCAAGTTAATGATCCTTGGAGACTAAATGTGATTAATCCATATGAAACTTAATGGAATTATAAAGAGGATTCTATGAGACTTCAAATTAGAGGGCCCAAATCATAAGTTAAGAATTGGATCCACCAATTATGTATGGATATAACCATGATCTACCTTAATTCTCATATAAATCACAAGATTATAGAGAATTAAAGGCGTCAGACTCTAAAGAACCAAATGAGATATTGAAAATCCCATAGATCCCAAGAGTAGACAAGAAGAGTGTGAAATCGAAGTTTAATTGGTGATCCAAGTTAAAATCCTTTTTAGAAACGTGTTTTACCTCAACTCTTAAGCTACCTAGATCCAACTTAATGAAAAACAAGTGAGAATCCAATCACAATTCTAGTGGTGTGTGATGAAATGAGGTGGGAAGAGAGTTTTTTTGTGATTGGATTATAGCCTATATCTAATTGAAATTAGAAGATTACCTCTAGAAATCCTAAGATTTTCCTTGTTTGTTGATGAAAATCTTCAAAGTCTTCAAGTCTTCTTCAAGTTCTTCAATGGTTCTTCTTCAACTTCTTTAATTCTCTTCAAAATTCTCTATTCTCTCCTCTTTCCATTATATCTATCTCCGATATATTTTCCCCACTTATCCTCCTCTATAATGGAGATGAACATCTCCTTATGTAGACCACTCTCAAGGGGTTAATTTGGTAAATTTGGGGTAAGAACCCATTAGCAATGATATTCCATATGTATTGAGGAAAAACAATCTGTTACAGCAGGCGGCACTCAGTGACTTGTCTGTGGCACTCACTGTCTGCCGGTGCGGCACTCAGCGAGCCGCCGGCATCGCCGCGTGCCGTCTTTAACAGATTTCCTTTATTTATTTATTTATATATATAGACTATGTTATATATTTTTATATTTATATTTATATTTTATTTTATTTTTTCATTTAAAATTCTTTTTCCTTTATTTTCCTTCTTTTTTTGTCAATTGAAATTCTTTTTCCTTTTCTTTTCCTTAAAATACTTAAGACCAAATTTTTCCAAACTGGTATTTCATACCCAAATTTCCCCGAAAACCCGATCTTTCTCCTTTCTTTGAAAATTTATTGAGATTGAAGAACTTTTCGAAGAGCCTGAATCATTTTAGAGACCTTCGATTTTCGCCAGAGATCACCGTCATCGATTTAGAGGTAATCATCCCCTGAATTTGGCGGTCGGTCAAAATTGGGGTGAAGCAACACGTATCATAAGTGAATGTCGAAGCCTGTGTATAGACAAGTTTTTGACCGATCTATCGGATTAAGGTAAAAAAAAGTGCATTGCAAAAACAGTCGCATAGACAGTTGGTGCTGGTCGTGCTCGATGGTGAGCTGCCTACGTACCTCAATGGGAATCAGACCAAGACATAGTTCGAGCAAGGGACCTCCTATTTAAACTCAATCATGCAGATGAGTGCACCTATCCTATCGTCATGCACATGCTCATGAAAATGCTCTTTGAAAAATGAAATTGACCATGCTAGTGTCATGCTTGCCCTATTTCATGGTTTCTCTATATGATGCATGTTGTATGATGCAATAACCCATAAAATTACCGAATGTTGGTCGATGCAAATCCATTGCAGAGACCAAAAAAGGTATAATTAACCTGAGAAATCTGGTCTATGTAAATCCGTTACATAGACTGAGAATGCAAATCCGTTACATTCTCAAATTTAGATCATCATAAATCTTTTACTAGATTCGAGAATATAAACCCGTTATATTCCCAAAGCGAGGTCAACGCAAATCTGTTGCAAGAACCGAAAATGTAAATCTGTTGCATTCTCAAATTAAGATCATTCTAAATCCATTACGAGAATATAAATCCGTTATATTCCCAAAGCGAAGTCAATGCAAATCCGTTGCGAGGACCAAGAATGCAAATCCATTACATTCCCAAATTTAGATCAACGTAAATCCATTACGAGGATTGAGAATATAAATCCGTTATATTCCCAAAGCGAAGTCAACGCAAATCCGTTGCGAGGACCGAGAATGCAAATCCGTTACATTCTCAAATTTAGATCAACGTTAATCCGTTACGAGGATCGAGAATATAAATCCATTATATTCCAAAATCGAAGTCAACACAAATCCGTTGCGAGAAATGAGAACGCAAATCTGTTACATTCTTGTATTTAGATCAACGTAAATCTGTTACGAGGATCAAGAAAATAAATCCATTATATTCCCAAAGCGAAGTCAACGCAAATCCGTTACGAGGAACGAGAATGCAAATCTGTTACATTCTCAAGTTTAGATCAACGTAAATCCATTATGAGGATCAAAAATATAAATCCGTTATATTCCCAAAGCAAAGTCAATGCAAATCCGTTGCGAGGAACGAGAATGCAAATCCGTTACATTCTCAAATTTAGATAAACGCAAATCCGTTACGAGGATCGAGAATATAAATCCGTTGTATTCCCAAATCGAAGTCAATGCAAATCCGTTGTGAAGAATGAGAACGCGAATCTGTTGCATTTTTAAATTTAGATCAACGTAAATTCGATACGAGGATCGAGAATATAAATCCGTTATATTAGCGCGATTAAATTGACTAAATTCAATTTTCTCAAAATCAAGAGTCAATCAAACTCTAATCAATTCAATTTTTTTCTCAAAATCAGGAGTCGATCATACTCCTATTAATTCAATTTTTCAAAATCAGGAGTCAATCGGACTCCAATCAATTCAATTTTTCAAAATATGGAGTCGATCAGACTCCAATCAATTCAATTTTTCAAAATCAGGAGTCGATCAGACTCCAATCAATTCAATTTTTCAAAATCAGGAGTCGATCAGACTCCAATCAATTCAATTTTCCAAAATCAAGAGTCAATCAGACTCTAATCAATTCAGTTTTTCAAAATCAGGAGTCAATTTTAACTTATGAAAAGGGCTTTAAAACTCATTTTCAAATGTTGGGGGTTAATTCAAAATGAGGGAAAACTTTGAGGGACATCTAAGCAAAATTCGGTGGTCCCCATTACGAATATGAAAATTTTTGGGGGAAGGCCAACTGTCCCACGTAGCGGCACTCGGGATCGCGCGACGGCACTCGGTGAGTGCCTTCTGGTGTGGCAGTCACTAACTACCGCACAGCACTCAGCGAGTGCCGCAGACTTTTCATCGACTGCCGCTGGGTCTGGCAGTTTGCTTAAAACAAAACTTTTCTTTTCTTCTTTTCTCATTCTCCCCTCATACGATTTCCCTTTAAGTTCTACTCCCTTTTGATCTTCAACTCAGAAACCCTCTCAATACAAGGTTAGTTGACTCAATCATATCATCAAGGTTTAAACTTTTGGTTAGTTTCATGATTTGGTTATCATAGTTCTTCTATTTTTCTTTGATTTCTTAACAACATATTTTTTTCATTTTTTTTTTACAGATCCACACCCATAGCCAGCTGTTCAAGTTTCCATGGGCCTTTGAGGAAGAAATATAAGCCTTCTCCTAGATCACATCTTTCGGCATTGGCATTTCACAAAAAGGTATAACCCCCAAACTTCCTCGCCTTATGACGATATATGCAATGCATGAGGTCCAATGTATGCATGAATATGACCTTAATATTGTGCATCTTGTGTCCTTTTGATATACCCCAAGCTATTGTCACTGTGAATCGTTTATGCCCCTTTAGGTTGATCTTGAGCGAATTATTAGATGTTAGGACCATATGCGACATCAACGATTATACCCTTGCTTATTCTTATTGCTGTGGATTCAACTAATTTTATACCGAGATTATGCCAAAATTTTTCACTATTTCACTTATTCTTTTCAAAATGGGGGTTGCATCGACATAGATAAGCTCTTGAATTTTACTTAAATTGGGTCAATTTGTATTGCATGTAATCGTACGGACTCAAATGTCCATGCCCTTATGCAAACAGACTTGCTTGGACTCAAAAATTCATTTTTTTCACAAAACATTCAGTCGCTTGGACTCAAGAATTCATTTTACAAAACATGGAGTCGCTTGGACTCAAAAATTTCATTTTTACAAAACATTGAGTCACTTGGACTCAAGAATTCATTTTACAAAACATGGAGTCGCTTGGACTCAAAAATTTCATTTTATAGAATAAGGAGTCACTTGGACTAAAAAATTTCATTTTTTTTTATAAAACATGGAGTCATATTCTATTTACTTATTCACTTATCTGTTATCGCAATTCTTCCTGCTTATCCTGCTTATCTTTTGCTTCATTATCATCATCATTTTTTTACTTCATTCATCTTCGCTCTCCCTCTCTCTCTCTCTCTCTTTTAGGTGCCCGAAAATGCCCTTAAAGTCCATGGGAGGTTGGCTCATGGATATATAATGAACTTCCTAATGCAGTTAAAGAAGGAATCAACGCTGTAGGCTTTGGGCTCTTTGTGCAACTTCTGGAAAAGGGCTCGAATGACATGACTCAGATCCAAGCTCTGGTGGGGCACCACAAATACCTTTCATCTTCCTTTTGGGGAGATGGCGATGACCCCACTGGATTTTGCGATGATTATCGGCATTCTTTTTGGCGATCTTCCAATTGCTCGATTTGACTATATCGGGAGTCGCCAGTGGGTCGAAGCCTAGACAGTTTAACGATGGGGGACAAAAGATAGAGCAACGTCAGGGGAGAGCATACCAGATAAACCCAGGAGACATGGCTGCTTCCGAGACTGTAGTCTCAGGTATGGTGCTTGTATGTTCGCACTTAGCACGCATACTTGTTAACTCAGGATCTATGCATTCATTTGTATTGCATGCCTTTGTTGAACATTTGAATGTTAAATCGGCACCGTTAGGATATAGTCGTACCCCTTAGTAAATCAATAGTGACGTCTACGGTGTATAAGCATTGCGAGATCCAACTAGGTGAGAAGTTGATGACTGTAGACCTTATACCAATCATTGTGAACCACTTTGATATGATACTAGGAATGGATTGGTTAGCTTTTAATCAAGCTACCATAGACTGTGAGCGAAAAGAAGTTAATTTTCGATCACCAGTACATGGAAGCTTTTGTTTCCAAGGGAGTGGGGTAACGCCGCCACCGTATTTGATTTTGGCTATCTGGGTGGGTAAGTTGTTGAGAAAGGGATGTCAAGGATTCCTATGTTCAGTGACTGATGTCTCAGCGACCGAATCAAGAGTAGAAGATATTCCGATAGTACGAGAATATCCAGAAGTATTTCCTAACGACTTGCCAGACGTTTTGATTGAGAGGGAATTGAATTCACCATTGAAATAATACCAAACTCAAGACCTATATCCAAGGCACCGTATAGAATGGCACCAGTAGAATTAAAGGAGTTGAAAGTTCAATTACAAGAGTTACTTGACAAAGGCTTTATTCAAACTAGTGTATCGTCGTGGGGAGCTCCAGTATTGTTTGTGAAGAAGAAAGATGGTTCAATGCGCATATGCGTTGACTACCGAGAGTTAAACAAGTTAACTATCAAGAACAAGTACCCGTTACCTAGAATTGATGACTTATTTGATCAACTTCGTGGAGCACAAGCTTTTTCAAAGATTGATTTGAGATCGGGCTATCATCAGTTGAAGGTAAAGGCCAAAGATGTTGAGAAAATAGCTTTCAGAACGTGTTACGGACATTATGAGTTCCTAGTCATGCCATTTGGAGTTACAAATGCACCAACAGCGTTCATAGATCTTATGAACCGAGTATTTAAGGACTATCTAGATGACTTTGTGATCGTATTCATAGACGATATTCTTATCTATTCGGCAAGTGAGATAGAACACGAGAAACATTTAAGGCTGATACTTCAGAGATTACGAGAGAAGCAATTATTCGGGAAATTTAAGAAATGTGAATTCTGGCCACCTAGCATTATTTTTCTTGGTCATGTGATTGACAAGAATAGAGTTTCAGTTAATCCTCACAAAGTGGAAGCTGTGTCTAATTGGCAAGGATCGACATCCGTATCCAAAATCTAAAGTTTATTGGGATTAGCAGGATACTACCGCCGTTTTATCGAGAATTTCTCAAAGATTTCATTACCGATGACAAAGTTGATGAGGAAGGGTGTTTTTTTTTAGTGGAGTTAAGAGTGTGACGACAATTTTCAAGAGTTGAAGGCACGACTAACGAGAGCACCTATTTCGACAATACCATCCGGGACTGAAGGATTTTTGGTTTATAGCGATGCATCACATCAGGGTTTGGAATGTATAAGGGGGTAAAGTAATTGCCTATGCTTCTAGACAGTTAAAGACACACAAGGTTAACTATCCGACTCATGATCTTAAATTGGCCACAGTAATCTATGCTTTGAAGATTTGGAGACACTATTTGTACGGAAAAAAGTGCGAGATTTTCACAGACCACAAGAGCTTGAAATACTTGTTCACACAATGAGACTTGAACATGAGACAGAGGAAATGGTTAGAGTTGATGAAGGATTACGATCTTTCAATAGAATATCATTCGGGAAAGGCTAATGTAGTAGCCGATGCATTAAGTCGGAAGACGCCGAGGAACTTAGCCGATGAGCTAACTAGAAAGATGGAATGTTTGGAGTTGGATGTGATTCTAGAGACTAGTGGTGGCTTAATGATGGCGATCATAGCACACCAAGATATTATTGATGAAATCAAGAGGGAACAGTTTAACGATGTCTACTTGTGCAAAATGAGAGACGAGATACCTTTGGAAAAGTGACCTGGTTTTGTATTGGAACAAGGAACGTTGAAGCTTGAGAAACGGTTATGTGTACCGAATGTGAAAAGCTTGAAAGAACGACTTCTAGAAGAGGCTCATAGTACTAGAACCTCAGTACATCCGGGAAGTAATAAAATGTACCAGAATTTACGAGAGAACTTTTGGTGGAAAGGTATGTAGCGGGAAGTTGCTAAATATGTTTCAGAGTATTCAGCATGTCAGCAAGTCAAGGCAGAAAGACAAGTACCTACGGGGCTGTTACAACCATTACCTGTGTCAGGGTGGAAATGGGATGAGATTACAATGAACTTTGTTTCTGGATTTTTGCGATCTTCTAATAAGAATGACAAGATTTGGATCATAGTTGACCGTTTGACAAAATTAGTGCATTTTCTACCGATCAAAACGACTAAACCTTCGAAGTTAGCTGAGTTGTATGTGAAAGAGATTGTGAGACTACATGGAGTTCCAGCTATGATTGTATCAGATCGCGACAGTAGTTTTACATCGAGGTTTTGGGGAAGTTTGCAAAAAGCTATGGGAACAAAGTTGAGTTTCAGTACCGCATTTCATCCTCAGACCGACGGGCAGTCAGAGCGCATGATTCAGACACTCGAGGATATGCTCCGATTGTGTGTTCTAGACTTTGGGAGTGATTGGGAGAAACATCTACCTTTAATTGAATTTGCATACAATAACAAGTTTCAGTCGCGTATTGGAATGGCACCGTATGAAGCTTTGTATGGGCGTAAGTGTCGATCATCGGTTTGTTAGACCGAGGTTAGGGAAAGAAAGTTGTTAAGACCTGATTTAATACAGGTGACTACTGAGAAGGTGAAGTTAATTCAAGGGCGACTTAAGGTAGCTCAGAGTCGTTATAAGAGTTACGCAGACTCGAAGCGGTGACCGATGACGTTCGAAGTAGGTGACTTTGTATACTTGCGAGTATTGCCTTCGAAAGGCATTGTTCGATTCGGAAAGAGAGGGAAACTCAATCCAAGATTCGTAGGACCTTTTGAGATCTTAGAAATGGTAGGTTCAGTAGCTTACCGATTGGCATTGTCATCAGAATTGGAACATGTACACAATGTATTTCATGTGTCGATGTTGAGACGGTGTATGCCAGATACGAGCAAGATCATGGTACCAGAACCATTACAAATTCAAGAGGACTTGAGTTACATAGAGCATCCAGTAGAGATACTAGACCGCAAGGAGCAAGTCTTGAGAACTAAGACAATTCCGATGATGAAAGTACTATGGCGTAGTCACACGGTTGAAGAGGCTACATGGGAAAGTGAGGAAGAAATGAATAATGAGTATCCGCACCTGTTCGACGTATGAGGTATAAGTTTGGGGACAAACTTCCTTTTTAGAGGGAAGAGTTGTCACACCCATTCCAAAATTCCATAGTTTATCATGCATATATAGTTTTGTGGATTATCAATGTTATTTGATAATTGAATTGAGGTTGACTGTGAGTCAACGGTAAGGTGTCAGTAAGGACACGGGAATTTGGTAAATGAGATTGAATTGGCATGGTTAAATGGCATTTATGTGATTTAAATTTTATTTGACTTATCTAGTACTTTATGAATAGTAAATTATACCTGTATAGTATAATTTATGGTAATTTTGGTATTGTTAATATCATTTTTGAGAAGTGTGGTGAGAACGTGAGTGTCACGTTATATAAAAGGTAGGTTGTGTAGAAATTTCACAGAATTTAGTTTTCGGACGTAATTTTGGATCCAAACAAGACTTAATCGAAAACTTTGTAATTGGTAGTTTTCACTCGTAAAATTATAAAATGGACGTGTGTGACATTTCGAGAGTTAACTAGGAGTTTGAGAAACTTATGGGGAGGTAAACTCTATTTCCGCAAAGTTTGCTTATAAATAGGCGAGGGTGAGTTTGCATTAGTTGCAAAACTCATATAATATCTTGAGAGAGGAGAGGGAAAGGGAATTTTGTTGCCACGGGCTTTGCGATGACGATTGGCGACCTTTCGTCCGTTTGATTTTTACCAAAATTCATATTTGAACTCCCCAAGGTAAGGGCTTCGTTTTGATAGTCTTTAGGCCACGTTTGGCTAAGTTTTTATAAATTTCTAAATCTAGGAATTGGGGAAAACATGTGTAAACTTGTAGGTTTCGCGTAAAATCAGAGATTTGACGTTTAATCGGGCTTCTAGTCGTTCCCTCAAATTTATACGACGATAGCTTGAGGTATGAATTTCTAGCCTATATTATATAGGTGAAATACATGTTTTATATTTCGATGACGATATTGTGATCCGGGCAAAATTCATGTGTTAATCTTAGACCTGCTAATTATGCACGCGATTAAATGTGAAAAACATGTCTAAATTTACGCGAGCACGTTGAGTTGTCTATGTGGGTCAAAGGGGAGTCTTATATAAATTCATGCCGTAGTAAGCTTCTCGATGTTTGAGAATTTTAGTAGCAACGGCTATTGTGTATTGTTTAAGGCTTGGATTTGCCAGGGCACTTGAGGATGTAATGGTTGTACGCTTGGACTAGCCATTGACATCGCGGTTTAAGGCTTGGACTTGCCGCTACCGGATGAAGGCGTATTTTTTCTCCTAGCGACTATTGATGTGGTTTATGAAGTTAAAGCATGTTTTGTCATATATTGCATATATTAGAAATTGTGCACTCAGCATATAGCTGAGCAGTGGAGATTTACTCCATTGCAGGTGACAAGAAGAAAGGGAAAAGGAAGCGTGAGGAGTGAGGCCGAGGAATGCCGATGATCCTTTTGTATATGTTTTTGCTTTCTTTTCCAAGCCTTGTAATAGGGAGCGTTTCAAATAGATAGAACTATGTAATTGACTTGGAAGGTGTAGTATGGTTTTATGATGTTGTAATAAGTACTAAAACTCTTTTTAGTTATGTTGTAATGAATCCGAACTCATGGATTCGTGTTTTGACTGCTTGACCTGCCAGTTTTGAAGTTTAAAGGAAAATGGATAGAGTTTTGTGAATTGTGCCAAACAAGCCCTAGCTTGTTCCACTATTGGTTCTGTTCATGGTTTCGTAATGTCTAAACTTGGGTTTTGATAGCATCTTGTGAAGTTGGGAATTGTATGCATGTTTGGAGTGGTGTTTTAAGTGATGGTTGTTTGATGCCTTGGCAAAATTCTGCAGCTTTGTGCAGGATTCTACTAAAGGGTCATTCGACCGATCGAAGGGGGTCGTTCGACCGGTCGAGATGCCCCCTGCCAGAAATCTTTTTCTATACCTTTCGAAAATAATTTAAATATTTTGATTGGTTCTTAGGGTTCCTTTGGGACCCCTTTCAACATAAAATCACTCGTTTCAAAATATAATTAACTTTTCAATTTTATGCGGATTTTACCACTCAGAAGGTATCGTTTCCTAAAGTTTTATTCACCCAAGGTTGTTTTAAAGTTCTTTTCCGCTACGTATTGTTATTTACGGACTGGATAAGCCTTGGTGGCGTGCCACGTGTCCTATTTCCGAGCGTAAGCGAGATGGATCGTGACAATTTTTGAGTGAGCAAAAATACTCTCAAAGTTAAAGGGTTTGGTTCGCTCAGCTCGTAAAATTGGCACCTTTTGTTTGGTAGCTGGAAAGAGCATATGGCTGTCACCAACACAATTTTGCCCAACTTGGTTGTACTTACTACTATACTCAGTTGTACTGTAGATGCTGAAAAGGACACAAACCACCCTACAAAAACTTCACTCAAGTCAAACATTTACAATGTCAATACGGGAAATTTTGGTAATTCAACTTTCTCAAATGAAAAGTAATTGAAAAACCTTCCCTTACATTTCATAAGCTACTATCAGCCTGGACCTAAAAATTATCATTGTCG
The DNA here is from genome assembly GCA_033977485.1 of Hydrangea macrophylla. Lineage (NCBI taxonomy): Eukaryota > Viridiplantae > Streptophyta > Magnoliopsida > Cornales > Hydrangeaceae > Hydrangea > Hydrangea macrophylla. The sequence continues at coordinate 97,847,291 of CM066997.1, read as the reverse complement.
TTAAAGTAATAAACCCAAAATCCCACAGCTGCCATAGTCGCAACCTCTCAAATGGGACATTTAAAGGTCGATTGCTCGATCCTTTCTCAATAATATACCGGCAAGCACAATAAGCAGTAAAACCCATAGCATTGCCGGGAAGAAGTAGAAAAGCGAGAAACAAAGCAGCGGCCAAGAAGGACACAACCTGTCCACTAAAGAAAGGCAAACCCGTCTTACAATAGTAAGCGAAAGACTCACAGTTGTTCCTCAAAAGATGGTAAACACCAAAACTATTAGTTCGATGTAGGACTTTAGCTCGATTGAGAACAACCTTACGTGGGTCCGAAGGAACGAGAGTACACGTTCCACCTCTAACTTTGGCCAAAAAGAAAGCCGGTGTGACAAAATACTGAAAGAGGTAGAGGTCACCATGAGAAAGAAAGCATTCGATGCAAGAAGAGATCACACCTTCTAGGTTGGACTGGTCACCACAACTTGTGCAAGCCTTCATTGGATTGTCCTTCGAATGAGAGGGCGATGAGGTGGAAATAAAGGGTTCTAATCCTGTTTCTATGCCATAACCTTGTCCTGCCCCTCTAGCAATATGGATCACATTTCCATCCTCGGTGCAAATACCTGGTGTGGGATAGCCGGATCATAGTAAAAAAAATGTTAAAATATTTTCGAAGCAAGATTATATAGGGCTAAAAATTTGTTCAAGTGAGGTTTTAGAAGGTACTCCTACGGAACAAATATTTAAGTAGGCAGATGTTAAAGAAGAGGAAAAACAAAACTGGCTACATGGCCACAACCAAAATGGCAGAGAGTAATGCTACATTCATACTAAATTCCATGTCTAACAATTCTAGCCTTTGATTTCAGTGAGTCCCACATGGGTCCTAAATAGGACCCACATGAATCAAAGGTCATGATGTGCATGTTGGCGTAGAATTTTGTGTGGGTGTAACATTTTTTAATAAAAAGTTATGAGTATCGAAAAGTACGAACCATGGTGAGCGTAACCGCCCCTCCATGTGTAGATGTGATCGCCTGGCTTTCGTTTGTCTTTGTCGATCTTGTTAGACAGTATTGCTCTCACTACTTTTCTTGTATCAACAAAGATTAATGTCATGATTATGGTTAATGAGAAAAACCCAACCAAGAAAAAGTTACACAAACCCCTGAACAAACCCAAGGGGAACAACGACAAATAAGACAACAAAATCGTGCCAATCATCAAAAAATTGAAAAAAGAAGTCCTGATCTCTTCTGGAGACAGATAATTATATGGTTCCTCTTCTGAAGACTCTGTGTAACATGGTTCCTGTTCCAGGCGCGGATTTGAAAATTCCATGTTGGTGGGGGTAGGGCTAACTATCTTGATTTTTTCTCTCTCTTCGTATTCTAGTTGTAAGATTTTTACAACTAAAGTGAATAAGAGAAACAATTCCATGAGATCTTTAAACAAACCCCTGAACAAACCCAAAGGGAACCGAGACAGATAAAACATAAAAAACGAGACAGTCACCAGAAAATTGAAAACAGAACTCCTCATCTCTTCTGGAGACAGGTAATTACTCCATGGTTCCTCTTCTGATGATGGTTCCTCTTCTGGTGGTTCCAGGTGATCATATGGTTCTTCTGATGATGATGGTTCCTCTTCTAGGAACAGTTGATCATATGGTTCCTCTTCTGATGCTTCCTCTTCGGATGGTTCTTCCATAATACAAAAAAAGTAAAGCATCAAAAAGTGAACCGTCATCAGTGAACTGAAAAAAGAACTCGAGTACTCTTCTGATGATGGTTCCTCTTCTGATGGCTCTTCCATAATGCGAAAACAAGTTCCCGTCTAATGTTTGCGAATAAGTGGCCGGTGACCACACAGTCGAATGTTTGTCGATTGTTGATTTTGACCGATGAACACAAACACACACAGAGAGAGAGAGAGAGGAGAGAGAGAGAGAGAGAGAGAGAGAGAGAGAAATTGAGAAAAAAGAGTATACATTTTCTCAATTGTTGATTTTTTTGAGTTGTCGTTTGTCAGTTTATGTTTGTCACTGATGAACACAAACACACAGAGGAGAGAGAGAGCAGAGAATTGTCGTGAGACAGAGAGAGACTGGAGGCCGTTGACTCTAAACCCAGGGTTTTTTGGTTTTATATGTAAGTGAATAGTGGACCTAAAATTTTGACCCAAAAAAAATGTGGGCCTAAATTTTTGACCCAAAATCTTTGTAAATCTGATTACTTGCCATCTCATTCTCTGTGTGTAATTCTTTGAGCTGGTGTTAAATGAGATTAGGGGGGGCATGATCAGGATTCCTCTAGCTTCTGATCAGCTCTATAGGAGTGGGTCGAATGGAATCTCACTAACAGTTTCTAGTTTTTCTTTTTTCTTTTGCTTTTTCTTTTTCTTTTCCTTTTTTTTTTTGCTACCCAATATTTCTATTTAAATGATAAGTTTTTGGATATTACAGTGCAATAAATAGGAGTATGTCTTTTAGGCAGGGCCCAAACTCTTTATATGCAGGGTTCCACTTTGGGTCAATCTTGAAAATCTCATTCTTATTGGCTAGAGAATTACCACACAGTGATAGTTTTTAAATGAAATTTCTTTTTACCATGTTATTTAATGGTCAAGTGTGAGCATGTGGGAGTTAAGTGAGAGTCTTGGTGTTATTACACGTGTCATAATCCGTGTTTCGCGGGTTGGGGGTGTGATAATGACAAAGTCTTGAGATAAACACCCCACCCCCGCTCCCCAAAAAAAAATAAAAAAAAAAGAGAAAATTGGTGAATAGGGCATTAAAACAAGTTATATTGGAATTAAGGACACTTAATAAAACACAGTGGTCTAAGCTCTTTAGCACATTTTTTGAGAAAAGTACCATCATCTTCTTCATCTAACCTTTCTACCAAACCCTAGTCATCATTACCACCACCACTACCATATCCGGCGACCACCACGACCAACTCCGGCGACCCCCACGATGAGCTCTGGTGACCACCACTCATCTCGTTTTTGTTATCATTATGAGTGCACTATGAACTGAGGAATTCAAGGAATTGAAACAAAGCCCATTGACGATTAGTCTGATACTATTATGATGATTATTGAATGAAACCATGTCACTTGCATTTCTCTGAACCATTAATAGGACATCACAACTATGATTCAATAAAATGAAAATACAGTCCAGAAATCAGAAATCATAAATCTTAAGAGAAATTTCTCTTATGATGAGAAATTTCTCTTAATAGTTTGACATCCTACTAAGCCTAGATCATTGGTGATTTTGATTCTCACACAAACACCTATGAACCACTAGGTTTTACAGTAATTGAAATTTCACTTAACTTATAATAAGTGAAATTTCACTCAAGATCTTCACTTAAAAAGTAAAAAAAATTCACTTCAAAATATAGTAAGTGAAATTTCTCTTACTGTAAATTTCCAGATTTGCTTCTAATATGAAAACTCAAGCAGATCCAGATCCAGATCTGGTTTGATGTGGTGATGGTGTTGGTGGTGGTGGCCGACTGTAGTGGTGGCAATGGTGTTGGTGGCGATCTAGGTTTGTTTTGGTGGTGGTGGTGGCGAAGTGGTGGTGGTGGTCGGCGATGGTGGTGGTGATGGTGTTAGTCGCCGGTGGGGGTCGCCGGATGTCGCAGGTGGTGGTTGCCGGAGTTGGTGGCTAGAGGTCAGGTAGGGGTGGTGGTAATGGTGGCCATGGGTGGATGAGAGAGAGAGCTCACTCTTTTTTTTTTTTTTTAATGGAAAAGATGAAATTGGGTAGTTTGGTAAAACAAAACTATTGAAATGAATTTGAAAAGTGAAATGTTGATGTTATGGACTAGGGCTAAAAAATTGGCTTGAGCTTTTGTCCTTGTAGAGGTTATTGTTAATTGACTATCCTTTAAATCAATATTGCCCAACCTTAGGGGCCTTAGGCCAAGCCTCCCCAAAAAAAAAAGACATTTTGTGCCTCATACACCAATTTGCAATTTGGTGTCTCATCTTTCAATTTAACAGTTTAGTTTTTTCACTTTTAGGTAATTACAATGTCAGCCTTACACCAACTTCCTTCAGCATAATTTATGAAAAATTCTGAATGGTGAAAAATTCGGATAAGAGAATAGCATTGCAATTAGCTTCGAGAAAATGTTAAGGAACAAAATTACTTTAGCTAGGAAAGGAAGGATCAAACTATCGGGCCCTTTGGCCTTGTGGTATCACATATCTCTCTCTCTCTCTCTCCCCTTTGGAGAGGGAGGGGTTCGAATCTCCTTAAGAAGATTGAGCTATGAATTTATTGTCCGTGTGGAAAGGGTAGTCGGTTGGTTCCCCACACTCGTCTGGCCATGGGTTTGTGCCCTGACCCCCACCCCTACCCCATTGACTAGAGGTGTCATTCGGACGGAACGGAACGGAATAGGCTATTTCGGAAAAAATTTCAAAATTTTCGGAATCTACTTATGCTTTCCGAATTCCATTCCGAAATTTTGGAATTCTAAAAAGCATTTCCGATTCTGAATTTTCGGAAATTTTCGGAATCGGAAATTTTCGAAAATTTTCGGAATTTTCGGAATTTTCCAACCACTGCCTACACAATAAAAATAATCCACACAGCTGTTACAAATTTCCAACATCAAATACAACACATTTTTTTTAAAGCAACAACTAACACTTAAAACACATTAAGTCCATAATATCAACACCTAAAAAAATATCAAACATGGTTACATAGTATATATGTATTACATATTTACATTGTATAATATAAGAACTCAGAATATTATCGGAATATTTTTGGAAATTCTATTCGGAATTCTTTCGGAATATTTTTGGAATTTTCGGATCGAAAATTCGGAATTTTCAGAATTCTAAAAACAATTCCAATTCCGTTCCAATTTTTTTCGGAATTTTCGGAATTCGGAATTTCGGAATTCGGAATACAAATTTTGCTTCCAAAATCGAAATTTTTCGGCTCAGAATCGGTTGGAATCGGAAATTCCGTTCCAAATGACACCCCTACCATTGACAGACTAACCCCTAACTGCTAACATTATCGAAGACCAAAAATAAAAAATAAATAAATAAATAAAACGAGCAAGATAGAATCGCCTGAAGATGATATTTGAGAAATCATCTAGTCAAAATTTGTGGGTGATTTGAGAAATTTTCCTTGATGCCCGGTAAAATTGTCAGAGTATGGCGTTGTCGAGTGAAAATAGAATAGATGTGTAGTAAAGACAACCACAAAGGATGGTGATATTTACACAAAATAGTTTCGTTAAACCCCGTCTGATATTAAATAGATATAAGCTTTAATATTTTTCAAAAGTCATCAGCAATTTAAAAATGGAGTACATATACTACAACAATATTGTGCTTTAGCAACAAAACATGGCAAGGAAAATAAAATATCATTGCCGAAAGTATAGTTTTGGCAAGGAAATTAATTTTCGTAGCGAAAAAGGCTGAAAAATACATGTTTAGCAACGGAAATATATTTTTCTTGCCGAAAGTATTAGATTTGGCAACGAAAATGTATTTTCCTTGCCGAAAGTATTGAATTTGGCAACGAAATTTTTTTTCCTTGCCGAAAGTATTGGTTTTGGCAACGAAAATTTATTTTCCTTGCCGAAAGTATTCGATTTGGCAACGAAAATGTATTTTCCTTGCCGAAAGTATTGAATTTGGCAACGAAATTTTTTTTCCTTGCCGAAAGTATTGGTTTTGGCAACGAAAATTTATTTTCCTTGCCGAAAGTATTGAATTTGGCAACGGAATTTTTTTTCCTTTCCGAAAGTATTGGTTTTGGCAACGAAAATTTATTTTCCTTGCCTAAAGTGAGTTGTATATTCAGTATTATTTAACAACAAAATAAACTTTCTTGAAAAATCTACTTTTAACAAGGAAAATGCATTTTCTTGCTAAAAGAAAGTTTAAGCAAGGAATTTTTTTTTTTTTTTGCCTAAAAGTATTGATATGAAGTAAAAAGAATATATTAAATTCATTATCATTTGACAACAAAATAAAATTTCTTGCAAAAACTTATTATTAGCAAGGAAACGTGCATTTCCTTGCCAAAAATAAATTTTAGCAACGAATATAGTTTCCTTGCCTAAAACTGATAAAAAGCATGAGTGAGTACAAAAAAATTGGTTTTCCCCCCGCACCTTTTCCCCCAATTTGTTTTCCCAAATTTGGAGAAGACCTAATTTTTTTACCCTCATTTGTCTCTATAAGAAAAAAAAAACTAAAAGAGCTCCCCCACCTTTCCACCAACTGCCCTCCCTCCGCCTTGCCTTGCCTTGCCTCCCCTCCCCTCCGGCAACTTCCCCACCTCCCGTCGGCGCCGCCTCCGTTTCTCACCCCACCCGTCCAGCGCAACCCCCTTCCCTTCCTCACCAAGCAGTCGCCGCTTCCCCTTTCCACCCCACCCGCCCGGCGCAGCCTGATCCCTTCCCCACCTAGCAGCCGCACCCCCTCCTTCTTCAGCCAGTAGGTTCTCTCTCTCTCTTTCTCTATATATATATATATGTATAAATAAATATCTATATATATTTGTGCATATGTGTGTATATATATATCTACAAATAATTGAGCATTTGGGCTACTGCTTATTCCTAAAAGCTCTGTTTCCTGGTGTGTGTGTGTGTGTGTGTGTGTGTATGTGTGTGTGTGTGTGTGTGTGTCTTTGATATTCCACAGTGAGTCAGATTATTTGGTTCTTGAATTCAAATTATTTGGTTCTTGAATTCAAATTATTTTGATCTAGCTACCAATCAATTTGGTTCTTGAATTTAATAAACGGAGAAAAGGTAGGAATGGCAAAACTTGGGTTGCTATTTATATCCAGCAATTATTTTTTGGTTGCTTATTTCTACAATAATTTTTTTTTTTGAAGTATGCAAGTGGTGATGAAATTGTAGGCATTGTTGGTTCTTACTTCATTCTATACTGTGAAGTAAGAATTGGACAGCTTTGTGGTGCCATTGTGATTGTTGTTGCCAGGTACTTGTTATCTCAATGTATCAAAAATCTTTAAGAATAACCCGATCAGTCATAATTTTCCCAACTTTTGTGTATTTAGGCACTTGATCCTATACAATTACCTTCCTCAGATAGTCTGCTTTGCCATAAAGAATTAGCACAATAGCTTCATTCTATAGTTTTGACTTTTATGGTTTCATGATTTGTTATCTTGATGACTTAACTTTATTTTTATAGTATTAGCAAAATGCCATTTTTTGATCATTTAAAACCTATATACCACATTGATGCTAGGTTAATTGAATTTTTGTAATTAACATCAGACCATTTTGCAAATAATAGATTTATTATTTTTTAAATCCAATGTCAAGGGGTAATTACTAAGGGTGTGTTTGATTGCAAGCTAGAAAATGGGTTGAAAAGAATATTTTTCTATGGAATTATTTTACTAGGAATTTTTTTTCATGGAAATAAATTTTGAGACTGTTTGATTGCAATTATTTTCTGGATGAAAAATCTAACATTTTTCATGTAAAATCTAACATTTTTCAAAAATCTGGTACTTCGCAAAATTTACCTCCTTGTAAAGCTTAAAAATTTCCTCAGACGAAGTGACCATATACCCAGAGGCAGAGCCAAAAGTTCACCATAGGATCCAGTGCTAGCGAAAATATAATCACATCTATGTGACCTACCGTATGAATAGTCAATAATGGTCTCAAGTGTTGAATTTAGAATCTAAGAGGCATTCCCCAATGGTGGTCCCGCTTAAGTTGGGAGGAGGTTACAAGACCTAACCTTTGACATTGTGGCTGCTCTCAGAATTCTATCGCTTGTCAGGCCGAGTTATTACCATTGCACCAAACAGTCGCCCCTATTCAAGGTTAAAACTACAAATTCTAAATTCTCAGGGGGGGGTTTAGTATGGCCCATTTCACACCATACTTGGCACATGCATCTATCTCCACATGCTTTATACAGTATTGTTTCATTGAATTCTGGATGATGATTATAGCAGTGATAATTATAGCAGTGTTCCCACCATTGAACAAGAGAACAATGGGATATATGTGCTTAAAGGTAATTTATTAAATGACTTGAATATCCTAATTTAATTGGAAGTTTTGTTAAATGAGTGGTGCTAAAGATACTCCACAATTCTACAAAGCACACCCCAAAGCACACTTCATGCACCAAGTACTAGAATATGGTTACTAATTTAATTGAAATTTCCAATTTATGCATCCTTGTTTTTGGAATTGATTGTTTGGACTGCAAGACTTACCATGTAACTATATAGTCAATATATGTCATTAAATGCATTTGATCATTCATGGAATACGAGTAAAAATTCTATATTGAAATTTTTACCATATTTATCTCTTGCCAATTATTCGTATGGGACACTAACTGAGTGACAGCGTGTACAAATGGGAATCAATTTTGGAAATATATAGTGATGCTCATAATTAAATAAAGAGAAAGAGGGTGAGAAAGAGAAGCACGCGTCCACTCGCCGACCATCGCCGTCCACCCCACCACTCGCTGACCACTGCCGTCCACCCTGCAGTACACCACTATCAGGTTCTTTCTCTCTCTCTCTCTCATTGTTAAATATACCATTTTTGTTTTCAGCACAGAGAGGGGCCCCTTGGTCTCTCTCACCTTAAGTGTGGTGGCCCTTGTCGGGACAGTTGTGGGGTGATTCCTAGAACCACATTAATGGATTGTATGATTTCCCATTGGGATTTGTTTGTATATACTTTGTTAGGTCACTTGAAATGAAGGTGCTTTTAGTTGTGCTTGTGAATTTGGTTTAGCGAGTACATACCCAATTGACTATTTTCTTTTTCTTTTGGCTTTTATTTACAATAAAAAAGGGGATCGAAATGGATAAGAGTTGGGCAGGGGGGAGGGCACCGTTTGATAAAACTGGAAATTAAGTACTACATTTTTTTTTTAAAATTTCAATCTTTTATGTCACACAATCATAACATATTATTGAAACATCACTCCTTATCCAACAAAGTCTTAGCCTTTTTTGTATTTCATCTTTCTATCTTTTTTATTTCAAAAAAAATTCCTAGTCACTTAACTTGTATATGTCATTAGATATGGACAAGAGTTGGATACCATTAACTTGCACAAGACCGGGTAGATTGAGTGAGCAATATGCAAATGGGGTAAAATCATTCCTTAAGTTTTCAGTTGCAGTTAAGGACCATGAAGGTACTATTCGGTGTCCTTGTACAAGCTGTGTGAACGTTCTACGACAACTATTACCAACTGTTCACGTTCACTTGATCACGAATGGGATTATGAAATCATATGTTCACTGGGTAGAACATGGGGAACCTCAAGTCTTGCCTAGTAGTGTTGACAATCAGGGTTACGATTATGAAATGGAAGATACTGATAGTGGGGGACAAGATGGAATGGATGAAATGGTAGAGGATCGAGTAAGGGGTGAGCCGACCAATATAACCCAAAGGGAGGAAGTGCGAAATTTTGATAGACTAATTGATGATGCCAAACGTGAGATTTACCCGGGTTGTAAGGACTTTACTCTATTGAAGTTCGTCGTTAGTATACTTGACGTGAAGGTACTAAACAATTGGAGTAATAAGTCACTTGACATGCTTCTTTGGTTACTCATAAAGCTTTTACCCGAGGGTAATTTGGTTCCAAAATCGACGTATGAATTAAAGAAGATACTACGTGACCTGGGCATGTCATACGAGCACATAGATGCATGTAAAAATGATTGTGCTCTCTTTCGAAAGGAGAATGAAGGCCTCGATAAGTGTCCAGTATGTGAAGAGTCTAGATACAAGATCAATCATGGTAAGGGTAAGAAGATTCCCCATAAGGTTTTGCGTTACTTCCCTCTAACAGAGAGGTTGCAAAGATTGTATATGTCTAGGAAGAGAGCATCATATATGAAATGGCACAAAGATGAACGCGTGGATGACGGGGTATTAAGACATCCGGCCGATAGTGCTAAGTGGAAGGAGATAGATCGGCAGTATCCAGAGTTTGCGAGGGAACCGAGGAATGTGAGGCTAGGGCTAGCCACTGATGGGTTCAATCCTTTTGGGAACATGAGTACCTCTTACAGTATGTGGCTCGTGATACTCACACCCTATAATCTGCCACCCTGGATGTGTATGAAAGAGCCTTTTTTTTTATTGTCGTTACTTATTCCTAGGCCCTCACAACCAGGGAAAGCGATTGATGTTTACATGAGACCGTTGGTAGATGAATTGAAAGAATTATGGGAAAATGGTGTATTGACTTACGATGCCTCGACTGGTTATACATTTCAGATGCGTGCATCTTTGTTATGGACAATACACGACTTTCCTGCATATGGTAACATATCGGGCTGGAGTACGAAGGGTTATATGGCTTGTCCTATTTGTAATGATGAACCATTTTCAGAACGCTTGAGGAATAAGATTGGGTACACTAACCATCGTTGCTACTTGCCTGAGAATCACCCTTGGCGAAGAAGTAGGGCATATAATGGCAAGCGTGAGACAAGGACTAGATCCCTTGAGTTACCGATTGAAAAGATACACAATCAGTTGGACAAGATGTCGGTTGCCAACTTGGGAAAGCTTTCAAGCAATCATAAAGAAGTAAACTGGACCAAAGTGAGCATCTTATTTGAGCTTCCATACTGGAAGGAGCGAAAACTCCGACATAACATTGATGTGATGCATGTGGAAAAGAATATTAGTGAAAGTATCTTTGGAACTTTGTTAGCCATCGATGGGAAGAACAAGGACACAGACAAGGCACGGTTGGACTTGCAGGATTGGGGCATTAGGAAGGAGTTGCACTTAGAACAACATCCTAATGGATCTTATATTAAGCCTCCTGCAATATTTTCACTGACCCCAAAGGACAAAGAAGTTTTTTGTGAGTTTTTGAAGTCTGTTAAGTATCCAGATGGTTATTCAGCAAACATATCGAGGTCGGTGAGCACAAAAAATGGTAGATTGTCGGGCCTTAAAAGTCATGACTACCATGTACTCCTACAACGAATTCTACCAATTGGGATGCGCGGTCATATCGATAATAATATTGGTACAACCCTATTTGAGTTGGGCAACTTCTTCCAAGACATTTGCGCTAAAACATTGAGAATGGGAGATTTGGAGAAACTTGAGGAAAGGATAGTTCTTATTCTATGCAAGCTTGAGAAATATTTTCCCCTAGCTTTCTTTGATGTGATGGTCCATTTAGCGATTCACCTACCTCGAGAGGCCAAGCTTGCAGGACCTGTGCATTATCGGTGGATGTATGCAATCGAAAGGTATATGTTATTGTGTTTATGTGTAGTTTCAATTCGATTTGCATGTAGTTTTGATAATGGCCTTAATTAACACTCTTTTTTAAAGGTATCTCGGAACTTTGAAAGGATACATAACCAACCGAGCTCGACCAGAAGGTTCGATTGCAGAGGCTTATATTGTCAAAGAGTGTCTTACTTTTTGTTCAATGTATTTAGATGATATCGAAATAGTGTTTGATAGACCAGAAAGAAACATAGATCGCGGTGAACGCACAGGCATGACAGTATTTAAAGACCCAGGCCGTCCTTTTAGCTTGGTATCAAGGTCTGGCAATATTTCACAAGAATTTTGAGACAATGTTCATTGGTTCTTGCTCTTTAATAGCCCCGAGGTGGAGCCATATTTTGAGTAAGTGGTTGTATAGCTGTAATTATTGTTAGCTTTGCATAAGTAAACTATTCTTAATATATTCCACATGTTGTCTTAAGTAGGGAACACATGAATTTGATACAAATCCCAATTGGTGATGATATCACACAGAGTCAGCGACGAGAATTTCCCAGCTGGTTTCGTGATCGTGTAAGACATTAACAAGTTTGTGACACACACAATGCTATATCACTTGCACAAGACTTGATGTTACAAGTATAGCTAACTCTATAATAATGCATGTTATGTAGGTCAATACCTTGAAAGTTAACATGTCTATAGAACAAAATGACCAACTGTGGGCCTTGGCAAATGGTCCAAATGTGATAGTGAAACAATATTCAGGATGCATAATCAATGGCGTAAGATTTCGTACCAGAGACGTTGACAACCGTCGTAAGAGCCAAAACAGTGGTGTGCATGTAGAAGGGGAGCACGATAATCAGAAACATGATTATTTTGGTCATCTATGTAACATTTGGGAATTCGAGTACATGTGTGGCAATAATGTTGTTTTGTTTGAGTGTGAATGGTATAACACTAGTAGCACTGGCAGGAGGACAATTCGAAGTGATTCACATTGCACAAGCATTGATGTCAGTACTCGGTGGTATAAAAATGATCCATTTATCCTACCCAGCCAAGCAAAACAAGTATTTTACCTCGATGATACCAAGTTTGGCAAACCATGGAAAGTCGTACAACGAGTTGAGCATAGGGGAGTGTATGATCTACCGGTGGTTGGAGAAGAACATGGAGATTTACCGGAGCCTAGCGGTGCATTCCAATTAGATGAAACTACAGAGTTTGTCCCAATTGCTGTTGATGATAATGTTGCTCAATATTGTAGGGATGATGTTGAACCGGAGGTCATTCCTAACGTTGATAATGACATATATAGAGACATGGATGATAACGAAGATGTCGAAGTTGAAGATGAACCTAATTGGCGTAATGATTCTGATAATGATTTAGATGTTGACATGGATTATAGTACGGATGATGATATAGACAACAATGGTAATGATAGGGATTATAATTCAGATGTGTAACATTTGCTTTATGATATGTATCATTTTTTTTTATGTGTAACATTTGTTTCCATCCGTTGATAATCGAATTTGGTTAATGGTATTATGATTTTACCTTTTATTTTGTTAGTTTAGTTATTCCTATCTCTTTTATTGTGATAAATGATTGTGATAGTTGAATTTAACTTTTGCGTGAATTACCATTTAATAGTATCACGAAATGTCCAAAGCAAAGAGAAATTGGGTCAAACCAGGTTATTTAGCCGCAAACCTTGAATATGAGAAGCAAAGGGAAAAAACTATCAATGACAACAAAAGAAGAGTAGAAGCCTTAGGGTTAACACACTTGGCAGCTTCTTTTAATGGGCCAGATCATCCAAAATGCACGAATAAGAAGGGGAAGTCAATAGTGGGTAATACGCGTTCTGATGATGACTATATACCATTAAACAGTGGAGATGATGATTCATTTGACTTAGGCCTTTCAAAACTCAGTTTTAAGGTTTTGATAGCCCGAAATGAGTTCGGTGACTCGGAATGACACGAGACCAGAACCCACACCTCACACTCGACTAAATAGACTTGTAGGAACAAACGGAACAAAATTCTGACACCTGGATTGCAAATAACACGCGAATACTCAAATTCTTAGACTTAGGCCTTTCAAAACTCAGTTTTGAGGTTTTGATAGCCCAAAATGAGTTCCGTGACTCGGAATGACACGAGACCGGAACCCACACCTCACACTCGACTAAATAGACGTGTAGGAACAAATGAGACAAAATTCTGACACCCGGATTGCAAGTAACACACGAATACTCAAGTTCTTAGACTTTGGCCTTTCAAAACTCAGTTTTGAGGTTTTGTTAGCCCAAAATGACTTCCGTGACTCGGAATGACACGAGACCGGAACCCACACCTCAAACTCGACTAAATAGACATGTAGGAACAAATGGAACAAAATTCTGACACCCGGATTGCAAATAACACGCGAATACTCAAATTCTTAGACTTAGGACTTTCAAAACTCAGTTTTGAGGTTTTGATAGCCCAAAATGAGTTCCGTGACTCGGAATGACACGAGACCGGAACCCACACCTCACACTCGACTAAATAGACGTGTAGGAACAAACGAGACAAAATTCTGACACCCGGATTGCAAGTAACACGCGAATACTCAAATTCTTAGACTTTGGCCTTTCAAAACTCAGTTTTGAGGTTTTGATAGCCCAAAATGAGTTCCGTGACTCGGAATGACACGAGACCAGAACTCACACCTCACACTCGACTAAATAGACGTGTAGGAACAAATGGAACAAAATTCTGACACCCGGATTGCAAATAACACGCGAATACTCAAATTCTTAGACTCAGGCCTTTCAAAACTCAATTTTGAGGTTTTGATAGCCCAAAATGAGTTCTGTGACTCGGAATGACACGAAACTAGAACTCACACCTCACACTCGACTAAATAGACGTGTAGGAACAAACGAGACAAAATTCTGACACCCGGATTGCAAGTAACACGCGAATACTCAAATTCTTAGACTTAGGCCTTTCAAAACTCAGTTTTGAGGTTTTGACTCAGAATTGCTTTTAATTTTTAAATTTTTTTTATAGTTCTGAAATTTGTAATATTCTAACACTTTTCTTTTAATTTTGATGCAGATCTGGATTGCTGGCTTGCTCACGACTTTTAGGACTTTTTTTTGTATTATCGTGTGTATGTTGAATGGTAGGATATAAAGTAAGATTGTTGGAATTGTTGTTATGAGATATTCTTTTCTATTTTGATGTATGAAAGCTTTGGAATGATTGACATGGTTATTTAATATTATAAATATTTTGAACAATGAGTATTGGATTGTACAGGTATTGTTGGGGTTACTTTTAGTGAGGAAAATATTTCCTTATCTAAGAGGAACTATGTTAGCAATGAATTATATTTCGTTGCTAAAACCCCATTTAGCAAGGAAATTTGTTTTTTTATCTATAGGTGAATACTATTGGCCAGGAAATATTGTTTCCTTGACAATTATCTATATTAAGTACTGGAGCAGGGGTATTAGCAAGGAAATTAACCTATATGCAACAAAAAACATGAGTATTAGCAAGAAAAACTTTCCTTGCAAAAAGTTAAGAATTGGCAAGGAAAATATTTCCTTGCCAATTGTCTATATTTAGCCCAAGATTAGGGGTATTGGCAAGGAAATCAAGCCATTAGCAACAAAAAATATGAGCATTAGCAAGGAAAAATTTCCTTGCAAAAAGCTAAGAATTGGCAAGGAAAACAATTTCCTTGCAAAAAGCTAAGAATTGGCAAGGAAAATTTTTTTTCGTTGCTGTAGGCTTTAGCTACAGAGCTTTAGCAAGGAATCTGGCAACAAAAAATATTCCTTGCTAAAGGCTTTTGCGACAAAAATATGGCATTTAGCAAGGAAAATTTTTATTGCAAAAATCATTTTTTGTTGTAGTTAAAAACTTTGAATCTCCCCACATCTCAAGGAATGTAAGAATTCAGCATTGATTTTATTACTATGAGTTTTATAGTGAATTAAATTCTAAAATAGTACTTACAAACTTATATTTTCTATTTAATTCTTGAAAACTCAAAAAATATGAAAGAAAGTTGCCAAATCGACACTCATTTTCTACTTACACATGCATTACCCGTGTCTAGAGATTGCGTGACCAACCATAGCATCTCAAGTCAGGTCAAGAAACAATTTTACCAAATAGACACTCATTTTTTGGTTTTTAAGTGATTTAAAACAAACCATTCGGTTTCGGTAGGTCAATTTTAGGTTGTGTTAGTCAATTTTCGATCAGTTTTAGCTTGTGCACTACTTTGAAAAATCGACTAATCGGTGTTTGGTTGATTTGATTTCGGTCGATTTTCGGTTTTTCAATTTTCTTGAACACTCCTAGTTGGGACAGACACTCCTTTTTTATAGATATGGATTTTGTCCGTTAAATTAGGGGTGGCAAATAGATGTGCCGGGTTGGTTTTGGGTGGGTCGGGTAAGAAAAGGGATATTGGCCCATATTTAACCCGTTTGTTTGGTCCGTTTGAACGTTCTATTATACTAGGATACACGCCCGTGCAATGCACGGGTTCGTCAAAATAAAAAAAATAAAGAAAAATAAATTTATCCAGTAAATAAAAATAATAATAATAATATTAAATCCTAAATATACTGAACATATACTGCTGCGTAAAAAAAAATTGTAAACGTAAAAGCTTCGATAATTTGATATGGAAGCAAAATATAATTTATTTTTTTCTTCTTCCTTTTTAAATTTTTTTTTTTCCGAATCTTTTCTTGGTGCTTTTAGCCCTTCTCTCCCAATTTTATTTTATTCTTTATTGTCGGACTAATAACTTATTCTTAACATTATAGCACATGATATATATTGGAAGAACTTATCATTTTTTTTTTCGTTTCTTTTCTTTTTTCATCTTTTTTTTAAAATAATTTTTTTTTATTTTCTTCTGTTTCTTTTTTATTTATTTTTTTATTTTTTGGTTTAAAGTAAATTTTTTTTTTTTTTTAACATCATAACACATGATATATTCAAAACCCTGTAATCTTTTTTCTTTTTCCTTTTTTGTTTAACTACATATAAACTTTATACACATATGATTTATTGAGCTAAAATCAAGGGAATGGTTATATGTATTACACACACATGCCTATAAATTGAATTTTTTATTTTGATATTATCCACAATCTCTAATACTTTCAAGTTTATTTTATGCGTGTAAAAAAGTAAATTTCTAACCATGTGTATGTCTGAATTAAATTCATAGGTATGTGTGTGTAATAAAATATGAAATTCCATTTATATTTATAGCTCTAATGCGCAAAAAAAAAAAAAAAAAAAAAAAGAAAGAAAGAAAGAAGAAGAAGAAGTTGAAAGGAAATGGAAATGTGCATTTTGTGCCGCATATAATTATAGATGTATTAGTAATTGCAAATTACAATTTGTCTTTTTAACATTGCAAAGTATTGCTTATATATGTATTATACGTATTACTATATATGTATTTATTTATTTATTATGAGTATGAAATTGATTTAATTCCAAAATTAGTGGTGCTTGTTTGGGAAACAAAAAACATAAAAACAAAAAACATAGGCTAAAATCGATTTTCCAAACATGGCACAACCGGTTTCACAACCGGTTTTGGTTTTTTTTTTTTTAATTTTATTTTCATATTTTTGTTGAAAAAGTGAGGTGGGCCTATGAATTTAACTTACACATATACTTAGACATTTAATTTTATTACTCATCTATGCCTAAAAAAAAACCAAAAACCTATAATTGGTTGTCCCAAAATATTATGATCACACACAATGCCTATAAATTTCATTTTATATTTGGATATTACCCACAATCTACAAAAAATTTCGTTTATTTTTTTTTAAGGCATGTGTGTAATGAAATTAAATGTCTAAGCATGTATGCAAATAAATTTATAGGCACACCTCACTTTTTCAAGAAGAAAAAAAAAAACCAAAATCGTTTGTGAATAAATGACCAAAAAAGAGTGTAGAGACGTATGAAATTGTATAGGTTTTCAAAGGGGAAAATGGTAAAAATGAACAATTCAAAAAATGACAAATAAAGGATAAAATTGAAATTGGAATCACATTTAGCAATAAGGACGAAATTAAAATTGAAAATCACATTTAGCCTCTTTTATATAGGGTATAGATATAGATACATATATAGATTTATATAGGGTATATAAAAACAAATGTAAGTGCTTTGTTTGGGAAAACCAAAAAAGAAAAACAAAATCAAACAAAACAAAACAAAACCAAATAAGGCATAGCCCAATTCGGGTTGTGTTGTGCCTTGTTTGTGTTAGTGGTTTGTTTGAGAAATCCCAAAAAAAATAAAAATAATAACAAAACCAAACAAAATACCAAATAAAACAAAACAAAACCAAACAAGCTAGTGACTTGATTGGGAAGAACGAAAACACACACAAACCACAAAGCCGAAAAGCGATTGTGCCAAACAAGGCACAACCTACAATTGTTACTTTGGGGTTTTTGAACCAAATTACAAATATTTGGAATTATTGCTTGAAAAGTTTATTGAATCATTATTTGTAGATTAAATAATTTTAAAGTTGAATGAAATTATAAATATTTGTAATTATTGTTTGAAAAGTTGATTGAATCATCATTTCTAAATAATTTAATTTTAAAAGTTGACCTAATTGTAATAAGGGTTGTTTTGTGAGTGAAATGACCAACATACCCTCACAAAATGACAAAAAATGAAAGTAATTATTAAAAGGAAATGGAACAAAAAAGAAAAATAAGGGTAAAAATGTGATTTCAAACAAATCAAAAAAATAACATATTAGGACAAAATTAAAATTGACAATCATAGTAAGCCTCTTTTATAGAGGTAGTGATAGTGATGATAGTGATATATTAACGTTTGATGGTGGATCATCAGCCGCTTGGAGTGGGTCATTGTCCCAGTCAAAAGGCAAGAATCCTTCTCAAAATGTTTCAAAAGTATCCAACCAAGATAATGGAAAGTTTGCTCTAAGGAAAAAAAAAAAAAAGAACCAAAATCACATGGCATATCCGGCCAAAAATGTATTTATTTACATATAAACCATTTCCTTATTTGTTAATTACACACCAGGTACTAACACTTACTACACTCAGTCAGTCAGTTGTACTCCTTAGATGCTGAAAAGGACACCATGTCAAACGTTTACAATGTCAACACAGGAAAATTTGGTAATTCAATTTTCTCAAATGAACAGTAATTGAAAAACCTTCGCTTTACATTATACTATAAGCTTATGAGGTACCATATGTATCAGCAAGGTCCGCAAGGAACCGATAGGCATATCATCAGCACAATCATAACTCCAAAGAGCCACAGCCACCAGAGTCGCAGCCTCTGAACTACAACTTCATCAAACCATAAGTCTCGCTGACATTCATCAAACCAAAAGTCTGACAGAAACCGGGGCAAAGTAGAAAGAGGGCCAAGAAAAAAAGATGACAAGGTGGAAACCTGTCCACTATAGTAACGTATACCCATCTTACAATATAAAGCGAAATTCTCACAGTTGTTATTCAAAATGTTGTAAACACCAAAATTGTTAGTACGAAGTAGGGCTTCAGCTCGGTTGAGAACATCCTCATGTGGTTTGGAAGGAAAGAGAGTAAAGGTTCCCCATCTAAAACAGCCTGGTAAGTTAAACCCACTGGCGGAATATTGAAAGAGGTAGAGGTCGCCACCAGAAAGAAAGCATTCGATGCAAGAAGAGATCACACGTTCAAGGTTTGACTGGTCACCACATCGTGGGCATGGATTCATTGGATTGCCCTTCGAATGAGAGGGAGATGAGTTGAAAATAAAGGGGTCGAATCCTGTTCCTGTGCCATATCCCTGTCCTGCCCCTCTAGAAAAGTGGATCACATTTCCATCCCTAGCGCATATACCTGGTGTCGGATAGCAGAAAAATAGTAAAAAAAAAAAAAATAATGTTAAAATTTTTTCAAAACAAGATTATATAGAGCTAAAAACTTGTTCAAGTGAGATTTTAAAAGGTATTCCTACGAAACAAATATTTAAGTAGGTAGATGTTAGAGTAAAGGAAAAACAAAATTGGTTACATGTCCACACCCAAATCTATGGTTATCCTATTTAAAAATTTACATCTTTGCTTCTGGTATTCACGTACCAAGTACCAATTTTAGTAGGAAACCAAGTTGTATGAGAGAGAGAGAGAGAGAGAGAGAGAGAGAGAGAGAGAGAGAGAGAGAGATTGTTTGATTGAATGAACATTATTCTGATAACAATATCCAAACTAGAATATCCTTTCCAATAAATTTCCTATCTATTGATTGAGCATGGATTAACCACATTGTGGTTACAAATGTACATAAAACTATCTTCACATTAATCAGAAGTCATCCCTTATTTTCAACTAATTGCATAGATATCTTCCTCAAAAACCCCTCCAACTAGTAGATTCTTCAATATATTCGCATTTACTCATCCTGGCAGTGCTAAAATTAATTTTTAACATCTTCAATCTTTGACCCATTGCCCTAATGTAGTTTCTTTGTAAAATGATCATCTTCTAGCCCTAACATTAGTTTAACACCATGTCCTATATTGTGGATGTTTTCTTTCAAAATAATTTGAAAATTCACTTCAGAAGCATCTGTCTACTTTTGTTAGAATTCTAAAGATGACAATGTGACATAATTTACAACAAAGACAACAAAAATAGAAGCTCCTAGCGATCAATCTCTTGGACTCTTCGTAATTGGTCCTCTTAAAATTCTTAACCATTGCTCAACGTTCTAACCGATCATTTATAAACTTGTTTACCTTCTCAGTTAAAACTGTGATGCACTGATGCTAGTAAATAACATGCCCACAAGACAAACCTTTACGACAGTTGGCTTCATCATAAACAAAATACAGGAGGTCACCGCCATGACAATTGCGTGTTCTAACAGTCTACTTTATTACTGATCTTTAAAGCTTGCTGTAGAGCAAACAAAACCACTCACCCTAAACTCACCTAAAATACAAAGAGAATCATTATTAGCTAAAAAATTTTCATAACAATTTTCATCAGAGAATATTATCATGTTACTGCAATATTCTGTGGGTACTTGCTACATTTTAACAATTTTCATACTCTAGTTACTTTTAAGAGGAATCAAATGAACTAGTAACTCATAATCAACGAAATGCAAAATTTATGCTACCCATCTTCTGTCTTGGACTGCAAGAGATTCACGATTGGCAATCTAGTATCTAGGAACCTTTTTTTATGTCACCATACAATAGGACAAATATATGATAAGACTAGAGGAATTAAAGTATAATTTGATTGATAAGGACCAAGTATTGGGGTGGGAAAAAAATTATGATAAGACTAGAGTATACGTTGTTCGGGTGAGCTTATGATCCATGTCATTAATCTCTGATCTTGGACAATTATTCTGCATTTTACAATCAAATTTTCTTTCACATCTTTCATATCACCTAGACCCTCACCGATTCAGCTTTAAAAGACGGGCTAAGCAACAAGGCAAAAAGTGTCATGGTGCCAGTAATTTCACAAGAACATCTGCAATAGCTACCTAAGTAGCCCGAATTAACCTGATACACAAAGTCATCCTTAACCCGATACAAAAGACAAAGTGTGAGAATACAACACAAGTATCCAAATTACTGATGAATCGTGAGATATGTTGAAGTAAACAACTTCAACCTTCCACCAAGCTTTTTTACCGTGTCTTCAATACATCAAACTAAACGGTTTTTTTTAACCAATGACACAATCTGCACATGAAGAGAGAAAAAGGATTCCTATCTCAAACTCCTCAATCGAGGGCAATTAACAAAAACTGCACTTCTAAAAGCAGAGACATGGGATTTTACCCATGTCCTCCAGTTAATTCCAGAGCCAATTCTATTGACGATAGTAGAAAAACCAACTGCAAAATTCCACTCAAGTGCAGCCAGACGCGTGCGACGGGGGCTTCTCTACAAGATTTTGGCCCAAACCCCCGTGTGGACCTCTCGGGTAGCTTAGCTAGTAATAACATGGTCCCCATCACACACACACACACACACACACACATATATATATATATATATATATATTATAAAGTGGAATCAGAAGCTTTTCACGCGACAGCTTCATATTTTTTCTTATTTTTTGCACACATATATATAAAATAAAGTTGGGAAAAAATTTACAGTATATATCCCAAAATTGTAGCAGTCCAAGATTAGCAATAATAGACTTTCTAAACCACATCTAATCTCATAATTATCTAATCTACTCTATATGTATATATAGGCACACATATATCTCCAAATATACACACATACATGATACAAACTAGAATATGACAATAGTGTATAAATTCCTGGTTCAGTGCCTGCCCTCACTCGCGGATGCTCTTTTTGCCACGTTGGCTCACAAGTTTTTTTATTAGGGTTTGCCGTGTCAGTGTTTGTAAATAAATAAATATTTTTTAAGGCTAAAACAAATAGTTTTTTTTTGTTGTGAAAAGTGGGAAATCAAAAAGAGATATAAAGCTATAAAAGAGGAAATACATAAGCTCCAAGTTATTCCAACAAACATCAAATAGAAGCAAACCACTGGATCAGAGTAGTAGTAGTAGTAGAAAAATAAAGTTATGGTGGTGAATTGGCATGAACTGACAGTAATTTCAAATTTAGGGCAAATATATGCACGTGATATATGACAAATCAAAAAGGAGGACCCAAATAATGGAAAATTATGAGAGCATCAACAATATCAAAAAGTAGTTACGAACTAACCATGGTGAGCATAGGTGTAACCGCGCCTCCAAGTGTAGATGTGATCGCCTGGCTTTCGTTTGTTTTTGTCAATCCTGCCATACCAAACCCAACTCCCATCATCTAATGGACCATCAAAGATTAATATCATCATCACCATCGTTAATGAGAAAAATCCAATCATGAGAGACTTAAACATCCCCCCGAACAAAGGGGAAAACAACGACAGATAAAACAACAAAATCAAGCAAGCCACCATAAAATTGCAAAAAAAAAAGACACCATCTCCTCTTTGAAAGATGGATCTAGAAACCGGTAATATGGCTCCGTCTATTGGTAGATCAGATCTATAGAAGATATATATAATCGAATGTTGATTGTCATTGCTTTATCTTTGACCCAGGGCTTCTTATCACTGATGAGAAAAGAGAGAATCATGGTGAGAGAGAGAGAGAGAAAGAGAGAGAGTGAGAGAGAAAGTTTCTATGGTGTGTGTCGAGTGTATTAGTGTCAGTGTTGGGTATTCAACAATGATGCGGACTCTACAGTGTCACTAGGAGAGAGATAGAGTGGGTGTAATTTGTAGTGAGATTTGTTTGTGCCCCAAATATTATCCAATATATATATATATTAAAATAAAAGCCAAAGCTTCTGCCAAGTGACACTCCTTCCTCTCCCCCTTTCTTTCTCTCTATCTCTCTCCAAATTGCAATTAATATCAATAATAATTTGAGATTAATGCTAATGAAATTTAAATGAAAAATACACACACATATCTATATGTATATGTTATGTACATATACATATACATATAGATTAATGTCATTTTATATTCATTTTTTTTCCAAACATATTTGTAGAATATAGTATGAAATAAATATCTTAGACATTTCAATTTGGCCAATGCCAATTTTTTTTTATTTTATATGCAATTTTGGGATTTAAAAAGTTTATTCTTTATTTTTTTTGTATTGCTCCAATTTTAAGGTTCAATATTCCTCTTCTTTTGTTTTTTTCTTGACCTTTTTACAAAGAATTCATTGGCATTTTATATAACCAATTCACAATTGTTTTTACTTGCAAAATTAAAGATTCTACGAATTCTTTTAAAAATGTTAGATCCCTGAATTGCACAGGTATGAAAACAAAAACAATTCATTTTGCCAAATCAGCGCCTGTGTGGCAGCTTCTCTCTCTTTCTCTCTTACACTCACGCACACAATTTGGTTAAATTAGTAGTTGTGGAAGTGATTTCGGCGCCTATTATTATACGTTAGTTATTCGCATCTATTGAAGGCAAGTAAAACTCTTTTGACCAAAAATATGAAATAAAAATAAAAAATAAAAAGCACAAGCACAAGTACAAGCAAAGTATATCTAACATGTTAAAAATATATCAATGCAACTAAAGAAGAAACCCAATTTAAATAAGGTCAACATGAAAACAAAATTTTTTTATGTAGCTTGTACAATTAATCTCATTATTTTTCAGAAGTTTAATATATATATATATATATCTACGGAGAGGCACTTATGTGAATTTGGTCGAGTGAACTTACCCAGTGAACTGGCTTTTAAGCCTAAATTAAAGAATCCGCTGGCTACCCTGCTGACCCGCGGGTTCTGTTAGGCTTAAATGCTAATTCACTAGATAAATTCACAAGAGTGAGTCGACCTAGTTCACTTAAGAGTCTGACCGTATATATCTAATATATTTAATATATCTATATCAAAACAAAAAGTTTTAGCTATACCATGTTTCACATTCTAAAAAAAATATACTTATTTTCATTGTATACTTATAGTTACAATAAATTAAAAATATTATTAGGGGTGTTTACGAGCTGAGCCGAGCCTGCTCGCGAGCTTTCTCACGAGCTCGTGCAAATGAGTCGAGCTTTCTAGTGTTCGCGAACTTTTTCGTGAGCTTTTTAACAAGCTTTTTTGCACGCCCTTTTAAACTGTATAGTTTTATAATAAAACAATCTTTTATCAAGCCTATTTATGAAATGTGTCATATTTTCGCTAAAATTATATAGTTTTATAATTCATATATTTAAAAAGTCACTATACAAGCTATTTATCAAAGCTATAAACAAGCTTTTTCACGAGCCTGCTCACGAGCCTTAATCAATCGTGCTCACGAGCTCAAATGAGCGAGCCGAGCCTAGCCTTTATCGAGCCAAGCTTCGTGCCTTTGTTGAGCGGCTCATCTCGTTTACACCTCTTACATATGAACAATACATGAAATTTAAAGTTTAGAACTAAAAATTGCATGATTAACTCATCCATACATTTCTCTCCCCTCCATCTCTCCCTTAATTCCAATCACATATGTTTCTCACTCCCCTAAATCTAGATAACATTAGAACCATAGTCTCACATTTAAAATTCAAAAAAAATTTAGGTTAGTTAAACCATTAAATAAGAGGGCAATGCTAGGGGTACTAACAACTTCCACTAACACTTACTAACACACTCTGTCTCTCTCTCATAGTGGTACTGCGGGACCCACTGCGGACCCCACAGTACCACTAGGAGAGAGATAGAGTGTGTTAATAAGTGTTAGTGGAAGTTATTAGTACCCCAAATATTACTCTAAATAAGATAATCATCAAAATTCAATGTCATATTCTGGCATATCTAAAACTGATATAAATAGTGGGTATATTCTCCTTTTGACACGTTTACATTTATATATTCAATCTATTTTTATGCCAGAGTTCTTATTTTTCCACACTTACCAATTTCATTGTAGTGCACCATTCAAGTTATTTTGTTTATCTCCTTTTAAAATATTTTAAACTATGTTTTTTTTTTAATTTTTTAGGTGGAACTTGGGTGTTTTAGATGTAACATAGATAGTTACTTCAACATAGACAAATGACGATTACACATGGAGATGGTGTTATTTGACACTCCAATAAGGAGAAGGCAACGATGGCAACTAATGGCAACATGGAGATGGTGTTTTGTCAGCAAAAAAAAATACCGCAACGAATAGATATATATATTTTTTTTCGTTGGGTGACACAATGAAGATATTTCCAAACAAATGGTGTAATGGCAAATTGACAATGGGTTAATTTGACCATCCAAAACAGTAATAGGCTTCATTACGGTAATTACATTTATCTCTCTTTGTATACTTACTATCACACATATATATTGATATACATTTTGGGTTCTAATTTCTATGTACTGGTGACAAAAATGGAGAAGCTTTTGCTTCTGCCATGTGTCATTTTCTGTGAATTTTTATTATTTTCACATATTTTGTTATGTTAAATTGATATACAAATATTCAATTTTTATAAGATGTAAAATCAAATGATCAATATAAGTGGTTAACAACATTCAAATTAGAATCTTATCCATGAACTACTTGAGAGATAAGTTACAATATAAAAAATCAATTTTGTAAAATGAGATATTTGAAACTCATCTGTTAATATTTGTACATATGGTTTTGTTTTTGTTTTTTGTTTTTCTTTTTCTCTTGAGTTGGATAAATCTCATGCGTGGTTTCTTTTGAAGGAGATTGGTGAAGAAGACTTGGAATAGAAGACTGAAACCTAGCATTGTTTTTTTATTATTATTGTCACGCCCCGACGTAGCATAAATATGGAAAGCATTTAATTTTCTTTATGGATTCGTAGGTCGTGACAGTTTTGAAGGATCGATTCTGTCCTAAACGTCGAACAACATAAAATCATAAATCAGAGTAGAGCAATCAAGGCTTACAAATCTTTTCTAACTTAATAAATATTACAGCACGGGATCACCTAAAGGCACAGACCGCCTTGAAACAAAATATTATCTATCTACAATCATCCTTTTTACTAAACCAGTTCATAACATAAAACATAAGATAATGATAAACATTTTTTCTTCAAAAACAGTCTTTCTCAATTAGCATAGTCATAAGGTCCCTCTTGATTATCACCTGAAAAGCCTAGACACAAATGTCCAGGACGCATCAACGTCGTCAGCTTCGAGAAACTGGTGAGTACTAAAACATATGCTCGAATGTAAAACATACTCATTTACTATTTTCCATTTTTCAATTTCATTAATCAACGGGTTAGTCATCGAAATGAATCCAATTGATAAAACAGTAAGAATCACATTATAAACTTTGGTTCATAAAACATATGACCGTGCATGAGACCAATACAACCATCTCATCTTACCGACTCTTTTCTCTCGAAAACACAATACCCAACTCTCTCACACCAGTATCTTTGAAATACTCTGATAGCCACACTTTAGCACAGGGGTACCAGGGAGTGTCTAGTTTACCACCAGGGAGTGTCCAATGCCTCACGCTTTAGTACCTAATCCGCCTTCAAATACCAGAGGAAACCTCACGCAGTATCCGGACTCGGGGTACTAGGAAGTGTCCATAGGCCACACTTTAGCACTACTATGGGTGCCAGGGAATGTCCAAGTTTGGCGACACACACTTTAGCACTACCATGGGCGCTAGGGAGTGTCCAATTTTGCCACCGTCGCATTTCAAAGACACTCTAGCCGAAATCTCAAAAGCATCACACTTTGGTACACAATTACCAGGGAGTGTCCACAACACCATCTCAATCATATACTCTTTTTCACACTGACCAACACTCACCATGCATGTACAACTGACTCATGGAACTTTATACAAAAATATGTAAAGAACTGGAAACAAGAACATTATGTGTACAAGGATAATTGAGTCGTAATTCAACGCTTTTACAATCCAAACGTAGTAAACATGATTCTAATTTAATAAAAATTCCCAAATATAACCTTAACGGCCTTAAAAAGTTAATCCAAACAGACCCTTAGCAAAAAATAGACAAAAACCAGAAACTGCCAGGTCGCGCGGGCCGCCCGCGCGATATGCCTGTTTTCCGTTTTCTTTTAAAAACTTTTCTAACTGCCAGAAAACACAAGGATCGCGCGCGCGGGCCGGTCGCACGATCGTGCGTGCGAGCTCATGTAGTGGCTTCATCTTCTTCGCTGAAACTCCCTTGTTTTCAGTTTAAGGGGGTCTTTTGACCCATTTTGCAAATCCGAAGTAATTAGGACAAGTAATATATGAATCTCTTCAGTTTTCGTAAGGATTAAGAATTTACAATCAATTTAATACGAATCGATCCATAGCTTTCAAAAAAACTAAAAGATGACAAAACTTAATTTCTTATGTACTTTTTCATATGGATGATTTAGATTTTAAAACTTTAAATACAGCAACTATGATGTATAATCTTTCATAGTTATCTCAAAAAACGGATTTTGGTTAAGTTTGAGAAATTTTGATTTTTCAAGCTATGGTGTTCAAATGTAAAAGCTTCAATGGTGATATACCATTACACCTATAACCATAGCAAACAAACATGAATTTACAATCAGAGTGAGTAAAAAAAATACTCACTAAGATTAAGAATAGGGATATGTTGAGAAAGACTATCAAGATAAGAATCCAAACTCAAGCTATGGCTATGGGGGCCTTGAACTTCCTCTCTCTAAAATTTCTGAAGAACTCTTTGTTTTCTCTCTGAAATTCTTTCTATTTTCAATTTGTAATGAGCAAAAAGTGTGGAATTGTGTGTCACGCCCCGACGTAGCATAATTCAGGAAAGCATTTAATTTCCTTTATGGACTCGTAGGTCGTGACAAGTGAGTATGACCAATTGTCCCTGCAACAAATAACTTAACAAACAATTCTAGAGCAAAGGATACTAACAAAAAAAACATAAGCTCTGAAAAAAAAACTTACTAAACTATTACAACAGTCATAGTCTTAGGCACAAAACGCCTTATTCAAAAGTCCAAACTAGTTTATTACAAAACCCAAATTAAAAGACTTAGGAAATATAAAGCAGCCTCCTGGAAAGTCTCCTGACTCTAAGTAGCATAGTCAAAATACCCTGGCTTCTCCTGACCCTGAAAATCTGGACATACAGTCCAGGACGCATCAACGCCGTCAGCTTATGAAAGCTGGTGAGCAAAATAAACAAGTGCTCGCAATGTATATATAAGCATATAAACAACGGTGCAATTTAACTTTTAAAAGCAATAACTTCAAGGTTCCAATTCCAACATAAGCTACGGGGAAATAAAGAAAGCAATAAATATGTGACCATGCGTGAATAATGTAACACCTCATCTTTCTGACTCTTTTCTCTCAACAAAACTCAACACAACCAAACCATTATCTTAGATACCAGGAATACTATCCGATCGATATCCAAAAGAGCACACCAAACCATCGCTTCAGATACCAGGAATAATATCCGATCAATATCCGAAACAAGCGCCTTAGATACCAGGAATAATATCCGATCGATATCTAAGCCGTACACAACACTACCACCATCGCTTCGGATATCAGGAATACTATCCGATCAATATCCGAAACGCGCGCCTTAGATACCAGGAATACTATCCGATCGATATCTAAGTCGTACACAACACTGTCGCCTCCAATACCAGGAATAATATCCGATCGATATTGAGGTCGCACAACTAGAACGCCACTCTTTACTCTTTTCACACTTTCTCACACACATGCATGTTGACACAACCTCAACCCTAATATGTATGTCAATGTTTCATAAATAACACCATTAATAAATCACATGAATGTCATCAAACTTTAAACATAAAGGAATTCACAGAATTAAAGAAATAATACGCGTACGGGGATTGAAAATTCGTAATTCATTGCCTTAATCATTTTAAACATAACTAATAGCATTCTAAATAAACTGCTACTGAAATCCTCGTTTTCTGTCCAAACGGTGCAGAATCTGAGAAAATTGCATTAGACGAAAAGTGTGCAGAATCGAGTTTTACTTGGGACAACGCGGGCAGAACCTTAAATTTCATTCGTTTTCCTAACAAAAGTCTGAAAACAAAATTCTGCTACTGTTAAAATTAAAAGAGAAAATATTAGATTGAATTTCTAATATACTTTGAAGTAATGCCATTAAAAATGAGTTATAATTTGTATACATGAATTACATATCAACAGAAAGCTCTTTGAGTCTAGTTTCCAACGCTTCAAACCGTGCGCGTTTTCGAGTTTCCTAGAGGAAGATATGGTCGTTTTAGTAAAAGCCGTCAATGCTGAAAAATGTCAATCGATTGACAAAAGTGTCAATCGATTGAATGATATGTCAATCGATTGGAACACATGTCAATCGATTGAATAACATGTCAATCGATTGGATATGTTTCCAATCGATTGGTATCAGCAGTTTCTCCCCTGTTACGAATTTGAAGCCTGTTTTTGACCCATTTCTCAATTCTGTTCCAACCAAGACATGTAATATATGGATTTCTTCGTTTTTCCGCGTAGATTAAGAATACGCGATCGGTTTTAACTAATTTCAATCGTAGCTCTCGGATTTCACGTAAAACCGAGAGGTGACAAAACTTTGAATCAATGGTACGTCGCGATACGGATGAATTAAGCCGTAGTATTCGAAACACAGCTTATTGGGACTAAGATCTTTCATTCCCAATTCACAGAATTGATTTTGGTTAACTTTTGTAAAACTCCAATTTTTAAGCTTTAATGGTGTATCTATATATATACACATATACACACATATATACACTGAAATATACATATATAAACTTTGGGAGTGAGTTTATAATACTCACAGAGACGATTATACAGAAATTTAAAGGCCGAGAACTTCCGCCGTAATAATCCGTAGTTGAGAATTTCCTCCTCCGTTCTTGATTTTGGTAACCCAATATGTGTATATATATATATATATGTATACTGTATGTGTGTTATGTGTGTTATCTGTGTGTGTGTGTTATCTGCCGAGAGAGAGAGAAAGAGCTGCAGAGAGATAAATGAGAGATAGAGAGTCTGATAGATTGAGTGATTGATGAGAGATAGTGAAATGGGGGGAATTAGTGGGTGTATATATCATATGCAAAGTGCTTAGCACTATGCATATAAAACACACATGACACTTCACACACACTCACAAAGCACTTCCAGCACCAAGATACGCACACTGCACTAATGTGTACACAAGATACCCTTGTGTGTGTTGAGCTCACGCAATGATACACACACACAGGTAAAATTATACTGCCCATTTCTAAAACTGGTATTTTACGGTTGAAATAAAAATACAGAAAATTATATTAATGTAGGAATTTAATTCCCGGTTATACAAAAATATAGACATCGATTTTGAAACCATAGAAAATGTTTTAAAAATTACGGTTTGACCCCAGATAATTATTACAAAGAGAAATTAAATTAAAATACTCATGGAAATAAAATGAAATATTTATTTATTAATGATAATAAAATACAGGGCGTTACACCCTACCCACCTTAACAGAGATTTCGCCCCGAAATCTGAGCTAACAATCCTGAAACAACTCGGGGTATCTAGTCCTCATGTCTGACTCTAACTCCCATGACGCCTCTCCTTCGTCATGATGCCTCCACTGAACCTTAACCAAAGGAACGTCTCTTCTTCTCAGCCTCTTGATACTCTGGTCAAGAATCCTCACAGGTCTATCCTTGTAGACAACATTCTGACTCGTCTCAATATCATCAAAATTAACCACATGTGAAGGGTCCCGTATGTATTTCCTTAACATACTAACATGGAACACATTATGAACACCAGACATCTTTGGTGGCAACGCGAGCCGATAAGCCACTTTCCCAACACGCTCCAAAATCTCGAACGGTCCGATGAAACGAGGTGCCAATTTCCCTCTCTTCTGACCAAAACGTATTATTCCACGAACAGGTGAAACCTTAAGGAGTACGTGATCTCCAATACTGAACTCCAAGTCCTTTCGACGTCGATCCGCATAACTCTTGTGTCTACTCTGTGCAGTTTTCATCCTTTCCTTGACCAGTGAAATCTTCTCATTGGTCTCTCTCACCAAATCTGGTCCTAACAGTTCTGTGTCTCCCACTTCAGCCCAGCACAACGGAGATCGACATGGCCGTCCGTACAAAGCTTCGAACGGCGCCATCCCAATACTCGAGTGATAACTGTTGTTATACGCAAATTCAACCAAAGGTAAGTGCGTCTCCCAAGATTCTTCAAAGTCAATTGCACAAGCTCTGAGCATATCTTCCATAATCTGATTAACACGCTCGGTCTGCCCATCGGTCTGAGGATGGAATGCAGTACTTATCTTGAGCGAAGTTCCCATAGCCTTCTGCAGACTTTCCCAAAATCCCGAGGTAAAACGTGCATCGCGGTCTGATACAATTGACACAGGCGCACCGTGCAGTCGCACCACTTGCTGTAGGTACATTCGACTCATCCTTTCTACTGGGTAAGTCATATTGTACGCGATAAAGTGTGCAGACTTCGTCAAACGATCCACAATTACCCAAATCGCGTCATGATTCTGTTGTGACCGGGGTAATCCAACCACGAAATCCATAGTTATGTGCTCCCACTTCCATCCCGGAACAGGTAAGGGTTGCAACAATCCCGAGGGTCTCTGATGTTCGGCCTTCACTTGTTGACAAGTCAAACATTTAGACACAAACTCGGCTACTTCTCGTTTCATCCCTTCCCACCAGAAGTTTCTCTTCAGGTCTTTATACATCTTTGTTCCTCCTGGGTGTACTGTCAGTCTCGATTTATGTGCTTCTTCGAGAATTTCTTTTCTCAAACCTCCTGAATCTGGCACACACAATCTGTCTCGACATCGGTATCCTCCATCGGCCCCAACCTTCCATTCTGTCGGGTCCTTCTCTAACATCTTGGCGAACCATGCTTGAAACTTCTCATCTTCCTTCTGGGCTTCGATGATTCGACTCACAAGTGTTGGTTGTACTACCAAGCATCCAAAGTGTTGCCCGATACTTTCCTCAGAAATCTGCACATCAAATTCTGTTATTGTCTCCAAGGCTTTCCATTCCCTCAACATCAATGAAGCAATCATTCCTTGAGGTTTCCGGCTTAGGGCGTCAGCGACTACGTTTGCCTTACCGGGGTGGTACTCTAATGTGAAGTCGTAGTCCTTGATCAGTTCCATCCACCGACGTTGCCTCATATTCAACTCCTTCTGAGTAAACAAATACTTAAGGCTTTTGTGATCTGAGAACAAATCAAATTTCTCCCCATAGAGGTAGTGTCTCCAGATCTTAAGCGCGAACACTACTGCTGCCAGCTCTAAATCATGAGTTGGGTAGTTCAATTCATTCGGCTTCAACTGTCTTGAACCATAGGCGATAACCTTTCCGTCTTGCATAAGGACACATCCCAATCCTTGATACGAGGCGTCACTAAAAATAGTGAACTTCTCACCATCCCTTGGTATCGCAAGCACTGGCGCCGTTGTCAATTTCTCTTTCAATTTCAGAAAAGCGCGTTCATGCTTATCAGTCCATTCAAACTTCAAATCTTTCTTAGTCAAACCAGTTAACGGGGCTGCTATCTTCGAGAAACCTTCCACAAATTTCCGATAGTAACCAGCTAGTCCCAGAAAACTTCTGACTTCTGTAGCATTGGTCGGCCGAGTCCAATTCGCCACTGCATCGGTCTTTGATGAGTCAACCGCGATTCCTTGTTGAGAGATCACATGCCCGAGAAACTTAACTTCCTGAAGCCAGAATTCACACTTGCTGAATTTAGCATACAGGCGGTGATCCTTGAGAGTCTGCAACACGATCCTCAGATGTTGTTCATGCTCTTCCTCTGACTTGGAATAGATCAAAATATCATCAATAAAGACAATAACGAACTGATCTAAGTATGGCTTGAATACTCTGTTCATCAAGTCCATAAACACAGCTGGAGCATTTGTCATCCCAAACGGCATTACTAAGAACTCATAGTGTCCGTATCTCGTCCTGAAAGCAGTCTTAGGTATGTCTTCCTTCCGCACCCTCAACTGGTGATACCCTGACCGTAGATCAATTTTAGAAAAGGTCGTGGCTCCTTGCAACTGATCAAACAGATCGTCTATCCGAGGTAAAGGATACTTATTCTTGATAGTAACCTTATTCAGTTCTCGGTAGTCAATACACAGCCGCATTGACCCATCCTTCTTCTTCACAAACAACACTGGTGCTCCCCAGGGTGAAGTACTTGGACGAACAAAACCTAACTTCTCAAGTTCTTGAACTTGTTCCTTCAGCTCCAACAACTCTGTAGGGGCCATCCTGTAGGGAACCTTGGTTATAGGTCGAGTACCTGGCACTAATTCCACACAGAATTCTATGTCCCTTTCCGGCGGTAATCCTGAAATATCTCGGAATACTTCCTCGAACTCTTTGATTACCGGTATAGATGATACTGTCACCTCTGCACTGACAACCTCAATGTTTGCTAGGCATCTAGTGAGGAACATATCACCCGAAGGGTTACATTGGAAATCGAAGAGTTGATTCCCCTTGTCCGCAAATGTGATCTTTTTCTTTGCACAATCCAACTTCGCATGATTCTTCTCGAGCCAATCCATTCCCAGGATTATATCGAACTCCTTCATCGACAGAACCACCAATCTCGCCAAAAGGTCGCGGTCTCCAAACCGAAGAGGACAATCCTTACACACATGTAATAACTTGACTGTGGTCCCTAAGGGTGAGACAGCACTCAAAGCTTCCTCTAAACGATGCGGTATGATACCCAACTTCTGAACGATCTTAACAGATATAAAAGAATGTGTAGCACCCGTGTCGAATAAAACTTTAACATGAGAGTTAAACAAAGTTAGAGTACCTTCCACTGCTCGTTGCTCGGGCGGTCCCTCCTCATTGGTACCTTCTTCATACCCTGTCTCCTCATAGCCAGCAGCCTCGGGAATGACAGCATTCAGACGGGCTTGTCCTTGCTGACCATAGTTACCTTTCCTAGGAGCCTTGCATTCTGGACTTATGTGACCTGGCATGCCACAATTATAGCACACAACTCCTGAACGATCCGAACGCCTAGGTGCTCTGCAATCTTTAGCTCGATGACCGGGAACTCCACAATTGAAGCAGTTGTTGTTTTTGGCCCCTTCTATTGCTAGAGGCTGATACTGCTGAACTGCTTGTGTCTGTTGAGGTTTCTTCCCTCCATCCCAGGTCCTTTTCTGTCCTTGAGGGTACCCTGGTTTCTGTCCGGGATAACCCTTTTGCGGAGGTCGATTTCCAAGCGGCTTCGAATTCTGACACCCATCATTCTCTAACCCCGTAGCCAATCTTACCAGAGCTTCAAATGACTGGCCCAGATGCCCCATAGTCAAATGTCTGAGAGACAGGTTGAGACCTCGGTGATACTTCTTGATTTTCCTCTGGGGTGTGTCCACCATATGTGGAGCAAAGCGAGACAGACGCTCAAATCGAGTAGTGTACTCTCGGACAGTCAGATTCCCTTGAGTCAACTCCATAAACTCTTTTTCCCTCTTGTCCTTCTCTTCTTCGGGGAAATACTTCTCGAGAAACCTTTCCTTGAACACCACCCACGGCATTCTCCTTGCAGCTTCTTCCCCTATGGTCGCCTTTTCTGCATCCCACCAATCAGCTGCTGCATAAGACAACTGAAAGATAGCCAGACGCTTCTTTTCCAGATCAGTGCACTCTATGGTCTCAAAGATACGCTCCATCTGACGTAGCCACTGTTCCGCTTGCCAGGGTTCATCAGTTCCAGCAAAATACTCAGGTCGCAGAGCGCGAAACTCCTTGAGAAGCTTGTCTCCAGTCTGGTGGGCTTGCCTCCCATTCCCGTTGTAATCCCCATTCTGATTATTGTTCCTTGCGTTCTGATCACTAACCCTCTCCAACCTCCTTACAAAAGCTTCGAACATCCCGGTTGGATCTATTACTGGCGGTGCATCTTCAATAGCGGGACGATTCCTGAGATTTCTTCTAGCCATCTGATCGAGAGAACGGTACCTATCCATCAATCAACAGAATTCGGTCAATCTCTCGAGAATAAAGAAAATTCTAAACGATAGAAAGCGACTAGACACGGAATAAAGTCGAACTATCTTATCTCAATTCTATCTTAACGGGAGATCTTATGTGTTCTGGACAATTGATCGAGCCATAACCTGGCTCTGATACCAAAAAGCCTGTCACGCCCCGACGTAGCATAATTCAGGAAAGCATTTAATTTCCTTTATGGACTCGTAGGTCGTGACAAGTGAGTATGACCAATTGTCCCTGCAACAAATAACTTAACAAACAATTCTAGAGCAAAGGATACTAACAAAAAAAACATAAGCTCTGAAAAAAAAACTTACTAAACTATTACAACAGTCATAGTCTTAGGCACAAAACGCCTTATTCAAAAGTCCAAACTAGTTTATTACAAAACCCAAATTAAAAGACTTAGGAAATATAAAGCAGCCTCCTGGAAAGTCTCCTGACTCTAAGTAGCATAGTCAAAATACCCTGGCTTCTCCTGACCCTGAAAATCTGGACATACAGTCCAGGACGCATCAACGCCGTCAGCTTATGAAAGCTGGTGAGCAAAATAAACAAGTGCTCGCAATGTATATATAAGCATATAAACAACGGTGCAATTTAACTTTTAAAAGCAATAACTTCAAGGTTCCAATTCCAACATAAGCTACGGGGAAATAAAGAAAGCAATAAATATGTGACCATGCGTGAATAATGTAACACCTCATCTTTCTGACTCTTTTCTCTCAACAAAACTCAACACAACCAAACCATTATCTTAGATACCAGGAATACTATCCGATCGATATCCAAAAGAGCACACCAAACCATCGCTTCAGATACCAGGAATAATATCCGATCAATATCCGAAACAAGCGCCTTAGATACCAGGAATAATATCCGATCGATATCTAAGCCGTACACAACACTACCACCATCGCTTCGGATATCAGGAATACTATCCGATCAATATCCGAAACGCGCGCCTTAGATACCAGGAATACTATCCGATCGATATCTAAGTCGTACACAACACTGTCGCCTCCAATACCAGGAATAATATCCGATCGATATTGAGGTCGCACAACTAGAACGCCACTCTTTACTCTTTTCACACTTTCTCACACACATGCATGTTGACACAACCTCAACTCTAATATGTATGTCAATGTTTCATAAATAACACCATTAATAAATCACATGAATGTCATCAAACTTTAAACATAAAGGAATTCACAGAATTAAAGAAATAATACGCGTACGGGGATTGAAAATTCGTAATTCATTGCCTTAATCATTTTAAACATAACTAATAGCATTCTAAATAAACTGCTACTGAAATCCTCGTTTTCTGTCCAAACGGTGCAGAATCTGAGAAAATTGCATTAGACGAAAAGTGTGCAGAATCGAGTTTTACTTGGGACAACGCGGGCAGAACCTTAAATTTCATTCGTTTTCCTAACAAAAGTCTGAAAACAAAATTCTGCTACTGTTAAAATTAAAAGAGAAAATATTAGATTGAATTTCTAATATACTTTGAAGTAATGCCATTAAAAATGAGTTATAATTTGTATACATGAATTACATATCAACAGAAAGCTCTTTGAGTCTAGTTTCCAACGCTTCAAACCGTGCGCGTTTTCGAGTTTCCTAGAGGAAGATATGGTCGTTTTAGTAAAAGCCGTCAATGCTGAAAAATGTCAATCGATTGACAAAAGTGTCAATCGATTGAATGATATGTCAATCGATTGGAACACATGTCAATCGATTGAATAACATGTCAATCGATTGGATATGTTTCCAATCGATTGGTATCAGCAGTTTCTCCCCTGTTACGAATTTGAAGCCTGTTTTTGACCCATTTCTCAATTCTGTTCCAACCAAGACATGTAATATATGGATTTCTTCGTTTTTCCGCGTAGATTAAGAATACGCGATCGGTTTTAACTAATTTCAATCGTAGCTCTCGGATTTCACGTAAAACCGAGAGGTGACAAAACTTTGAATCAATGGTACGTCGCGATACGGATGAATTAAGCCGTAGTATTCGAAACACAGCTTATTGGGACTAAGATCTTTCATTCCCAATTCACAGAATTGATTTTGGTTAACTTTTGTAAAACTCCAATTTTTAAGCTTTAATGGTGTATCTATATATATACACATATACACACATATATACACTGAAATATACATATATAAACTTTGGGAGTGAGTTTATAATACTCACAGAGACGATTATACAGAAATTTAAAGGCCGAGAACTTCCGCCGTAATAATCCGTAATTGAGAATTTCCTCCTCCGTTCTTGATTTTGGTAACCCAATATGTGTATATATATATATATGTATACTGTATGTGTGTTATGTGTGTTATCTGTGTGTGTGTGTTATCTGCCGAGAGAGAGAGAAAGAGCTGCAGAGAGATAAATGAGAGATAGAGAGTCTGATAGATTGAGTGATTGATGAGAGATAGTGAAATGGGGGGAATTAGTGGGTGTATATATCATATGCAAAGTGCTTAGCACTATGCATATAAAACACACATGACACTTCACACACACTCACAAAGCACTTCCAGCACCAAGATACGCACACTGCACTAATGTGTACACAAGATACCCTTGTGTGTGTTGAGCTCACGCAATGATACACACACACAGGTAAAATTATACTGCCCATTTCTAAAACTGGTATTTTACGGTTGAAATAAAAATACAGAAAATTATATTAATGTAGGAATTTAATTCCCGGTTATACAAAAATATAGACATCGATTTTGAAACCATAGAAAATGTTTTAAAAATTACGGTTTGACCCCAGATAATTATTACAAAGAGAAATTAAATTAAAATACTCATGGAAATAAAATGAAATATTTATTTATTAATGATAATAAAATACAGGGCGTTACATTGTGTGGGTAGTAGAGATTGGGGTGAGTATAAATAAACTTCTCTGAACTTGGCCTCCAAGTTAAATCTTCAATACTCAACAAAATCAATTAAACACACATATGCATAAATCACAACAATTATACATACGTGTATGTGTATAATCAGCTGTAGAAGGATTGAGAGGGTGCTATAGGTTAGTAGGGGTCAAGGTGAAGTGTTTGGGAAATTAGGCTTAGGGCACAACAACCATACATACAAGAAATACATCTCCAAACAAGGCACAAGCCAATTGCCTAGGAATCACTTATCATGTTTGGCAAAATAGCTTATGGCATAAAGATATAACACTCTCACAATGCATAGCCAAACAAAGCCCTAACCAATCATTAGTTTCCATAATTGGAAATAAAGCAAAAGTCTAATAAGACTTTACGTCACTTTCAAAATCCGTGGAAACTCATCGCGGCGCGGATATTTTTGAACATAAACTGGTATTTCCGCGACGCAAGGATCACCACAAAAATACAGAAAATTCATTTTAAGGTAAGAAACAATTTTCTGGTTATATAAAATATAGTTTGAGTCGAGAGAAATTATTTTCATTATTTTGAAATACAGGTTTTGAAATTTAACACAGGTATCACTAAAATTTATAAAATTGCAGTTTAACCCTAAAAGAAATTCCAATATGAAATAAAACAAGTAACCAGATCTAACACATAAGAATTTTAATTAAAATAAAAGAAGACAATACAATTTGAATTTAAATACGACAATGCAAATACAAATAATTAGATGAAAATGCAGGTTTTACAATTATATTCAAATAAGTTTGAAAGTTTATACACTAATTTTGCGAGTATGAATACAGTGCCATTTGGATATTTTGGGTTAAGTAGAGTACTTGAACAAGATCATATACAATAGCAACCGTAAATAGTGACAAAGACAAGTTAATTTTATAAACTGATATAACATAAAATAACCAATAAATCTCATGCTATAAAAATAATAGTAATTAAAATAAAAATTAAATCTCAATAACTGTGAGTGATCACATTGTATAACAGAAAGTAATCATACTCATTTATAATATTATAGACAAATAGAAGACGACTACGAAACAAACCAATTGCATCCAACTAATTTTTCATTCATTAGGTTGATTAATATGTCACACAATAATGTTCATCATTTTTATGCCGATATGGTTCATGATTTACATGTCAATGAATATGCAAACTTTATTTCTTTTCCATTATTTTCGTCATTTACTTCTAATTTTTTTAATGGCATAATATTTTTTTTGTTTCATAAGGAACCCATCTGTGCGGGGTCATAACTTTTTTTTTTTTTAACTATTCTTAATCCAACATAATTATCATAAACTGTCCTTATATGTAATTGATCCTAAGTAAAATACAAAAAATTTAATTTTGCAACGAAAAATGGTTTGGTTTAAACATTTCACATCCTAACAAGTGTATCTTTTAATTTTTTTTTTCAGATTCCTTCCAATTCCGAAATTTGTACTTTCTTCAAGCATATCATCAAATTCTTCAATGTCTTTATTTAATTTGCTATGGTGTGTATATAGGGTATTAATGTGGGGGAATTTTTGTCCAATATAGATTAAGGGACTTATTGATACACATTTTTCTTAAGAGTGCTGTTTTGATCACCTTAAATTGCTCACCCAACTTTCCCATCGACTAATATGCAGTGGGATCCGTGACTTTTACTATAAATTAATCCTTATTTAATCCTAGGTCTCACTACATCAACCAATTAGAGAGTTGGATGAGCAAAAATCAATTCTTTTCTTAATTGTTCTTCAACCAACATAATTTTCATGAGAGTAATGCTATGCTTCCCAAATCTACATATCAAATGATATGACAGTGAGCCATTGACTTCTGATTAGATGATGTAAAATGGTCCCATCATTATTGTCAATGGGCCCACGACCACATCATTTGGGATGAGGATTTAGGATTAAAATTTGAAAAGTGTAGCATTACTTTTTGGGTGCTCCAATGGACTCTACAATCATGAGAGCTCCTTTGTGCTAGATAAATATGATAAGAGAGAGTTTGTGCATTTGGAGAGCTTTTTAAAATTAAAATAATGAAAAGTTGAATTATCTGGCCCATATCAAGAGAAAAAGTTCGTACCAGAAAAGAGATATTTAGTGGCAACTTTTTTAATTATGGCTAGAGTCTTATCACTAAAGTACACATTTTAATGACAAGTAAAGAGGTGGTCATACAAATTTACAAAGTACTGTTATAAAACTAGTAATAAAACTAATAATAAAGTAAGCAAACAAATATACAATCACATAAGGAGACACATATATTTCAGGTGGTTCGGCAATTTGCCTACGTCCACTGCGGAGGGAGTTGTATTATTACCTGAAGAAATGGTATATCTCAGGCACTTGAACTATCAACGTATTACAACACACTAATATTTTCCTCACTTTCTCTCCTTCTCTTCTATGGATCTATCTCTCTTCTACGTACTCATTCTTCATTGAGCTTGAAGCTCAATTTATAGACCTTCAATAATATAGAGCATTTAATGCTCTAGACAAACATAGTAAGCCTTGGAGGTAGGCCTTTGACAAATGTAATGATAGGCTTTGAGAGTTGTAGACATTCATTAATGTGGATACATAATGTGGACATATTTTATAACACTCCCCCTTGAATGTCTATAACTTATATTATTGAATAAATGGCTCCCCCTCATGTTGGCATCAGTATGATTTTATGAAAGCTCTTGGAGTCGGCGCATCCCAATGTTATACACTAGCTTCTTGAATGTTGAAGTTGGTAATGCCTTGGTGAATAAATTCGCAAGATTATCATTGTAGCGTATCTGTTGAACATTGATTTCACCTTCCTCTTGGAGCTCATGTGTATGGATGAATTTTGGTGAGATGTGCTTGGTTCTATCACTTTTAATGAATCCCCCTCTGATTTGTGCAACACATGCAGCATTATCTTCATAGAGTGTTGTCGGGATATCCTTGATAGACGATAAGTCACATGATTTTCGAATATGCTGGATCATGGATCTCAACCAAACACATTCACGACTGGCCTCATGTAGTGCAATGATTTCAGAATGATTTGAAGAGGTGGCTGTCAATGTTTGCTTCATAGATCGCCATGACATGGCAGTATTGCCACAAGTAAATACATAGCCTGTTTGAGATCGAGCCTTGTATGGATCAGAGAGATAACCAGCATCGGCATGTCCAACTAATGGTGATTTGGATCCTTTTGAATAAAATAATCCCAAGTCAATTGTACCACGAAGATAGCGAAAAATGTGCTTGATACCATTCCAATGTCGTCGAGTTGGTGCTGAGCTAAATCTTGCAAGCAGATTGACAGAAAAAGCGATATCTGGTCGTGTACAATTTGCCAAATACATAAGAGCACCAATAGCGCTCA
Source organism: Hydrangea macrophylla (assembly GCA_033977485.1). Lineage (NCBI taxonomy): Eukaryota > Viridiplantae > Streptophyta > Magnoliopsida > Cornales > Hydrangeaceae > Hydrangea > Hydrangea macrophylla. Next base: position 97,805,957 of record CM066997.1, on the reverse strand, counting down.
GATATTGTCACACCCGTTCCAGAAAATCATTGTTTTATCATGCATCATTTGAGATTTTTTTGGAATTATTAATGTTATTAATAATTTGAGTTGGGGTTGACTGTGAGTCAACGGTAAGGTGTCAGTGAGGACACGGGAACATGGAAATTCATATTGCATGATCATGAGTAAATGACATTTATATGATTTAAATGTTATTTGACTTTATCTGGTATTTCTATGAATAGTAATTATACCTGTGTAGTATAATTCTGGAAATCTTCGATATTGTTATATCATTTTGAGAACTGTGGTGAGAACGTGAGTGATACGTAATTAAAAAGGTAGGTTGTGTAGAGATTCCACATAATATAATTTCCGGACGTTATTTTTGGGACCCAAACGAGACTTAGTCGAAAACTTTTGAAATTTGTAGTTTTTACTCGTAAAGTTATAAAATGGGCATGCGCGACGTTTCATGGATTAATGAGAAGTTTGAGAAACTTGCGGGGAGGTAAACGTAATTTCCAGAACTTTTGTCTATATATAGATGAGAATGAGATTTCATTCTCATCCAAAACTCAAAATATCTAGAGATAGGGGAGAGAGAGAGGAGATTTGTTTCTCCGGGCCTTGCGACGCCGATCGACGACCGTTAGTCCGTCAGATTTTCTCCAGATTTCAGATTTGAACTCGTGGAGGTAAGATCTACGTTTTGATACCACTTAGGCCGTGTTTGGCTAAGTTTTGTAAAAATATTAATTCTAGACTTTTGGGAAAAATCAGGTAAAACTTGTAAGAATTTCCTCAAATTCGAAATCCGGCGATTATTTAGCCTCCTAGTCGATCCTTCAAAGTTTGAGGGAAATCGCACGAGGTATGAAGTCCTAACTAGTGAAATATAGAGAAATACATGTTTTATATTTCGACGACGAAATTGTGATCTGGGCAAAATCCATGTGTTAATTGTAGGCCCGTTAATTATGCACGCGCTAAATTGTGAAAAGCATGTCTAAATTTACGCGAGCACGTTGAGTTGTCTATGTGGGTCAAAGGGGAGTCTTATACAAATTCATGCCGACGTAAGCTTCTCGATGTTTGAGAATTTGAGTAGCGACGTCTACTGTGCATGGTTGATAGACTTGGACTTGCCATGGCACTTGTGGATACAATGGTTGATAGACTTAGACTTGCCATTGGTATCGCGGTTTAAGGCTTGGACTTGCCGCTACCGGATGAATGCGTATTTTTCTCCCTAGAGACTATTGTATGATTTATGAGATTAAAGCATGTTTTATCATATATTGCATATGTTAGAACTTGTACGCTCAGCATATAGCTGAGCAGTGGAGATGTACTCCATTGCAGGTAAGAAGAAAGACAAGAAGAAGCGCGATGAGTGAGGCCGATGAACAACGGAGGAATTACACTTGTAATTGTTTTTGTTTTAAATCCTAAACTAGTATAAGGATTTGAAATTTGTAATATGTTGTGATAGAACCATGGATTAGTTTCGCAGTATTGTAATCTTGTAATTGAACGTCTGTGGTTATGTTTTAAATGTTGAAATCAGTTATGGTTGTGATTGTTGTTGGTTTTGAGTAGCAAGAGTTGTTAAATTTTTCAACACAGGGCTGCCAGCAGGGGAGCAGTCGACTGGACCCAGGATCAGTCGACTGGACCCTGTATAATTGAGACACTGAAAGTATATTATAAGAGAAGCAGTCGACTGACCCCATGGACAGTCGACTGAACACTATTGATTTTGGCTACTGCTTCCATTAATTGAAAAGCAGTCGACTGGGTCCCCAGATCAGTCGATTGTACCCCTTTTTGACTTGTTGCATTTTGGGTTCTGCTTAACGCAGTCGACTGGGCAGTCGACTGGATTTCTGTTGAGGTTTAGGATTTTAGTTTCTGCCGGGCACAGTCGACTGGACAGTCGACTGAACCTCTGTATTTTGAAATGGATTCTTGTGAACACTTTTAATTGAACAAAACTTTTTGTAACTCCGTTTTTCAATGGATTTTATAACTCAGAAGGGAATGTTTCCTAAGTTTTAAACTACCAGGGTTGTTTTAAAGTATTACTTATCCGCTGCGTATAGTTACATGATTTTGGGTTGAGCCTTGGTGGCGTGCCACGTGTCCTATTTCCACGCGTAGTGGGATGGGTCGTGACATTTATTGGTATCAGAGCGTTAGGTAACAAAACTTTGGGAACGTTCGACGACGAGTGGAGTGTTGAGGGAATTGTCACATGTTTTATATTACATCCATACATATTAGAGATGTTTGATGCATATGGTATGTTGTTATACATACATGATTATGTTATTTGTCATGCATGCATAGTGTTTATGCATTGAGAACTACAGGATTGTAATCATGAGTGATGAAGAGCGAGAACTGTCGCCGCACACACGATGTATGAATGAAATGGCAGAAATGATGGGGAATATGGGGGAGATGATCCGAAATATAGCAGAACGGTTGCCTCCAATAGCTACATTGGAGCCAGAGCCGATAGTATTAGTTCATGCGCCTGAGAATAGAGGGATGAGATCAATATCCGAACAATTCGCTCAAAAGAAACCAATGGAATTTCATGGGACGCCTGATACAACATTGGCAGAACATTGGGTCATGGACATGGAACGAATTTTTAGATCTATTCCGATGTCAGATACGGAGAAGATTGAGAACGCAAGTGATGTACTGCGGGGTGAAGCCCAGAACTGGTGGGTGAATGTACTAGATCAAGGGGCACCGATTACGTGGGAAAGGTTTAAGGCAGAATTCAATCGCCGATTCTTTCCGCGAGCCGCCTATAATGCAAAGAAACGAGAGTTTGATAACTTGAAGCAGGGGGATATGACCGTAACCGAATATACTTCCAAGTACAACGCTTTGTTGAGATTTGGAAAGGGTTCTGTACCAGAAGAGGAAGATAGGGCAAGAAAATTTGAAGAGGGTTTAAGGGATAATATCCGGTTGAGAGTAGAGACCTATGAGCATTCAACTGTTGCCGCAGTACAACAAACGGCGCTAGTGGCCGAGAGTGGAATGGAAAGGTCGAGGCAAAATCAATCCGGTAAACGAAGCAATGAGAGTGGGGATAGGAACCAAGGAGGATTCTTCAAGAAGCTGTTTCAAAGAGTCTCTGGTTCTAGTTTCAGTGATTTCAAGAGAACGCCAAGTAACATACCATTGTGTTCGCTTTGCAACAGACCACACTCAGGCCGATGTTTCATGACCAAACCCCAGAACAGGAACCAAGGCGGGGGTAGTACTAATTCGACGCCCAACATGAGAGGCAAGTGTTATGATTGTGGAGTGTTTGGACATCAAGCCAGGGATTGCCCGAGGAAGTATCCTCAGCAAGGAGCTAGTTCTATGGCTTCCAGTGGGTCAAAGCCTAAACAATCCAATGACGGGGGACAAAGGACGGAACAACGTCAAGGAAGAGCATATCAGATGAACCCAGGAGATATGACTGCTTCCGAGACAGTAGTCTCAGGTATGGTGCTTGTATGTTCGCACTTAGCACGCATACTTGTTGACTCGGGATCTACGCATTCATTTGTGTCGCATGCTTTTGTTGAACATTTGAATGTTAAATCGGCACCGTTAGGATATGAATTGTCTATTGCTGTGCCACTTAGTAAATCGATAATGACGTCTACTGTATATAAGAACTGTGAAATCAAATTAGGCGAGAAGTTGATGACCGTAGACCTTATACCGATTGTGGTGAATCATTTCGATGTAATATTGGGGATGGATTGGTTAGCCCTTAACCAAGCTACGATAGATTGTGAACGGAAAGAAGTTAATTTTCGATCACCGGTACATGGGAATTTTTGTTTCCAAGGGAATGGGGTTATACCGCCGCCGTACTTGATTTCAGCAATTCGAGCGGGGAAGTTATTGAAAAAGGGATGTCAAGGATTTCTATGTTCAGTGCTTGATGACTCAACGACCGAATTAAAAGTAGAAGACATTCCGATAGTGCGAGAATATCCCGATGTATTTCCTGATGACTTACCAGACGTCCTGATTGAGAGGGAAATTGAATTCACCATTGAGGTAAAGCCAGACTCAAGACCGGTATCAAAGGCGCCGTATAGAATGGCGCCAGCAGAATTGAAAGAGCTGAAAATCCAATTACAAGAGTTACTTGACAAGGGTTTCATTCGACCAAGTATTTCGCCGTGGGGAGCTCCAGTGTTGTTTGTAAAGAAGAAAGATGGTTCGATGAGAATGTGTGTTGATTATCGGGAACTGAACAAGTTGACGATTAAGAACAAGTACCCGTTACCCAGAATCGATGACCTATTTGATCAACTTCGTGGGGCACAAGTATTCTCCAAGATAGATCTGAGATCGGGTTACCATCAGTTGAAAGTAAAGGCCGAAGACATTGAGAAAACAGCTTTCAGGACGCGCTACGGACATTATGAGTTCTTAGTCATGCCATTTGGAGTTACAAATGCACCAGCCGCGTTCATGGATCTTATGAACCGAGTCTTCAAGGACTACTTGGATGATTTTGTGATCGTATTTATTGACGACATTCTTATCTATTCGCCGAGTGAAATACAGCACGAGAATCATTTGAGATTAATACTTCAGAGATTGCGGGAGAAACAATTGTTTGGTAAATTCAAGAAATGTGAATTCTGGTTACCTAACATTACTTTTCTTGGTCATGTGATTGACAAGAATGGAGTTTCAGTTGATCCTCATAAGGTGGAAGCCGTATCTAATTGGCAAAGACCGACATCCGTATCCGAGATCCGAAGTTTCTAAGGTTTAGCGGGATACTACCGCCGTTTTATTGAAAATTTCTCGAAGATTTCATTGCCTATGACAAAGTTGATGAGAAAGGGTGTTCCTTTTGAATGGAGTCAAGCATGTGAAGACAGTTTTCAAGAGTTGAAGTCACGATTAACAAGAGCACCTATCTTGACGATACCATCCGGAACTGAGAGTTTTGTAATCTATAGTGATGCTTCGCATCAAGGCTTGGGGTGTGTGCTTATGCAGGGTGGTAAGGTGATTGCCTATGCGTCTAGACAGTTGAAGACACCTGAGATAAATTATCCGACTCACGATCTCGAACTAGCCGCGGTAATTCATGCTTTAAAAATTTGGAGACACTATCTGTACGGGGAAAAGTGTGAGATATTCACGGACCATAAGAGTTTGAAATACATTTTCACCCAACATGACTTGAATATGAGACAGCGAAGATGGTTGGAATTGATGAAGGATTACGATCTTTCGATTGAGTACCATCCGGGAAAGGCTAATGTAGTAGCCGATGCGTTAAGCCGGAAGACGACAAGGAACTTAGCCGACGAACTAACACAACAAAAAGAATTGGTCAAGGAGATGGAGCGTATGGAACTGGATGTAATCTCAGAGACCAACGATGGCTTAATGATGGCAATCATAGCACACCCAAACATTCTAGATGAGATTAAAGCAGAACAGTTCAATGATGTCTACCTGTGTAGAATGAGAGACGAGATACCTTTGGGAAAACGACCAGGGTTTATTGTGAAACAAGGAGTATTAGTACTTGGGGATCGTTTGTGTGTACCGAACGTGAAAGACTTGAAAGAGCGACTTTTAGAGGAGGCTCATAGTACTAAATATTCAGTTCATCCGGGTAGTAACAAGATGTACCAAAACTTGCGAGAAAACTTCTGGTGGAGAGGTATGAAGCGGGAGGTTGCTAAATTTGTGTCCGAATGTTCAGCATGTCAACAGGTGAAGGCAGAAAGACAAGTACCTACAGGACTACTACAACCATTACCAGTGTCAGAGTGGAAATGGGATGAGATTACGATGGATTTTGTATCCGAATTTCCGCAATCGCATAACAAGAACGACAAAATTTGGGTTATAGTTGACAGATTGACGAAATCAGCTCATTTTCTTCCAATTAAGACGACTACGCCGTCGAAGTTAGCAGAGTTGTATGTAAAAGAGATTGTAAGACTACACGGGGTTCCAGCAGTGATTATATCGGATCGTGATAGTAGTTTTACATCAAGGTTTTGGGGAAGTTTGCAAGAAGCCATGGGTACGAAGTTGAGTTTCAGTACCGCATTTCATCCTCAGACCGACGGACAGTCAGAACGGACGATTCAGACCTTAGAGGATATGTTGAGATTGTGTGTCCTAGATTTTGGGAGTGATTGGGAGAAACACTTACCATTAATCGAATTTGCTTACAACAACGGTTTTCAGTCAAGTATCGGGATGGCACCATATGAAGCTCTGTATGGCCGTAAGTGTCGATCACCGGTTTGTTGGACCGAGGTTGGAGAAAGGAAGTTGTTAGGACCTGAGTTAATACAGGTGACTACTGAGAAAGTAAAGTTGATTCAAGACCGACTCAAGGTAGCCCAGAGCCGATATAAGAGTTATGCAGACTCTAAACGACGACCGATGAATTTTGAAGTTGGAGATTTGGTATACTTACGAGTATCGCCTTCGAAAGGCATTGTCCGATTTGGAAAGAGGGGAAAGCTCAATCCCAGATTTATAGGACCTTTTGAGATCCTAGAAAGAGTAGGGCCGGTGGCTTACAGATTGGCTTTATCATCAGAGTTGGAACATGTGCATAACGTATTTCACGTGTCGATGTTGAGACGATGTATGACTGATGCAAGTAAGATCATTGTACCTAAACCGCTGCAGATTCAGGGAGACTTGACTTATGTGGAACAACCGATAGGGATTCTAGATCGAAAGGAGCAAGTCTTGAGAACTAAAACCATTCCAATGGTAAAAGTGCTATGGCGTGGCCATACGACGGAAGAGGCTACGTGGGAAAATGAGAAAGACATGAGGAATGAGTATCCGTACTTATTCGACGCATGAGGTAAAGTTTGGGGACAAACTTCCTTTTTGGAGGGGAGAGTTGTCACACCCGTTCCAGAAAATCATTGTTTTATCATGCATCATTTGAGATTTTTTTGGAATTATTAATGTTATTAATAATTTGAGTTGGGGTTGACTGTGAGTCAACGGTAAGGTGTCAGTGAGGACACGGGAACATGGAAATTCATATTGCATGATCATGAGTAAATGACATTTATATGATTTAAATGTTATTTGACTTTATCTGGTATTTCTGTGAATAGTAATTATACCTGTGTAGTATAATTATGGAAATCTTCGATATTGTTATATCATTTTGAGAACTGTGGTGAGAATGTGAGTGATACGTAATTAAAAAGGTAGGTTGTGTAGAGATTCCACAGAATATAATTTCCGGACGTTATTTTTGGGACCCAAACGAGACTTAGTCGAAAACTTTTGAAATTTGTAGTTTTCACTCGTAAAGTTATAAAATGGGCGTGCACGACGTTTTATGGATTAATGAGAAGTTTGAGAAACTTGCGGGGAGGTAAACGTAATTTTCAGAACTTTTGTCTATATATAGATGAGAATGAGATTTCATTCTCATCCAAAACTCAAAATATCTAGAGATAGAGGAGAGAGAGAGGAGATTTGTTTCTCCGGGCCTTGCGACGCCGATCGACGACCGTTCGTCCGTCAGATTTTCTCTAGATTTCAGATTTGAACTCGTGGAGGTAAGATCTACGTTTTGATACAACTTAGGCCGTGTTTGGCTAAGTTTTGTAAAAATATTAATTCTAGACTTTTGGGAAAAATCAGGTAAAACTTGTAGGAATTTCCTCAAATTCGAAATCCGGCGATTATTTAGCCTCCTAGTCGATCCTTCAAAGTTTGAGGGAAATCGCACGAGGTATGAAGTCCTAACTTGTGAAATATAGAGAAATACATGTTTTATATTTCGACGACGAAATTGTGATCCGGGCAAAATCCATGTGTTAATTGTAGGCCCGTTAATTATGCACGCGCTAAATTGTGAAAAGCATGCCTAAATTTACGCGAGCACGTTGAGTTGTCTATGTGGGTCAAAGGGGAGTCTTATACAAATTCATGCCGGCGTAAGCTTCTCGATGTTTGAGAATTTGAGTAGCGACGGCTACTGTGCATGGTTGATAGACTTGGACTTGCCATGGCACTTGTGGATACAATGGTTGATAGACTTGGACTTGCCATTGGCATCGCGGTTTAAGGCTTGGACTTGCCGCTACCGGATGAATGCATATTTTTCTCCCTAGAGACTATTATATGATTTATGAGATTAAAGCATGTTTTATCATATATTGCATATGTTAGAACTTGTACGCTCAGCATATAGCTGAGCAGTGGAGATGTACTCCATTGCAGGTAAGAAAAAAGACAAGAAGAAGCGCGATGAGTGAGGCCGATGAACGACGGAGGAATTACACTTGTAATTGTTTTTGTTTTAAATCCTAAACTAGTACAAGGATTTGAAATTTGTAATATGTTGTGATAGAACCATGGATTAGTTTCGCAGTATTGTAATCTTGTAATTGAACGTCTGTGGTTATGTTTTAAATGTTAAAATCAGTTATGGTTGTGATTGTTGTTGGTTTTGAGTAGCAAGAGTTGTTAAATTTTTCAACACAGGGCTGCCAGCAGGGCAGCAGTCGACTGGACCCAGGATCAGTCGACTGGACCCCGTATAATTGAGACACTGAAAGTATATTATAAGAGAAGCAGTCGACTGACCCCTTGGACAGTCGACTGAACACTGTTGATTTTGGCTACTGCTTCCATTAATTGAAAAGCAGTCGACTGGGTCCCCAGATCAGTCGACTGTACCCCTTTTTGATTTGTTGCATTTTGGGTTCTGCTTAATGCAGTCGACTAGGCAGTCGACTGGATTTCTGTTGAGGTTTAGGATTTTAGTTTCTGCCGGGCACAGTCGACTGGACAGTCGACTGGGCAGTCGACTGAACCTCTGTATTTTGAAATGGATTCTTGTGAACACTTTTAATTGAACAAAACCTTTTGTAACTCCGTTTTTCAATGGATTTTATAACTCAGAGGGGAATGTTTCCTAAGTTTTAAACTGCCAGGGTTGTTTAAAAGTATTACTTATCCGCTGCGTATAGTTACATGATTTTGGGTTGAGCCTTGGTGGCGTGCCACGTGTCCTATTTCCACGCATAGTGGGATGGGTCGTGACAGATATGGTACTTCAGGACCAAGTAGCTCTTCATTATCATCATGAGGACGATAGGGATCCTTCTTTACATCAAGTGATCGGACTACCATAGGAGTACTCAATGGATGAGCATTATCCATATAGAAACGTTTCAAAACTTTCTCTGTATATGAGGATTGATGTAAGAGAATTCCTTCGGAGAAATGCTCGAGTTGTAATCCAAGACAAAATTTTGTCTTTCCGAGATCTTTCATCTCAAATTCCCTTTTCAGATAATCAGCTGTTCTTGTGAGTTCATCGGAAGTGCCAACAAGATTAAGATCATCAACATATACTGCAATGATTGCAAAACCGGATTCTGATCTCTTGATGAAGACGCATGGACATATAGCATTATTTATATATCCTTCTTTCAATAAATATTTGCTCAAGCGAATTTACCACATGCGTCCGGATTGTTTTAATCCGTATAGAGATCTTTGCAATTTAATGGAGTACATATCTCATGGTTTTGACTTACATACTTCAGGCATGTTGAATCCTTCGGGGATCCTCATATGTATATCACTATCTAGTGATCCATACAAATATGCTGTAACCACGTCCAGTAAGCGCATATCAAGTCCTTCAGACATTGATAGGCTTATCAAAAATCAAAATGTAATTGCATCCATTACCGGGGAATATGTTTCATCGTAATCGATGCCAGGTCTCTGTGAGAAACCTTGTGCTACAAGTCTGGCCTTGTATCGCACAATCTCATTTTGTTCATTACGTTTCCGTACAAATACCTATTTGTACCCAACGGGACTTACATCTTCAAGTGTAGGGACTACAGGCCCAAACACTTCCCGTTTTTCTAATGAGTTTAACTCAGTTTGTATGGCCTCTTCCCACTTTGGCCAATCAATTCTATGTCGACACTCTTCCACATTTTGTGGTTCAGGATCCTCATCACTTTGGGTGATGTCTAGTGCTACTGTAAAGGCAAATATGTGATCAATGATTGTGTCATTACGATCCCTCATATTTCTAGTGGACATATAGTTTATCGAGATCTCTTTATTGTCAAATACTTGTGCCTCTTCATAGGCTACTTGTTCCTCTCTAGGGGAACTCTGTTGACCAACGTTGGATTTATCAAGTATTTCTATAGCGCTCTTTGAGATCTCTGTATGAGTTTCTACTTTGTTAATACGTCCTTTTACTTTCCTCTTCTGAGGAACCTTATCCTTTGCACCACTAGGTCTACCACATTTCAATCGTGCCGTAGACTCATCTACCGCTGCACTACCAGATTGTCCTCTTGGGACTTCAATTCTTGCTGGAGTATTTACAGCCGGTATATGTGATTTTAGCACTTTCTTTGCATCAGTGAATGCATCAGGCAATTGATTTGTAACCTTTTGCAAATGAATGATCCTTTGAACTTCAAGTTCACATTGATTGGTACGAGGATCAAGATGAGACATTGCCAATGTATTCCAAGAAATTTCATGCTGAGCTTCAGGCTTCAGCTTTTCTCCCCCTAATGGTGGGAATACGATCTCATCAAAATGACAGTCTGCAAACCGTGCAGTAAAAAGATCACCAGTTAGGGGTTCAGGATATCTTATTATAGATGGTGAATCAAAACTAATGTAAACTCCAAGGCGTCTCTGAGGACCCATTTTTGTGCATTGTGGGGGTGCAATAGGAACTTGCACAGCACAACCAAAAACTCGTAGATGGGAAACATTAGGTGGTTGTCCAAATACAAGTTGTAAAGGGCAGTATTCATGATAAGAAGTTGGTCTAATCCAAATTAATGATGCAGCATGTAATATTGCATAACCCCAAGCAGATGCAGGTAGCTTTGTTCTCAAAAGTAAGGGTCTAGCAATCAGCTTGAGACGTTTGATAAACGACTCAGCTAAACCATTCTGTGTATGCACGTGAGCAACGGGATGTTCAACATGAATCCCTATTGACATGCAATAGTCATCAAATGCCTTGGATGTGAACTCCCCAGCATTATCAAGACGTATAGTTTTGATAGGGAAATCAGGAAATTGTGCTCGTAATCGAATTATCTGAGCCAGAAGTCTCGCAAATACAGTGTTGCGAGACGAGAGTAGACACACGTGTGACCATCTAGTAGATGCATCAATAAGAACCATGAAGTAATAAAATGGCCCAGATGGTGGATGAATTGGTCCACATATATCCCCTTGAACACGTTCTAGAAATGTAGAAGATTCCACAGTGATCTTTGAAAGAGATGGTCTGATAATTAATTTACCTTGTGAGCAAGCAGTACATGGATTGTCACTTGGCAGAAGAATCTTCTGATTCTTTAAAGGATGTCCATGTGAGCCCTCAATGATTCTTCGCATCATTATTGCTCCAGGGTGACCAAGTCGGTCATGCCAAAGTCCAAAAATTTTTGGATCTGATATTTTCTGGTTTATCATAGCATTTGATTCAATTTCTTTAATCGTCGTTTGATATAACCCAGAAGCTTGAGCAAGAAGTTTCTCCAAGACCTGTTTCTTATTTGAAACAAGAGAGGTAATACAAAGATATTCTACATTATTCTCAGTAATGGTCTCAATGTAGTATCCATTTACGCGGATATCTCTGACACTAAGCAAATTTCTTTTGGATTTGCTAGAGTATAAAGCATTATTGGAATGAATTATTGTTCCCTTTGATAAACTAATGCTAGCCCTTCCAGATCCTTCAATAAGATTTGCTGTGCCTGATATTGTGTTCACATTTGCTTCAGCTAGTTTTAAGTTCAAGAAATATTTCTTGTCACGAAGAATTGTGTGTGTAGTTGCACTATCCACTTGGCATATATCTTCACTGTTCATCTTTGAAATCTATCAAATAATAAGATTCATAAGTACTAAGAAATTATTTTATTCATCACAAGAAGATCATACTCCACAATACAACATAATACCAGCATACAAAATACAACATAGAATTATAGTAGAAACACATAACATTATTCATTTTTGGACACTTCCATCACCAATCAAGTGATCAATTTTTCCATCAGAATCTGCGAAGAAATCGGCCATATCCAAATGGGTTATATCCACTGGACCATCATAGTCAGCAAAATGGGTCTCTATCTCTTTACCCTTTCCTTTTATAGAGGCTTGGTAGAGATCAACCAAATGTTTTGGCGTATCACAGCGACGTGCCCAGTGCCCTGTCTTGCCACACCGATAACAGAGTTCATCATCTCTCTTGGGAGGTCTTTGAATACCTTTCCCCCTTTTATTCCTGTTCCACTTTTGGTGGTACGGTGTTGCATTCTTATGGTTATGACCACCACGTTTCCATTTGTGATTTCTTCCATGACATCGTCCTTGGTTGTTTCTGTATCTACCTCCACGTCCACCTCTCTGCCTATGAGGTACATTTACATTCACTTCAGGGAATGTAGTTCCATTGGCTTCAGGCAATGGATTGGAACCAGTTGGACGTAACTGATGATTTTTCATCAGCAAATCATTGTTTTGTTCAGCCACAAGGAGACAAGATATCAGTTCTGAATACTTTTTAAATCTGTGCTCTCGATATTGCTGCTGCAGAAGCATATTCGAGGCGTGGAATGTAGAATAAGTTTTTTCTAATTTTTCTTCATCAGTAATCCTTTCTCCACACAATTCGAGAACAGAAGTAATTTTAAATAGTGCAGAGTTATATTCAGAAACTGTTTTAAAATCCTGAATCCTCAGGTTTATCCAGTCATATCTTGCTTTTGGAAGAATTACATCTTTTTGGTGGTCATACCTTTCTTTCAAATTTTTCCAGAGCACTGAAGGATCATCTACTATGAGATATTCATATTTCAGCTCTTCATGTAAATGGTGTCGAATGATAACCATGGCTTGAGCCTGTTCTCGTGGGGATGCATCATTTTCTTCATCGATTGTTTTTCCAAGATTTTCAGAAATTAGATAAGTCTTCATGTCTTTGGCCCAAAATAAATAATTATTGCCAGAAATATCAAGGGCAACAAATTTAAGAGCTTGGAGGTTTGCCATATTTCAGGATTCTGAGGATATAAGAAAGATAAATTATCACTTAGGATTAGATAAATAAAATAAACAAATATTTAAGCATTACTATAAAAGATAAGGAGAGTGAAATTTTATTTTATTTTATTATTTTTTATTTTTTTATTATTTTTTTATTATATATGGATATCCAAATCTTATTTTTTACCTTTGAGAAGTTCGTACCTGTCTATATTTATAAGTATAAAGCTTAGGTTGTATAGAAGCTGGGTATAATATGCGCATGCATATATGTATATATAAACTTTAATAAAAGTTACTTAATCGTGTTGTAGCAGAGTGGTGGGGACTGAGGACTTTAAACCTTGAGGTCCCGGGTCCGAACCTGGCTATCCACGATTGTTTTGTAAATTTTTTTTTTCATTACCTTTTTCACAGATTTATTCACCATCTACTTAAGAGATATGTATATATATATATATATATATATTTCCATTCAATAATGGTTAAACAATCACGCGGTAGCCGAGAGGTGGGAACTAAGGACCTTAAATCTTTAATTCCTACGGTCTCCGGTTCGAATCTGGCTGCCCGTGCTTGTTTTTCCTTTTCTCCCCCCCCCCCCCCCCCCCCCCCCCCCCCTCTTTTTTTTTTTTCATTAACTCCTTTAGGAGTTGTCTCTAATTTATCTGTGATAAATTTTCTCACTTCTTCTTTAAGAAGTCAATTTATTGTCTCCCCAGGAGACTAACTTTTCAAGAAGTCCATTTATTATCTCCCCAGGAGACTAGATTAACTCCTTAAGAAGTCCATTTATTATCTCCCTAGGAGACTAGATTAAATCTTTAAGAAGTCCATTTATTATCTCCACAGGAGACTAACTCTTTAAGAGTATAAAACCAACTTTTGTAAGCAGTTCATTTATTTTCTTATGGCCTCTTTAAGTGTTCATACATATGTATGTAGATATATAAAGTAAACATAGTATAGATATATTTTCAATATCAAAATTAATGTCTTTACCTTTTTGATATGATCAACTCAGTAGGTATAGGCTCGTGCTGATAACGTGTTATAAAACTAGTAATAAAACTAATAATAAAGTAAGCAAGCAAATAAACAATCACATAAGGAGACACATATATTTTAGGTGGTTCGGCAATTTGCCTACGTCCACTGCGGAGGGAGTTGTATTATTACCTGAAGAAATGGTATATCTCAGGCACTTGAACTATCAACGTATTACAACACACTAATATTTTCCTCACTTTCTCTCCTTCTCTTCTATGGATCTATCTCTCTTCTACGTACTCATTCTTCATTGAGCTTGAAGCTCAATTTATAGACCTTCAATAATATAGAGCATTTAATGCTCTAGACAAGCATAGTAAGCCTTAGAGATAGGCCTTTGACAAATGTAATGATAGACTTTGAGAGTTGTAGACATTCATTAATGTGGATACATAAAATGTACATATTTTATAACAAGTACCATTTTTTTGTCATAAACTCTCGGTTGTGACTAAACTGTTTGTGACTAAACTATTGTTATAATTTGGGAACATTGTGAGAATACGTATTTTGATTTCGTTACACAAAAGGTGTCGTGACTAAAGTATGCATAAATCAATTTTTTTTTGTCTCAATTCGTGTGCAGGTAAATAAAAAAATGTGCAGAATTGCTGAGCGCGAGAAAATGCTATCATTTCGTCAATACCAATGCAGTGGGTATATGATATTCTTAAAACCCCAATTTAATATTTTCGACTAATATTTGGGACACAATCAAAAGACACAATCTTGAGACACAATCTATATTTTGTGTCTATTTTTCTCCTGACGGGTTCCATAATGCCACTGGACTCCACAGTACCCACTAGGACCACTAGAAGAGAAATAGACACAAAATAAAGATTGTGTGCCAAGATTGTGTCTTTTAATTGTGTCCCAAGTATTACTCAATATTTTCACTCTCATTCCAATCCATCATCAGATACTACCTCTCTCACTCTCTTTCCTCTCTCTCCCCTTCACCATTCACGTTCTTCTTCAACGACGCAATCAATTGGTAGAGTTCTTGTGGGGTAACCTCTCTCTCTCTTATTTTGTTGCCTCTAATTTGATAATCTGATTCCCTCTCTCTCTCTTCAATAAACTATTTATTCAAGGAAATTGCTTATCTCCCTTGAAGATCTAATATTTTCTCTCTCATTCCATCAGACACATCTTACCTGATAGCAAAATCAGAACGTTGAACCAATTAGGCAAGAAATTCGCACAGTAAGTTCATTCCTACTTTTTTTTGTGTTATTCATAATATTTTAAGCTTAGTTCATCTTGTATTGTTCAATCTTGTCCACAATTTGATAATTTTAATTTTAATATAGATATGCATGTTGTAGTTTGTTTTCCCCCATTAATAATGCTGGTGCATGTTGTAATTAAGTTTTGTCAAAAAAGAAATTGACAGTTTTTTTTTTTTTTTTTTCAGTTTTTGGAAGTGCATGAGTTTAGCTTTGTTTGATAATCCATATTTGGGCTCCTTTTAGGCTTGTACGGGCAGTTGGGCTATGACACTTTTTTTTTCAATGATTAGCTTTTTCTCTTTCTCCAACTATTGAAGCACATTAGCATCAACAAATCGATATGAAGTGGTTTTCCTTTAGTCTGTTTTGGTGGAGTGGTGTTCTTTTTTTCAACTTGCTCTTGAGAAATTCTTGGGTACAGTAAGGTATCACTTGGCATGCTTACTTTGTACACTAATCAATGGAAGTGGATCATTTAGACGGGACTCACTCCCATTAAAAAAAAAACTAGTTCTCATTGGCTTGAGGGTACATGTAGTCATGCCACGTGGCACCCTTGCTTCTTTAATTTGAAGTGTGCTGCTTGATTTGTTGTTCCAAATTTTAGACAAACATAGTAGTGTAAGCCTGAACCTATTTTTGGTTCTCAACCTTGGACTTCTAGTTTTGCATTCTTACTAAAATCGTATGAAGATATGCTATGATTTCCAAATTTTGTATCCGAAATACTTCCCAAATATGGATGATAATGTGCCCAAATGATTTTGATTGGAGGATTTGAAATTGGTCCCACTATTATTGAAGGTGCTTCCACTGCAATGTGAATTTGGAAAGCATGTAGGACGCAAAATTTGGGAAGCATAGCATTACTCAATGACTTTTAAGTACCTTTAATTATATCAAAGCTTTATTTCGGTCCTTCATTATTAATTGCAATACTTAAGGCCCTTAATATGTGACTTCGATGATATCCACAATTTAAAGATAGAATGGACCACCTTGAGTGTAGAGGCCCACAATGATTATGGTTAAACACTATACTACCCTGAATTACACTAAAGTTACTTTCTAGGCCGGCCAGGTAAATTTAAACTACATATTTTAGTACGCTATAATTACACCAAAGTTTCATTATTGGACCAATTATATAAATCTAAGTTTGTATCTTTGAGGCACATGCCCTCTATGTGGTCTATTCTGTCACTTTATTGGATGCTGAAATGATTGCCCATAAATGACACCGGTTTAAAGTGTTGAAGGCCTTAAGTGCTGCAATTTATAGTACATGGCCCAAACTAAAACTTTATTATAATTAAATTGTACTAAATTGTATTTTAGCTTTCTTTATTTTATGCTTAAACAAATTCCTTATTTTTCCAAATGGTCGGATCATTTGGGAGATCCTTACTTGGGTCCCACAAAACAACATATACCATAGTGTATGCCTGAACATGTCTTAGTTATCAACATTGATAGCAAAAGAAGTTTAGTTTATTTCGTGTTCTATATATCATGAAAGGTGTGCAATATTTTTATTGTTTTACGCTTCAATCATTCTCATGTAGTGGAGCAATTAATTTTTGCTTAAAGATACATTCGTATGTACATATAGTTGTGACTGATCGTGTGGTTCTATATTGTGTATCGTTTAGATTTTTTTCCGGGGGGATGGAAATGAGGTCTTAAGCAACAATTTGGTAAATTTTCAGTGAATGGGCATTATGATTTTTTTTTTGGCTCAGCAAACAAGGTTTTATTACATGGACAAAGTCCAAAGAAATTACAGCAAGTGGCAAGCCATAAATTTGCCAACAACCAAAAACCTAAATCTCCCTAAACCAGAGTAACCAAAAAGTCCACAAAAGACCACCAACATGCACCTCAAATTCTGCAAAACAATACAAAACAGATGCCCCATAAAAAATTTTTGCACAAAATCAAGACCTACTTAAAGACACAATTCTGCTTAAATTCTGCACACAATTCTGCACAAAATCCACCTACACAAATTTTGCACAAAATCTGCACAAATTCTGCACACAAAATCCACCAGCACACAATTCTGCACAAAATCCACACAAAAACGGTCACTTATCAAGCAAAACACCACCCACTTAGAGACACTTGACAAAACAGCCACAAACAAGGTACATAAGAGAACCAAACTGCCCTCTGCATTCCACAAACTGAATCGCCTCACATTCAACCATTATCTCACCAGAAAATTGCTCCAATTACACAGCCCAAAATTGTATCCGATCATGACCCAGCAACAAATGAATTACACATAGCCTCGTAGATATAGTGGTGATTGTTGGACTGAAGAAGTTCTTTTCTTGCATTTCTGTACATTATTTCTAGACTCAACATGACTGCAGTTTGAATAGTTGTACTTTTTCAAAACTTTTTTGCAAGGGAATTTTTGAACTACAACTATTTTGTTGTTTTCTTTATATCCTTGTTTGACTGAGTTAAGATTACCTTCTCAGTGCACAAATTGTCTCTATCCATTTTTTTTTTGTGAAGGTTGTTTTGGTATTTGCTACATGTATCATGTTTTGATATTTTCCACATGTATCATGTCCTTGAAACTCTCAATCACTCGTAAATCGTAGTTTTATATTTTATTTGTTTTTTTTTTCTTTTTACTCTAGAAGATGCATATTTGGTTTTAACATCCTAATCCTTCTTCAAAAACATTTTTTTTTGCCTCTTTTGGCTCTTGAAGATTGGATTTATCTATAAAAGTGATATTCATTTTGAGAAACAAATGAAGATTCCAAGTTGGGGTCATTCACATAACCATGAAATTTCCAAGGAATACACAAAGGAATTAATTTTGTAATATTATAAGGTCCACTCCATCTTAAATGGCCTACTCTAGACTTGTTGTTTTCCATTCATTCTGAAAATGCTTTTCTTTTTCTTTCTATAGATAAGTGGTCTATTATGTAGAATTGGAACTTGAAACCAATGTATAGGTTACTGACATTTTAATATTTAAACCATACTTGTCACCCATCCGTGCTTATTTACTACTTCATGCACGATATAAGTCTATGATTCACAAGATGTAAATGTTTCTTGACTTTGTTATTTGTGAAAATGCTTAAGAGAACTTGTTATTACCTACTGATTTCCATTTTCGAACTATGTTTGCTTATTGTTCCCTTCCTGTAAATCACTGGGGGTTTAATAGAGTGGATCTGTTTAAAAAAGTGGCTACTTATGTCTAGTAAGTTTTTTCTACTAATCCTTAATGAATTGAGTGGTACCTTTTTAGAAATTTCTTTTCCTTTGATATATTTCTATAATGATATTCTTCTCAGACAAACAAAATTTATAAATAATTCATACCCATTATTTAGAGTTATTGCCATTCTCGCTATTTTGTTAATATGTTTGTTTTGTGTGAGAATGATTTGACTTAGAGTGGACTTATTATTCATTTGCCAAGAATTGTAGGATAGTCACCAACATGGCAAGTAGAAATCGAGCAGGAAGAAGCCAAGAGGGAGTGGTGTTGCAACAATCACCAGACAGCATGCAACATGACCGGATAACGAGCTTAGCAACCCCACCCAAGTTGACTCATCGCCCATTATAGAGCAGGTTCCCAGTAGCGAATTTGGTATGAATATTGTTGTCCTAATTATGTATAAACATGCACACTTATGGTTGAACAAGGTTAGATTAAGCGCTCATGCATATAGGAGCAGGTGCATGCACATCTGTAAAAAGGGTAAGAGGGAAGACTCGGGGCATTGCATTTGCAAAGAAAAGGTGCGCTGGTGAAAAGCTTCCAGTAGACATCCCACTTTACCTTTGGCGTGCTGTTGGAACAATTCTCAAGAGGTTATTATTGAGTCAGGTATTATAGTTAGGCAAATGGCCCCACTCCAATATGTCAAATGGAAAAAAATTCCTAAAGATGATAAGAACAAGATGTGGCAATCTTTGAGAGTAAGTCTTTTAATCTCTAAAGTTTTTCTACAGAATTATACAGATTGCATCCATTTTTAGTAGTTTAATCTTATCACTTGACATATTAACAGAGCTTAAATATGATCTTATTGTTAGTATTGATTTAAGGTGGACTAGAATGTGTTGCTTGGGGAACAAAAACTTGTGATAAATTTTCAAATTGGGGAATGTGTGGGTGTTTTATAGCCTCTATTTAAATTATCCTTGCAGTAAAAGTTTACTCTCAGTGAAGAGCCTCATATCCAAAAAGCTATTTGTAGTCAGCTGAACACCTAATACAGGTCCTATCGGTACAGGCTGCTCAAACAACATTAACTTGGCTATGAAACTGATGGCATGAGACAGAAAAATTGCCCAACAGGCATTAGCCAAAGTGACTGAGAGCACCTTGTCAAATACTTTGGATCTAACGACTTCAAGGTAATAGGTTAATTCATTTATCATATTTTGCATCATTTTGTTAATGTCTTTTGTTTTTACATTCCAATTGAATGCAGAAAGTTAGCGAGAGAAATGAAAAGAACTATGAAAAATTGAAGATCGGTCACATTACTGGGACAAAAGGCTTTGCTAGGATCAGCTATGATGAGGTAAGCTTAATGACGTTTTACTTTCCACGAATATTGTGATGACTAGAGACCTAACATATGCAGTAATACATTTGCCAACAACGTATTCCAAGCACAAGGGATGAACCAACCAGAACAGAATTGTGGCATTTGACACGATTTAGTAAAAAGAAGAAGAAGTGGGTGGATGAAACATCCCAAGAAGTCTATGTAAGTTGCATATTTGTGAAACTTACCATAATTATTATTTAATAAGTCAATTTGTGTGGATTTAGCAATGAGTTATATTTGTTTAATGCATGCTGTTATAACAACATTCGGAAACCATTGAGCCTATACATAATGTTTTCGAAGTAAAATTATTGTCTTAAAGTTGCAGATACTTACAGATATTCTTCAATGTTTTTACTAATGCTTTAGCTACTTATGGTTAAGTATATTAGTAGTTTTTTTCCTGCTGCTTTGCTGAGGTATGTATTGGTTACACTCTATAGTAGGCCTTCTCCTTTGAGTGGTTATTAGGTATGTCCATATCATTGTATCAATAGGGGTTTGCAAATAAATTTATATAGATGTTGTGTAAGGTTGCTTAGAGGGATTCTTTTATAAGAACTGGAATTTGTGAAGTGTTTATACAACCTTTCTTATATATCAGTCATTACTTTGTTTGTCTCTTTTTCTTGTATTTGATTTTAATTAATAGACAAATAGTTTCTAGAAAGTAAACTAGTAGTACAGTAGAGAGAAATGTAAACCAAATTTTCATTGTGAAGCAATCTTGGTAGATCCTTTCTAGGCTTGTTTTGACTTATTTTTGTTTTGGTCTGTCTTGTTTCGCCTTATTTGCATATTGATGAGCCCGAGAATGTAATTTTTAAGTTAACTTTTTTGTTCTATTTGGTCTTTGCAACATAGTATTAACATTAATATGCTATCGTGTGACCTCTAGTCTTTAATTAACCATACTTTGACTTTTCATCATAGAGCTAGAAAGTCTTTCATCCTTTAATTTCTAGGCTTGGCTTTTCAGTCATAGAGCTAGACAGATTAACTAGGATGATAACTGCAAAAGTGCTCCTAGATTATTATTTGATGTTATACACTTGTTGATTTTGAGTTTGACTATGCGATGTCCGGAAAAAAAAAAAAAAAAGAAAGGATTTCTACTTATAAAACAAGTAATTTGTTCATGTAAGAGAAGCTTATGAGTTTTAGCCTCACAACTCGTGGAGGAGGGCACAACTCCTATGACCGAGCATGGGAGGTTTGTGCAAGTTCTAGGACCAGAGCGATCAGGTCGAATACGTGGTCGTGGTGCTAGTCCAAAGCCCACATCATTTGCAAGTCAGCAAAGTCATTATGCACAGTTGGAGAGGGAGATAAGGAGTTTAAGAGACAGACTGAGATAGACAGAAGGCGCTTGGAGTTGTTGGAGATGGAAAATAGCGTGATGGTATCAAGAATTGAATCCCTTGCTTCCCAATTAGCCTCGCAAGCTGCAGTCCAGTCTCAATTTGCAAGTCTTGTTGAGCAGTTTAGACAACAAGGACAGATTCATATCCCTCCTACCATGGCATCAACTCTTAGCTATGTAATTGATTACTTGAATTTAGAAATTTTTTTTTTTTTTTTTGGTTTTCCTAGGATCAGTTCAAAGTAAAGTTACAATTCTACTTTGTCTCAGAAGCATTTTGATTGTGTATTATTACTGATGAGTTTATAGATGTTTATAGCTGTTAGATTCTAGGAATAATCCTAACACATTCTCCATTGATTTCTTTTTGTAGGCTGGAGGCACTTGTAGCGACCAAAAGCATTTTGATTGTGTATTATTGTTGATGAGTTTATAGTTATTTCTAGCTATTAGATTCTAGGAATAATGCTAACACATTCTCCATTGATTTATTTTTGTAGGCTGGAGGCACTTGAAGGCAGTTGAAGGCTAATTTACAAAATGGAAGTGCTGACCACAAACTCTTTTGTAAAGCATCCTAGTCATGGTTTATTTTGTAGTTAAGGCCTTCTAATCATGACATTTTTTTGTATATTTTGGAGCCAAATACTTGTAGCTTTTTTTTTTTTAAATATATATTCTAAGGCCTATACTACAGATCAGTTTTTTGTATTTAATATGTTGTGATTTTTTTGTAAGAACACTTTGCATGCACAAGTCTTGACTTGCTATGTATGCAACTTAGTTGTATGTTAATACAGGTGTTCAAACTTTACAAAATTTGAATTTTCCTAGATGCAATCAATTTTATTTTGTGTTTGTTGTAGATTTAATTATTTTCATTTTATTGCTAATTTGAAAAGTCAAATTAAATGAGATAAATAAAGCTTGTTTAATGAGAAAATGCTAAAGTTAGTGGCAAGTTCAAGTCATCGCAAATTGTAATTATTGGTGATTTAAAAAGAAATGGTGACAACTTTTAACTGCCATTAAACCTTTCAATGGGGGAATCATAGATTAATACCTGGCAACTAGATTTTTTGTCACTGAAACTTTTAGTGACAACATTTAGCCTTTTAGTGGCAAAATTTTATGTCACTAAAAGTGATTTTTCTTGTAGTACACTGGTTTAACCAATTTACCTAAAAATTAATATCAATATTTACAACTCTGAAAAGACTCATCCCCCGTCTAGCAATAGTATTGTGCATTTTGGGATTAAGCAAAAAACACTTCCCAAGAGGTCACCTATACTAGTACTAATGTGGGAACATCACGCTTAACTGTGGAGTGTGAATATATCAAATAATTAAGAGAACAAAAGGAAAAGAGGAAAGAGAGTTAGAGTTTTTCATAACATAAAATCTAAATGAATGAATACAATAGAAAAAGGAAGAGACAATAACAGTATATCTAGGTATACAGTATTACCCTAATATAAAGTAAAAGGATATACTACCCTAAAACTACATAATACCCTCCCTCAAACTCACGATGCTGCAACTAGAAGAATATAGAGTTTGCCAACTAAAAAACGAAAATGCTGAATCGGATGTGACTTTTTAAACAAATTAATCAGCAATTTGCGCAGAAGAAGAAACAAAAGGCAAAGTGATAGCTCCATGCTTAAGGTGATGACGAATAATGTGACAATCAATCTCTATATGCTTAGTATTCTCATGGAAACTGAATTGTGAGCAATCTGAATAGCACTCGATCTTATTATTGCAATTCATAGGTGAAGGGCTACGTACATGAATTTGTGGTTTCTTTCCCTCTAGTCTTAAAAAGAATTCAAAGGCCAAATTTGTTTCGTGTATCACATTTTGTCTAAATCTCCTCCGGCACTATTTCAGCCAAAATTGATTTTTGGGGTATGAAAATGCTCCATAGCATTAACCTAAACAAGGATTCATTCAAGTACGTTGTTCCAGTCAAAGTTGGTGGTACTATTTTATAGGAAGATGGCTTGAAATTGTCTATTGAAAGCCATAACTTTATTCAGGGAAAACAAGGTCACACAAAACCAGAATTTTAACTCAACATATAAACTTGAGTTTTGTGGATTTCCAAAACCCTGGGACTGCACCATATTACTCTGTTTAAAGGTCTTCACCGGGCCTGACCAGTAGATTTGGAGTATTTGCAATTCTAACTATTGAAAATGCTGACATACTACTGGCTTTTTATAGCACGTCATCAACGTAATCGTTATATGATTTTTTAATTTTAGTGACATCATCTTTTTATATATATATATATATATATGTATATAATTCTTAGAAAGGATAATGATCAATTTGTAATTTTCAAAACTAGTACCTATGAAGCACAGACATGATTACGCTGACATGGATACGACACGATACTGGTACGTCTACACTGTCAATTTACAGTGCAACGCATGTGAGTAAATTCAGTCAAATTTTCTAACAGAATTTGACATATAGACCACATTGCGTCTATTTTAAAACTCAAGGGACCAAATTGACACAATTGAAACTACAGGGACTAAAACAAAACAAGGACCAAACTTCAAGGATATATTTTATAAACCCATTGAAATATGGTGAAAAATCAAGGGCGTTAAGCGAGGCAATAAATAATAGAGTGCCCAAACTAAAATTCTAAAAAAGCAACAGGGTAATAAAAGAGCTTTTAGTCGTTTTAAGATATTTAATTTGGGACCATATATAGCATTGGTCAAGTCTTGTAAGAGTTTTTAAATTTTTTTTGATGGTTACATTGCCTGAAGGTATTCAAATAGTTTGTAGATCAATGAAAAACAGAATATTCAAATAGTTTCCAAAAAATAATTTGAGCCCGGCTTTTGTTGCTGTTTGTTGGGTCCATCTGCGGTCTTGTAATGGCCATTATGGGCGGCTTGAATTTATTAATTAATGAAATTATGTCACACTCCTACCAATATTTAATTTTAAGTAGGTAGATTCAAGTAACACCAACAATGATATAGGAGAGAATCAATGTAAGATCTTTTTCAATTGCCAATGGTTGTTTCTTTGCTAAACCACTTTTCACTTCCTTATACTTGTCTTAAAATTTTATTCAGGGCTCTAAAATTTATTGTTTCATTTAAGGTGCCGATTTTTACAGTGATTTTAGTAGATAAAATTGATTCTATATTTAACCAGCAAATGCCTTCACTAAGTGTCTCCAACTAAAATTAATTGGGTTTAGTGGCCCTTAACTTAAGCCCATGTAAAAATCGAAGATTATAAGTAAAGCAATTAATTTAAGAGGATCCAAAATAAAATCTTGGAGAAAATTCAAAGTAGCAGATGGTTTTTTTTTTTTTTTTTTAAACCTTGTTCGTATCAATTAAGCGGACAGATAGCATTCATATTGAGGCAGCACTACTTTGAAGTAGTGAGAAAGATTGCTTAAATTTTGGGTAAATTCGTTTTGGATTCTTGATTTATAGACTATTGTCTTTTGTGTAAATTGTTTTTCAAATTTTTTTGAACGACGCAAAAGTTTGATGTATTTTGACTAGTATATGAGTTTTAGGATATAGATTTTGAAACCATAACATTGGACAAGATTTTTAACAAATTTTTAATTTTTTGATGGGGACTTTTGAGAGTTACTTTGGCAGAAGATATTCAAATTGTTTTTTTTTTTTTTAAATAAACAAAATCTGAGCTGAGAGCCAATTTTTTGTTGGTCTTGGTTGGTATCGTGTTGAGCTTGTAATGGCCCTCGCGGGGGGCTTGATCTAATGATCTTATCCATCTATATATAAAATATACTATTACTGGAACTAAAGGACCTTCCTGAGGCCCTCCACTTGGTGCATAGGTGGCGTTCTAAAATGAGTGATAAAATCCTATGTGGCAATCCTATCATTTTCTCTCTATTTTATAATCTATCTATTTTTTACACATGGCATTTCCAAGATTTCTAAATATTTTTTTATTTCTATACTATTTTTAAAGGCTTGGCTTTAATTAAGCCTCTTATAACCGAAAATCAAAATAAATACTCTATATATCAACTATAATAATCAATGTTAGCAGAAAACTATTAGACTCTTGCGATCCCCGTTTTAGTATGATCATTCCGAAACGTGGTACACTAGCGAATTGGAATGCCAATTTGGGTGTTCCCCTTTTAAATCACCTAATATTGTAAGTTGTCTTCTTTTTATTTTTTCTTTTCTCCACCGTGTAGCACTCCAGCTAATAACTTGCTAGCTTGATTTCTACCTTGAGATGGACTTAATAGTTTTAGCAAAGATCTCAGCGAATGAATAAGTTTTCGTTATCTATTATTTCTTTGATATGTTCATACTTTATTTTCTTATAATGGTCTGATATCAATACATTAGCACAATTTTAGGTTAAGGTTGCACCCATTCAACTAAGTTTCTGGATCTGTTCTTGCAAGTGTAAAGCACGGGTTGTCGACTAGTTTAACTAATGAAATTTTGTCACACATAACCAACATTTAATTTAGGGTCTCCTAGGTATGGTTCTTTTACTTTTGGGGTTATCTCATATGGAACATAAATATTCTCTTGAAAACAGTAGGTAGAGTCACCAATTCTAAAATAAGTGTAGGTAGACTAGAGTCGAGCAACACCAATTATAAAATAATAGAGAATCAATGTAAGATTGTTATCAACTACCAATCGTTGTTTGTAGTCTAAATGACCTTTGGGGCCTCAATAATTTATTCTTTCATTTAAGGCCCTCAACTTTTTATATTATAGGATAGTTTATGCTAAATAAGACCATTAAACGCCTCCAAAAAGTGAATTGAACTACAGTTAATTGGCTTCAGTTGCTCTTAACTTAAACAGATGTCAAAAGTAAGGATTTGTTAAAAAAAATTAATTTTAGAGTATACAAAATATATTTTTTAACTTTGTTTGTATCAATTAAGCATATGAATAGCATTCACATTGAGGAAGCGCTAAATATTGGGTAAATACACTTGGAATTCTTAATTTACACACTAGTTTCTTGTTCTTTAATTTAATTTTTATTATTATTTTTTTTAACAGAAGGCTTGATGTATTGATGAATATAAGAAGTTTTTAGTCATTTCAAGATACAAATTTTGAAACTAGAGCATTGATCAAGCTAGTTTTTAAATTTTTGATGGGGAGTTCTGAGGGTTACTTAGCAAGAAGATGATAAAAATAATTGGAGATTATTCAGTCACTTTTTTTGTTGGTTTATGCTAGCGATGTGTCCGTACTAGTAATGGCCTTAGTTTTTTTTTCTTTTTTTTCTTTGAGTGGTGGGCCCACTAATGAGTTCTCACCACTTTGAAATGTCAAGAGGCATACCTGATCACAAGACCTAAGGATTCAAAGAATCTTACCATATGACCACACCTTTTAACAATTCTTAGATTGAGTCATGGATCTCACTCTTTTTAAGATGTTTTGTGCCTCTGTCTAAAATTGTGCAAGCAATTCTTCCGGATGGTATTAATTTTAATTTCATCAAAAGCCATTGGAAGGTCCTGAAGGTTGATATCCTTCAATGGATTCTTGATTTCCATGTCTCCGGAAAATTATGTAAGGGTCTAAATCATTCCTTCATCTCTCTAATGCCGAAGGTTCAGTGTCCAAAAAAACTAAATGATTTTCGTCCAATTAGCTTGGTTGGGTGCATGTATAAAATTTTATCCAAAGTTCTCTCTAATCGTCTTCAAAGTGTCTTGGGGAGCATTATCAGTGAAAATCAATCAGCTTTTGTGAAGGGCCGCCAAATTTTTGATAACTTTGTTATTGCTTCAGAGGTGGTTGATTCTATTAGAAAAGAGAGAAATGGTGGATTAATTCTGAAAGCCGATTTTCATAAAGCTTTTGATTCAGTGGAATGGAGCTTTATCGATTATATTATGCTTAGAATGGGTTTTGGGTTTAAATGGAGAGGGTGGATTCAGGAATGTATTTCATCAGCTTCTGCTGCCGTGTTGGTCAATGGCTCTCCAACCGAGAGTTTTGCCTTGAAAAAAGGACTTCGTCAGGGTGATCCGTTATCTCCATTTCTGTTCAACATTGCGGCGGAAGGTCTTTGTCGGTTGCTTGAGGCAGCTATTGGGAAAAAATAATTTGAAGGAATTTTCGTTGGGTCAGAGGGTCTTTCCATTTCCCATCTTCAATTCGCTGACGACACTCTTATTTTCTGCTCTGTTAATTTTGGCTATCTTCAGAATATTAAAAGAATTCTGAGATGCTTTGAATTAGTGTCAGGATTGAAAGTTAATTTTTCTAAAAGCTGTGTCGCGGGTCAGGGTATCGATGCTGAAGATCTTATCCTATGGGCAGATCTTATAAAGTGTAAACATGCTGAGTTTCCTATCAAATATCTTGGGTTTCCGTTGGGCGCAAATTCAAACAGGGCCTCTATGTGGGATCCAGTGGTTGAGAAGATTGCGAAAAAATTTGCTGGATGGAAAAATAAATTTTTATCGATTGGTGGTCGTGTCACTCTTATCAAATCTGTTCTCAACAACATTCCTCTGTATTTTCTCTCAATGTTCAGGGTCCCAGTTGGTGTTGCTCATAAAATCGAGAAGCTTAAACGAAAATTTTTGTGGTGTGGCTCTGAAGAGAAATATAAGATTCATTGGGTTGATTGGCATTCAGTTTGTAGAAGTAAACAGAAGGGAGGTCTTGGGTTGGGTCAAATTTCGGTTAAAAACCAAGCTTTGTTAGCTAAGTGGGTTTGGCGTTTTGGAAATGGTTCGGATGCATTATGGAAAAGAGTTTTGAGAGCAAAATATAATTTTGGTGATTTGTTTCTTGGCGGTAATACATGCAGAGCTCGAACATCCAAATTTATCCTTGCTATTAAATCCTTGTGGGATTCTTCTAATTATCACTGCTCAAATGTTGTTAAAAGTGGTTTTGGTTTTGCGATTGGTAATGGTCTGGGCATCAAATTTTGGGAGGACGAATGGATTGAAGGGCATGTGTTAAAAATTTCGTTCCCGCGAATGTACGCATTAGCAGTAAAGAAGTCGGGGGTCGTAGCGGATTTCGGTCATTGGAATGAGTGTGAATGGGTGTGGTATATAGAGTTGCGCAGAAATGCTTTCGATTGGGAAAAAGAACAATGGGGCGACCTATTCAATCTATTGAATTCAGTTAAGCTATGTCACTGCTTGAAAGATAGGGTAGTTTGGAAATTTGAGCCAAAAGGTACATTTTCGGTCAAATCCTTCTGCAAAGCCGTGGAAGATGCTATGTTTTTTGTTCCCTTTGACGGGGTGAACCGAGTGACTATCAAGAACAAGTATCCCTTAACTCGGATCGAGGATTTGTTTGATCAACTACAAGGAGCTACGACATTTTCCAAAATAGACCTAAGGTCAGGATATCATCAGTTGAGGATACGGAAGGAAGACATACCTAAAACTGCATTCAGAACCCGATATGGTCACTATGAGTTTTTGGTGATGCCATTTGGAATGGCGAATGCCCCGACAGTGTTTATGGATCTGATGAACAGAGTGTTCAAGCCTTATTTGGACCAGTTTGTCATCGTCTTTATAGATGATATTTTGATCTATTCTAAGTCAGGAGAAGAACACGAACAACACCTACGGATTACGATGCAGACGCTTAAGGACCACCACTTGTATGCCAAGTTCAGTAAGTGTGAGTTCTGGTTACAAGAAGTGAAATTTTTGGGACACAAGGTGTCATCTTAAGGAATTTCTGTGAATTCATCCAAGACAGATGCTGTGTCAAACTGGGTTAGGCCGAGCAACCCTACGGAGGTTAGAAGTTTTCTTGGACTCGCCGGCTATTACCGGAGATTTGTTGAGGGATTCTCCAAAATAGCTGCACCATTAACTAGGTTGAAGAAGAAGAATTTGAAATTCGAGTGGATAGAGAAGCATGAGTGGGCCTTTCTAGAATTGAAAGAGAGACTCACTACTGCACCGGTACTAGCTATACCCAAGCCTGATGAGAAGTTCACTATCTTTAGTGATGCATCATATCAAGGACTAGGGTGTGTACTTATGCAAGATGGCAGAGTTATTGCCTATGGATCTAGACAGCGGAAGCCGAATGAGTTGAGCTATCCCATTCATGATTTTGAGTTGGCAGCAGTAGTTTTCGCACCCAAGATTTGGAGACACTATCTCTATGGTGAGAAGTTTGATTTATTCTCCGATCACAGGAGTCTGAAATATTTGTTCACACAGAAAGAGTTGAACATGAGACAACGCAGATGGATGGAGCCGATCAAAGATTACGACTTCATGTTAGAATACCACCCTGGTAAAGCTAATGTGGTCACTGATGCTTTAAGTCGGCAGATTCGTGAGACGATCGCCTCCTTAATGGTTAGAGAATGGCGAGCATTGGAGACGTTGGCAGAATTCGATGTACAGAATGCTGAGGAAGGAGAAGGACAACTTTTCGGATGTCTTATCCTACAGCCTGTTCTTATCGACCGTATTATTGGAACTCAGCAAGAAGATGAGAAGTTTCAAGCGTGGTTTGTGAAGATGTCAGAGAAAGATCCGACAGAATGGAAGGTGGGAAGTTGAAGCTGAGATGAGGAAGAGGTACCCGGAGTTGTTTCACAACTAGTTAGTCTTGATTTCGGGGACGAAATCCTGTTTAAGGGAGGAAGGGTGTAACAACCTGCATTTTCATTTAATCTTAAATTGACATTTCCATAATTAATCTATATTTGCATTGTCATATTTAAAATCAAATTACATTGTCTGCTTTTATTTTAATTACAATTCTTATATGTAGAATTTATTTCTTGCTTGATTTCATATTTGAAATTCTTATTGGGACCAAACTGCAATTTTACAAAATTAAGTCATACTTGTGTTGGATTTCAAAGTCTGTATTTTCAAAACGGTGGAAATATTTTCTCTTAATTCAAACAGTATTTTTATAAAACCATAAAACCATTTCTTACGTTAAAATGAATTTTTTGTATTTTTGTAACGAACACCGCGCCGCGAAAATACCAGTTTATGTTCAAAACTGTCCGCGCTGTGCTAAACTTCCACAGATTTTGGAGGTGATGTAAAGTTGGACATGACATACACTTTATTTTCCATTTATGGCAACTAATCATTGGATAGGGCCTTGTTTGGCAAACTAGTCCATGTATGTGTTATATTGTGCCATGAACCTAATTTCCCAAACACTGCATCTTGACCCCTACTAACCTATAGCACCCCCTCAATCCTTCTACAGCTGATTATACACATATACGTATGTATTCATCTGTGTATATGTGGTTAGTAATTAAATTAGAAATCATTTTAATTTGTTGAGTATTCTTGATCTAACTTGGGCACCAAGATGTAAGGTTTGGTTTTGCTATAAGTATACACTCCCATACTCCCTCAATCACACAATCTGCACATCTCCAGAATCTATAAACATAGAGAGAAAAGAGAGAGCTGAGAGTCATAGTTTCAGATATTATTTTAGAGAGAGAAGAAGGAACTTCAATCCTCCATAGCCAAAAGCTTGGAGTATTTCTTATTGTGCTTATCTTTCTCAACTAAATCTCTAAAGCTTCAATATGTGAGTATTTTAAACTCACTCTTAAATGTAATTCTATGCTTAGTTACTGATTGTGTGTATGCATAAATGAACCACCATTCACTACACCATTTGGCCATTTTTGTAACACAAATGGTTTTGGTTTTCTAACGGTAATTTACCGTTGCTAATTTCTAACGGTAAATTTCCATTAGAAAAGAACAAAATCCGTTAGTAATATTTAACAAAGAGGTATTTTAATTTTGTAACGGTTGTAAATATAATAGTAATGGAAAATTACCGTTACAAATGTAGGGTAAAATTTAGAAAAAAAAAAATGACAAATGTAAAAAATAAAAAATAAAAAAGGGAAAAAAAATATTTGGGCAGTTGGCCCTTTTGTTGAGCGGGAGATATTTAGAGAGAGAAAAAGGGGTGAAGAGAGAGGGAGAGACAGAGAGAGAAAGGGAGAGATAGAGAGACAGAGAGAGAAAGGGAGAGACAGAGACTCTGCCGTCGCCAGGACCTCCATAGCGCCTCCTCCTCCACCTGTACCACCGCCGGTCTGAGACTCTGCCGTCGCCAACTCCGTCTCCCTCTCACCGGCGAACTGCGTCGCCCCCTCCTCCTGTACCAGCGCCGCCCTTTCTCCTTCTCCTTCTCCTTCTTCAGCCTTCTTTCTCACCTCCTCCCTCTCCGCAAGATCTGTACCAGTGAGATCTTCCCTCACCTTCTCCCTCTCTGCGAGATATGTACTAGCTATCAGATTTGTGCTTTTTCCACCAAAGGTATTCTCTCTCTCTCTCCTCCTCTCTTATTCACTTTCTCTCTCTCTTTTTCTGAGAGTTTGAGAAGATATAGGGTTTCAGATTTAGGGTTTTCAATTTTTGGATTTTGTATGAAAGAACAAACCTAGTGTCCACACCTTTATTAATTGCTTATAGTATATAGTACACATTTGAATTTACATATTATTAAGTAACTAAAGAAACAAATATAAGAAGACTGAAGCAACAAAGTAGTATGAGCTCCTAAATCGAAATTGACTGCAATTGTTAATTAGAAATGGGGTTAATGGAAGTTTGTGTCCTATGTGAAATGGGAGGAACACAAAACAAAGCAAGTTGTGTATTGCTTTGTTTTTTGTTCAAGTAGTCATTAATCATCAATCACTTAGTTGAGTTATGAGCTGTTGTGTTAAAGTAATAAAACTTAGCTTTAAGGTTATATGGAAATGCCTAAAACAATATCAGATTTAGCCATATATTTTCACATATTATTTCTCTCTTTTTTTATTTTTATTTTATTTTAAATTTTTTTTCTTTTTTTTTTCTTGTTTTAAATCAGGAACAAGTTGGTTTGTAAAAGAACAAGTTCTAAGGATATTTTTAAGTGAGACAAAAACTCATGTGTAATCAGAAAACAACTACACAAACACTAAACTATTTAGAATATAGTTCTTTTCTGAATCATAGAAACGGTTCTCATCTTACCTAAATAGCCTTTTACCTTGTTATTATAATGTAATATTGGAATCTTGGTCTTAGCCTTGAAATTTCGTTTGTTGTGCTATTATTTTTTAATTAGGGGTTATGCACAGGATTTAAAGTTTCACGTGAGGGTACTGTTATTTTGATCCTTTCTTTTAGCAAGTATCAATCCTGTGATTTAGAATGCTCAATAACAATTCATCTATATATGCATGTATACTTTTTTGTGAAAGTCTATACTCTAATTAAAGTAAGGGCTACAAACTATCTTGCAAAGGAGCTAAATTAAATTAGGTTGGTGCCTTCATTACAAAATTAATATATAACATTCATTTCATTAGGGGTAAGTTTATTGTGAGAAACTTCTCATATAAGAAGGCAGGTTTTAACCATTAGATGAGAATCTAACCATAAGATTTCTAAGAATCTGGAGATACATTTATTGCTAGATTCTCATCATACGGTTAAAATCCGCCTTCTCATATGAGAAACTGCTCACTATAAACTTCCCCTTTCATTATTGGCTTTCCTTCCTATTTTCTTGGGTACTACGTGTGTTTTTGTGTGATTTTTAAATTTTAATATTAGTTAATTACGAATTAAAAAAATGGACAGATAGTTTCTCTTCTTGTTTTCATTTCATTTTTTTCCCTTCGTCTAAATTTGTAAACCAAATAACACAAGAGTACTTTTTGAAGTAAATATTTCCATGATTTCATGATCTTGATATATAAATTTTGCTGTAATTAATATAACTCTATTTCTAGTGCATGTATTGGGGAATATGGCCCTCAGTTATCATTCAGCATTTGACCTATGGGCTATATGTCATTGCACAAGCTTATGCTTAGTTGCTTAAATGAAAAGGACATAACTTTCTTTATTGTTTAAATGAAAAGGACATAACTTTCTTTATCGTTTAAACTTTGGATTTCACATATACTAGTTGACGTTTTTATGCATTCTGCTCAAAACTCGTTCCCTTTATTTTTTGCTTTTATATTGATGGCGTGATTTCACATAATATGTTAATGCTGAGTACTTCCCTAGTTTGAGACATGCTTTGGTGCTTATTAAATTTATAAACATAATTATTTTATTTCTTGGTAGCAGGTTGGAATAGTTTATTACAGAGACATCATCTTCTATTAAGTGCTTATTATCTATTGTTAGAATTGTAGTTGTATGAAGAGACATCATTTTCATTGGGAAGTTAATAGGGAATATGAAAAGAAAATTTGTGGGGTAGAATATAGTGCAAAAGTACATTATGGTTGTCTGTGGAGGCTCACATTTCTGTTTCTTTTTCTCCTTTTTTCTTTTATAATCATTATATATAATTGTCTAGATTCAGACATCCACATATATTATTGTCATGGTGAGGATAGCAAGGTAGTATATATACACACTAACACAATATTTTAGACATGTTCCATGATAGGAGGGCCGTTGGTATTGCCCAGCTCATACACCTGAATTATTACACTCTTTTCTCTCATTCTTATAGACTTGCAACCAAACATGCTTATAGACTTGCCAACACAATCATTTGCTGAATTTGAGTGTTTATGAATAGTATTATTTTAATATTGATTTTACATGTGCACATATATGAAATAATGAAACCAATATGCCCTTGGCAGGCTGCTACTGGAGAGGAATTTTCTACTGTGGATTTGGGTGGTACGACTGTGCATTGCAAGACATTAGGTGAACTCTCATTTGATCACCATGGCACAGGTTTGACAGTGTATTCATGAAACTAGTTGCTTCATGTATGCGCCTTTTCTTTGATTGGCCCAACAAATGGAGTACTATGGAGGCCATTAGTTCAATTTTGGAGTGGGAATAACAATTCCTAAGAGTATTGATGAATTACTTAACCGTTTACCTTACTTTTATAAGATGTGTAGTACTTGTTAACCTTTCATTGGGAATAATCAATCTCTAGCCTTAGTCTTTACATAATGTGTAATAGCTATAGTTAGTCTTCCGTTAAGAGGATCACGTTCAATTTTTTATTCGTTTCTTGCACTTAATAGTGAGTTATCAACTTGTATTAAAGTTTATTAGTCATTGTTGAATCAATATATATGACGACAAAAATTGAACCCTCTTTGGTGTCTGATCACAATAAAAGAATTTATTACTATATATGCCTATATATATAAGAAGAGATTACATATAGACAAAGCATTAACTGTTAAGAACTTATTACTATATATATATATGCCAACAGATATTGTGATATAAAGGTCTCTCTATGTTATTGGCTTAAATGAAAAGAAATTAGAAGGAAATATTAAAGTAGCAGTCTGGGTACAACCTAGCTGCCACAATACCATCATGCTTGTAACTTTGGGCTATTCTACTCTTCCCAATTGCGTCATTTTAAAGCTATAAACATCATTAGTGGCACTGATAGCTTGATAGGAGCATTTGGAACAGATTTAAATATATTCACTGGTATCATACCTTAATTCTGAGCATATACTAGTTTATACACATTTCTGACCCTTTATTGAAGTTTTCAGCAAGTGGACTTTCTATGAAGCTCCTCTTGAAAAGGACTCTAAATCTCTCCCTCTCCCTCTCCCTCTCTCTCTCTCTCTCAATAGATATATATCTCACATTAGTCCGGAAAAGAGAAAGGAAGCTGCATTTTGGTGATTTGCATTTTGTTCGTTCTATAGTAGTTCTAATTTTTTATTATTACTATTTTTTTTAATCTTTGTATTTATGAATGTGTTTTCTCTTTCACATTTCTGTCTTCCCAGACAGGCTTTTAGATTTTCGAACCAAGGTGAGTAGTGGAAGTTCCATTTCATTTACCTTTTTACTGATTTTGTTCTTGGGGTAAGAAGAACACTAATAGAATAATCTTTCTCTCTGCATTTAATTAAAAGGTTGCTAGGGACTGATTTTGGTCATCAATTTCTTTGGAGGTCGTGGTGGCACTGTTGGTGGTTATCTATTCCTTTCTCACACTCAACACGGTAATCACTCTCTCGGTTTCCATTTCAAATTCAATTTCTCTCTCTGTTTCAGCATATGGGTCTGGAATTGCAAGTGTCGGGAAAATTTTGGAATGACTGTGGTAATCGAGGTTGGTAACTATGCTCTCTATGGCTTTTGTTTTTGGTTTGTTTGTTTTAGTGTCAAAGGTTGCTTCAATATCTAGAGGTTACTCTATGGTTTTATTTTATTGAAAGTAAAACTTTTGAGAACTGAATGAGTTGAATATAAATCTACTTTAGCTATTGCACTCTTAATACTTACAATGTCATCTCTTTTCAAATTCAAACTGTTGAATTAAAGTTTTGATCAAGTTTTATCATGGTTGAGTTTGGATACTTAAGACTTGCAATCGATATATCTCTTTCTGTTAAATTCTTAGGACAATGATTAATGTAATCAGTAATCTACATGAACACTTTGCCCCAAAATTGTTTGACTCAGCTTTTAGGATTTTGAATTAATTTAGAATGATCTATGCTAATACTCACTTTTCTAAAGATCTTATATGTTAATGCCTTTTGGGACTTCCTAATTTACATTACAAATTGCCCCAAATTGGTTGCTGCTATGGGCTGTGAACTGGGACAAGTGGCCTAAAATTTACCTCAGCCTTTGTGCTCTATTGTTATATTGGTTTTCTTTGAAAAGCTTCAAGGCCTTTTATTAGTTTGTGTAATTTTGTTAATTTTGAACACTAGATATCTCTTACATTTATTTCTTGGCAGTGCATACTATCTATTTCAAGCTCACTAAGAATTCGCAATGAGCATCCCAGAAGCTTGATTTGCTATGTAAAAATTGAATAGACATTCTTTTTTGAAAATGGATTATGAATTATTAATTTTAACTTCTTATTTCTTTTATCCAATTGTCTGGACTCATGCTTCTTCTTTTTTGTTCACCGCAGAATTGCTCTTTCTCTTACAGGACATATTATAGACCTCCCCTAAATTGAGGTAATTGCATTGAAAATTAACATAAGTAATTTTCACCAGAAAATAGCCTGTGCATGGCACGGGTTATATTACCATCAGGTTCTTCAAAAGCAACCCGAGTTCACGCACCGGTTCTACAAGGAAGCAAGCTCATTGGTTTAGATTGATGGCACTTGAACGGATGGCTTCGGCAATGCTGGTACTACAAAGATTGTATGACTATTTAAAAAAAAAAATTTATTTAATCATTTATTTTATTCTCCCTTTTGTTTGGTTCGAATTTGTGAAGATATCTTCAATTGAACATCCAGATTTCTGCCCAATTCTAAAGATTACCTTTTTCTATTGCATAATTGTAGCCTACGATGGATTTAGGAACCTTTAGGTGAATGGATTATCTTGCAAGGGTACTCTAGGAAGGTTTTCAGAGGAATAAAATAGATTTGAGTTTGTACATGGAGATAAAAAAAAAGAAAAAAAGAAAGTCTTTATGTGCTTTTGGAATTCGAGTGCTAACAAAGAAGTAGATGATTTTTCTGTGTTGACGACTTGACGTGTAGGCTTTCTGTACTTATTAATTTCAGCCCTAGCGAAATTATATACTAATATTTAATAATATATCCCATCGATTTAGGGATTAAAATGTGTTTAATTTACTTCTTTGCGATAAGACAATGATTTCATTGGCTTATAGAGGGGAGGTCCGTGTAATTTCGCTAAACCTCAGGGGAGGTCCGTGTAATTAACCCTAATAATAATAATAATAATAAAAGAAAGAAAAGGGGCTGAAGACTTGCAGAGGATATACGGTACACATACTATCCATTTGTAGTTCCCCTTTTTTGACCCCATTACTTTCAAGATCCGAATCCGGTTTTAAAATCAAATATGTGCTCTACCTCATATTTTTTATATTCCAATTTTTGGTGTCTGATTTTCGATTGCCGTCCAGATGATTTATGGAACCGGACCGAATTCCCCACTCCTAGTTGTCCAATCTGAACTTTTATTTTATTTTATTTTTTTTTTGTTGACACTTTTTCAACTACACCGTTAGCATTCAAAGCCATATAATGCTCATTCTTGTCAGGGTTCACAATCCTCACACACCCGGCACAGAGACTCGGGGATTAAATCAAATATAAGTCTCCCTTTTAACCACAAAACTCAAATGGACTTCTAAATAGGATAGCTTGAAAGGAAATAAGAAAAATCCAATTTTAATATCCAAAATCTTCACCTGGTCAAGTGTAATGGGAACAACCCTTTCCTCACTTTGTAGCTCTGTCCTCCGCAATCAAACCTGTAATAAACGAAGAAAGGATTTGGATTTCTTTTTCTTCCCTTGTGTCACTCTAGTAGTAGAGAGAACTTTTCGTGCTAAGCTATTGAGGGTTACAGATGTCTTTGATTTGCTCCCTTATTGGGATCCATCGTCATATTAAATCCATGAATCTCCAGTTCGAATACTTCTTTGGTTTCTCGTACTACCTGCTTGCTTGATTTTCTAGTTCAATGAAGAAGAACGCTCGCCATTTGTAAAGAAATACAAAACGATCTTACATCCTGGAGAAGTATGACCCATCCATACATGTACACTTGCAATCACAAAGATACGTATTGGATTCATGTGAATTTATATCTGGATTCATTAGTGTGTGTTGTGAGTTTATATATATGATTTCACTTTACCTTCTGCAAAAATCTATATGACTTAAATTAGTTTGATGGATGTAGTGTAAATATCTAAATTATATGGTGCTTGAACTTTGAAGTGATGGGAAATATATTCATGTCAAATAGATTGATGTTATTTGCCGTCATGACTAAATATCTTGTTGCAGGTGAACAGATCAGGGAGTTTCCACAAAACAAAAATATGGTGGCACCCCACACTGACAGCCCCGATGTAAGTGATTAAAATAAGATTTTGTGTATTCTGTTTCGAGGACACTCGATTTTGAGATAGTCATGAAGTCTTTGATCCGCCTTAGTTTATTGTGAAAGTTAGAGTTGAATAAATTTATTAAAACCGTCGAATCAGGTTCTCGTTTGGGATGTTGAAGCTCAACCTAATCGTCATGTTGTTCTTGGAGCTGCTGATTCTCGTCCAGACATGGTGTGTTCTATTTTCTTTGAAGGATTTGTCTCTGTCCTGTTGCTTCTGTTGACCATGTTGCTTATCTGTGTGTGTTATTTTGGGAGCCCTGATCAAATCAGTGCATAGATTATCTTTCTCTGTTTACTTATTTGGGAGAAAAAATTCCACTAAGTTAATACTTAAAAAATGATATGTTTACTATGCAATTTACTAGAGCTCTCTTGTGGTAGTTCCCTTTTTTCGTTAGTATATAATCGATTTTAGTTTACAGTAAACTTTATTGTAAGTGGGCTTCATTTATATCTCTTTCCAAAGCATTCTTTGTTTTTTAGTGCTTGCATATTTGTTCAATTTACATGGCCTTTAATATTGGCTGGTAAAGGAAGTCTGATTGGGAAGGGTGTGTAGGAGTCTTCTTTACTGCAGGAACATCATCAATATTTTTTAGCACACAGTTCTCCGAGAGAGAGAGAGAGAGAGAGAGAGAGAGAGAGCCTTTGGGGTCCTGCTTCAATTTCAATAAACTTCCATATAAACGTCAATAAAGAAAGAGTTCTTTATTTAGGAACAGAGACGCTTCATTTTGGCTCTCTGCTATTTTCAAAGTCTATGCATCTTAACAGATCTGATCTCCACCGTAAGTATATATATATTAATTCCAGTGATTACGTTTTTGTTCAGCATTTTTTTCTTTATTGTATCCATATCGTACATTCTATAAGAGAAAATACAAGGTGATATGAATTTGAAATATGACCCTGTGTAACTATTCATTTTTTTTAATGGTGATTTGTGTTTCTATATTGTAGAGAGATGCGATTTAACAAAGGAAGAGTATCAATGCTTAGAGAGCCTGTGGAAGTTGAGAAGCGGAAGCCTAGTTTGATCTGATGAGATTTGGGTAAAAAGAAAATCATAGAATTATAAGCTTTTATTTTTTACACGATTGTTTTTCCTCGCACTGTGCCCAGAAGTATGAGTAATTCGTGATTTTGTGTTGGTTTAGTTTATGTTGAGAGACCGAACTATGTAAAAAATATTGTTAATGTTTGATTTAGGTTTGGATGGATGAAACATTTTGGAATCGACTTATGATTATTATTGATAATATTTGTTGTCGATTGGGCTTATGTGTTTCTTTGATGTGATTATGATGTTATTGGAGATCATTTGATGTGGTTGTGTTTATTAGGTGCAAATAAAAACTGGGGAGAGATGTGACTGTGTTTAGATTATTAATAGATTTTTTTTCGTTAGAAACCATATTTGTAACGGATTATAACCGTTAGTATTATTTGTTTCTAATTGATATTTACCATTAGAAATAACCATTTCTAACGGTAATTTACCGTTAGTATTTTTACGAAAGTGTTACAAAATTGTTAGATGACTAACATATTTTAATCCGTTAGAAATGTTATTCCTAACGGTAATTTACCGTTAGTAAATTTAGTGAAAGTGTTACAAAATTGTTGGATTACTAACCACATTTTACCGTTAGCAAGAATATTCCTAACGGTAATTTACCGTTAGTAAATATATTGTTCTAACGGTAATTTACCGTTAGAAAATGCGTTAGAAATATTCCCCACACTGTATTTCTAACGGTAAATTACCGTTAGAAATAATTTTCCTAACGGTAAATTACCGTTAGGAAAGTGGCCTTTTGGTGTAGTGGTGGTTGATTCTATTAGAAAAGAGAGAAATGGTGGATTAATTCTGAAAGCCGATTTTCATAAAGCTTTTGATTCAGTGGAATGGAGCTTTATCGATTATATTATGCTTAGAATGGGTTTTGGGTTTAAATGGAGAGGGTGGATTCAGGAATGTATTTCATCAGCTTCTGCTGCCGTGTTGGTCAATGGCTCTCCAACCGAGAGTTTTGCCTTGAAAAAAGGACTTCGTCAGGGTGATCCGTTATCTCCATTTCTGTTCAACATTGCGGCGGAAGGTCTTTGTCGGTTGCTTGAGGCAGCTATTGGGAAAAAATAATTTGAAGGAATTTTCGTTGGGTCAGAGGGTCTTTCCATTTCCCATCTTCAATTCGCTGACGACACTCTTATTTTCTGCTCTGTTAATTTTGGCTATCTTCAGAATATTAAAAGAATTCTGAGATGCTTTGAATTAGTGTCAGGATTGAAAGTTAATTTTTCTAAAAGCTGTGTCGCGGGTCAGGGTATCGATGCTGAAGATCTTATCCTATGGGCAGATCTTATAAAGTGTAAACATGCTGAGTTTCCTATCAAATATCTTGGGTTTCCGTTGGGCGCAAATTCAAACAGGGCCTCTATGTGGGATCCAGTGGTTGAGAAGATTGCGAAAAAATTTGCTGGATGGAAAAATAAATTTTTATCGATTGGTGGTCGTGTCACTCTTATCAAATCTGTTCTCAACAACATTCCTCTGTATTTTCTCTCAATGTTCAGGGTCCCAGTTGGTGTTGCTCATAAAATCGAGAAGCTTAAACGAAAATTTTTGTGGTGTGGCTCTGAAGAGAAATATAAGATTCATTGGGTTGATTGGCATTCAGTTTGTAGAAGTAAACAGAAGGGAGGTCTTGGGTTGGGTCAAATTTCGGTTAAAAACCAAGCTTTGTTAGCTAAGTGGGTTTGGCGTTTTGGAAATGGTTCGGATGCATTATGGAAAAGAGTTTTGAGAGCAAAATATAATTTTGGTGATTTGTTTCTTGGCGGTAATACATGCAGAGCTCGAACATCCAAATTTATCCTTGCTATTAAATCCTTGTGGGATTCTTCTAATTATCACTGCTCAAATGTTGTTAAAAGTGGTTTTGGTTTTGCGATTGGTAATGGTCTGGGCATCAAATTTTGGGAGGACGAATGGATTGAAGGGCATGTGTTAAAAATTTCGTTCCCGCGAATGTACGCATTAGCAGTAAAGAAGTCGGGGGTCGTAGCGGATTTCGGTCATTGGAATGAGTGTGAATGGGTGTGGTATATAGAGTTGCGCAGAAATGCTTTCGATTGGGAAAAAGAACAATGGGGCGACCTATTCAATCTATTGAATTCAGTTAAGCTATGTCACTGCTTGAAAGATAGGGTAGTTTGGAAATTTGAGCCAAAAGGTACATTTTCGGTCAAATCCTTCTGCAAAGCCGTGGAAGATGCTATGTTTTTTGTTCCCTTTGACGGGGTGAGCATTTGGAAGTGTAAGGTGCCACCTAAGGTTCATATTTTGTGTTGGCAAGTTCTTCTAAACAAAGTGGCAGTGAAAGTTAATTTAAAAAATCTTGGGATTTGCTTGGTTGATGTTGTCTGCTGCTTCTGTGGAGCCGATGACGAATCTGTCGATCATCTATTCCTTCTTTGCCCGTGGTCTTGGTGTTTATGGTCGACCTGTATGGGTTGGTGGGAAGTGTACGCTTGCTGTCCGAGCTCCATTCGCGATTGGCAAAATCAGTGGTATAGTTTATGTCCTTCTGTTCGCTTCAGATTAGCTTGGGATTTGTTATTCCTGGCTGTGGTGTGGTCGATTTGGGTTTGCCGGAACGATGTTATTTTTAGGGATAAAGCTGCTGATATCCCTAAGGTTTTTGTTGGAATATTCGGGTTTTATTCCCCGTGATTTATGGATCACGTTAGTTTAGGAATAGATTGATTTGTATTGATTTGTTCCTATCAGTTATTTCCTTTTTAGTTTCTTCTCATAGTTGTATATATTCTCTGTACATTGACATTGAATAATAAGAAAGATTGATTTCTTCTTGGTATCAAAGCCAAAAAGAGATTAACCCTAACACCTCTTCCAGCCGCACCACCAAACCACCAGTCCCCTCCCTTGCGCCGCAACACCACCACCACCAGCAGCCTGCGCCGCCCCCCCATTCCTCTATACTACCTGCGCCGGACCCCCTCCAGCCCCCTCTCCACTCTCGGCGACCCCTACAGGGTCTCGGCACCTCTATTTGGTTAGCCTAGGCTAACCCTTGCGCAGCCCTAGGCTGCGTCTTGCCCTGTTCGTGGGCCTTGTGATGGTTTAGAGCCCTCTTTGTGCTCTCTTTCTCTTCTCTTGGGCTACCTGTGATGCACTGGTAGCCTCTGTTTGCTGCAGTTTCTACTTCCAGCAGCCTTTTTCATCCTCTGGATCTCTCTTTGCGCCTAGTTGATCATTTATTGGGTTTCTTGATTCGGCTACAATGACCGATACTGGAAAGGATAAGGTTACTGATCAGTCTTCTACCGGTTCGCATGTGCGTTCAGATCTCTCTATGTCCCTGACTCCACATTCCCCTGCGCAAAGGGTTACCACTGTTCTCATGGATGGAAAAAATTTTGCCGCTTGGTCTCATTCCATTCGCCTGTTCCTTGGTGCCAAGGGCAAGTCTAGTTGGCTTTTGGGCACTACACCTAAGCCTGCTCCTACTGATTCCACTTTTGATCAGTGGAATATGGACAACTGTACTATCTTGGGTTGGTTATTCAATTCAATGGAGCCTCGCATTTATCATATGTTTATGTATCACTCTTCTGTTCATGGCCTCTGGAATGCTTTGACTCAAATGTATGCGCATAAGCGCAATGAGTCCCGGATTTATCAACTTCATCGCGAAGTTTCTCAGTCTTCTCAGGATTCTCTCCGGCTGAGTGTCTCGGATTATTTTGGTTATCTTCAATCTCGATGGGAGGAGTTGGCTCAGTACGAGCCACTGGGCGATGTTCCTGCTGAAGCCGCTACTGTTATTGTCCAGCGCCTCGACCGTCTGCATACTTACCAGTTCTTGATGGGTTTGAAATCTGAGTTTGAATCTCTTCGTACTCAGATTTTGAACACATCTCCTATGCCCTCTCTCTACGAGGCCTTTGCTATTGTTGATGGTGATGAGCGTCGTCGACAATTACTTCAGACTTCCAATATTCCACTCCTGCAGTCCCTGATCAGATGGCCTTTGCTGCTCACACCAGCACTCGTCCCAGTGGTCGACAGCCTCCAGTCTGTAAGCATTGTAATGTTGTTGGTCATACCAAAGATCGTTGTTTCCAACTGCATCCCGAGTTGAAGAAACAGTATGCAGCCCGAGGACGCAACCCTAAACCAACCCGCTTCGCTGCTATTGCCGAAACCGGACCTGAACCCATTACTCCTGATATTGGCCAGCTTCATCAGAATCAAAGTATGCTTCAATCTCAGCTTGGACAGATTCAGAGTCAGCTTGGCTCTCTCCTTCAGCAGCATCAGTCAGGCACTTCTTCTTCCACCGCTGCCATTGCTACAGGTACTTCCACTGCTTTACATGTTAAGACAGGAACTCCAAGGTGGGTTTTGGACTCAGGAGCTAATGATCACATGACTGGTGAGTTATCCTTTTTTTCGTCTCCTCTTACACCTGTTAACCAAACTGTGAGTATTGCCGATGGTTCCACCACTCGTGTCCAGAGTAAGGGTGATGTTTGTTTGTCCCCCCAACTTACTCTGTCTTCTGTTCTTCATGTCCCACAGTTGTCATTTAATCTTTTATCTGTTAGTCGCCTTGCAAAAAGTTATAATTGTGCTGTCATTTTCTTACCTGACCGTTGTCTCTTGCAGGACCTGACTTCGAAGAAGATTTTTGGTACGGGCCATGAGCATGACGGACTCTACTTCTTTGGGGAACCTCCACCACCACCTATGTCTTCTAGCTTACAGGCGTCTGTGTTACCTAGTTCTAGTTCTAGTTCTTTTTCGAATAAAACTATAGGATTATGGCATGCCCGGTTAGGACATGCTAATTTTCAATATCTTTGTTTACTTTTTCCAGAATTAATAAAAGCCTGTAAGACTCATAAATTTCAATGTGTGGTATGTGAACTTTCTAAGCATACTCGTTCGTCTTATATTCCTCGTATGTCTCGTGCACCTTGTGCTTTTGATATTATACATTCAGATGTTTGGGGACCTTCCCCTGTTACTGCTTTATATGGGTATCGGTATTATGTTACGTTTATTGATGATTATTCACGGTGCACATGGGTTTATTTACTTAAAAAGAAATCAGAAGTTTGTCCATTATTCATTCAATTTTTACAAATGGTTAAAACTCAGTATCAAACTGTTGTTCGCGCCCTTCGATCTGACAATGGCCGTGAATATGTTTCTAATGACTTCTGTTCTGAACTTAATCAAAAAGGTATCCTCCAACAACTCACTTGTACTTATACCCCGGAACAGAATGGTGTGGCAGAACGAAAAAATCGTCACATTATGTCTGTTGTTCGATGTCTTCTTCGTGGTATGGAGGTACCTAAATATTTGTGGCACTTAGCTGTTTTAACTGCTATATATCTTATTAACCGTACCCCGAGTCGTGTT
The DNA here is from genome assembly GCA_033977485.1 of Hydrangea macrophylla. Classification (NCBI taxonomy): domain Eukaryota; kingdom Viridiplantae; phylum Streptophyta; class Magnoliopsida; order Cornales; family Hydrangeaceae; genus Hydrangea; species Hydrangea macrophylla. The sequence continues at coordinate 97,761,210 of CM066997.1, read as the reverse complement.
TTAGATGGGAAAGCACCTCTCCATGTTCTTCAACCAAATTGTACACTCTTTCATGTTCTACCTCGTGTATTTGGTTGCACTTGTTTTGTTCAAAATCGCAGCCCTCTTCGTACTAAGCTTGATGATAAAGCTATACGTTGTGTTTTTCTTGGTTACTCTTCTCTCTCTAAAGGATATAGGTGCTATGATCCTGTTGGTCGTCGTTTCTATAATTCTATGGATGTTACTTTTCTCGAAGATGTTCCTTACTTTGCAGGCCCAAATAACTCCTCTGCTTCTGCTCCTCCAGAGCCTCTCATTGTGCCCGACGAGTTACCTCGTCCGATTGCTGTCTTTGATTCCTCTTCTTCTGAGGTAACCCTACCACCTGTAATTACATCTTCTCCAGAATTCCATTACTCCCGGCGTCCGCGGAATTATGCTCATGCTCCAACACCGAATTCTTCTCCGGATCCAGGCCCTGCTTCTCCTGTCCCGGTAAGACGTTCTACTCGGATTTCTCGCCCGGTAAATCGGTATGGTCATGCTTGCTCCACTCATCATCCTATTTCACAGTATATCTCTTATTCAGCCCTCTCACAACCCTATCAAGCTTTCCTTGGACAGGTTGATTCAGTTTCCATTCCTCGGTCTGTATCTGAGGCTCTCCAAAATCCACATTGGGTCCAAGCCATGCAAGCAGAAATGGATGCCCTCCAGCATAATCATACTTGGGATCTTGTTTCTCTTCCTCCCGGGGAGAAGACAGTTGGTTGCAAATGGGTTTTTACAGTCAAGTACCTTCCAGATGGTTCTATCGATCGTTATAAGGCTCGTCTCGTTGCTAAAGGCTTTACTCAGATTCCGGGCAAAGACTTCAGTGCTACCTTTGCTCCTGTGGCGAAGCTTAATACTGTTCGCCTTATTGTTTCTTTAGCTGCCTCTCAGTCTTGGCCTCTTCATCAACTTGACGTTAAAAATGCATTTCTGAATGGCGATTTGCAGGAAATTATTTATATGGATCCTCCTCCGGGTTTTCGGGCTGAGGGGGAGTATTCTGGGAAAGTCTGTCGGCTGCGCAAATCACTTTATGGATTGAAACAATCCCCTCGGGCATGGTTCAGTCGCTTTAGTGATGTTATTCTTTCTATTGGGTTCACTAGATGTCATTCTGATCACACCTGTTTTGTTCGACGAAGTCCTGCTGGTCGCTGTATTATCCTATCCGTTTATGTTGATGATATTATTATTACGGGTAATGATACTACAGGGATTACAAAGGTAAAAGAGAAACTTGGAACAGCGTTTGATGTCAAGGACTTGGGTCCTCTCCGATACTTCCTTGGTATTGAGATTGCTCGATCTCGTCATGGGATCTCAATGAATCAGAGGAAATATGTCTTGGATCTTCTTAGCGATACAGGCATGATGGGTTGTCGTCCTGCTTCTACACCTATGGATCCAAATATCAAAATATCATCTGAGTCAGGAGAATTGTTATCTGATCCAGCTTCGTATCAGCGGTTGGTTGGTCGTCTTATTTATCTGACCAATACTAGACCTGACCTTGCTTTTGCTGTAAGCGTAGTTAGCCAGTTTATGCATGCTCCGCGTAATTCTCATATGGATGCTGTTTATCATATTCTTCGTTACCTAAAAACTTGCCCAGGACTGGGTCTCTTCTTTGCTGCAGGAGCACAATCTAGGGTCACATGTTATACAGATGCTGACTATGCTGGGTCCAAGAGTGATAGGCGTTCAACATCAGGTTTTTGCACATTTTATGGTAAACACCTTATCTCTTGGAAAAGCAAGAAACAAGCTGTTGTTTCAAGATCATCAGCTGAAGCTGAATATCGTGCTATGGCACAAGGCACCTGTGAGCTACTGTGGCTTCGATCAATTTTACAAGAATTGGGGTTTCCAGTGTCTGAGCCCTCTACATTGTTTTGCGATAATAAGTCTGCTATAATGCTTGCGTCTGACTCCGTTCTGCACGAGCGTACCAAGCATATTGAGGTTGATATCCATTTTATCCGGGAGAAAGTTCGTTCTGGTATTATTTCTCCGCACTTCGTTCCCTCTTCAGATCAGACTGCTGATGTATTTACAAAGTCCGTTGGGCCCTCACTATTGAAGTCGTCTATTGTCAAGCTGGGACTTGTGAATGCCTTCGCTCCAGCTTGAGGGGGAGTGTTGGAATATTCGGGTTTTATTCCCCGTGATTTATGGATCACGTTAGTTTAGGAATAGATTGATTTGTATTGATTTGTTCCTATCAGTTATTTCCTTTTTAGTTTCTTCTCATAGTTGTATATATTCTCTGTACATTGACATTGAATAATAAGAAAGATTGATTTCTTCTGTTTTAGAGTTACTCAAAGTTCGTTTGGCTTGTTGGTTCAAATCTCAAATCCATCAATGTTTAATACCAATTAACAATATGGTTTTAAACATTAAAGAATCATGTTCTCTAATTCCAAAACAGAAAGTGGTTCAAAGGGGTCCTTGGGTGGCCCCTTCAGCGGGAATTCTGAAATTCAACGTTGATGGCTCGGCTAGAGGAAAGCCTGGGCCTGCAGGTATTGGTGGTGTCTTAAGGGACTCCCGGGGATCGTTTAGAGCTGTGTTTTCTAAATCTGTAGGTGTGGCGGACTCCAATTTTGCAGAGCTTTTGGCTATCTTGGAAGCTCTAAAAATGTTGGCCTCTAAGGAGTGGGTTAAGGACTTCGGATTAATTATTGAAAGCGACTCTAGAGTGGCGGTGGCATGGGTGAATGGGGTTGAGATGGTGGTGTGGAAATATTTATCAGTATTCAATGAAATTAACAATCTGATGGTCTTTTTAAAGGGGCCTAAGGTGTGCTTTGCTCCTCGTAACTGCAATAGTTGTGCCGACTTGTTCGCTAAGCTTGGAGTGGATCGTCCAACACCTCTTGTTGCTTGGATCTGATTCTTTTTTCTGGGTTGGCTGGTGGGATCGTCTAACACCTCTCGTTGCTCGGATCTGATTCTTTTTTCTGGGTTGGGTTGCGGTTTTTTCGAGGGGGGGGGGGGGGTTGTTGTTGGTCGCTCTTCTCTCTGTGGGGGTCTTGGTGCTGCGCCCCGTTTTTTGTTTGTGTTTGGCTGGTTAGCGTCTCCTTGGTGTGTGGTTTTTCCCTTTGGTTTTGGTTGTTTGGTGTGCTGGTCGGTTTTTTGGGGGTTGTGGGTGAGCTGTTTCTCTGGCTGCTGGGCGTTGGTGTTGTTCTTTGCTTCTAGTCTGTCCTGGGGTGTTCGCCTTTTCGGGCGTGAGTTGTTTCTCTAGCTGCTGGTCCTTTCAAGCTACATCGCGCTTCTTGTGTTTGCTCTTTTGTCTGGGGTGGGTCATGGCGTGCCTTTTCTTTTTTCGTTGTGTTTTTGCTTCGCGTGTGTTGTTTTTCTGGTGTATTTGAGTTGGGCTTCCTGCTCATCCCTTTCTTTCGAGGTGTGCCGAGTTATGCGTTCTCCGTCATCACTCTATATAAACAATATTTGTTAAATAAAATAAAATTTTTTGGCTGTTTTGTAAAGGGCTGCTGTTTTTTGTTTTCGCTTCTCGATTCTCTCTTGGCTGGTTGGTGGTTTTTTCTTGGTGTTTCGTTTGTTGAGCTTTGTTCTTTTGGCTGCCTTGTTCCTTTGCTTTTGTGTTCGCCATTTTTGCCTTTGTGTCTCTGTTGCTTGTCTCTTCGTTTGGGTCTTGCTGTCGTTGAGGCCGTCTCTGGGTGCTTTGGAAGCTGCTAGCGCAGTTTCTTTGATTCCTTTTGGTTTGTTTTGTGGCTGTTGCTCTGTGGTTCTGGGGGCTTTTGATGCCTGCTGCTTTGGCCGTTTTTCCTTTACATTTGGGTGGTTTTTTAATTTGGTCAATACGGAATTGGAGTGTTCGAGATTATTGTCCAGCTGAGCTGTGGTGCTCTTCTTTTGCTGCTGTTGTATTTCTTTTGTCGTGCGCTGCTATCCGTCGCTGCTGCTGTTTTTTGGTGGTTGTTTGCTGCTGTTTTATTGCTGTGAGGTCTGTGGAGTTTCCCTAAGGCGGAGTCTTTGTTCTGTCATGCTGTCTTTGGAGCCTTGCTGCGGTTTATTGTGTGCGGTTGCCGAAAAATTTTCTGGGGGGAGTTTTCTTTGTTGTTCTGATTTTTCCGGGTAAAAAGGCCATTCATTGTTCAAAAGTTGATCCTTCTGTTTGCGAGTGGGAGTTTGTTTGGGCTCTGCAAATGTTGGGGCTGCTTATTGGTGCTCCTTTCCTGGGCTGCGAGCTGTTTGGTTCTGCTGTTTGTCAAGATCGATCCTGTATCAATCTCCAACACGTTCAGAATTGGCTCAATGGAGGTTCTGTTTTTGGTGCTTTCGTTCACATTGAATTAGGAGCTATCATTGGTCATGCTATTACAATTGGTCAGGTGTCAAAAGTAGAGAGATCATCTTGGGGCCTTTGTTGCATTGTTGCATTGGTTTAGGGAAAGGTGTTCTATTGTAATGCTTCATTCATCCTGAGACTGTCTGCGTGAAGTCTAGTGTTCAGTGGCTCAAGATATAGTTTGTGGGGTCATGGTTTTAATTTGAGTCTTTTCAGATTTTTTCCTGTTTGGGTGGTTTGGATATTTTCTGATCTTGTGCGGTATTTCTGGGAGTCTTGGCTCCATTCATTGTGGGTGGCAAAAGTCTAGCTTGTATGTTGGAGCTGCGAATTGTGCATTCTGTGCATGATCTTAGGTGTTTGTAGGGTGTCATTGACTTGTACTTCGGAGCATTCCTCTTTGGGAGGTTTATTAATTAAACAATTTATTCTGTTCAAAAAAAAAATTCTTGAAATTGCCATGCCATCTCAGGATAAATCAGCCGAGAAAATTGCATCTGTCTCAATATTTCTTTGCACTAAAAAAACTGGTATCGAAACACCCTTTCTGACTCGAAAACAGGAAAAATTGGAAAGCTCTTATAACTTAGAAAACAAGAACTCAACAGATTTTACTCCCATGCTCAATACTGGAAAACTCACTGGGAGTCGTAGTGATACTTATCTGTATTTATCCTAAGATTTCAACTAAGTTTGCTTCAAGTAAAAAATAAATAAATAAATAAAGAAAAAGAACCAAAATCACATGGCATATCCGGCCAAAAATGTATTTATCCTAAGATTTCAACTAAGTTATTTACATATATATATATATACCATTTCCTTATCTTGTTAATTACACACCAGGTACTAACACTTGCTTGTAGACGCTGAAAAGGACACAAACCACAATACAAAAACTTCACTCAAACTGTCCAACGTTTACAATGTCAACACAGGAAAATTTGGTAATTCAATTTTCTCCAATGAACAGTAATTCAAAAACCTTCCCTTTACATCATACTATAAGCCTATGAGGTACCATATGTACCAGCAAGGTCCGCAAGGAACCAATAGGCATATATCATCAGCACAATCATAACTCCAAAGAGCCACAGCCACCAGAGTCGCAACCTCTGAACTAGGACTTTATCACACCATAAGCTTCGGTGAGCTAGGAATGGGACTTCATCAGAGCAAGGCTTAGTTTGGCCCGCACACGGCTTTTTAAAAGTAGCTTATAAAATTTATTACTCAGTTGTTTGCTAATTTTGTATAAGTGACACATTAATCTTCAAAAAAATATCACAAAACCAAAAAGCAACCTTGAGCTTTTAAAAGCTCCCCCCAAAAGAGCCCTAAGTTCAGGGCTCGCATGGTAACGTTGTGGTTTTTTGTTTTCAGTATTTGCTTTCATTTTTTGTATGCATCAATACAAAAAAAGAAAAGAAAAACGGAAAACCAAAAACCACAACGGTACCATGCGAGCCCTCAATTTTTGTAAAGCTCATAAACTAGTTACCAAATGAATTTACATGAAATTATGTTTTTCAAAATGATAAGTGCCAAAATGGGGGCCAAACGAAGCCTAAAAGTTTGAGAGAGACCGGAACCAAGTAGAAAGAGGGTCAGAAAAAAAAAAGTTGACAAGGAGTAAACCTGTCCACTATAGTAACGAAAACCCGTCTTACAATATAAAGCGAAATTCTCACAGTTGTTATTCAAAATGTTGTAAACACCAAAACTGTTAGTACGAAGTTGGAATTCAGCTCGGTTGAGAACATACTTAGATGGCACCGAAGGATAGAAAGAATATGTTCCACCTCTGAGTTTGGCCAAAAAAAAAAGTGATTGGACGAAATAGTGAAAGAGGTAGAGGTCGCCACCAGAAAGAAAGCATTCGATGCAAGAAGAGATCACACCTTCAAGGTTTGACTGGTCGCCACATCTTGGGCATGGATTCATTGGATTGTCCTTCGAATGAGAGGGAGATGAGTTGAAAATAACGGGGTCTAATCCTGTTCCTGTGCCATAACCCTGTCCTGCCCCTCTAGAAAAGTGGATCACATTTCCATCCGTAGCACATATACCTGGTGTCGGATAGCAGAAAAATAGTAAAAAAAAAATGTTAAAATTTTTCCAAAGCAAGATTATATAGAGCTAAAAACTTGTTCAAGTGAGATTTTAAAAGGTACTCCTACAAAACAAATATTTAAGTAGGCAGATGTTAGAGTAAAGGAAAAACAAAATTGGCTACATGGCCACTCCCAAATCCATGGTTATCCTATTTAAAAATTTACATCTTTGCTTCTGGTATTCACGTACCAAGTACCAATTTTAGTAGGAAACCAAGTTGTATGAGAGAGAGAGAGAGAGAGAGAGAGAGAGAGAGAGAGAGAGAGAGATTGTTTGATTGAATGAACATTATTCTGATAACAATATCCAAACTAGAATATCCTTTCCAATAAATTTCCTATCTATTGATTGAGCTTGGATTAACCATATTGTGGTTACAAATGTACATAAAACTATCTTCAAATTAATCAGAAGTCATCACTTATTTTCAACTAATTGCATAGATATCTTCCTCAAAAACCCCTCCAACTAGTAGCCTCTTCAACATATTCGCATTTACTCATCCTGGCAGTGCTAAAATTAATTTTTAACATCTTCAATCTTTGACCCATTGCCCTAATGTAGTTTCTTTGTAAAATGATCATCTTCTAGTCCTAACATTAGTTTAACACCATGTCCTATATTGTGGACGTTTTCTTTCAAAATAATTTGAAAATTCACTTCAGAAGCATTTGTCTACTTTTGTTAGAATTCTAAAGATGATAATGTGACATAGTTTACAATAAAGACAACAAAAATAGAAGCTCCTGGCAATCAATCTCTTGGACTCGTCGTAATTGGTCCTCTAAAAATTCTTAACCATTGCTCCATGTTCTAACCGATCATTTATAAGCTTGTTTACCTTCACAGTTAAAACTGTGATGCACTGATGCTAGTAAATAACATGCCCACAAGACAAACCTTTACGACAGTTGGCTTCATCATATAAACAAAATACAGGAGGTCACTGCCATGACAGTTGCGTGTTCTAACAGTCTACTTTATTACTGATCTTTAAAGCTTGCTGTAGAGCAAACCAAACCACTCACCATAAACTCACCTAAAATACACAGAGAATCATTATTAGCTAAAAAATTTTCATAACAATTTTCATCAGATAACATTATCATGTTACTGCAACAATCTGTGGGTACTTGCTACATTTTAACAATTTTTATGCTCTAGTTACTTTCAAGAGGAATCAAATAAACTAGTAACTCATAATCAACGAAATGCAAAATTTATGTTACCCATCTTCTGTCTTGAACTGCAAGAGATTCACGATTGGCAACCTAGTATCTAGGAACCTTTTTTTATGTCAACATACAATAGGACAAATATATGATAAGACTAGAGGAATTAAAGTATAATTTGATTGACAAGGACCAAGTATTGGGGTGGGACAAAAATTATGATAAGACTAGAGTATACGTTGTTCGGGTGAGCTTATGATCCATGTCATTAATCTCTGATCTTGGACAATTATTCTGCATTTTACAATCAAATTTTCTTTCACATCTTTCATATCACCTAGACCCTCACCGATTCAGCTTTAAAAGACGGGCTAAGCAACAAGGCAAAAAGTGTCATGGTGCCAGTAATTTCACAAGAACATCTGCAATAGCTACCTAAGTAGCCCGAATTAACCTGATACACAAAGTCATCCTTAACCCGATACAAAAGGCAAAGTGTGAGAATACAACACAAGTATCCAAATTACTGATGAATCGTGAGATATGTTGAAGTAAAGAACTTCAACCTTCCACCAAGCTTTTTTACCGTGTCTTCAATACATCAAACTAAACGGTTTTTTTAACCAATGACACAATCTGCACATGAAGAGAGAAAAAGGATTCCTATCTCAAACTCCTCAAACGAGGGCAATTAACAAAAACTGCACTTCTAAAAGCAGAGACATGGGATTTTACCCATGTCCTCCAGTTAATTCCAGAGACAATTCTATTGACGATAGTAGAAAAACCAACTGCAAAATCCCACTCAAGTGCAGCCAGACGCGTGCGACGGGGGCTTCTCTACAAGATTTTGGCCCTCGGGTAGCTTAGCTAGTAATAGCATGGCCCCCATCACACACACACACACACACACACACATATTATAAAGTGGAATCAGAAGCTTTTCACGTGACAGCTTCGTATTTTTTCTTATTTTTTGCACACATATATATAAAATAAAGTTGGGAAAAAATTTACAGTATATATCCCAAAATTGTAGCAGTCCAAGATTAGCAATAATAGACTTTCTAAACCATATCTAATCTCATCGTTATCTAATCTAATCTATATGTATATGTAGGCTCACATATATCTCCAAATATACACACATACATGATACAAACTAGAATATGACAATAGTGTATAAATTCCTGGTTCCGCGCCTGCCCTCACTCGCGGATGCTCTTTTTGCTGCGTTGGCTCACAAGTTTTTTTATTAGGGTTTTCCGTGTCAGTGTTTGTAAATAAATAAATATTTTTTAAGGCTAAAACAAATAGTTTTTTTTTTTTGTGAAAAGTGGGAAATCAAAAAGAGATATAAAGCTATAAAAGAGGAAATACATAAGCTCCAAGTTATTCCAACAAACATCAAATAGTAGCAAACCACTGGATCAGTAGTAGTAGTAGTAGTAGTAGTAGTAGTAGAAAAATAAAGTTATGGTGGTGAATTGACATGAACTGACAGTAATTTCAAATTTAGGGCAAATATATGCACGTGATATATGATAAATCAAAAAGGAGGACCCAAATAATGGCAAAATTATGAGAGCATCAACAATATCAAAAAATAGTTACGAACTAACCATGGTGAGCGTAGGTGTAACCGCGCCTCCAAGTGTAGATGTGATCGCCTGGCTTTCGTTTGTTTTTGTCAATCCTGTCATACCATACCCAACTCCCATCATCTAATGGACCACCAAAGATTAATATCATCACCATCGTCGTTGATGATAAAAATCCAATCATGAGAGACTTAAACATTCCCCCGAATAAAGGGGACAACAATGACAGATAAAACAACCAAATCAAGCAAATCAACATAAAATTGCAAAAATAAGACACCATCTCCTCTTTGAAAGACAGATCTAGAAACCCGTAATATGGCTCCGTCTACTTGGTAGATCAAATCTATAGAAGAGATATATATATATATATAATCGAATGTTGATTGTTGATGCTTTATCTTTGACCCATGGCTTCTTATCACTGATGAGAACAGAGAGAATCGTGGTGAGAGAGAAAGAGAGAGAGAGAGTGAGAGAGAGAGAGTTTCTATGGTGTGTGTCGAGTCTATTAGTGTCAGTGTTGGGTATTCAACAAGGTAGCTGGTAAGGGCAGGTTCATTTTTTAGTTTGGGCACCTCTTTTTAAGTTAAAAAATTAAATTTTTATCTTTTACTGTAATTAGTAAGGGCACCTCACTTATTGTACTACATATATATATATATATTATATTTTGACATGGAATATATGAGCTATAAACTTGAACCATCCCAATTAAAACTATTTTTATATGAAATAAATCGTTTCAATTGAGTGCTCTACTTTCGTATGAGCTCGACTCAGGAGGCTATGCCTCCTCCCTCGGTTTGTATACAAGGATAATAATACTCCAGAATTTAAAATTATTTATTATTTTTTTTTTCTTTCATAAAACTTGCTACATGGAATCAAAAGGAACAGTCTTTTGCACCATCATACAATCAACCAAGATAAACAATTATAGTACTGCTAAACTGTCAACTGGTATTCTTACATTCTAATAACTTGAATAAACTTAAAAGTCAGGACCAAATAGAAAATAGAATAAAAATAAAATTTTATATTAGAGAGCTAAAACAATTAATATTGAGGCGATTGTCTCAAAATGCTTGCAAAGATTTAGATACTCCCCATCACCATTTGATTTTCTCAACTATGTAGAGTACGTGATGGAACTGATACCTGGAAAATAGCAAGAATAAATTAATATTAGAATTCATAAAAGGAAGACAAATGACATCGATCATATGTGTTCTATGAGAGAAAAAAAAATGTACCTTATGGACAACCAATACGAGCTTTCCAGTCCTCAAACTTGGGTTTTACCAACTCCTCCCATCTTGCTGCCTCTCCATATCGAATTTTGTCCCATCCTACCATAACCTTTGGAATCGGTGCATCTTGTTTTAGGAAGACCTTCATGAAGTGAACCTCATCAAACAAAATAATAGGGACAATCTGGAAGTCACTCATTGGTCCATTCCTCAAAGGTAAATATGTGCATGACTGTAAGGGTGAAAGAACACAAAACACGCAATTGAAGGTTGTGGCGAATAATGGTCCCATATCAGGCAGGTGCATCCAATACTTTTTGTTACACCCATAGTCCTTAAAATAATTCAGCCTTTCTTCTAATTTCTTGTAACTTTTTTCACCACCCAATTGATAAGTGTATAATTCAATGTGCTCCCTCAATTCATGCAACATAGCAGTCCTAACCTTTTTCCATCCATCTTCCTTACTCATACCCAAAAGTTCAGCGCAAGCTCTATAACCACAATGACCATCCGACGCAACATTTTCTAATGCATGAACAACATGATCCTTAATTTTTGGATTGAAGAGAGCTAAAACTTGTTCAATCAAGTCCTCGTCAGTTAAATCTTTCAACAATAGCTTCTTTCGCTTAGGTCGTTTCTTGGGAGCAGTCTTACTAATGGATTGTAGGTCTTCGATGGTCTTGCTATACTCAAACAATGAAGGGTTCCTTTTAGTGCTACGATCTGCTGTTATTTGTTTCTTTGTCAATTTTCGAGGTCGCCCCTTTGAAACATTTGAAGCAAATGGTTCATTCAACCATGTTGTCTCTGGGTTTGCCAGCTCCCTTATTTTCTTTAATAAAACCTTGCGTTGATCGTAATTACATTCTTGGAGTCTTTTCTTTAACCTTTCAATATCCAAGTCATAATCTAAATCGCCGTAATCTTCGGGTGTTGGCACAATAGAGAGTTTCGCCCAATGAGGATCACATGCCAAAAAAGGGATAGTCCTATCCAAACTACCAAAATCCACAATTTCATGTGCACATGGGAGACCATGAGTCATACGAAGAATGCACCCACAAGTTATCTTATCAATGCCAATATTTTTGCTCCTCTTAATTTCTTCCAAAATCAAGCCCAACGCGTGATGAGAGATGTAACCTCTTAAGTCCCTTAGAGCTGGCAAATGGTGATCATGAATAACACGAATCAAACTATGTTCAAGTGACTCCACTACTCCTGTAATCTCTCCGACGATCATACGATGGAGTGCATGCCATATAGAAGTGAAGTTCCCTTGAGAGGAACCTATGTACTTCTTAAGTCTTGAATGTGCACTCTCTACGCGAGATGTTGTTGTGTTTCCAAAGTGCTTTACTTTATTGGTCCAAGCACAAACAAAATGTTCTTTCCATGGCAGCCATGTATCTTGAATGTATTGGAGGCAATGTGGTATATGTGTCATCCATCTCTTTTCAAATGCACTCCATCGGTCAGCATACTCTTTCTCGGTAGTTGAATAAACTATTCCTGTCCACTCACGCTCAAATATAATCCAGTCCTCATTAGTTTCAAACGACTTCTTGCAATGTGCCGTAACATTCTTTGTTATGTGCCAAGTGCATAATAGATGAACTGCACCTGGGAAGACTACACGAATAACACCTATTAATGCGAGCTCCCTATCTGTAACAAAGACGGATGGTAGTCGAGATGGATCAAAAACATCCTTTAACTTGTAAAGGGCCCAAGTATAGTTCTCTTCTTTCTCAGCTAGCAAAAATGCAAACCCAACGCAAAACGTTTTAGCTGTGGACGTAACTCCAATAATCTCAAGTAGTGGACGCTTGAACCGATTAGTTTTGTATGTACAATCCAACATCATGATAGAAGGAAAACATTTTGCAATCTTTATTGACTCAGGATTTGCCCAAAATAAATCTAAGACCTCCTCAGTCTTGCTATCCCAATTATGCCATTCAAGATAATTATTTTCAAACAATAACTTCATGACTTGTTGCATTGCAGATCTTCCTTCTGTTTCAGCTCTTCTACATTTTTTTTGTGCATTGTAAACAGTAGAAATAGTTGACTTGTTCTCTCTGTTTCGTTGTTTTAGCGTTGTAAGCACTTCTTTCGGTTTTACACCACTTTTTGTCAAGTGTTCAACAATATTTTGCTCGTCATCTTTCAACCTACCAACATAAGAGTGACCAATCATTGTCTCTCCCAATCGATGGTTGTGCAAACCACATATCACCTCTACCTTCCATTTATCATGTGCATATGGAATTCCTCTCAACTTAAAAGGGCAGTTGCACTTTTTTGTCCCTGTATACCTTTTACATCTACTTCTATCATTATTATCATCACTTTTTCCTTGTATTATTTTTTTCTTGTGATGACTGCGGAAGACACCACCCCTTTCGCAACCCAAGTTCAACTTTGGCTTCTTTAACATAAGCCCTGCATCAGAGTTTATAATTACGACAACCATATTTAATCTTATACCAATATCTTGAGCCCACTGGATAAGCTCTGATCGCGAGTCAAATACCTACATATATATATATATAAAGACAATGTAAGAATAATTTAAATTTAATTATTAATGTATTAAAAATGGTAAAATTTTCACCTTATCAATGGCAAAATATGGCGTTACATCGATATCTGCACGTTGGTCTTCGATTATATTTGGTAAAGGTACCAAATAATTTTCAACATCTTCTATTCTTAATTTTTGTATTGGCATGTCCTGAATACAAAAATATACGGACATCATCTATTAAGGAATTCATTGTATTGAGTCAAAAAGAATAATTAAAACATAGTAGAAAAATACTTAACTAGCACAAAAAGGAAAACTAAGGGCTCGCATGATAATGTTGTGGTTTTTAGTTTTTAGTTTTGGTACTGAAATAGAGGCATGCAAAAAATGAAATTGTATTGAATTGAATTAGAGGCATGCAAAATAAAGTTGTAATTCAATATAAAAATGAAAATAAAAACTGAAAATAAATACCACCACTTTACTACTTACTCTTCAATTTTTCTATGGTCTAGATATCATTCTTGTGAGGTGTGATAGTGTCCAAACCTCACAGTTAGAACACATGGTATAGTAATTAAATAGTCGTTTAGCCCATGAACCAATTTTATTTATTTTATTATTATTATTATTATTATTATTATTATTATGAGAGCATTTTTGCTCACCCAAAATTTGGTACACCAATGTTCACCCAAGCATCCTATTACCAATGCAATAGAATGCTTGGGTGAACATTGGTGTACCAAATTTTGGGTGAGCAAAAGTATTTTCTATTATTATTGTGTGTGTATGTGAGGCGCATGAACCCACGAAGCAAACTGGCCTGAAAGACCAAGAATTACACAATCTATAAATTTAAACCAAAGGATGTAGATGAAGTAAAGCTAGAGCCATTAAAATGGAAGTCATAAATTGTGCACATCAGTCAATAAAACTTATAACCATTATATGTTAGTATATGACAATTTTTGACATAGTAAGTCCAAATCAACTTTTTAGTTTTTTTTGCTGAAAAAATCAACTTTTTAGTTGCTGTATGGAACTTACACAGAGAGAGAGAGGTAGCCCTTACCACAAAGCTTTGATTAGTCATCCAATCGACTTGTGTACTATAGCAGCAATATGGTGTGATTTGACAGTGGGGGAAGAAAGCGATGGTGAGAGGCGAATAGGGAGATGGAATATGGAAGTTACCTACTATATTGTGGATGGCAGTTTCCTAACAGGAGTCGCGTGGTAGTTTTCTATGGGATATTGTACATCAATTTTATTTTTGTGAGAGGTGCCCTTACAAGAAACAGTAATTATTTTTTTTTAACCTAAAAAAGGTGCCCAAACTAAAAAATGAACCTGCCCTTACCAGCTCTCATTCAACAATGATGCATGAGAAATACTAGGCACGCATTTCAAATCACACTTCAAACCACACCTTATGCTTTAAATGCATGTATTCTGTGCTGTTCAAAAATTTCACACCTTTTTGCACACCACTTATATAACACAAGGTATGTGCATTTAAAGCAATGCTGTGATTTGGGGTGTGATTTGAGATGTGTGTCTAGCATTTCTCATTATTAGACTCCACAGTCTCACTAAGAGAGAGATAGAGTGGGTGTAATTTATAGTGAGATTTGTTTGTACCCAAATGTTATCCAATATATATATATATATATATATGAAAATAAAAGTCAAAGCTTCTGCCAGGTGGCACTCCTTCCTCTCCCCCTTTTTTTCTCTCTATCTCTCTCTAAATTGCAATTAATATCAATAATAATTTGAGATTAATGCTAATGAAATTTAAATGAAAAATACACACATATCTATATGTATATGTTATGTACATATAGATTAATGTCATTTTATATTCATTTTTTTTCAAACATATTTGTAGAATATGGTATGAAATAAATATCTTAGACATTTCAATTTGACCAATGCCAATTTTTTTTTTTTTAATTTTCTATGCAATTTTGGGATTTGAAAAGTTTATTCTTCATGTTTTTGTATTGCTCCAATTTTAAGGTTCAATATTCCTCTTCTTTTGTTTTTTCTTGACCTTTTTACAAAGAATTCATTGGCATTTTATATAACCAATTCACAATTGTTTTTACTTGCAAAACTAAAGATTCTACGAATTCTTTTTAAAATGTTAGATCCCTGGATTGCACAGGTATGAAAACAAAAACAATTCATTTTGCCAAATCAGTGCTTGTGTGGCAGCTTCTCTCTCTTTCTCTCTTACACTCACGCACACAATTAGGTTAAATTAGTAGTTGTGGAAGTGATTTTGGCACCTATTATTATAGGTTAGTTATTAGCATCTATTGAAGGCAAGTTAAACACTTTTGACCAAAAATATGAAATAAAAAATAAAAAATCAAAAGCACAAGCACAAGCAAAGCATATCTAACGTGTTAAAAATATATCAATGCAACTAAAGAAGAAACCCAATTTAAATAAGGTCAACATGAAAACAAAAATTTTTTATGCAACTTGTACAATTAATCTCATTATTTTTCACAAGTCTAATATATATATATATCTACGGAGAGGCAATTATGTGAATTGGGTCGAGTGAACTTACCCAGTGAACTGGCTTTTAAGCCTAAATTAAAGAATCCGCTGGCTACCCTGCTGACCCGCAGGTTCTGTTAGGCTTAAATGCTAATTCACTAGATAAATTCACAAGAGTGAGTCGACCTAGTTCAATTAAGAGTCTGACCGTATATATCTAATATATTTAAAATATCTATATCAAAACAAAAAGTTTTAGCTGTACCACGTTTCACATTCTAAAAAAAATATACTTATTTTCATTTGTATACTTATAGTTACAGTAAATTAAAAATATTATTAGGGGTGTTTACGTGATGACCCAAGCCTGCTCGCGAGCTTTCTCACGAGCTCGCGAGCTCAAACGAGCCGAGCTTTCTAGTGTTCGCGAGCTTTCTCATGAGCTTTTTAACAAGCTTTTTCACACGCCCTTTTAAACTATATAATTTTATAATAAAACAATCTTTTATCAAGCCTATTTATAAAATGTGTCATATTTTCGCTAAAATTATATAGTTTTCTAATTCATATATTTAAAAAAATCACTATACAAGCTCTTTATCAAATCTATAAACGAGCTTTTTCACGAGCCTGCTCACGAGCCTTAATCAATCGTGCTTACAAGCTCAAATGAGCGAGTCTAGCCTAGCCTTTATCGAGCCGAACTTCGAGCCTTTGTTGAGCGGCTAATCTCGTTTACACCTCTTACATATGAACAATATATGAAATTTAAAGTTTAGAACTAAAAATTGCATGATTAACTCATATGTTTCTCTCCCCTCCATCTCTCCCTTAATTCCAATCACATACGTTTCTCACTCCCCTAAATCTAGATAACATTAGAACCATAGTCTCACATTTAAAATTCAAAAAAAAATTTACGTTAGTTATATCATTAAATAAGATAATCATCAAAATTCAATGTCATATTTTGGCGTATCTAAAACTGATATAAATAGTGGGTGTATTCTCCTTTGACACCTTTACATTTATATATTCAATCTATTTTTATGCCAGGGTTCTTATTATCCACACTTACCAATTTCATTGTAGTGCACCATTCAATTTATTTTGTTTATCTCCTTTAAAATATTTTAAAATATGTTTTTTTTTTAGGTGGAACTTGGGTGTTTTAGATGTAACATTGATAGTTACTTCAACATAGACAAATAATGAATACACATGGAGATGGTGTTATTTGACACTCTAATAAGGAGAAGGCAATGATGGCAACTAATGGCAACTTGGAGAAGGTGTTTTGTCAGCAAAAAAAAAAACCGCAACGAATAGATATATATATTTTTTTCGTTGGGTGACACAATGAAGATATTTCCAAACAAATGGTGTAATGGCAAATTGACAATGGGTTAATTTGACCATCCAAAACAGTAATAGGCTTCATTACGGTAATTACATTTATCTCTCTTTGTATACTTACTATCACACACATATATTGATATACATTTTGGGTTCTAATTTCTATGTACTGGTGACAAAAATGGAGAAGCTTTTGCTTCTGCCATGTGTCATTTTCTGTGAATTTTTATTATTTTCACATATTTTGTTATGTTAAACTAATATACAAATATTCAATTTTTAAAAGATGTCAAATCAAATGATCAATATAAGTGGTTAGCAACATTCAAATTAGAATCTTATCCATGAACTACTTGAGAGATAAGTTACAATATGAAAAATCAATTTTGTAATATGAGATATTTGAAACTCATCTATTAATATTTGTACATATGGTTTTGTTTTGTTTTTCTTTTTCTCTTAAGTTGGATAAATCTCATGCGTGGTTTCTTTTGAAGGAGATTGGTGAAGAAGACTTGGAATAGAAGACTGAAACCTAGCATTGTTTTTTTTAGGGTAAATTACACTAACCTCCCCTGAGGTTTGACGTAATTACACGGACCTCCCCTCTAGTTTGCAAAATTACACAAACCTCCCTCGAGGTTTGTAATTCGGTAACAAAATGCCCCCTCCACTAACGTTCTGTTAGTTTTTTTTACATTTGCCTCCCCTGAAAATTATAATTAGCCCCCCTATACTATAAAATTGTCATACTAAGCCCCCTTTCTCTTATATTTTTGTTCTAATTATAAAATCCCTCCTCCCTCCTACGTTTTTGGGTTAATTTTTTTAGCATTAATTTATATCTACACAAAATATACACAAAATACATATAAATAGGTCCAAAAAATTTTTTTCCAAGAACAAACCTCTGTCAAGTCCCCCTGTATTAATTTTCTAGATCCGCCCCTGCCCTTATGCTTCAAAAATGGACACTTAAAACCCCTGTGATTGTGGACTAAAATGGAACTGTTATGTTTTCACTCAAAACTGACGAAAATTCTAAAATTGGTTAAAAATATAAACACTTAACCCATTTATGATTTCACTCAAAGAGCGTTAACCCCAAAATTAACATCACAAAATGGGTTAAGTGTTTATATTTTTAACCAATTTTAGAATGTTCGTCAGTTTTGAGTGAAATCATAACAGTTCCATTTTAGTCCACAATCACAGGGGGTTAAGTGTCCACTTTTGAAGCATAAGGGCAGGGGCGGATTTAGAAAATTAATACAGGGGGGTTTGATAGAGGTTTGTTCTTGGAAAAAAATTTTCTGGACCTATTTATATATATTTTGTGTATATTTTGTGTAGATGATATAAATTAATGTTACCAATGACCTGTTGGCCAAGTGGTAAGAAGTTCGTTCTCCTCGCTATAAATTTCACTCAAAGAGCGTTAACCCCAAAATTAACATCACAAAATGGGTTAAGTGTTTATATTTTTAACCAATTTTAGAATTTTCGTCAGTTTTGAGTGAAATCATAACAGTTCCATTTTAGTCCACAATCACAGGGGGTTAAGTGTCCACTTTTGAAGCATAAGGGCAGGGGCGGATCTAGAAAATTAATACAGGGGGACTGGACAGAGGTTTGTTCTTGGAAAAAAAATTTTTGGACTTATTTATATGTATTTTGTGTATATTTTGTGTAGATATAAATTAATGCTAAAAAAATTAACCCAAAAACGTAGGAGGGAGGAGGGATTTTATAATTAAAACAAAAATATAAGAGAAATGAGGCTTAGTATGACAATTTTATAGTATAGGGGGGCTAATTATAATTTTCAGGGGAGGCAAATGTAAAAAAAACTAACGGAACGTTAGTGGAGGGGGCATTTTGTTACCGAATTACAAACCTCGAGGGAGGTTTGTGTAATTTTGCAAACTAGAGGGGAGGTCCGTGTAATTACGTCAAACCTCAGGGGAGGTTAGTGTAATTTACCCTTTTTTTTATTATTATTGTCACGCCCTGACGTAGCATAAATATGGAAAGCATTTAATTTTCTTTATGGATCCGTAGGTCGCGACAGTTTTGAAGGATCAATTCCGTCCCAAACGTCGAACAACATAAAATCATAAATCAGAGTAGAGCAATCAAGGCTTACAAATCTTTTCTAACTTAATAAATATTACAGCACGGGATCACCCAAAGGCACAGACCGCCTTGAAACAAAATATTATCTATCTACAATCATCCTTTTACAAAACCAGTTCATAACATAAAACATAAGATAATGATAAACAGTTTTTCTTCAAAAACAGTCTTTCTCAATTAGCATAGTCATAAGGTCCCTCCTGATTATCACTTGAAAAGCCTAGACACGAATGTCCAGGACGCATCAACGTCGTCAGCTTCGAGAAGCTGGTGAGTATTAAAACATATGCTCGAATGTAAAACATACTCATTTAATCAACATATGCTCATAAACATATGCTCATTTTCCATTTTTTAATTCCATTAATCAATGGGTTAGTCATCGAAATGAATCCAATTGATAAAACAGTAAGAATCACATTATAAACTTTGGTTCATAAAACATATGACCGTGCATGAGACCAATACAACCATCTCATCTTATCGACTATTTTCTCTCGACAACACAATACCCAACTCTCTCATACCAGTATCTTTGAAATACTTCGATAGCCACACTTTAGCACAGGGGTACCAGGGAGTGTCTAGTTTGCCTCACACTTTAGTACGGGGTACCAGGGAGTGTCCAATGCCTCACACTTTAGTACCTAATCCGCCTTCAAATACCAGAGGAAACCTCAAGCAGTATCCAGACTCGGGTACTAGGGAGTGTCCGTAGGCCACACTTTAGCACTGCTATGGGTGCCAGGGAATGTCCAATTTCGGCGACACACACTTTAGCGCTACCATGGGCGCTAGGGAGTGTCTAGTTTTGCCACCGTCGCATTTCAAAAACACTCTAGCCGGAATCTCAAAACATCACACTTTGGTACACAATTACCAGGGAGTGTCCACAATACCATCTTAATCATATACTCTTTTTTACACTGACCAACCCTCACCATGCATGTACAGCTGACTCATGGAACTTTATACAAAAATATGTAAACAGCTGGAAACAAGAACATTATGCGTACAAGGATAATTGAGTCGTAATTCAACGCTTTTACAATCCAAACATAGTAAACAGGATTTTAATTTAATAAAATTTCCCAAACAGAACCTTAACAGCCTTAAAAAGTTAATCCAAACAGACCCTTAGTAGAAAACAGACAAAAACCAAAAACTACCAGGTCGCACGAGGAGGCCGCTCAAGCGAGGGGTCGCTCACGCGGGCCGCGCGCGCGATATGCTCGTTTTTCGTTTTCTTTTAAAAACTTTTCTAACTGCCAGAAAACACAAGGATCGCGAGCACAGGCCGCTCGTGCGAGGGGACGCTCGCGCGATCGTGCGTGCGAGCTCATGTAGTGGCTTCATCTTCTTTGCTGAAACTCCCCTGTTTTCAGTTTAAGGGGGCCTTTTGACCCATTTTGCAAATCCGAAGTAATTAGGACAAGTAATATATGAATCTTTTCAGTTTTCGCAAGGATTAAGAATTTACGATCAATTTAATACGAATCGATCCATAGCTCTCAAATTTTATAAAAAACTAAAAGATGACAAAACTTAATTTCTTATATACATTTTCATATGAATGATTTAGATTTTAAAACTTTAAATACAGCAACTATGATGTATAATCTTTCATAGGTATCTCTAAAAATGAATTTTGGTTAAGTTTGAGAAATCTTGATTTTTCAAGCTATGGTGTTCAAATGTAAAAGCTTCAATGGTGATATACCATTACACCTATAACCATAGCAAACAAACATGAATTTACAATCAGAGTGAGTAAAAAAAAATACTCACTAAGATTAAGAATAGGGATATGTTGAGAAAGACTATCAAGATAAGAATCCAAACTCAAGCTATGGCTATGGGGGCCTTGAACTTCCTCTCTCTAAAATTTCTGAAGAACTCTTTGTTTTCTCTCTGAAATTCTTTCTATTTTCAATTTGCAATAAGCAGAAAGTGTGGAATTGTGTGGGTAGTAGAGAGAGGGGTGAGTATAAATAAACTTCTCTGAACTTGGCCTCCAAGTTAAATCTTCAATACTCAACAAAATCAATTAAACACACAAATGCATAAATCACAGCAATTATACATACGTGTATGTGTATAATCAGCTGTAGAAGGATTGAGTGGGTGCTATAGGTTAGTAGGGGTCAAGGTGAAGTGTTTGGAAAATTAGGCTTAGGGCACAACAACCATACATACAAGAAATATATCTCCAAACAAGGCACAAGCCAATTGCCTAGGAATCACTTATCATGTTTGGCAAAATAGCTTATGGCATAAAGATATAACACTCTCACAATGCATAGCCAAACAAAGCCCTAACCAATCATTAGTTTCCATAATTGGAAATAAAGCAAAAGTCTAATCAGACTTTACGTCACTTTCAAAATCTGTGGAAACTCATTGCGGCGCGGACATTTTTGAACATAAACTGGTATTTCCGCGACGCGGTGATCACCACAAAAATACAGAAAATTCATTTTAAGGTAAGAAACAATTTTCTGGTTATATAAAATATAGTTCGAGTCGAGAGAAATTATTTTCACTGTTTTGAAATACATGTTTTGAAATTTAACACAGGTATCACTAAAATTTATAAAATTGCAGTTTAACCCTAAAAGAAATTCCAATATGAAATAAAACAAGTAACCAGATCTAACACATAAGAATTTTAATTAAAATAAAAGCAGACAATACAATTTAAATTTAAATACGACAATGCAAATACAAATAATTAGATGAAAATGCAAGTTGTTACAATTATATCCAAATAAGTTTGAAAGTTTATGCACTAATTTTGTGAGTATGATTACAGTGCCATTTGGATATTTTGGGTTAAATAGAGTACTTGAACAAGATCATATACAATAGCAACCGTAAATAGTGACAAAGACAAGTTAATTTTATAAACTGATATAACATAAAATAACCAATAAATCTCACGCTATAAAAATAATAATAATTAAAATAAAAATTAAATCTCACAAACTGTGAGTGGTCACATTGTATGACAGAAAGTAATCATACTCATTTATAATATTATGGACAAATAGAAGACGACTACGAAACAAACCAATTGCATCCAACTAATTTTTCATTCATTAGGTTGATTAATATGTCACAAAATAATGTTCATCATTTTATGCCGATATGGTTCATGATTTACATGTCAATGAATATGCAACTTTATTTCTTTTCCATTATTTTCGTCATTTACTTCTAATTTTTTTAATGACAGAATACTTTTTTTGTTTCATAAGGAACCCATCTGTGCGGGGTTATAACTTGTTTTTTTAGCTATTCTTTAACCAACATAATTATCATAAACTGTCCTTATATATAATTGATCCTAAGTAAAATACAAAAAATTTATTTTGCAACGAAAAATGGTTTGGTTTAAACATTTCACATCCTAACAAGTGTATCTTTTAATTTTTTTTTTCAAATTCCTTTCAATTCCCAAAATTTGTACTTTCTTCAAGCATATCATCAAATTCTTCAATGTCTTTATTTAATTTGCTATGCTGTGTATACAGGGTATTAACGTGGGGGTATTTTTGTCCAATATAAATTAAGGGACTTATTGATACACATTTTTCTTAACAGTGCAGTTTTGATCACCTTAAATTGCTCACCCAACTTTCCCATCGACTAATATGCAGTGGGACTCGTGACTTTTACTATAAATTAATCCTTATTTAATCTTTGGTCTCACTACATCAACCAATTAGAGAGTTGGATGAGCAAAAATCAATTCTTTTCTTAATTGTTCTTCAACCAACATAATTTTCTTAAGAGTAATGCTATGCTTCCCAAATCTACATATCAAATGATATGACAGTGAGCCATTGAATCTTTGATTAGATGATGTAAAATGGTCCCATCATTATTCTCAATAGGCCCACGATCACATCATTTAGGATGAGAATTTAGAATTAAAATTTGAAAAGTGTAACATTACTTTTTAAGTGCTCCAATAGACTCTACAATCATGAGAGCTCCTTTGTGCTAGATAAATATGATAAGGGAGAGTTTGTGCATTCGGGGAGCTTTTTAAAATTAAAATAATGAAAAGTTGAATTATCTGGCCCATATCAAGAGAAAAAAAACGTACGAGAAAAGAGATATTTAGTGGTAACTTTTTCAATTATGGCTAAAGTCTTGTCACTAAAGTAAAGTACATATTTTAATGACAAGTAAAGAGGTGGTCATACAAATTTACAAAGTACCATTTTTTGTCATAAACTCTCGGTTGTGACTAAACTGTTGTGACTGAACTATTGTTATAATTTGGGAATATTGTGAGAATACGTATTTTGATTTATTTACACAAAAGGTGTCGTGACTAAAGTATGCATAAATCAATTTTTTTTTGTCTCAATTCGTAAATAAAAAAATGTGTAGAATTGCTGAGCGCGAGAAAATGCTATCATTTCGTCAATACCAATGCAGTGGGTATATGATATTCTTAAAACCCCAATTTAATATTTCGAGTAATACTTGGGACACAATCAAAAGACATAACCTTGAGACACAATCTATATTTTGTGTTTATCTTTCTCCTGACGAGTCCCACAGTGTCACTGAATCCCACAGTACCCACTAGGACCACTAAGAGAGAAATAGACACAAAATAGAAATTATGTGCCAAAATTGTGTCTTTTAATTGTGTCCCAAATATTACTCAATATTTTCACTCTCATTCCAATCCATCATCAGATACTACCTCTCTCACTCTCTTTCCTCTCTCTCCCCTTCACCACTCACGTTCTTCTTCAACGCCGCAATCAATTGGTAGAGTTCTTGTGGGGTAACCTCTCTCTCTCTCTCTCTCTCTCTCTCTCTCTCTCTCTCTCTTATTTTGTTGCCTCTAATTTGATAATCTGATTCCCTCTCTCTCTCTCTCTTCAATAAACTATTTATTCAAGGAAATTGCTTATCTCCCTTCAAGATCTAATATTTTCTCTCTCATTCCATTAGACACATCTTACTTGATAGCAAAATCAGAATGCTGAACCACTTAGGTAAGAAATTCGCACAGTAAGTTCATTCCTATTTTTTTTGTGTTATTCAAAATATTTTAAGCTTAGGGTGCGTTTGATTGCACGTTAGAAAATGAGTTGAAAAGAAAATTTTTTCATGGAATTATTTTCTTTGGAAATTTTTTCCATGGAAATAAAATTTGGGACTGTTTGATTGCAAATATTTTCTGGCTGGAAAATCTAACATTTTTCATGGAAAATCTAGTTTTGTTGTTTGATTGTCAATATTTTTCAGTGAAAAATAGACATTTTCCATGGAAAATAACTTTTTTGTTGTTTGATTGCATTTATTTTCTATGAAAAATTAACATTTTTTATTGAAAACTTACCTTTTTTCAAGCAATTAACCTATAAATCACAAACAAACAGTTTGAAGATACAAATTCAAGCAATTGAGACAACTACTCATATCAATAGGTTCACAAATGATTGTTTTAATGTACTAAAAACCAAAGTCTCATCAAAGCAAAATTAGAAGTACTCATCAAAGTTCCATATAAAAAATTAAAATTAAAAAAAAAAAAAAAAAAAAAGGTACGCATCAAAGTAAAAAGTCGAGTTTTCGGGCATGCCCAAGTCTACGTCGAGCTTTCAGGCCTCCCCCTTGCGCGGCTCTCTTGGATGTGCTTGAATGACTTGGTTGTGCTTCCTCGACCTCATTTTTAGGATAAAAAAGCCTGAATAATAGCAAAATTTTACTACTCATAATAAAGAATAGTGCCATATTAACATCAATGGCAAGAAATGGATAGTAACTCTCGAGAAATGGATTTATCTTCTTCCATTTTTTCTCTCACTCACAGAGTGAGTAGGCCCCTACTAGTAGTTAGAATTTGATAAATTTTATTGAGTTTTTCATTTTTTTTTTTACTCGAAAAAGGGGGGGAAAAAAAATCTAAATAGTAGGGAGTCCTTTGGCCAACTTTCAATTCAATATGAAAAATTCAAAATTACTCAAGCTGCATAGATCATCCAGAATATGAAAAATTCAAGAAAAATAAACTGCAGTGTTGCATAGATCATGTCAACCACTCTTATGTATTAAAGCAATGTTGGATATATATATATATATATATATAACTGTAAACTGTACAAGAAGTTCCTCCAGAACTTACCCCAGTTTCTCCTTCTGATTCCATTGCTACCAGCTTCTATATTGCAATTAGGTTTCAGTCTCACTCTCGGTCAGATATAAAGCCAACTAATATGTCTAAAGCTTCACACCCCTCTGCATGAAGAATAAGCAATAGAATAAAAAAACCCAACAATAGATCTTCCCTCCGGATCCATTTCAAGCAAGAAAGAGAAAAACACAAGTATTTGTTTCTTTTGCAAATTAGAACACCTACTGATCGAATAAACTGTGTTATCTTTTAAATGTAAAAAAACTTGAAACTTTTTTATCGTGTGCATGTAAAAAGGAGAGAGAGAGAGAGAGAGAGAGAGAGAGAGAGAGAGAGAGAGAGATTAGGGGGACTTTTGGTTGTCCCTATGACATGAAATCCAAGAGACTCGATGTATCCTTGAATATTCTTTGATATGGGGTTGCCTCATATTTTCGTTAACCTAATTAATAAGCTCCAGGGGAGAATGGTGATGGATTGCGGCCTTGTCCTCTTCATCAACTCGAATATTGCAAATTAGGCAATTTTGAATTGGATAATTAGATGTGTTTGGCTGTCAAAAATAAACGAATTTAACTTTTCAATAGAAAACATAAATGAGCTTATTTCAATCAATCTATCTAGCTATCCAACTTTCTATATATTGTGGACTGAGGTGGATGTAAAAACTAATTTACATAAAACTAAAGAAGGTAGATCCTAAATACTTATTCATTAAATACCATGTGCACAAAGTACAGGAATTTGATTTGACAACAAAGGTGATAGATTCACCTTATGTATGTGTATATATATATATATATATTTGATAAATAGAACCACCTGACCAAATTAAAGCACAAACCTTTGCAAAAGTACTCTTCCCAGAGCCATTCTTCCCCATTACAGCATGAACCTAGCAGAAATTAAGACTTGAAATTAGTATTCCAGCTAAAACATCTGAAATCACACAGAATCTAAGACATTGCTTTACAACACTAGCCATATTCAATTGGGTAAATCTAATGCCCATCCACTTATATTATAAGCCTGATCCAACAGTGATATTAGGTTTATTCTTATTAAGCCCTATATACAGAATTGTATATATATTGATCACACTATACCCAGATCAAATCATACAAGATCATAACCAAAACACACTTAAACCCATCAAATTTGAGAGTGTATAACCAACACTGAGACACAACACATTTTTTTTTTTTTTGTTTTCTCTGCTAAGAAGAAGAAGAAGAACCCATCACAATAAAAAGAAGACAAGACTTATTTCACTTATTAGATTAAAAATAAATTAAATTCATTTCTTCTTAGAATTGGTAAATTAAATATGTGATAACTTGCAAATTTCAAGTAAGTCAACCAAGAAATAGACGTATCTCGGAGTATTTGTCAAAATTGAACAAGCGGAGTGTTTGTAAATGAAATGATACATTGATAATTGAGAAACAAATTAATTAAATCAACAAAAGGAAGAGGGGATACTAATCCACTATTTTACATGAGAAAATATTAGAGAGAGAATAATGGTATTGAATGGTATATTTTATCATTACATAAGGGATGCCTTTATATAGGCTAGAAGAATACAAGATTAAGGAAAGAGAGAAGTACAATAGTACATAGTACAGTAGTACACAATGAACCTAGTCTAGAAGTATATATATATATATTAACATCCCCCCTCAAACTCAAGGTGGTTGGATTGAGGCCAACTTGAGTTTGGAAACAAGATCCTGAAGACGTCCCGGAGGATGGGCTTTTGTGAAGACATCGGCAGTCTGGTCAGCAGAGGAAACAGGAACAAGTTGGATGATGCCTTGAGTGAGTTGATGGCGCACAAAATGACAATCAATCTCAATGTGTTTTGTGCGTTCGTGGAAAACGTCGTTGTGAGCAATCTGAATGGCACTCTGATTGTCACAATAGAGAGTGGTGGCAGTGGAGTGAACAACTCCCAAGTCTTCAAGTAGCCAACGGAGCCAGAGGAGTTCTTGGGTAGCATCAGCTAGAGCACGATACTCTGCTTCTGTACTAGAACGAGCAATGACGGTTTGCTTCTTACTTCGCCAAGAAATGAGAGAATCACCAAGGAAGAAGCAATACCCTGTAGTAGATCGACGATCAGTGGGGTCGCCTGCCCAATCTGCATCAGAATAGGCACGAAGCGTGAGTGAAGAATGAGCAGAAAGATGCAGACCATGAAACATAGTTCCCTTGACATATCTGAGAATGCGGATCACAGCTGCAAAATGAGATGAGCGGGGAGCAGAGAGAAACTGACTAACAATATGGACAGCATAGGCAATGTCAGGTCGAGTAACTGTGAGATATACTAGACTCCCAACCAGTTGACAATACAGAGTGGGGTCCTCTAGAGGAGTACCATCCATAGGGGTGAGCTTAGAATTAAGTTCCAGAGGAGTAGGACTGATCTTAGTATCGGTGAGTCCCGCACGAGTAAGAAGATCAGAGGAGTATTTGGCTTGGGAGAGATAGTAGCCGTCTGAGCTAGAAGTAATCTCAAGACCCAAGAAATAATTAAGTTTCCCAAGGTCTTTCATCTCAACATGCTGACTGAGATACATTTTGAGATCTGATATGCCAATTAAGTCATCCCCGGTGATAATCATATCATCAACATAAAGAAGTAGCAGAATTGTTCCCTGATCTGTCTTGCGGATAAAGAGAGCAGAATCATGAGAGCTAGAGGTGAATCCAAAATTTCCAACAATTGTGCTGAATTTGGCAAACCATGCGCGAGGAGCTTGTTTGAGACCATAGAGAGCCCTACGAAGTTTGCAGACCTGATTAGGAGAGTGATGATATCCTGGAGGAGGACGCATATAAACTTCTTCATTGAGTTCACCATTGAGAAAGGCATTCTTCACATCCATCTGAAATAATTCCCAACGACGAATAGCAGCAACAGCAATTAGACTGCGGACTGAAGTAAGGCGAGCAACGGGAGCAAAGGTCTCCTCATAATCAATGCCATACTCTTGTGTGAATCCCTTAGCGACCAGACGGGCTTTGTAGCGTTCAATAGACCCATCAGAGTGAGTTTTGATTTTGTAAACCCATTTGCAACCCATAGCATTTTTTCCATTTGGGAGGTCTACTAGATCCCAAGTATGATTTTGATCTAGTGCCTGCAATTCATCATTCATTGCTTGCTGCCAAAGAGGGTTAGAGCTAGCCTCACGATAAGATTGTGGCTCATACTGAGATAAGACTGTAGAAAGAACAAAATCACGAAGATGGATAGGTTGAGTCCTTACCCGATCACTACGACGGAGGTGAGTATCTGAAGCTGGTACAGATCCATCAGACGGAACAGGATGTTCAGGAGAGACCAAGGTGGATAACTCGGATGAAGCATCAGTGGAAATGGCTGGTGGAGTCAGGGAATGAGGGGAGTTATCAGGGAATTCAGGGCCAGAAGAGGAATCTATATTGGGAGTATCGGGAAATAGATCGACCGAAGGATTGACAAAGAAGGGTGGAGAATTGGAAGGAGCAAGGTGAAACTGGGACATTGAGGAGAACATCTTGTGTTCCCAGAAGACAACATGACGAGAGACACGAAGACGTTTGGAAGAGGGATCCCAACACCTATAGCCTTTGTGTTCAATGCCATAACCCAAGAAACAACATAGGCGGGCCCGAGGTTCTAACTTGGTGCGTTCATGTGGTTGGAGTAGGACAAAGCAGGCACAACCAAAGGTTTTGAGAGTGTTGTACTCAGGTGGATGGCCATAGAGATGTTCATAAGGAGACTGATTTTCTATAGTGGGAGAGGGGACACGATTCATAGTATAGACAGAGGTGAGAGCAGCTTCTCCCCAAAAACGTTCAGGGCATGAGGCAGACAAAAGTAGGGCACGAACAGTGTTGAGAATATGTCGGTGTTTCCGTTCAGCACGCCCATTTTGTTGGGAGGTGCCAGGGCATGATCGGTGAGGAAGGGTGCCATGTTGGCGAAGGAATTGAAGTACTTTAGAATCCTTATACTCAGCAGCATTATCAGCACGAAATACTTTGATATGGCGAGAGAATTGAGTTTTGACCATGTTAACAAAGTCAAAGTATATCTGTGGTAATTCGGATCGACTATGCATAAGGTAAATCCAAGTATAACGAGAGAAGTCATCCACAAATATAACATAGTATTTAGAGCCCCCCATAGTGACAGTGGGAGAAGGTCCCCAAACATCAGAATGAATCAAATCAAAAGGTTCCGAGGAAATAGAGTCACTTTTATTGAACGGCAATGCCGATTGTTTTGCAATTTGACAAGAGAGACAATCAAAATTTTCTTTATTCACTAGCCCTAATTGACCACTAGATACTAAATTTTGAAGACAACTAATGGAGGCATGACCCAATCGAGCGTGCCAAAGACTGAGAGAGGGAGTGGATGATGTGAAAGCTGCTTTTTGAGTGGTAAGGTGAGATGGAATGTGAAGACTGATGAGTTCAAAGAGTCGTCCAGTCTTACGGCCTATCCCAAGAGTCTGTCCCGTCTTTGGATCCTGCACACAACAACCAGAAGCAGAAAAAGTAGTAGTGAGTCCAAGTTCACAAAGTTGACCAATAGAAATGAGGTTCATGGTCAGTTTGGGAATAAAATAGGCATCAGGAAGAGAGGTATGAGATGTGGAGATGTTTCCTATATGTTCGACGGACATATGGGAACCATCAGCAGTGTGGATGGTTGGTGTGTGAAGGCTAGAATGTTGGGAGGTAAAAATGGTGGAATCAGGTGTCATATGATTACAGCAGGCAGAATCAAAGAACCAAGAAGAGTTACCTGGGGTGACAGACATAGCAGTGGAAGGTGGATTACCAGAGTGAGCCAGAACTTGTTTGAGAAGATCCTCAAGATAAGCAACAGAAATATTGGCAGTGGGAGTAGTGGATGGTGGACTGTCGGCAGTTGTGGCTGCAGTTTTGTTTGAGCCTCTACGGGGTATGTTGGTAGTGTTGGGGGAGACCCCTCGGGAGGTTCTGGTAGGATTCCTAAAGCAATCGCTTTG
Source organism: Hydrangea macrophylla (assembly GCA_033977485.1). NCBI lineage: Eukaryota > Viridiplantae > Streptophyta > Magnoliopsida > Cornales > Hydrangeaceae > Hydrangea > Hydrangea macrophylla. Next base: position 97,730,971 of record CM066997.1, on the reverse strand, counting down.
ATAGTGACCAGGTCCAAGCTTCTTACAATACTTGCACACACGTGTAGGACAATCTAAGAGGAGATGTCCAGGCAATTTACAGTAATTGCATTGTTGTCCGGAAGAGGTGGATTGATGGTTTTTATGAGTGAATGAAGTTCCTTTGGGGACTGCTAGTACAACATCGGTATGGGTAGGCTTGCGAGTAGAGAGACGGGTCTCCTCAGAAAGTAGTTCAGAAACGGCTTGATCCAGTGTAGGTAAAGGGTCGCGATGGAGGAGAGATGCTCGAACAGGTTCGAACTCATCATTCAGCGCCATTAAGAACAGAATCAGATGTTGGCGATCTCTATATTGATAGAACTTTGCAGCATCAGATGGATTAGTCCATGTAGGTTCCGAAGAACTGAGTTGATCCCATATATAGTGGATTTCAGAGAGGAAGGTACTAATTGATTGACCAGGTTGTTGGCGCATGCGATGAAGGTTCCCAAGGAGTTGATACTGATGTGCAAGATCAGCAGTGGTATAGCGATTTTCCAAGAAATCCCAGACAGATTTTGCCGTAGAAAATCTGCCAAATTGAAGGTGGATAGAGCTAATAGAGGTGTTGCGGAACCAAGTGATGATCTGGTGATTTTTGCTGTCCCAATCTTCCAATCTCTCAAGATATTTACTTTCTTCTTCGTCTTTTAAGGGCTTTGGTTCAGAAATGTCCCCAGTGACATAGCGCCAGAGTTTACGACCTTTGAGAAAACTGGACATAGCTTGAGCCCATATGATAAAGTTTGGGCCATCGAGGGTAGTCCCAATGGGGTGGGAGGTGTCCATACGATCCATGGAAAGAGAAGTGATTGCTTAGTTATGCAAACTGTTTGAGTTAAATGGGTCGGGTAAATGGGTCAGGTAAATGGATCAAGTGAATATGGGTAAATAGGTTAGGGTCTTGCGTATGAGTATGCGATGGTGAAAATAGAGAGGGTGGCGGCAGCAATTTGGGGCAATTAGTAGGTGTGGTTGGGCCAATTAGTGGTGATTCTGGATGATAATGATGGTGGGTAGATCAGTGGTGGTGGTGTTCAACAGGTTGGTGGGGTCGGATGATGATGGCGGCAGCAATTTGGGGTAGGTTATGGTGATGAGTTATGGTGGGGTCACAAAGTTCTTCCAAATCAAGCAAACAAAACCAATTTTGGGTATGTAGTAGGCAATATTAGATATGGTGGGGTCACAAATTGATTGGGCAGAACCAATCTATATAATGTAAAGATGATGATGCAGTTGATTGGGCAAAGCCAAACTATTGGGCAGACACGAATTGGTTAGGTCATTAAATTCGTGGTGGCAGTAGGCTATGAAAATGAAGACAGTGATGGCGGTGAATATCCGATAGCGATGTTGATGATTGTGACTGCAGCAGTGGTGCCGATGAAAAGGAGATTGGCGGAAATGCTGGAGCAGTAGAGAGATTATCAAGAGGCAGGACCTATATGGCTCTGATACCATGAGAAAATATTAGAGAGAGAATAATGGTATTGAATGGTATATTTTATCATTACATAAGGGATGCCTTTATATAGGCTAGAAGAATACAAGATTAAGGAAAGAGAGAAGTACAATAGTACATAGTACAGTAGTACACAATGAACCTAGTCTAGAAGTATATATATATATTAACATTACATATATATATATATACACAATTGTATTGAAGCCAATTGAGATCAGCGCATTCCTTTGCTGGTAATTGCTATACAAGTGTTCATTAGAGGGAGACAAATATTTACCAGGAAAATTGTTCTCGAAAAATTTGAGAAATACCCCCTAAATCATTCTGCAAGTTGAATAATGGAGAAAACATGCTTAAAACAGGAAAAATAGCATTATGTCAAAAATTGGGTATTATCAATAATGTAGAGCAAATTAGAAAAATATGTCAAAAATTGGTATTATCAACAATTGCTATATCACTGGGTATGTATCGACATATACCCCCAAATTACAAATCAAGCAATGTCAAAGAAAAACCCTAGGAATCCCTAGAAAGAGAGAGAGAGAAACAGATTTGTATATCTATATAAAAGCGATATATGTATCTGTATATCTATATAAAACCCTATAAATCCCTAGAAAGAGAGAGAAACAGATTTGTAAATCTATACAAACAGATTTGCTAAACCATTCGGAAAAGTAATATGCTAGCTATCGGTATACACATATATAGATTTGTATCTATACATGTATTTGTATATCTATATGTATACATATCATAATAAAAGAGAGAGAAACAGATTGTCTATATCGGTATATCTATATATCTATATACATATCAGAATGTGTGAGATAGAGAGAGAGATTACCGATTTGAGAGAGAGAGCTCAGATCGCAGTCTCGAGAGATCGAGAAAGAGAGAGAGGTCAGATTCAGATCGCAGTCTCGAGAGGGAGGTCGGATTCAGATCGTAGTCGAGAGGGAGGTTTGATCGCGTCGAGAGAAAGACTGAGACGTGAAATATTTTCCATGGAAATATTTTCTTAGTGGAGAGGAGGATTTTATTTTCCACAAAAATGAGTGAAAATGTGGTCACGTGACTTATTTGGGGAAAAGTTTTCTATGGAAATTTTAGTCAATCAAACACTACATTTTGGTGGAAAATTGGTTAGTAAAATGTTTTTCATAGAAAATAAATGCAATCAAACGCACCCTTAGTTCATCTTGTATTGTTCAATCTTGTCCACAATTTGATAATTTTAGTTTTAATGTAGATATGCATGTTGTAGTTTGTTTTCCCCCATTAATAATGCTGGTGCATGTTGTAATTAAGTTTTGTCAAAAAGAAATTGACAGAGTTTTTTTCTACGGTATATATATGCATTTGTATTCTACAAGGGAGTTGAGTTTTTTTTTTTTTTTTGGAAGTGCATGAGTTTAGCTTTGTTTGATAATCCATATTTGGGCTCCTTTTAGGCTTGTACAGGCAGTTGGGCTATGACACTTTTTTTTTTCAATGATTAGCTTTTTCTCTTTCTCAGACTATTGAAGCACATTAGCATCAACAGATCGATATGAAGTGGTTTTCTTTTAGTCTGTTTTGGTGGAGTGGTGTTCTTTTTTTCAACTTGCTCTTGAGAAATTCTTGGGTACAGTAAGGTATCACTTGGCATGCTTACTTTGTACACTTCAATCAATGGAAGTGGATCATTTAGACGCGACTCACTCCCATTAAAAAAACTAGTTCTCATTGGCTTGAGGGTACATGTAGTCATGCCATGTGGCACCCTTGCTTCTTTAATTTGAAGTGTGCTGCTTGATTTGTTGTTCCAAATTTTAGACAAACATAGTAGTGTAAGCCTGAACCTATTTTTGGTTCTCAACCTTGGACTTCTAGTTTTGCATTCTTACTAAAATCGTATGAAGATATGCTATGATTTCCAAATTTTGTATCCGAAATACTTCCCAAATATGGATGATAATGTGCCCAAATGATTTTGATTGGAGGATTTGAAATTGGTCCCACTATTATTGAAGGTGCTTCCACTGCAATGTGAATTTGGAAAGCATGTAGGACGCAAAATTTGAGAAGCATAGCATTACTCAATGACTTTTAAGTACCTTTAATTATATCAAAGCTTTATTTTCAATCCTTCATTATTAATTGCAATACTTAAGGCCCTTAATATGTGACTTCGATGACATCCACAATTTAAAGATAGAATGGACCACCTTGAGTGTAGAGGCCCACAATGATTATGGTTAAACACTATACTACCCTGAATTACACTAAAGTTACTTTCTAGGCCAGGTAAATTTAAACTACATATTTTAGTACGCTATAATTACACCAAAGTTTCATTATTGGACCAATTATATAAATCTAAGTTTGTATCTTTGAGGCACATGCCCTCTATGTGGTCTATTCTGTCACTTTATTGGATGCTGAAATGATTGCCCATAAATGACACCGGTTTAAAGTGTTGAAGGCCTTAAGTGCTGCAATTTATAGTACATGGCCCAAACTAAAACTTTATTATAATTAAATTGTACTAAATTGTATTTTAGCTTTCTTTATTTTATGCTTAAACTAATTCCTTATTTTTCCAAATGGTCGGATCATTTGGGAGATCCTTACTTGGGTCCCACAAAACAACATATACCATAGTGTATGCCTGAACATGTCTTAGTTATCAACATTGATAGCAAAAGAAGTTTAGTTTAATTCGTGTTCTATATATCATGAAAGGTGTGCAATATTTTTATTGTTTTACGCTTCAATCATTCTCATGTAGTGGAGCAATTAATTTTTGCTTAAAGATACATTCGTATGTACATATAGTTGTGACTGATCGTGTGGTTCTATATTGTGTATCGTTTAGATTTTTTTCCGGGGGGATGGAAATGAGGTCTTAAGCAACAATTTGGTAAATTTTCAGTGAATGGGCATTATGAAATTTTTTTTTGGCTCAGCAAACAAGGTTTTATTACATGGACAAAGTCCAAAGAAATTACAACAAGAGGCAAGCCATAAATTTGCCAACAACCAAAAACCTAAATCTCCCTAAACCAAAGTAACCAAAAAGTCCACAAAAGACCACCAACATGCACCTCAAATTCTGCAAAACAATACAAAACAGATGCCCCATAAAAAATGTTTGCACAAAATCAAGACCTACTTAAAGACACACAATTTTGCTTAAATTCTGCACACAATTCTGCACAAAATCCACCTACACAAATTTTGCACACAAAATCTGCACAAATTCTGCACACAAAATCCACCAGCACACAATTCTGCACAAAATCCACACAAAAACGGTCACTTATCAAGCAAAACACCACCCACTTAGAGGCACTTGACAAAACAGCCACAAACAAGGTACATAAGAGAACCAAACTGCCCTCTGCATTCCACAAACTGAATCGCCTCACATTCAACCATTATCCCACCAGAAAATTGCTCCAATTACACAGCCCAAATTTGTATCCGATCATGACCCAGCAACAAATGAATTACACATAGCCTCGTAGATATAGTGGTGATTGTTGGACTGAAGAAGTTCTTTTCTTGCATTTTTGTACATTATTTCTAGACTCAACATGACTGCAGTTTGAATAGTTGTACTTTTTCAAAACTTTTTTGCAAGGGAATTTTTGAACTACAACTATTTTGTTGTTTTCTTTATATCCTTGTTTGACTGAGTTAAGATTACCTTCTCAGTGCACAAATTGTCTCTATCCATTTTTTTGTGAAGGTTGTTTTGGTATTTGCTACATGTATCATGTTTTGATATTTTCCACATGTATCATGTCCTTGAAACTCTCAATCACTCGTAAATCGTAGTTTATATTTTATTTGTTTTTTTTTTCTTTTCACTCTAGAAGATGAATATTTGGTTTTAACACCTAATCCTTCTTCAAAAACAATTTTTTTTTTGCCTCTTTTGGCTCTTGAAGATTGGATTTATCTATAAAAGTGATATTCATTTTGAGAAAAAAATGATGATTCCAAGTTAGGGTCATTCACATAACCATGAAATTTCCAAGGAATACACAAAGGAATTAATTTTGTAATATTATAAGGTCCACTCCATCTTAAATGGCCTATTCTAGACTTATTGTTTTCCATTCATTCTGAAAATGCTTTTCTTTTTCTTTTTATAGATAAGTGGTCTATTATGTAGAATTGGAACTTGAAGCCAATGTATAGGTTACTGACATTTTAATATTTAAACCATACTTGTCACCCATCCGTGCTTATTTACTACTTCATGCACGATATAAGTCTATGATTCACAAGATGTAAATGTTTCTTGACTTTGTTATTTGTGAAAATGCTTAAGAGAACTTGTTATTACCTACTGGTTTCCATTTTCGAACTATGTTTGCTTATTTTTCCCTTCCTGTAAATCACTGGGGGTTTAATAGAGTGGATCTGTTTAAAAAAGTAGCTACTCATGTCTAGTAAGTTTTTTCTACTAATCCTTAATGAATTGAGTGGTACCTTTTTAGAAATTTCTTTTCCTTTGATATATTTCTACAATGATATTCTTCTCAGATAAACAAAATTTATAAATCATTCATACCCATTATTTAGAGTTATTGCTATTCTCGCTATTTTGTTAATATGTTTGTTTTGTGTGAGAATGATTTGACTTAGAGTGGACTTATTATTCATTTGCCAAGAATTGTAGGATAGTCACCAACATGGCAAGTAGAAATCGAGCAGGAAGAAGCCAAGAGGGAGTGGTGTTGCAACAATCACTAGAGAGCATGCAACATGTACCGGATAACGAGCTTAGCAACCCCACCCAAGTTGACTCATCGCCCATTATAGAGCAGGTTCCCAGTAGCGAATTTGGTATGAATATTGTTGTCCTAATTATGTATAAACATGCAAACTTATGGTTGAACAAGGTTAGATTAAGCGCTCATGCATATAGGAGCAGGTGCGTGCACATCTGTAAAAAGGGTAAGAGGGAAGACTCGGGGCATTGCATTTGCAAAGAAAAGGCGCGCTGGTGAAAAGCTTCTAGTAGACATCCCACTTTACCTTTGGCGTGCTGTTGGAACAAATTCTCAAGAGCTTATTATTGAGTCAGGTATTATAGTTAGGCAAATGGCCCCACTCCAATATGTCAAATGGAAAGAAATTCCTAAAGATGATTAGAACAAGAGGTGGCAATCTTTGAGAGTAAGTCTTTTAATCTGTAAAGTTTTTCTACATAATTATACAGATTGCATCCATTTTTAGTAGTTTAATTTTATCACTTGACATATTAACAGAGCTTAAATATGATCTTATTGTTAGTATTGATTTAAGGTGGATTAGAATGTGTTGCTTTGGGAACAAAAACTTGTGATAAATTTTCAAATTGGGGAATGTGTGGGTGTTTTATAGCCTCTATTTAAATTATCCTTGCAGCAAAAGTTTACTCTCAGTGAAGAGCCTCATATCCAAAAAGCTATTTATAGTCAGTTGAACACCCAATACAGGTCCTATTGGTACAGGCTGCACAAACAACATTACCTTGGCTATGAAACTGATGACATGAGACTGAAAAATTGCCCAACAGGCATTAGCCAAAGTGGCTGGGAGCACCTTGTCAAATACTGTGGATCTAACGACTTCAAGGTAATAGGTTAATTTATTTATCATATTTTGCATCATTTTGTTAATGTCTTTTGTTTTTACATTCCAATTGAATGCAGAAAGTTAGCGAGAGAAATGAAAAGAACCGTGAAAAATTGAAGATGGGTCACATTACTGGGACAAAAGGCTTTGCTAGGATCAGCTATGATGAGGTAAGCTTAATGACGTTTTACTTTCTACGAATATTGTGATGACTAGAGACCTAACATATGCAGTAATACATTTGCCAACAACGTATTCCAAGCACAAGGGATGAACCAACCAGAACTGAATTGTGGCATTTGACACGATTTAGTAAAAAGAAGAAGTGGGTGGATGAAACATCCCAAGAAGTCTATGTAAGTTGCATATTTGTGAAACTTACCATAATTATGATTTAATAAGTCAATTTGTGTGGATTTAGCAATGAGTTATATTTGTTTAATGCATGCTGTTATAACAACATTCGGAAACCATTGAGCCTATACATAATGTTTTCAAAGTAAGGATTACTGTCTTAAAGTTGCAGATACTTACAGATATTCTTCAATGTTTTTACTAATGCTTTAGCTACTTATGGTTAAGTATATTAGTTGTTTTTTTCCTACTGCTTTGCTGAGGTATGTATTGGTTACACTCTATAGTAGGCCTTCTCCTTTGAGTTGTTATTAGGTATGTCCATTTCATTGTATCAATAGGGGTTTGCAAATAAATTTATATAGATGTTGTGTAAGGTTGCTTAGAGGGATTCTTTTATAACAACTAGAATTTGTGAAGTGTTTATACAACCTTTCTTATATATCAGTTATTACTTTGTTTATCTCTTTTCCTTGTATTTGATTTTAATTAAAAGACAAATAGTTTCTAGAAAGTAAACTAGTAGTATAGTAGAGAGAAATGTAAACCAATTTTTCATTGTGAAGCAATCTTGGTAGATCCTTTCTAGGCTTGTTTTGACTTATTTTTGTTTTGGTCTGTCTTGTTTCGCCTTATTTGCATATTGATGAGCCCGAGAATGTAATTTTTAAGTTTAACTTTTTGTTCTATTTGGTCTTTGCAACATAATATTATTAATTTTTTCAATATTACAGTACTTATCAAACTTCAACTTCATCTTCCTAGTCATGCTTTGGAAAAATTCATCTCCACTGTTTGACCAATTCAAGAGAATAGCTTGAATCCTTTTTACCTCTAAAAAAAAATGAATTAGAAGTCACATATTTGGAACCGGAGACACGTTTTGTGATGGCATAAAATTGCTCTAGGAATTTACTTAGACTTCTAATGGTTTTCCAATCCTCTTCTTTCATAGGTTCCTTAATTTTAACTAAAAAGCTCACATCTTGTTCTTCCATCCTCTCAAATACTTTTTGATATTGAATTGCAGTGTCAAGCATATGATACGTAGAGTTCCACCGCGTTAGAACATCTAAGCACAAGACCTTATTGACTGAAATTCTTTCTTGTTCAGCACATTTTTTGAAACTTTGTAAGCGAGAAGGTGAACTTCTTACATATTTCACATACTCTCTAAGAGAAACTATTGAACTCTTAACCTCATCAATTCCATCCCTCACGACAAGATTCAATATATGAGCAAAACATCTAACATGGAAGTATTCACCATCTAACAATAAACCCCGCCTCTTAACAAGCTTCCTTCTTAAATTTGAAGTTGCTACGTCGTTGGAACTTGCATTATCAACCGTGAGTGTACACACATTTTCAATTCCCCACTCGATTAAGCATGATTCCAATGCTTGTGAAATAACATCACCACGATGAGGAGTTGGAAGAACTCGAAAACTAATAATTTTCTTTTGCAACTTCCATTCTTTATCAATGTAATGTGCAGTAAGACACATATACCCAAGGTTTTGGATAGAAGTCCATAAATCAGTGGTGAGAGACACTTTTGAAGTGCCATTATCAATTATTGATTTTAATTTTTTCCTTTCCTCCATGTACAACTCAATGCAATCTTTTGTGATGGTAGTGCGGGAAAGAAATTGGACTTTTGGTTGCACTGAGTGAATGTATTTTCTGAAGCCCTCTTTTTCCACAAAATTAAATGGTAATTCCTCAGTGATAATTATATAAGCCAAGTCACGACAAGATTGTTCCTGATTAAACTTCCAGTTAACAACAGTACTTTGACTACCACCTATCGATGAGTAAGATATTTTTTTGTTGTGATGGATCTTCATTTTTTTCAACTTTAGGGCAATTATTGTAATGTCTCCAAAGAGTACTAGTTCCTAAAGCACTAGAACAACTAAACTTACGATCACAATAGACGCAATCTGCCGTGTCTGATACACTCCCATCCTCATTCTTTATTTTTTTAAAATTTACCCACACACCAGATTTGGGTTTGTAAGCTTTTTTGCGAATACCTGTCATTGTAGTAGCTTTACTAGTAGCTGTATTAGCATTCACAGTTTCTCCATTGCTCTTGGCAGTAGATGCATTATTTGTTCCTTCCATGAATAAGGATTTGGGTACTGAAAATCTGAAATTAGAAAAATAAAAAGAAAAACAACTAGAAATAAGAAACTCACAAACCTCAAAACATAAACCCTCAAAATAGACTACCTGATTGCAAAGTATAATGCATTATATATATATAATCGACCAACCTTGGAGGCTTGGAGCCGGAGGGAGAGATGGTGGTGACTCCTGAGAGGCTATGTCGCTACGAGCCTACGAGGTGCGGCGGATCTGAGAGTCTTCGACAGAGAGAGAGAGAGAGAGAGAGAGAGAGAGAGAGAGAAGCCGAGAGAGAGAGAGAGAGGCTACGACGGAGAGAAGCTGGGAGCTTGGGAGTGATCTGATTCTTCGGGACAGAGAGAAAGAGAGAGAGAACAAGGGGACTGTAGTGTCTGATACTCTTGAGTAAACTATGAGGACATTGAGGAGGGCGGCTGAGGAATGAAAGAGATAAGTTAGGGTTCTAAAATCAATGGTTGAGATTTAGAACTCTAAAATCCAAGGGTTCAGATCTAGTCAAGATATAATGCATTTATATATAATATATATATAAACATATATAAGTTGAATTCGGGCTCGGGCCCGGGTTCCGCGGGTTGGTAATTTTTTGTCCAAGGCCCGCCCAGATTCAATTCGGGCTTCTAATTTGCTGCCCAGGCCCGCCCACCGTGCAAGTATTATGGGCCCAAGCCCGGGATTTTTCAGGCCGGGCTCGGGCTTCCCGAGGGTTGACCCGCCCGACTTGCAGCCCTAAGTATTAACATTAATATGCTATCGTGTGACCTATAGTCTTTAATTAACCATACTTTGGCTTTTCATCATAGAGCTAGAAAGTCTTTCATCCTTTCTAGGCTTGGCTTTTCAATCATAGAGCTAGACAGATTAACTATGATGATAACTGCAAAAGTGCTCCTAGATTATTATTTAATGTTATACACTTGTTGATTTTGAATTTGACTATGCGATGTCCGGAAAAAAAAAAGAGAAAGGATTTCTACTTATAAAACAAGTAATTTGTTCATGTAAGAGAAGCTTATGAGTTTAGCCTCACAACCCGTGGAGGAGGGCACAACTCCTATGATCGAGCATGGAAGGTTTGTGCAAGTTCTAGGACCAGAGCGATCAGGTCGAATACGTGGTCGTGGTGCTAGTTCAAAGCCCACATCATTTGCAAGTCAGCAAAGTCATTATGCACAGTTGGAGAGGGAGATGAGGAGTTTAAGAGGCATGCTGAGATAGACAGAAGGCGCTTGGAGTTGTTGGAGATGGAATATAGCGGGATGGTATCAAGAATTGAATCCCTTGCTTCCCAATTAGCCTCGCAAGCTGTAGTCCAGTCTCAATTTGCAAGTCTTGTTGAGCAGTTTAGACAACAAGGACAGATTCATATCGCTCCTACCATGGTATCAACTCTTAGCTATGTAATTGATTACTTGAATTTAGAAATTTTTTTTTTGGCTTTCCTAGGATCAGTTCAAAGTAAAGTTACAATTCTACTTTGTCTCAGAAGCATTTTGATTGTGTATTATTACTGATGAGTTTATAGATGTTTATAGCTATTAGATTCTAGGATTAATCCTAACACATTCTCCATTGATTTCTTTTTGTAGGCTGGAGGCACGTGTAGGGACCAAAAGCATTTTGATTGTGTATTATTGTTGATGAGTTTATAGTTGTTTCTAGCTATTAGATTCTAGGAATAATGCTAACACATTCTCCATTGATTAATTTTTGTAGGCTGGAGGCACTTGAAGGCAGTTGAAGGCTAATTTACAATATGGAAGTGCTGACCACAAACTCTTTTGTAAAGCATCCTAGTCATGGTTTATTTTGTAGTCTTAGCCTTCTAATCAGGACATTTTTTTTTGTATATTTTGGAGCCAAATACTTGTAGCTTTTTATTTTATTTTATTATTATTATTATTTTTTTTATATATATTCTAAGGCCTATACTATAGATCAGTTTTTTGTATTTAACATGTTGTGATTTTTTTGTAAGAACACTTTGCATGCGCAAGTCTTGACTTGCTATGTATGCAATTTAGTGGTATGTTAATACAGGTGTTAAAACTTTACAAAATTTGAATTTTCCTAGATGCAATCAATTTATTTTGTGTTTGTTGTAGATTTAATTATTTTCATTTTATTGCTAATTTGAAAAGTCAAATTAAATGAGATAAATAAATCTTGTTTAATGAGAAAATGCTAAAGTTAGTGGCAAGTTCAAGTCATCACAAATTGTAATTATTGGTGATTTAAAAAGAAATGGTAACAACTTTTAACTGCCATTAAACCTTTCAATGGGGGAATCATAGATTAATACCTACAACATTTGATGTGGCTAAAAGTATGTTTTAGTGCCAATTTATTTTTATCACAAACAATATGTTTTTAGTTACAACATTTATCGCGACAAAAGCAAGATTTTTTTTATGTCAACAAGTTTCCCGTCATTAAAAGATGAGTTTTGGTGACGCCGTGAGTTGACACTATAAGTTTTTCATTTGTGAGAATTTTGTGATTGTAGCTAAAGATTCACACTTTAGTGGCAGTTTTGCACTTTTTGCCACTAGAAGTTTTAGTCACAGTACAATTAGTCACAGTGTAGTGGCAACTAGATTTTTTCACAGGAACTTTTAGTGACAACATTTAGCCTTTTAGTGGCAAAATTTTATGTCACTAAAAGTGATTTTTCTTGTAGTACACTGGTTTAACCAATTTTATCTAAAAATTAATATCAATATTTACAACTCTGAAAAGAATCATCCCCCGTCTAGCAATAGTATTGTCCACTTTGGGATTAAGCACAAAACACTTCCCAAGAGGTCACCTATACTAGTACTAATGTGGGAACATCACGTTTAACTGTGGAGTGTGAATATATCAAATAATTAAGAGAACAAAGGCAAAAGAGAAAAGAGAGCTAGAGTTTTTCATAACATAAAATCTGAATGAATGAATACAATAGAAAAATGAAGAGACAATAACAGTATATCTAGGTATACAGTATTACCCTAATATAAAGTAAAAGGCTATACTACCCTAAAACTACATAAAACTAATTCTAATACCCTCCCTCAAACTCACGATGCTGCAACTAGAAGAATATAGAGTTTGCCAACTAAAAAACGAAAATGCTGAATCGGATGTGACTTTTTAAACAAATTAATCAGCAATCTGCGCAGAAGAAGAAACAAAAGGCAAAGTGATAGCTCCATGCTTAAGGTGATGACGAGTAATGTGACAATCAATCTCTATATGCTTAGTATTCTCATGGAAACTGAATTGTGAGCAATCTGAATAGCACTCTTATTATCGCAATACATAGGTGAAGGGCTACGTACATGAATTTGTGGTTTCTTTCCCTCTAGTCTTAAAAAGAATTCAAAGGCCAAATTTGTTTCGTGTATCACATTTTGTCTAAATCTCCTCCGGCACTATTTCAGCCAAAATTGATTTTTGGGGTATGAAAATGCTCCATAGCATTAACCTAAACAAGGATTCATTCAAGTACGTTGTTCCAGTCAAAGTTGGTGGTACTATTTTATAGGAAGATGGCTTGAAATTGTCTATTGAAAGCCATAACTTTATTCAGGGAAAACAAGGTCACACAAAACCAGAATTTTAACTCAACATATAAACTTGAGTTTTGTGGATTTCCAAAATCCTGGGACTGCACCATATCACTCTGTTTAAAGGTCTTCACCGGGCCTGAGTCGCCTGACCAGTAGATTTGGAGTATTTGCAATTATAACTATTGAAAATGCTGACATACTATTGGCTTTTTATAGCACATCAAAGTAATCGTTATATGATTTTTTTAATTCTAGTGACATCACCTTTGTTTATATATATATATATATGATATGCCTAAAATTATGGGAAGTTTTCTACTCAAGCTAGAAGACTAATGGAAAGTGCATCTATTTCCTAATTCAATTGGGAAACCGCCACAATTAATGTCAATCAATCTTAATACGATTAGGAAACTTACTTGATTAGTGTCAATCACACCCTAATAGGATTATATTTCCTTATCCATGTATGAGTAGGTCTCTTACATCTATAAAAGAGACCTCTCACCCCCCATTGAGGGGGCCAACTCTTTAGTCTACACAGCACCTCTACAAAATTCACCATTGTATGCATACACCCGGCCGGTATTACTGGTAGTGCCGCCCCTCTTTGTCGGCTCACCAGGCCCGCCGGTGATCTGCTAGTGAACGTGCTCAGACACACACCTGGACGTAGGTACCTTCATTAACAGGGCCGAACCACATACAAAAAATAGTATCTCTCTCTCTCTCTCCTAAATTGCTTTACTTTACTGTTATCAATTTTTGGCATCATCAGCTTGGCGCCGTCTGTGGGAAACGACAATTCTTCTCATCAACAAATTCTTGACTGATCAATATGCCACCAAAGAAGGGTAAGAAGGCTGCGCAGCAGTCCGACCGGGATGTTCCTTCGGCCCCGGCGTCGACTGCAGCAGTCCTGATATCTGAGCAAATCACCGCAACCCTCACACAACTCTTGGAGGGCCAGCGTCAAATCCAGCAACAGATCGAAGCACTGCTAGCCCAGCAAAACAATCCTCCAGTGGCTGGGAAATGACCCGGGAACGTTGCGTACGGTCGGGAACCGATCTTGACCAGACAACGCGCCCGAGCCAACCCATCCCGTGTTGAGGATACCAGAGACATCAACAGTGGGCGTGCTGCCCGAGAGGAAATGCGGGAGCGTATGGCCCGGGAATCAGTCCAGGATCACTCGGTCAAGAGCCGAGTTGTCCCTAGGCGAGCGGTTACCCGGAGTCATAGCCGAGCCCGATCCCAAAAGACAGTACCCCGCCATGAAGAAACATCTTCCACCAACCCGACCAACTCCTCAGATACCGGTCGGGAAGGAGACCGAATCAAGTACTTACATAAGCAGATCGACGGAGTGGCCAAAAAAGCTTGGTAAAAACCGTGTTCCGAATCAAGCCAATACCGAGACAGAGTCACCATTCTCCAGCCAGATCACGAGGTTCTCTATCCCGCGCAAATTTAAACAGCCTCGGCTAGATTCATACAACGGCTCAGAAAGCCCGGTCGACCACGTCCGGACCTATAAGGCTCAGATGGCTCTAGCCACCAACTCCGATGAGCTACACTGCCTAGCCTTCCCCAACACTTTGAAAGGCCCGGCCATGCAGTGGTTCTACTCCTTGGAGCCCCGATCGGTCTGCAGCTTCAAACAACTCAGCAAGCAGTTCATCAACCAGTTTGCCAGTATGCATGAGCGGACAAAGCCAGACATGCAGCTACTGACGATCAGACAACGGAGTAATGAGTCCCTCAAGGAGTTCACCGACCGGTTCAACCAACAGAAGCTTCAAATCCGCAATTTGAACGAGACTATCGCCATCATAGCCTTCTGCTCGAGAGTTCAACACACCAAGTGTGCCGCGTCGTTCCACAGAAATCGACCGGAAACTTTGGTTGAGCTCTCTAAGAGGGTTGGAAAATATATTGACACTGAAGAGTTTCTGAAGACCAAATACGCCGGGCAAGAAAGCAACGAGTCTTCTTGAAGTAAGCGAAAGCGAGATCGGCCCGGGAGTTCTGACAGTTCTTCCAGTTCATAGCGGTCTGAGTCCGGCAATTCCGACCCGACCACCGGTTCACAGCAGTCTGGGTCAGACAGCCCCGAACGGACGTCCAGCTCACAACAGGCATGGTTCGACAGTCCTGACCCGACCTCCAGTTCACATCGATCAGGATCAAGCAGTTCCAGCTTTGCCTTCAGCACATAAAAATCAGGAGCCCGACGATCCTGATCCGACCCCCTGTCTCCATCATTCTAGATGAGCCCGACTACAATGGTACTTGCCTGATCACTACGTGAGGCTCCACCGATTGTCAGAGAGCTCATCCAAAGACCTCAGGCTTACCCCCGAGGCCTCCAAAAACCTCGGGCCTAACCCCGAGGCAGATCCAAAGACCTTGGGCCTAACCCCGAGGCATCCAAAGACCTCGGGCCTAACCCCGAGGCAGATAAAAAGACCTCGGGCCTAACCCCGAGGCATCCAAAGACCTCGGGCCTAACCCCGAGGCATCCAAAGACCTCGGGCCTAACCCCGAGGCATAAAAAGACCTCGGGCTCCGAACCCAGCACCAAAGACCTCGGGGTCACGCCCGAGGCACCAGCTTCGCTTAGGTCCAACCGACGATGGGGGCAAACCCCCTAGGTGGCTGATGATGGCAAGTTTCAAAAGACCCTGCAACCACCATGTTCCAGGTTGGTTACCTACAGTCATAGCCTCTGTAAGACCCTCGTCTTAGCGAAAGCTTGGGGGGCAAGACGACGCAGTGAACTAAACAGGTAATCACACCGGGTATCTACAGGCCTCGCGGATAACCAAGTCAAAATCTTGGACAACCCGAGCACCTACAGTACTTAGAGGCATTAACTCCTCTTAGGTCCAGACCGACGATAGAGGTGACTAAAATCTCTTAGGTTGGCCGACGATAGAGGAACAAAAGGACCCTAAAGCAGCGTGATTTAGGTCGGCTCCGCCAACATGGTCAAGCTCTTCTCCCAACAGCCTTGACGAAGGCTGGCCGGGCGGAAGACAACCATCCTGGGGAGCTAATAGTAAAAAGGACCCTAGAGCAATACGCTCTAGGTCGGCTTTTCCAACATGGTAAAATCCTTCTACCCACAGCCTTGACAAAGGTTTACGGGTAGAAGATAACCATCCTGGGAGCTAACTCAAGCAAAAAGACTCCGAAGTAGGCCGAGTCTCAACTCTCGGTCACTTCCCGAGCATTCAAAGACTCCGAATTAGGCCGGGTCTCAACTCCCGGTCAGTTCCCGAGCACCTAAAGGTCCCGAGCTAGGCAGGGTCTCAACTCTCAGCCAGTTCCCGAGGACTCACCAGGCTCAGAAGCCCCGAGGCAGCTTCCTCAAGCACTCAGACAGTGGCAAGTGACATTAACTAATTTCCAAACTTGCCCCGATGTAGCATCTGGCCAATCTTGGAAATGGGGGGCAGCTGATACGCCTAAAATTATGGGAAGTTTTCTACTCAAGCTAGAAGACTAATGGAAAGTGCATCTATTTCCTAATCCAATTGGAAAACCGCCACAATTAATGTCAATCAATCCTAATACGATTAGGAAACTTACTTGATTGGTGTCAATCACACCCTAATAGGATTATATTTCCTTATCCATGTATGAGTAGGTCTCTTACATCTATAAAAGAGACCTCTCACCCTCCATTGAGGGGGCCAACTCTTTAGTCCACACAGCACCTCTACAAAATTCACCATTGTATGCATACACCCGGCCGGTATTACTGGTAGTGTCGCCCCTCTTTGTCGGCTCACCAGGCCCGCCGGTGATCTGATAGTGAACGTGCTCAGACACACACATGGACGTAGGTACCTTCATTAACATGGCCGAACCACAAACAAAAAATAGTCTCTCTCTCTCTCTCCTAAATTGCTTTACTTTACTGTTACCAATTTTTGGCATCATCATATATATAATTCTTAGAAAGGATAAAGATCAATTTGTAATTTTCAAAACTAGTACCTATGAAGCACAGACATGATTATGCTGACATGGATACGACACGATACTGGTACGTTTACACCACAAATTCTAAAAAATGATGACATGACACGTACGACGGGGATATAATTTTTTTTTATTTTAACGGTTTAATTTTAAGTTCATTACTTATGTTTTTGAAATGTTATTCAAATATTATCGACAGGATATTCACTTCACATTTATCGAACATTGTTGCTTAATATTAACACTCGCGGTCTCGGGTTCGAACCTGGCTACTCGCGATTGCTTTTTTTCTTTTTCTTTTTTCATTCTTCAGGAGTTTTTACTAATTTATCTATGGTAATTTTATTCACTACTTCTTCAAAAAGTTCATTTATTGTCTCTTTTCTATCATCTCTTTAGGAGATGGGTAATTCTTTGGTGACAACTTTAATACAACTTTCATACAACCTCCTAAAAGATGTGTCTATTTCTCTCCTCTCCCGTGTGTCACTGTGGGTCCAGTGACATCACAGGAGAGAGATAGACACATCTTTTTAGTAGGTTGTATGAAAGTAGTATAAAAGTTGTCACTAAAGAATTACTCTTAGGAGATAAACTCATTAGCTAGCAGTATAATAGAGCTCTTTTAGAAGGCTATCACTATAAAATGCAGTCTCTTTAGGAGAGTTTAATATTGCTGTTTTTTTAAGAGATTTTAAGTCATTACCCTTTCAAAGAATTGATTTATTTATTTTATTTTTATTCCATCTCTTCGGATGATATAATATATCTCTCAATATTGTCAAGCAAACAAGATATATAAAAGAAGTTTAATGGTTGATCATATATATATATATATATATATTTTTGTTGCTGGGAATGGTTGATCATATCACACCACCTTTGATCATGTTGGAGATGACATAGAAAAGGTGACTAGTTAAAATAGATAATAGGCAGTTTATTTTTGGCTAACTATTTGACTTAACACTGCTGTAGAGCTCAATGTAACCAAGTGAAAACCTAAAACATAAAGGGCAGAATTCATTTTATCCCTCATGGTTTAGACGGTTTTGTATCACCTCCTTAGCATCTAAAAATACGTTTAACTCCCCTATACTTTGGATTAAAGTGCTATATATCGCTAACTCCATCAATAGCACAACTAAAAAGACAATCCTCAACTACTCTACTACATCTCCATCATGGTCTTTTTCCTGAATTATATAAAAAAAGACTTCGTTTGGAATTTTTAAAATATTTTGTTTATGTATTTTTATTTTTATTTTTTTAACAATAGGATAATTTAATGAAAGAAAAAAGCCAAAAGGGATGTAAAAGGTACAAGGACATACCCTATGATATTATAAAGAAGCTCAAAAAAACTCATGCACCATGGGATGGAGTCCTTCAATGACAAAGAAATCCACCCAAGCGAACCCAGCTAAAAAATGGTTAACATGAAAAAAATACTAAAGAGAAAACAAAGTAAACACATTAGTCCCAAAGGATTCTAAACATGCTCCATTATGTGCACATGTGAACATAAGCACCGTTGGAGCTTCATCAAAGATTGCCAAGAGGAGTTGCTACTAGGAAAAAACAACCATAGATTTATCCCCTCAAACGAAAAGTTAATGACTGGTCCTGGACCATTGACACATGGTGGTCCCGACTAGCATGGGGCTGCCATGTGGTCATATTGTCCCCCACTAACCAAACAATATTATTGCCGGATGGTAGCACCTTTATGACCGAGACCACCACGTGGTTTATGGTCCCGAACCAACCAAAAATTTCTCCCTTCAAACCATTAATCAACTGCACATGGAAAACACCCAATCACACCCCTTCTAGCATTTTGGGCCCCATATAGCAAAAGTCACCATATTTTTCAATGTCTGCAAAGTTGGTCTTGAAATGGCTTGCCCATTATACATTAAAATAACTTGCCTTTTGACTTGAGAGAACAACCTTTAGAACCCATTAAAGGGTTGACTGTGTTTGGATTGCACATGAATAGGTTCTGAACTTGTCTAGTTTTTGGTTGGTGAACCTGAGGCAAAATAGCACGTACAAGCAAACCTACCACAATTACAAAGGTGTGTTTACTTTCAATTTCATTTTTAAAATTTTTGTTTGCTCTGTTTCTTGCTCGTCTGTTTGGTTGTTGTGAATTCGTGAGAAAGGAATGGAATGGAAAATAAGATTTTTTTTAAGCCATATATAACTATATTGATTTGGCAATTTTCCTTTACATGGCTCATGTTGAGCTAGCTATATGAAAAATTCAAATCAAGATTTATTCTACACAACCTTTCACACTATACACACACACACACACAATATTATTCATCTTCTCGATCAGACGTACCAAGACCAAGTGACCTTCACTCGGATCTGACTGTTTTTACCATCAATTTTCTGATCAGATGTACCAGAGAGTTTAGGAGAGAATGTTGCAGTGCCCTTGGCAATCTCGTCATCGGAAGAGAATATGTTGGATCCCTTCAGATCAGCCCGAACTATGAAGTTGGAGTTCAAAGGCACAGCTACTACTGATCTCGACAAAGGAATGACCTCCCCATTCTTTACCTTTATGAACTTATTATGTGCCTTCCGAAACAGCACACTTTCACTGTTGAGATTGACGTTATGAGATGTAAGCAATCCATAAACATCGGCCGGATCTCCCTTTTTTATGAGCATAACCTCTACCGTGGCCACCACCGCATCGCTTAAAACTGCGTAGCTCACTGTGGCAGAACCAAATCTGCCTCTAACTTCTCGAAATAAGAGCTTGTCATACTCATTGGTGGAGATGTTCCTAATGTCCCACGAGATCTGCCCTTTGCTGATTTCATCGTCCTCGGACAAGCCCTCCTTACTCATGAGAGTCACATCGATGGTGAAGTTATTGTAGGCTGAGATGCATCGAGCAGGGCCATTTAGCAAAGCAGTTTCACTCGTGCGGATGGATTCGGAACCATTTGGTTGTCGATTGTATACGTATCCATGACCCAGTCCGTCGCTGACTTGGATTGTGCCATAGAAGTCGCCTATAGTGTTTTGATTTCCATGTATGTTGTTAATAGTCACCGAGAAAACCTCCACCAGTGGTCGTCCATTAGAGTACTGTTCATTCATATTCTCTCCTTTGTAAGCCGCACGCCGCCGACGTCCTTGTCCACCAGGAGGTCCAAATCCCTTCAAAATACCAATTATGGCGGCCGCAGCCTCAAAAGTTGTGATACTATTGAAGTTATTGATGTCCGGAAGTCGGAAGCTATTATCCGCATCGGCGTGGAGCAACACTGCAGAGAGGTCTGCCCAGCCGTGAACGTAGCGGTCAATCCAATCAGGGAATGGCGAACTGCGCCTTCTCCGGGCCAACTCCACATTCTCTGGCGGGACTCCGTTCACCATCTCCGCGGGGGTGGTACCTGTAACGAAATAAGTGGTGATACTATCGAATCTAAGAGATTCAATGATCATGACAATTACAATGAGCAGTGACCGTGCCCTCTCGTGGTCTCTTGTGGAAGTAGCTAGCGAATTTATAGCATCAATAAGTGGCCGCCGGCCAACTTGTATTCCACTCGGAGCCTGTACACCAGCAGCATGTCTGAGTTGAGCGTATGTGTCACCGAAGCCCAGAAAGGTGGATCCGGCAATTCGGTTCACGGGATTGTTACTGCGGTTGTACCTTAACTCCAACCATTGGTTAGAATCCTGCATTTGGTAGCCGACCAAGTAGAGGTTGTCCCTCCGGATCCGTACTCTAAAGTTATGAGTGTTGGTTTGCAACACGATGTCGAAAAACCGAGTGGGTGGATTTTCCTCAGGATAGGTAGCGGCACGATTGTGTGAATATCTCACTGCCAGTAGACTGCGCAGCCGCTCAATGAAGCGCCTAAAACTTTCCCAAAGTTCGTTTTCAAAGTTGAACGGATCAGCAGTGAAATCCGCCATTAGATTTAATTTGTTGGATTCTCCCTTGTAAAAGAGTGGTTTACTCTTATTTATTATCCCCCCCCCCCAAAAAAGTGGTCTACTTAAGGAGAGAGACAAAGAGATTGGATGTGATGTGTTATTACTGATATGCTCGGACACAAATAAAGGATGCTAAGAGTCTTTGGGACATACACACACGAAGGCTTAAATGGCTTGAGAATGTACAACACAAGAAACTTAGACACCTATTTATAGTTGAACAGCACCACTTGAAGAGCATCTCCATCCGAGTACGGTAATATTTGGGGGGAAATATTACATGTGATGAAATATGGTGGCGGTCCAAATCATACGGATGGAGAGAGTAACAGTACAAACTCAAACATCTAATTATAGTTGGAGTAATGCTATGCTTTTCAAATCTTAATCTTAAATTCTCATATCAACTGATGTGGCAGTGAGTCCACTAAATTTTGATTGAATGATGTTGAAACGGTCCCTATCATTATTGCAAATGGGTCCACTACCACATCATTTAAAATGTGTATTTAAAAGATTAAGATTTAAAAAGCATAATAACACCACTTAAAGAGTATCTCCATCCGAGGATGGTAATATTTGGGGGGGAAGGGGGTGGCGGCATCCAAATCATACACACAGAGAGTAAGACATATTTGCATTATTATCTGTGTTCTAATAAGTGTGTTGGAAACCAAAAATGTTTGGGGAATGACTTCCATTTACTTTTTAATTTCAAGTGTTTATGAATAGAGAAATGGCATGTGAAACCTTTTCTTTTTGACTACATTCAATGTACTAGTTTTTGTATTTTATTGCTGGCTTTCTCAGAAGTGATTGGGATAGAAAAAAATAATATCCATATACTATAAGAATCTAGCAGATGATGGAAGGAGTTAGTGAAATACCATGACCCGCAATTGGCTTGTTGCCACAATCTTCAGACCTCCGCCTACGCGTGTGTGGGACTTTATATGTGCTTCACGGGTCCCAAGGCTAACTTGTGAGGAAGGTTTCAAAGCTTAGTCAGCTTCGTTGTGCATGTGTTCCTCTTTGGCTGAAGATTTTATATGTTTTTTTTCCATTAGTTGTTCTCTAGTCTCTACTCTACAAGCTTATCACTTGATGAGTTACTAAGAAATTCTATTGAAATAGAAATATAATTATATTTATAGCCACTGCTCCCATAAAATTACATGACCATTTGTGATTGTAGTAGTCATGTAGGACCATGATTGTTATATGTTATGATTGCTCTTATTTTCAGAATTGTCTAGTTATATTTGATATTCTTTGTTCTTGTTCATATTGATAGATTGGTTGTGAATACGCAATTTGCCTATAGTTGTCTTTAATTATTGATGACTGCACCAATCTTCTCTTATCGTTTGTTCAAAATTTGCTGTGTTGCCATCAGTGTTGGGATTTTTCACATAAGATGTGAAAGGGGCTGGTGGTCGGTATATAATTGTGAAGGAAAGCCTCACATCATGAGTTAGCTTTTGGGGTTGAGAAGGCCCAAGATTACCTAACACTGGTATCAGAGCCCAGGTTACAACATCTTGGCCCAACAGTCACAAGGGAGACACTGGTTGAGGGTTTGCCGATCAAAGGTCAGATGTATGAGGGGGAGATTGTTGGGGTTTCCCATATCGGATGTGGATGGGGCTGGTGATCGGTTTATAAGTGTGAGTAAAAATCTCACTTCATAAGCTAACTTTTGTGGTTGAAAAGGCCCAAAACCACCCAACAATCAGAGATTTATAAGAACAATGGTCATCTGATGGTTTCGTGCAACGGAGGGCTTAATCAAATGCGGGCAGCGGAGAGTGGTCGGCTAGTGCCTAGTGGATTAGTCTTAGGCATATGATTTCTTTTCGGTTCAGTTGCCTTTTTATTATTTTTGAGAATAATCTAGCATAGTTTAGTCCAATGAATTGGTTCATTTTAGATTAACATTCTGAGATCATATGTTGAGAGATTATATGTAATGTAAGAACTAATGAATGGTGGGTGTTTTTTAATTTTCTTAAGATATGGAAACCATTGGTTTTTGACCTTTTTTCAACACTTATATTGGTATTTATTTGAAAACTTGAATTCGATATAATAATAATCTTGCCTTGCCAATTTGATAAATACAAATTTCACAACATTCGAAAGTGCTGAAATTTTACACTGTTTTACTGTTTTGTGCTCTTTTTAAAATAGTGGTAAAATTTCATCACTTCTAATTCCGGAAGTCAAAACTTGTGAAAATTTGAAATTCTTTAGTACTACACCATAATTTTACCAATTTGATAAACACAAATTTCACCACATTAAAAAATGCTACAATTTCACCACTGTTTTTAGCACCTTTCAAAGTGGTGAAATTTCACCACTATTTTGTGCTCCTTTTAAAATAAAATGGTAAAATTTTACCACTTTTAATTCTGGATGTCAAAACATTTGAAAGTTATGAAATTCTTTACCACAATAATCATTTCACCAGTACTTTGATAAACACAAATTTCACAACATTCAAAAGTGGTAAAATTTCACCACTGTTTTGTGCTCCTATTAATGCGAATAACTATATGTTTTTACGAAAATTAGGCATTGGTTTTTGTTACACCTTGATACAAATTGGGTGCTTCTCGAACAATTTAAGATTTTTGAAGCAATTGCAAACCTTACATACAATTTCCATGTATAAGGTTATGAGCAAAGTTGATGCTTGATCTGCTAGGTATGATCAGTAACGTTGTGCTTCCCAAATTTCATTTATGTATTTTTCCCTTTTTGGCTTGTGATTTTGTAAGTGGTGAATTTTGGTAAACTTTTTGGTGCTTGATCTAAGAATAAAGTGATTCAGTAAGGTTGATAATTTTGATTTTTATCATGTAAGAGTTAACTACACTATATTAGAACTTAATCGGATCAAATCTCTATACTTTAATAGTTATGTGAAATTTAAGATAAACTAGTTCAATTTGTTACAAAAGTCACGTTTATAATATATGGACTTTTCAATTAAAAAAAAAAAGGAGTCAAAATGTGATAAAATTTCACCATTCTTAACAGGGACAAATAATCATAACAAAATTATTATTCATCAAATTTTTTCACAATTCTTCAAAATTTGGTAATAAATTTCACAACTTTGAAACAGGGGTATAATTATCATACATTAAAAAAAATATATATATTTATCAAACTTTTACCACTATTTAAAATGCTGTGAAATTTCACCACTTTTAATAGGGGTATAATGAACATAGAACCAACACTCCAGCCAAACAAGCCCTAGCAAATGACCCAACCTTAAGACCACTCGATCGGTAATGTAAACAAACACTTAGCATGCCTAAAACACAGCCAGTACCCCCCAATCCACTAATAAACACAATGCTTTAAAAGAAAACAGTCAATAAAAACAACCATGGTATGGTAATGGACATCTTCATAAATTACAAACAGTTGAATAAAATTACACAGAAGTCAACATATTTAGAAATAAAAAAAAGTCAATACAAATTAGAAAGAAGTCAATAGCATTTTCAAAAAATTCAAAGAGGTGAATAAAAATTACAAAGAAGTCAACAACATACTAAAAATGATAAAAAAAAAGTCAATGCAAATTACAAAGAGGTCAATAATATTTATAAAATTACAAAGAAGTTAACCAAAAATTATAAAGAAGCTAATAACATTTTCAAAAATACATTTAAAAAAATTATTGAGGAAAGAAAACTTACATGACAAAACTGCCGGTATAAAAGAGGGCAATTTGAAAGAAAACAACATTTTTCAACTGCCGCCTGTACCATGGAAAAAATTATAAAGAAGTCACTAATATTTTCAAAAATTACAAAAAGTTTAATACAAATTTGAAACAAGTCAACAACGTATTCAAAAAATACAGAGAGTTGGATAAAAATTACAAAGTCAACAACATATTAAAAAAAAAGTCAATACAAATTAGAAAGAAGTCAACAACATTTTCAAAAATATGAAGAGGTGAATAAAATTACAAAGAAGTCAACAACATATTAAAAATGATAAAAAAAAAAGTCAATACAAATTACAATGAAGTCAATGACATTTACAAAAATTACAAAGAAGTTAACCAAAATTACAAAGAAGTCAATAACTGTCATACCCCAACCCGCCACGCACAGATTAGAACCGTGTAACATAGGATTACCCATGTCAAAACATCAATTAATAATGTGGTTAAGTGAATCTCCCATTATTTACTGAGTAAAAACTCCATTTTCAAAAGTTCACAGATCCAGTTGACTGATCGAGAGTTCAGTCGACTGGTATCTAGAATACAGAGAACATGTTATGAAGGAATCCCAATCCGGCCGACTAAGTTTGCAAAAGAGAGTGCCAAACTCGGTTGATTGGTCCTGGTCCGGTCGACTGTATTGAAAGTTCTAGTGAGTCCTATAAAAAATAATGATCCGGTCGACTGTAAGGGACAGTGTAATAGACTACTTTTAAAAATTGGGAGAAACTATTTGTCAAATTAACGAATCTAGTCGACTGCTTCCTAAACTAGTCGACTGTTTTACCCACAGCAGAGCATACTGCAGAAATTCATGTTCCAAAGATCACCAATAATCAACCTAAGGCAAGACCTACACATTCCAACCTTACTCCAATCAACTCTAACTGAAATACAAACATGTCCATAACATTTGGAAGATTTGGAAAAGTTCGGATACAAAATTATTACAAGATTCAGGTACTAACTAGTCTCGATTCCAAAACATAATTACATGAGTTTCTAATTACAAGCATTACATCTACACTTCTCACCCAACTGAGTACGCCCATTAAACAATATACAACATAGAGGAAACATAAACCCAAGCTATTCGGAACCCTGCAGTTCAACGTTTCTCACTATGATGCTCATCCGAATCTGTATGGCCTCAAACTACAAAATATGTCTAAGCTTTCGCTCAGTGCGTATACTAATTATGCAATTGGACTATTTAATTAATCATAAACATCAAATATGCATTCTCAACAATAAATGGTCGATGGCGTGTATCGATCAATCACAATCGTTTTGGACCCCTGATTCCACGCCTTTCTCACTTTGCCGCCACTTTAAGCAATATCACACACTCTCACGTGACCGAAGTCAATTCGTTGTGGTCGTCACCACTGTACCCTTTTCTCTGAGGAGTTCAACATACCTTATATGCCGGATAAATAATGGTGACTATCACTTAAGACCTATTGACCCAAATAAGCACTTAAGCAGCTCAACATGTCAACATGGCAATTTCAGCATTTCAAACATGTTAAATGCCAATTAACCACATGCTTTTCTACTTAATCACAAATTAAGTATTTTTAAGCATTTGATAGCAAATAAACAACATTAAACATCCAATTTTGGGATTATGACACTCTCCTCACGAATAAGTCCAAATAAAGCCTAGAAATCCCAAATTCCTTGCAAAAACTAGCTCTAGTTGTTTCTAATGATATTCCTACATCTATATGTCATATATATAGATATCCCTATGTAAATATATATCACACATATATATATCACCCCTCAAAATGGGTCATGGAAAAACGTTACCAAAACTGAAAAAGAAATACATAAAAGTGATCCTCTCACCCACGATTCTGAATATTGCTTTGGTTCGCGA
Source organism: Hydrangea macrophylla (assembly GCA_033977485.1). Lineage (NCBI taxonomy): Eukaryota > Viridiplantae > Streptophyta > Magnoliopsida > Cornales > Hydrangeaceae > Hydrangea > Hydrangea macrophylla. Next base: position 97,704,197 of record CM066997.1, on the reverse strand, counting down.
AACAGAGGTTCGGCGACGGAGAAATGGCAAGACCAACGACGGAGCAAACTTTCTCTCCCTCTCTCTCTCTCTCTCTCTCTCTCTCTCTCTCTCTCTCTCTCTCTCTCTCTCTCGGCTCACTGTGTTCTTCTACAATTTTTTTTCTTTTCTTTCCTTTCCTTTTGATTAACTTATCTATATATACATATATACATTCAGTACATATATATATATATACCACACACAACCGCTGCCAAACACACTTACACGTACACACTCACGTTTTGGCTTTCTTTTTTTTCTTTTTTGTTGATTCAAAGCTTCTACAAGAAGCTTGCAATGCATGTCCAAACCATTTGGCAGCCCCCTATTCTGCCACGTGTCACCTACTTGCTAGGTGGTATAAGTGGATCCCAAACTTAGTCCCAAATATACGTGAAGATACTAATTAAACATACCAATTATGCTACGTGTCCAATTACGCCCTCACAAGGGTGCCCAAACTGGCCCCAATAAAAGGCCACAACTAAGAATAAAATATTAAAACGCTTTAACAAATATTCATTTAATCAAATAAATGCAACTATATGCAATTTATTTAATCCGGATCTCCCGTGGGTCCCACCTCTAGTGGAACTTTCTACGGTGTCCTTTTTCGAACATTTACTATATCGGGGTGACTGAAACTCACCCAAATTATCATATACAATTACTTACACTAATTAATGCATGAAAATAATATTTACCACCCCAATTCCCGAGAACGGGTATTACATCTCTCCCTCCCTTTTAGGAAGTTTGTCCCCAAACTTTCCTTGTCTCAAGTACAGATTACATATGAATATTTTCCCTCGAACCTTCAATGGTCCATATTCAACTCATGGTTCAAATCTGATTTTCAACACTGTAACACGCAATATAGAATGCATTACACCCATTGGTTAATACCGACTACAATCTCAATTGGTAGTCTACTGATTCCCATTCTCTTTAACATTTCAAATGATCCCATCGAATCACTCAGTTCTTCAAAACATATCATTCTCTGATGATAACACATTTAGAATATTTCTGTCCTCGTAGTAGACATTTCTATCAACTTCATGAAAACAAGACTCACTTACCTGTGATGTATTTCCAATCAGTCGTCTACTTGTGGAAGGCACTCTTCCTAAATTCAGTTTGATTCCTATTGCTTCGTACGAAATCCCAAAACATCAGCATAAGTCAAATATTCTACTTTATGATGATAGACATTACTAAGCATAGAATTTCACAATTCCTTTCCACACACAAATCGATTAACCCCAACAAATTTGTATTTCTGATCATTAGCACAATTGAATTCGGTCACCTGTCTAGAGTGATTCACCTGTCAATATCTAATCTCAATCTGTTGACTTTGACTATCTAGTCACGAAGTTTATCATAACAAATACTCATTTTCACTTGGTCATTAACATCATTGAAAATAACCCTATGACTCTTCGATATTTCTGCCTTTATTTTCTATTAAACAACACACCTCCAGTATGTTTTATAATTCCCATCTGAAGATGATCTTCTCAACATCGTAGCTTTAACTGCTAATTGGTGATACTCAAATTTTGAATTTATCCTCGAAAGCTTTTATCCCCTATAATCGATTAACGAGTTATCCAGCATGATAAAATACAAGTAGCACGGTTTCATATATGCCTATTAACATATTATTCCACAATCCCATTATGAGCTTCATGATTTCTTCTAAAATCCATTCCTTGAGCTATCTGTATTGTAGACATATATAATAGGCTTCTAAATTTCAACACATCGTACTGTATGGTGATACCCAATCGCTTCCTTTTCAGTATTCTAGCAGTAACTTCTCTTCTCTTCTCTTGTTTTTATTTTTTTTATTTTTTTTACAAAAACAGAAACCCAAATATATCTTTAAGTTAACTTTCTCCTTGTGATGCAATAGCATCAGTTGACCCAAATTACTCCTTATTTACTCATACTTGCCAAAATACTGACAATAGTTGCACTAGCTCAGCGATTCATTGATATTCTGTCTCTATAATTCACTAACTCAACATTTAAGAATACAAGGAACAATTTATCATATGTAGATAATCTTCTCAATTTTTTCAACTTTAACTTCTACTGGTAACATCCAGACTTCAAACTAAATATCAACAAATTAACTTATATCCCTGCAGCTGATCATCAAATCATTATATACAACAAAATACAATTACAATCTTTTTCCTTGAATCAATTTCATTCGAAATACCTACTTAATTTACTATAAAGCAAAAATCTAATCATTCCCCTTTTCAGTAATTTCATCATAAATTTCTTTCTCAAAAAAAAAAAAAAAAACACAAAAGCAAACGAATCCCGGAGTCAATTCCCTCTCATCTGATGCAATAGTTTCACTTCTACCTATATTTCTGCTATTATCATTTCTTTGTCTAGTTGTCTCAGAAAAATTCTATTTCTATCAAGCCTCTATTTCAACGCCATCATTTTCGGATAAACAATACACATACAAAATTCTTCTGTCAATCTTTAACTCAAAATACTAACAATCATTTTGGCTTTACCTGAATAATGTTGAATGTCAAACTGTACCTCACCATGAGTTTCAACTATCTTCTTTACAACATACTCAATTCCGGTCATGTAATCAAATATTTCAAATCTCTGCAATTCATATAAGCTTCATGCTTGCAAACTAACACTGCTAAATATTCAATACAAAAGTAATCTCTCTGATTTCAAATCTTGTGTTTGATGATTTGCCTCGTAAAGTTCCAATTCCCCATGAAGTACAAGCAGTTATTGTATCAACCTACAGTTCAATCTCAATTCAAAATTTCATCTGAATCAACAAATGTCCAGGTGTCGAACAACTAATCAAATCCATGTCTTCACGAATCAATTCTTTAGTTCCTCAAAAATCTTTCATGTGATCAATATAAATAAAAAAATCTATGTGTAGTTGTGATTGTTATCACTACCAGGTCTTCTATTAGCTCATATCTTACCTTAGGGCTTCAATCGTTGTAGAATATTTAAAATTTCTTCATTCATGTCCAATCAAACTTCAATCTTCAACATTTTTTTCTATAATAGATTCTCAATACTAGCAGAACAATTCATATATCAACACCATTGAAATTTGGGTCTTCAACATACTCCCCACCAGTTTTCTTCATATCACGTGTCCTTCCAATCTATATATACACTAACACTGAATAATAACATCATCACTAATACCATCACGTATTCATAAATTTATAAATTTCAACTGGTGTTGTGGTTACCCAAGTTATCTTCACCTATACTCACATTTTCTGTATCAGTTCTTCAACAAATCTTAACAATGTCTTCACTCTATTCTTCTGCTACTCGTACCCAAATCTCAAGTTCATATCAGCAAACACATATCATTGGGACTAACCGATAGTTCATTTACTCATTGCTCATATACTGCTTCTCAACTAAAATTTCAATCAACTTCGGCTGATTCTGATTACTCTGTCTTTCTTCTTGTAATAACACCTATAATCTCTACAATATTATGCTTGGATAAACAAATCCCTTATCAAATAAATTCACGTTCTGCATCTTCTTCATTCTTAACTCTATAACTCCATTAGATACAGTACCTCGAATATAAGTTATATTTCTAGTATTTTATTGAGAGTGGTTCTACTATTTCTTTCCATTCAAGTTGTTCAACAAATCAACAGATGACACATTTAAACTTCATTTAGTCTCAATTCGGTGTCTTCTCATATTAAAAAAACCCAATTCTTGACAATTAATCTTTTTCATTAACCGGTGAACTTCACAACTGTCACTATACTGACTGATAATACTTCGCTAACTGCCTTGAAAATAAAACCTCATTTGACTCGGTATCTGATCATCATACAATTCACTAAAATATTCTCAACCAGCAGGTTGCTCGTACCTTGTAATATATCAGAATAGAAATACCATACCATCTATTAGCGTTTTGTACTACCCTCACATCACATACTACTGATAGACCAAAATCAAACACAATAACCCCTGATAAATTATTACTAGTTAAGATCCTCCATTCATATACCTGACCATTTAACAGCTTCCATGATGCAATAAATACACAATTCTCTCAAAATCAAAAATACTTACGCAAATCATGATTAAGTAAATATATGAATAAATAAATAATTAAATAAGTTTACCTTTATCTGATGTCTGTGGCATCCCAAGCATAAGTTATTGTTGTTCTTTACCTTTTGATGGTTGAGCAAATCTTGAAGTAGTTTTAGATATCGAAGCATTCAGATTCCCTTGTCGTTGAGTAGGACAATCCCGCATTCATTGGCACCACTGACCACATCCAAAATAATTACCCCTGAATCCTAAACCCCTAGTTCGATAATTTACCATGATATGCCCGAGTGGCCTATAAACATGGCAGATCATAATATTATAGCATACACCCAGGTGTCATTTCTCACATATCGAACAATACCGCTTCTCTTCTATCGGAATACTACTTGTCGATGGACTTCCCACATTTGTAACACCCGCTCCCACAGTTTATATTTAACTGTGTTTCGCATGCATTATTAGTATTATATTAAAGACGTGGTTATATGTGCTAAGTGAGTTTTAAATCACTAAGTTGAGTAAGGGTGTCCAGTTGGGAACCCAGATATTGGCCAATGTGGCAGTTCCAATTTGGGACAGTTATGAGAGGCCCCTATATGATGGGACAGATATGTGGAGTAATTCTTATGTGCTTAAATGTTTATTAAGGTATATGTGAATATTACATTATGTTGTTTTTAATAACATATTAAGTGTTAGAGACCACTTCTGTGGTCCATTAGGGGTACGGGGTACCTTTGTGAGAATGAATTAGACACGTTTCCTAATACCACTTATGGGACCCATACGTGACATAGACAAACACCCATTTATGTTTGGGATAGTTTTAATAAGTTTCATTAATAGCAGGGGTATAATTATAAAATTGATAAAACCTTGTGGAGGCAATAATAGAAACACAAAGTGTTAACTCGCATGTTGAATGATAGTGACTCATTAGCCTTCTTCTTCATCTACCAAAAGATTTACAGAAGACAAATGTACGAAATCTCGACGGAATTACACCGACGCTCTCGATGCCAAACGACGTGCCATTTGATATCCGTTTTCAAAATAGGCTACATATTTGGACTCCTGGAGGTGAGTCTAACGCGGTGGTACTAGTCTTATTGATTTTTGAGACAATTTTTCTGTGACCCAATTCGGGGGTTTAGCTCATAACTTGTAATTTTTGTATAGGAATCATACCTGGAATTACTAGGATCTTAATTCTGCTTATAGGAGTGAAAAAAAAGAGGTGAGTGACAACGATTATGGAATACAGATAATTGGATGTTTGAAATTGTCTTTGAGATGAAAAACATGTTTAGTTAGTTTTTAATTCACAGTGAAATGACTATTTGAGCATGTTGAGTTGTTAATGTGGGTCGAAGGGGAAATTGTACTTGCCATCAAGAGTGTGACTAGTTACCGATTTGGCCATGAAGTTGCATGCCTGAAAGAAAGAGGCGTGGGTCTTGGCCAGTTGCGTAGACTAATGAAGTAGTCATGGACTAGTGTGAAAAGGTGGCCAGTACTTGCGTTCCCAAAGACCATAGTTATGTGTAAAAGATGAGATTGAGCATGTTTGTTATTCAAGTTTATAATTGCTATCATTCACAAGCATATAGCTTATATAGTGTTGTGGTTATTGAATAACCATTGTAGGTGATAAAGTAGAAGGCTCAAAGTAGTAAAATGAAAGTCGGCAAGGTTACGTGGACTCGGGAATGGTTGTGGCCAATATAGTTAACTTTATATTTGTGCTAAAACTTGTACTATGGTTGGGACTTCTTATATTTGGTTAAGTTATGCTGGAAGTTAGCTCTCAACTCACGTTTTGGACAAGTTATAATTTTGGAGTAAGGATCATGTACTAGTTGGTTAGTAGGGCTTATAATACAAATTTGTAGTTCTTGTACTAGTTGGTCGGCAAGCTTAACTTGTGTAATATACGGTTTGTGTTTATTAATTCAGTCGGGAAGGTTTCGTGTTTCAGTTATCTTGTTTGTTTGGTTGGTTGGTGCGACGAACTCGGAGTTTTACTCCAAGCGTTCAACTTGAAACGGACTTTGTATTTAAACTCTTTTTAATTGGTTTTAATGGTTGTTACGAACTGATGAAGTCCAAGAATTTGGTTTGGGAATGTTTTTACATGTTTTTTTAATTGAACTTGTGGATTTTGAATGTTTTAAAGTTATGTAAACTTAAAGTGGTTGGGTGATATCTAGGCAAAATTCTACAGCAAGGTGGGATTATGCTAGGGGGTCATTCGACCGATCGAAAAGGGCAGTTTGATCGGTCGAAAACCCCTCTGATCCTCTTTTATTTCTACCTCTTTGGGTGTTTTGTTTTACTTCTAATTAAACACAAGGGTACCTTTGGGACCCTTTTAGATATACAAGTGTTAGCTTTGAAAAAGAACATCGTTAGGGTGTGTTTAAAAATGTGTTCGTAAAATCTCTTTAGAAATGTTCAAAATGTGTTGAGTTCATGAGCCAAAAAATTTACTGATGGTTTCTTAAGGAACTTTAATGATATGGGACGTGCCTTGGTGGTGTGCCATATGTCCTAAAATCATATGTGCGGTTCTGGGGGAAGACATTTAGTGGTACTAGAGCAATATGCTAGAAATTTGGGTACAAGAGATGATGACTTAAGAGCGATGTGCACGTTATGATATGAGATTGCATATAGAAATACATACATGCATGAGATATAATTGGCATGGTATATAATTGCATGTTGATGCACGAATTATCATGTGATGCATGTAGAATGATATCTAGCATTGATATTATATGCTGCATAGTGCGAGATACATTTTGATATGTATAGTAATGAGGAGATATTAGATTGGTGAGATTGGGTTATGGAAAATATTCTTGTTATGATTCAGAACGGATAGAACTGACCCAAGGAGAAGGGTATAGGACTAGTATGGAAAAAAAAAAGTTTTCTTTTGAAGAGTAGATATAACATTTTTATTGTGTGGTGTTAGTTATATGGGTTTGACGGTTAAATGACAAAAGGGATTTGTTAGGGGTTCCTGCACAGTAATTATGAAAAAGACAATCGTGAGACTGAAAAGGGGGTTTGATATTATCAGTATCAGTAAAGGCAAGAAAAGCAAACTTTGAATTCTGAGTTAAGAGTTGGGTTAATTATGACGAAATAGTTCTCAATAATAAGGAGTTGCTATAAGGGCATTGGCTCAAGGCTGATTTTTGGGTATTGGATATGTTATTGGGTATGGATTTTATTCCGGATGTTATTATGAATGGACTTATGTACATTATGGGTGAACCATCCATTATCTTTTGGCAGTAATTGACATATTTGAATTTCTTTGTTCCGATGGGTCTTCTATTATTAATTTGACTTCCAATGTCAAATCTATGGTTTTGAGTATTCTGGATTTCTTAGGATGTTAGTAGTATGGGTATTATGAATGGTTATTTTGTATCATTATTTGTCTTTTATTTCTCTATGGGGGATATTTTTTACTATAATCTCTTGGATTATCTATCGAGTCAGAGATGTTATATTTTATTGTGAGTTGGGTGGAGCATTGAACTGTTTACAGCAGAGATAACATTTCTTCAGTTTGATAGTAATCTATGTTTCATATGAATAGTTTTGAGAATATAGAAAGTCTTGGGGTATCTGTATTCTATGAAGGGTTAGCGTTGGGTATTTTGAGGGATGTCTACATATTATATTGGAGTTTCTATTCGTAAATTGAATCATTGTGGGCCTTACTGACATAACAACAAGCTTAACAGTGAGAATGTAGTTCTCGACTTGGTGGTAAAAATTACTAGGTATTATCGCTTGAGGAGTGTGTAGTATTTAGAGGAATTTAAGGGTCTATGAATTTATAGAAAGGGAGGGGGGAGCTAACAACAAAAGGAATATACAGTGAATATTATTGAGGTGGCAGGGTATTCGGAGTTTATATATACTCATTTATAGTTTGTTGAGGAATCTCTCAACACCAAGTCTGTTTGTTGCTATTTTATTGCGTATTCTTATTATTATCTCTTGTACAAATGAAGAATGAGGAGTTGCGGTTAATGGCGAATTGTTAAGTTACCAACTACTCCAAAAGCTTAAGCTGTTAGAGAATGGACCCAACAATGTATATCAAGCTTCAACACCTTCCCTCGCGTGCAACCCCGACTTGCACGTGGAGAGCAAATAAACCAAACTCCATCATAGTAGAGAGACAAATAACAAAGTGCAAATATGCACAACAAAGCGGGGATGGAGAGTCGAACCCAAGACCTCTCACAATCAAGGCTCTAATACCATGTTAAGTTACCAACTACTCCAAAAGCTTAAGCTTTAAGAGAATGGGCCCAACAATGTATATCAAGCTTCAACACCCTCCCTCACGTGCAGCCTTGATTTGCACGTGGAGAGCAAACAAACCAAATTCTTTAGTAACTTAACATGGTATTAGAGCTAGCCTTGTTTGTGAGAGGTCTTGGGTTCGACTCTCCATCCCCGTTTTGTTGTGCATATTTGCATTTTGTTATTTGTCTCTCTACTATGATGGAGTTTGGTTTATTTGCTCTCCACGTGCAAATCGGGGTAGCACGTGAAGGAAGGTGTTGAAGCTTGATATACAATGCTGGGTCCATTCTCTAACAGCTTAATCTTTTGGAGTAGTTGGTAACTTAACATGGTATCAGAGCCTTGTTTGTGGGAGGTCCTGGGTTCGACTCTCCATCCCCGCTTTGTTGTGCATATTTGCACTTTGTTATTTCTCTCCACTATGATGGAGTTTGGTTTGTTTGCTCTCCACGTGCAAGTCGGGGTTGCACGTGAGGGAGGGTGTTGATGCTTGATATACATTGTTGGGTCCATTCTCTAACAGCTTAAGCTTTTGGAGTAGTTGGTAACTTAACATGGTATCAGAGCCTTGTTTATGGGAGGTCCTGGGTTCGACTCTCCATCCCCGATTTGTTGTGCATATTTGCACTTTGTTATTTGTCTCTACTATGATGGAGTTTGGTTTGTTTGCACTCCACGTGCAAGTCGGGGTTGTACGTGAGGCAGGGTGGTGAAGCTTGATATACATTGTTGGGCCCATTCTCTAACAGCTTAAGCTTTTGGAGTAGTTGGTAACTTAACATGAATTAAATATTATTACATATTTGTAGCAATGTATGGGTTTATCGAGTATCACAGAAGAGATTTTATCAGGGGTTTCTGAATAGTATTTAGTATAGGAGATGTCAAGTCTGAAGTAGAAAACGTGTTTGCAGTGAAAGAATATTTCATGGTGTTTTCCGACATGTCTATTACATATTTTGACCAACAGAGAATATTGAATTGTTATTGGGTAATATTAGAGATGCAGCTTATATTTCAAGTGCAATATGGAATAATGATAATGGAGTTAATTGAAGTAGAAGTAGAGTTACAAGAAATATTGTTGAAGGAATTATTTAGTTGAATATGCTACCACGAAGTTCTAACATTGGTTGTAAAATGGAAAGATGGAGAGGTGAGAACAAGTATCTGAGGTCGCTTGAGTAATTAGTGCACCAGTGGTAAATAAGTTCTATGAATTGAGTATCTATGGCAAATTAGAGGAGTTTGGAATCGCGGTATTAACAACACATTTTTTTTGGATTATTCTGGAAGTTTAGTGACCGATTGTAATTGGTATAGCAAAAGAATGGAAAAAAGGTCACACTTTTTACGTCGACCCAATTAGAAAATCAATTTTAGGGTTTATATGAAAAGCATGCACCTAGCTTTAATGGAAGATTTGTTTTTGGGCATACAAACTGGCGAATTTGCAATCCAATGGCTTTGATACCAATGTAAATTAATATGCATCACATGCGCATACGAGTCGGATATAGGACATACCTTGCGGAATTAACCCGACGGATCGACTTTCGGCATTGTTAGGAGCCCAACAACTTCTCCCCCGAATCTGTAGTGACCCGGAAATTTAAAAAGTATTTAAAAAAAAGCATATATTTATTTTCATTAGAAAATATACCAATTTTGAGATTTTGGACTTTATTATTTTTCTCTGTGTGTGTGGGAGCACGTGAGCTCACCACACTAGATAATTATTGGGAGTTGCTTGGAGCCCAAAGAAATACTTGTGCAGTGAGTGTGTGCATGTGAATTAGTGTGTGTAGGAGTGTGTTTGTGTGTGTAGTGTGTGTTTGAGTGTGTGGTGTGTGTTTGTGCTTGGTGCCCAAGCATTGTAAGTCTATATATACACCACATAATCTCTCAACATCTCAAAAACTCTCACCAACTCTCTGCCTCTCTTTTCTCTCTACTGTCTCCCTCTCTCTCGGCTCATATATATATATGGTCATTTCATACACACACATATAGTTATATATACAGTCACACAACCATATATATTCAGAGAGTTTGGAAATTGCTCAACATTATTTTTAAGGTACGGGGTTGTGTACAATATGCTCTTAAATCTCCAGAGTATTTTCCTTGTCATCCCTATTTGTACTCTCTTTGATTTATGTTGTTTTTTTTATTGTAATCCATGTCTTTTTGGTTAACTAATATTAATATATTATTTTGGCTGAGTGCTATGGAACTAAAGGGTACATGAGCAATGAGCACCTACCAACAGGCCAACAGGCCCTAGGGACCGACGTACTGGAGACCGGTGAGGTGAGGTGAGGTGGCTCTTTGCTATGTGACCAGAGGAACCTGGTATGATGCTCTTGTGGTGAGCGGGTAAATTGTGTGAACGAGTGGATTGTGTGATTTGGTTTATTTTATTTGATCCTAGCAATTTTTATGTCGTCGTGGTTGTTCATTGTACTTTTGAGCTTTCATTATTCCTGTCATATTGTATACTTCCCCGTGTGTTATTTTAGATGCAGGTACCATTGGTAGCAGTCAAATTGGAGCACATTAGAGTATCGTGTGGGTTCGAGTTATTTGGGTCCTAACCGTGTAAATGAATTTATTTGTAATTTTGGGCACTCAAGTGTAATTATTTTTGTTGTTTTAAAATACACTTGACTATTTGCAATTTTAATGTAAATATTTCTTTTATTTTTGGTAGTGAATTTTCGGGGCGTGACAATTTGGTATCAAAGCCTGTACCCAACCGGAAATGTAGGACTTAGATCCACATCGCCTGAGGGAATCGATGAGGGCAGTAATATTTATTTTTACTACTTGGATTTTGGTCTCTACAAAAAAAAAATATTAAAAATTTTGAAATTTTCAAGTTGTTTGTCAAAATATTTATACTTTAATTTCGCGGACGAAATTCTTTTAAGGTGGGGAGAGTGTAGTAACCCAGAAATTTAAAAAGTATTTAAAAAAAAAGCATATATTTATTTTCATTAGAAAATATACCAATTTTGAGATTTTGGACTTTATTATTTTTCTCTGTGTGTGTGGGAGCACGTGAGCTCACCACACTAGATAATTATTGGGAGTTGCTTGGAGCCCAAAGAAATACTTGTGCAGTGAGTGTGTGCATGTGAATTAGTGTGTGTAGGAGTGTGTTTGTGTGTGTAGTGTGTGGTGTGTGTTTGTGCTTGGTGCCCAAGCATTGTAAGTCGATATATACACCACATAATCTCTCAACATCTCAAAAACTCTCACCAACTCTCTGCCTCTCTTTTCTCTCTACTGTCTCCCTCTCTCTCGCCTCATATATATATATATATATGGTCATTTCATACACACACATATAGTTATATATACAGTCACACAACCATATATATTCAGAGAGTTTGGAAATTGCTCAACATTATTTTTAAGGTACGGGGTTGTGTACAATATGCTCTTAAATCTCTGGAGTATTTTCCTTGTCATCCCTATTTGTACTCTCTTTGATTTATGTTGTCTTTTTTATTGGAATCCATGTCTTTTTGGTTAAATAATATTAATATATTATTTTGACTGAGTGCTATGGAACTAAAGGGTACATGAGCAATGAGCACCTACCAACAGGCCAACAGGCCCTAGGGACCGACGTACTGGAGACCGGTGAGGTGAGGTGAGGTGAGGTGGCTCTTTGCTGTGTGACCAGAGGAACCTGGTATGATGCTCTTGTGGTGAGCGGGTAAATTGTGTGAACGAGTGGATTGTGTGATTTGGTTTATTTTATTTGATCCTAGCAATTTTTATGTCGTCGTGGTTGTTCATTGTACTTTTGAGCTTTCATTATTCCTGTCATATTGTATACTTCCCCGTGTGTTATTTTAGATGCAGGTACCATTGGTAGCAGTCAAATTGGAGCACATTAGAGTATCGTGTGGGTTCGAGTTATTTGGGTCCTAACCGTGTAAATGAATTTATTTGTAATTTTGGGCACTCAAGTGTAATTATTTTTGTTGTTTTAAAATACACTTGACTATTTGCAATTTTAATGTAAATATTTCTTTTATTTTTGGTAGTGAATTTTCGGGGCGTGACAGAATCGTTGCACTTTGGTGCTTCCGTGTACGCTCTTGTGCTTCGAACCAGTCGTGAGAATACCTACTAGAGATATCCCCTTTTGTTTCCACGCGCTAAATCCCATGCCTAGTGTGATTTGTCTTAGAGAGAGAGAGAGAGTTGTATCTCTTGTGTGTATCAACCCTTGTGTATTCCTATACAACCATATATATATATATAGGTCTAAAAGTCAATGAATGTGGTTTTTTTTTATAGGGAAAAAAATAAATAGAAAATTGCCCTTAAATACCCCATCCATATACTTTCATAGATGGAGGACACCCAATATTTTTATTTAATACTAAATCCCTAGGATCCTTGTTATCACACCTAATCATGGTTAAGGAATTTTTTATGTCTTAAATGCCCTTTCATATCTTTATAAGATATGTATATACCAAATAGCCATTAAGTAGCTCCTAATTTACCTCCCAACTTCTATTTACACAATAACATTTATTAGTACTAATTATTATGAGGTTGAATTCTCAATACGTGCATTTATGTATACATCTATTTAGCTATAGGCATACATGTAACAACACCATATTTGAATGATTGGGAATGGATATAGTGGTTTAGTTATTGATATAAATACACTTATCATCAACATAGTTCATTCAATTTTCTACATAAGCATGTAAGGCGTTAAGGGCCTATCAACCATGACCACCACCTTCGTGACCTAATGATGTGGTGGTGATGTGTTGGCTGTGGTGGTGGCTACCATGGTGCTATGGTGCTATGGTGGCTAAGAGTGGTGGTGGGTGCAATGGCGATGATGGTGTTTAAGATTGGTGGTGGATGCGCTGGTGATAATGGTGGTAGTGGGTGCTAGGATGCAATGATATTGCTTCTCTCTCTCTCTCTCTCTCTCTCACGCACCGGAACCACCCAGATGATCCTAGGACACGTGGCACACCACCAAGGCTTAACTCAAGTGATTAAAGTTCCAAAATAAGTTTAAAATAAGCTTAAACGAAAGAAGCTCAACTAACAAAGGACAAAACCCTGTCTTTGTAATCAGCCAAAAATCCTATTTTTAGCAAGTAGTAAATTCTCATATAATATCACCAAATCACAAGTTAAAATCAGCACTAACGATTTAAGCCATTTAGAGTCGAACCAAATTCACAAACATGAGCTTCCAAGTTCAAGCAAGAGTTTAGAAACACTTTAAGAAAAGTACTAAATATAACCATTTATAACCAACCAATTCAACACTTGAGATGACTACAACTCTTATAAAGCAAGAGCTAGGTTATCTAGTTGGAATATTACACGAGTTAAGAATTCACCTATAGCAAGAAGTTAAAACTAGAAATATTATATAAGTCTTGAACTAACCAAAGTATAACTCATACTACAATCCGGATTAAAACCGATTACAACTATATTGCAAGTTTAGTAATAACAAGGCAAGTAGCTATTAATAAGGTTGCAACAACTCCCAATACCCATAAGCTAGCCAAGCCACTTCCCAGCTCACTTCCCCGATTTCTCGCCGCGATCACCTACGGTGGTTATTCAATAACCACTAAAATATATAAGCTATATGCTTGTGAGCAATGCCAATCATGAACATGGATAATAAACAAACTCAATGCAACATATTACAAAGAACTATAGTCTCTGGCAATTACTAGTTCACTCCCACCATTACCGGCTAGCCCGCGGCTCCACTCCCCAAGCCCACGTGACTAGCCATGACCCACGCCCTCACACGTGCAGTCCCATAGGCCTCTGGCGGCCGTGGTCGTCACCACAAAGGTTACCTCATGGTGGTATAGAACTAGCAATTTCCATTGACCCAAATAGGCAACTCAACATGCTCATTTAATCATTACACCGTACTTTCACAAATAAATTGGGCCTAATTTAGCCACATGAATTTTGCTCAATAATAAACTAAGTAAACTGAATTAAACTAATTAGGCATGCTTTGGCATCACAATTGAACTCAACATGAAAATCATCCAATTATCAAAATTAAGATCACTCACCTCTTGAGTTTCGCACCTAATCTTGATATTAAAGTCCTACTAAGATCCAGGTATTATTCCTATACATAAATTACAAGTTATGACCTAAACCCACAAAATGGGTTGCGGAAAAACTATTACAGAACTCAATAAAATTAGTACCAACGGGTTAGACTCACCTCCAGGAGTCCGAATATGTAGTCTATTTTAAAAACTGACATCGTTAAGCGCGTCAATCGACGTCGTCGTCGTTCCGTCAAAGTGAAACTTCTATATCTCTCTGTGTGTATATGACTTGGCCGAAATAGGGGAGAGAAAGAAAAGATGAGTCACCTCTTAGGTGTCTCATGCTTACAACTTTCCATTTTCATTATAACAACCCCACAAGTTTACCAGTTTGCAATTATACCCCTGCTATAATATAACTGTATTAAAACTATCCCAAACCTAAATAGATATTTGTCTATGTCTCGCATGGGTTCCATAAGTGGTCCCATATATTTGAAGTTGCTAATTAGTCTACTAATTATGTAACGTGTTCAATTCGTTCTCACGAAGGTACCCCTAACTGTCCCTAAAAGTGGTTATAACCTAGTAACATGATATTATCAACAATAAAATAATAAATCATTTAAGCCTTAATAAACATTTAATCACATAGGGTGTTTCACATATTAATGTCCCATCTCAATTGGGACCCATCAACACATGTACCAACTTGAGACTGTCACTCTGACCCCAACTGGGTTCCCAATTGGACACCCATAATCAACTTAGTGGGTTAAAACCCACATCACATATACATTTTCAACATTATTATATAATTAATAATGCATACTAAATATGATTAAATAATCCGCGGTAGCGGGTGCTACATCTCTCCCCTCCTTAAAAAGGAGTTTGTCCCCAAACTCGTCATATCATAGGGTTAAGATAGAACCGAATATTTCTCTCACATATCATATTCTTCTCCCCACAAGACTTTCTCATTCTGTAACCAAGAGAACAATTTGTTCTACAGCATTTGATCTTTTGCATTTAATTGTTCAACTGAATACTCCATATAACGCATTTCTCTTCAGATTCCTCAATGATTCGTATACCATCACCTAGCTCAAATTCAATCAATAATGTTGTAATATCAACACATGCAATTCATCACACACATTAATCACCTATAGCAACAAGTATAGTTGATAAGCTATTGCTTCTTTTATCGGTGTTCAAGTTCCAAACACAAATGTCTCGTAAGACACCATTATGATACATCATAAAATTATCATCGTATGCTAAATTTATCAACAATAGGCATTTACTTCAGAGCACGCTTCGAATCAAGCTTACACACTCACGATACATCCCTCAAGATGCAGATTATCTCTTTCAAGTCAAATACTTCGATATAACTCAACTATTTCCCTATTTAACACAATAGAACCCAACACTCATTGTAATCACATTATCTCCTTTCACGCATTCAACAATTATCAATCTCATCCAGTGACGGTACACTAATTTGTTTCACTAATTCCCAACTACTTGCATGTCATCATTTGATCTTGATAGTCTCAGCAATTTTGCTACGAAACCCTTTACAACATTCACCGAGTACTGTTGAAATCAGAACAGTGTTGCAGTCTGTAGTATTACCCTCTCTTTTTTTTAACCCTTTTGATAAGTTGAACATCTCAGCACACTATTCATAACTGCTCATTTCACTTCATGCCATAGCATTATTATACGAGTTATAATATCAATCATTACATTTCTTTTGTTTCCAAAATAACTTCAATTCTCAAATCAATCTTTCTTGAATAATCCCCACACTTGTACCATTCCCATATGCACATCCCATCCAAATCAATTCTTCTATGATTCACAATTTCTTTCTCCCTTGTAATCAATACAAGTTTCAGCCCTTTCCTCTCTCTAATCAATACTATCATATTTCAATCCAACAGAATAGCCGCTAATAAATCCAAGCACATATCAAATAGTCCTGATCATAGATTTTCATAGAGATAAACAATTTTCCTGTCATTTTATACCCATACACAAAACTCAAATTCCAATGTAAACTTCACTTCATATATATCAAATCCCTTAGTCTTCAATAGAACAACAAAAATCAATACCATTACAAATCAATTTTTTTTTTTTAATTCTTGAAATTATTTCGCACTTCTGAATTTACTTAACTATAACTTCTTTCCATACTAACATTATTCCCGCTATCATCATTCAAGATAAATTCCAAACCAACCCCCAATAGCAACTAGTCAATTTCTAATTAACCACAAATCTTTACCATTTTTTTTGAAGTTCAGTCAATATTTCTCAATTTAAATGTACTAAAGTATATTATACTTAAAATCATTCCCAACAATCGTAAAAATGTTTCTCAAAATTTTAAAGATAGAGTAAATAACCAAAATCATGAACTTTCCAACAAAATCAACTTCTAATTAGTAATTTAAAATCAATACTTGATACACCCAAAATCAGCCCATGCCCGAGCGGTTTGGTCTACCCGAGGTCCCCCGAGCGGTTCGTCCATGACCCGGCCAACAGGTCGGGAAGACCGCACAGGCATAGCTCGTCGCAGGGACTGCTCATCCGGGCCCACAGGCATGATCCCGTGCATTCCAGGCAGTTTCCTACTCAAGCTAGAAGACTAATGGAAAGTGCAAAGTGTTTCCTAATCCAATTAGGAAATCCCCACAATTAATGTCAATCAATCCTAATACAATTAGGAAACTTACTTGATTGGTGTCAATCACATCCTAATTGGATTATATTTCCTTATCCATGTACGAGTAGGTCTCTTGCATCTATAAAAGAAACCTCTCACCCCCCATGGAAGGGGCCAATTTCTTTAGTCTATACATCACCTCTATAAAATTCACCATTGTACGCATACACCCGGCCGGTATTAATGGTAGTGCCGCCCCTCTTTGTTGGCTCACCAGGGCCGCCGGTGATCTGCTAGTGAACATGCTCAGACACACACGTGGACGTAGGTACCTTCATTAACAGGGCCGAACCACATACAAAAAATAGTCTCTCACTCTCTCTCTCTCCTAAAATTGCTCTACTTTATTCTTACCAATTTTTGGCATCATCAATACTTAATTTTATAACTTAGTAAATCATAAAAAATAGTGTATAGTTTACCTTCAAAATAACCATAGTAGTTTTAGGAAAACCACCTCTTCACAACACCATTACTTGTAACATCCGTGAATCCAAAGAAACTCCTTTACAATATAATACTGAGAGCACAACACTTGTCAATTCAAACTTTTACCTCTTCAGCCATTCCACACTACCTCTTTTCTCGTAGTTTTTGTAGTATCAAATTTACCCAGCTTCCAAACTTCCAGAATAACCAAACTTGTGTTGTCAATACTGTGATTTGAAACTCTCCCAACTTATCACATATACTCGGTTCATACAACTTACACCCAATCATTGCCCGATTGCTCCAAGCATCATCATAACATATCGATAATGTCCACATCAAGTATTCACTCACAATCTATTTATCAACCTAGATTTAATTCCCTTGTTAAAGCTGTCCAAATATCTAACCAATCAATTAGGCTTTCCATTCACGACATTATTTACTCGTTGTAGTCGTTTCATTCTTGTTCCATCTCTAATCCATTCGACTATACAAATATCATTCAACATCGTACCTGCAATATCAGCTAAATATCTAATATCACTCAACAACAACTTAATATCCACTATTAGTCAATGCTTACAACAGATATAACAAAAAACACCATAATATCTTCTTTTGCTGCAGATACATTTTCTAATTCTGCCCCAATATTCCCCGTATTTAAGATTATATAGAAATCCCAGATAAACCTCTTCTTCAATAACTATACACTATCACAATGTAGAATAATCAGCAATATCGAACCTATGGTTTATTGCAAATTAACATATTCCACTCATAGGAGAAATAATAATAATAAGAATGCCCAACAGATTGGCAACAAATAAATTCGATGTTGAGAGATTCCTCAACAAAGCATAATGAATATATGTAAACTCCCGAATACCTGATCACCTCGACAATTGTTTCCATATATTCCTTGACGTCATCTCCCCTTTTACTATAAATTCATAAACCCATAAATTATCCCGAATATCCCAGAAAATAGTATTTGTTAATATTTTTCCACCAAATTGAGACTTATAGTCTTTCACTGTACAGCTTGCTAATAAATCACAAAGGCACTCGATAATTCAATTTCTGAACAACTTAGTAATAAGCGTAGTCATTTCCCAGAATACCCTTCATTAACCTCTTCAGAATATAGATGTTTCCAACTTCTCATATGCCCAAAACTACTCATTTTGAATACAAATGCCATAAAACTGAAAAAATATTACTTCCGCTGAAAACTAATCAATACTCTGCTCAACCCATAATAGGAATATAATATCTCTGACTTAATTGATAACCAAGTGAATATAAGAATAGAAGCCCCATATAAAGAAATGAGGAATAAATAACGATAGCTGAATACCCGTTCTTTATACCACAATAGCAATATCCCAAGAAATCCAGAATATTCACAATCATAAATTTGATATCGGAAGTCAAATTAACAATAGATACGTCAAGAGTAAAGAGAAACAAGTAGCCCAATTGCTGACGAAAAATAATAAATAATCTTCACCCATTATCTTCACGAGTTTCTTCACAATAATATTCAGGAAAAGAAGTCCGTACCCATCACCATACCCAATACTTAAAAATCTGCCTTGAGCTAATCCCTCATAATATCACCATACTGCCGAGAACTACTCCGATTTAACTAACCCAACTCTTGATTTAGAGTTCGAAATTTACTCATCTCGTCTTCATCGTTAGTAATAATATCCAATACCCTTATCAACCTCATCATTACCCTTCCCGTAGTTACTTTACAAGAACCTCTAACAAAACTCTTTTGTCGTTAACCACCAGATCAACACAATTAATACCCCACGATATTAAATTATAACAACTCCTCAAAATAAAACTTCCTTGCATTTTCATACCAATCCAATGCCCCTCTCCTTGGTTCAGTTCTGTCCGTTTTGACACATAATAAGAATATTTTCCATAACTCAGTTTCACCTCACAATCCAATGTTTCCTCATCCCCTCGCATATCGAAGTGTATACCACGATATGCCTCATAATATACATGCAAAATATTATTCTACATGCATTAAATGCTTATTCATGCATCGACATGCAATTATATGCCATGTTAAATATATCTCATGCATATACATATTTCCATATGCAATCTCATAACGTAACGTGCACGTCACACTCAAGTCGTCATCTCTCGTACCCAAGTTTCTATCCTACTGCTCTGTTACCACTAAATGTCACGCCCCGGAACCACCCAGATGATCCTAGGACACGTGGCACGCCACCAAGGCTTAACTCAAGTGATTAAAGTTCCAAAATAAGTTTAAAATAAGCTTAAACGAAAGAAGCTCAACCAACAAAGGACAAAACCCTGTCTTTGTAATCAGCCAAAAATCCTATTTTTAGCAAGTAGTAAATTCTCATATAATATTTACCAAATCACAAGTTAAAATATGCACTACTAATTTAAGCCATTTAGAGTCAAACCAAATTCACAAACATGAGCTTCCAAGTTCAAGCAAGAGTTTAGAAACACTTTAAGAAAAGTACTAAATATAACCATTTACAACCAACCAATTCAACACTTGAGATGATTATAACTCTTATAAAGCAAGAGCTAGGTTATCTAGTTGGAATATTACACGAGTTAAGAATTCACCTACAACAAGAAGTTAAAACTAGAAATATTATATAAGTCTTGAACTAACCAAAGTATAACTCGTACTACAATCTGGATTAAAACCGATTACAACTATATTGCAAGTTTAGTACTAACAAGGCAAGTAGCTATTAACAAGGTTGCAACAACTCCCAATACCCATAAGCTAGCCAAGCCACTTCCCAGCTCACTTTCCCAATTTCTTGCCGCAATCACCTACGATGGTTATTCAATAACCACTACAATATATAAGCTATATGCTTGTGAGCAATGCCAATCATGAACACGGATAATAAACACGCTCAATGCAATATATTACAAAGAACTATAGTCTCTAGCAATTACTAGTTCACTCCTACCACTTCAGGCTAGCCCGCGGCTCCACTCCCCAAGCCCACGTGACTAGCCATGACCCATGCCCTTACACGTGCGGTCCCATAGGCCTCTGGCAGCCGTGGTCGTCACCACAAAGATTACCTCATGGTGGTATAGAACTAGCAATTTCCATTGACCCAAATAGGCAACTCAACATGCTCATTTAATCATTACACCGTGCTTTTACAAATAAATTACGCCTAATTTAGCCACATGAATTTTGCCCAATAATAAACTAAGTAAACTGAATTAAACTAATTAGGCATGCTTTGGCATCACAATTGAACCCAACATGAAAATCATCCAATTATCAAAATTCACATCACTCACCTCTTGGGTTTCGCTCCTAATCTTGAGATTAAAGTCCTACTAAAATCCAGGTATTATTCCTATACATAAATTACAAGTTATGAGCTAAACCCCCAAAATGGGTCGCAGAAAAGCTGTTATAGAACTCAATTAAATTAGTACCAACGGGTTAGACTCACCTCCAGGAGTCCGAATATGTAGCCTGTTTTGATAACAGACATCGTTAAGCGCGTCAATCGACGTCAAAAGCGTCGTCGTCGTTCCGTCAAAGTAAAACTTCTATATATCTCTGTGTGTATATGACTTGGCCGAAATAGGGGAGAGAAAGAAAAGATGAGTCACCTCTTAGGTGTCTCATGCTTACAACTTTCCATTTTCATTATAACAACCCCACAAGTTTACTAGTTTGCAATTATACCCCTGCTATAATATAACTGTATTAAAACTATCCCAATCCTAAATAGATATTTGTCTATGTCTCGCATAGGTTCCATAAGTGGTCCCATATATTTGAAGTTGCTAATTAGTCTGCTAATTATGTAACGTGTTCAATTCGTTCTCACAAAGGTACCCCTAACTGACCCCAAAAGTGGTTATGACCTAGTAACATGATATTATCAACAATAAAATAATAAATCATTTAAGCCTTAATAAACATTTAATCACATAGGGTGTTTCACATATTACTGTCCCATCTCAATTGGGACCCATCAACACGTGTCCCAACTTGAGACTGTCACTCTTGCCACAACTGGGTTCCCAATTGGACACCCATAATCAACTTAGTGGGTCAAAACCCACATCACATATACATTTTTAACATTATTATATAATTAATAATGCATACTAAATATGATTAAATAATCTGCGGGAGCGGGTATTACACACACTCTCTCTCCCCCCCCCCCCCCCTCCCATTCTCAATTTCCAGAATCGATAATACTAGGTATACACACTTTTCTACACACTTTTTGACACACTATGCTTTAAATGAATGTACCTTGTGCTGTTTGAATTTTTCACACTTTTATGTGCACCACTTACACAACACAGGGTATATACATTTAAAGCAGGGTGTCAAAAAGTGTGTGAGTGTAGTAGTGCTCTTCCAGAATATGTTGTGAGATTCACAAATCATGTTGTGACTCTCTCTTCCATTTTCGTTTTCCAGAACACGTTGTGAAATTCACAAATCATGTTGTGACTCTCTGTCTCTTTCATTTTCGTTTTCCAGAACATGTTGTGAAATTCACAAATTATGTTGGGACTGTATCTTTTATTCCCATTTTTCAGAACATGTTGTGTGAAATTCACAAATCATGTTTTGCCTCTCTCTTCCATTCCCATTTTTCTAGAATATTTTTGTGAAATTCACAAATCATGTTGTGCCTTTATCTCCCAAGCCCATTTTTCCATAACATGTTGTGAAATTTACAAATCATATTGTGAAATTCAGAGAACATTTTGTAAAATTCACAGAAACTACTATGAATTTTTTAGACGTAAGTGAGTCTGCAGTGGTGTGGGGGTGGTGGCTGGCAGGGCGATGGAGATGATTGTGGTTGAAAATGGGTGTCATTATGAGTGACGATGACTTTCAAATTTTGCAATTCCGTTAATTTATTATTCCCTTAATTTTTGGGAAGAAACTTTGATAGAAAACATTAATGGAGGGGGGTTACCATTTTGAAGATTACCAAACTTAATGAGAGAGGGGTATTTTTGTCCCTAAAAAATTTCAGGGACTTAATTATTAACATGTTTTAACTCAAGAACCTAAAGCTATATAATTGCACTATCTAGGGATTTATCACTAGTAATTAACACCAAAATAAATGTGTATTGTGTATGATATAATATTGCAAAAATACGTACTCATAATAGGTAACGCATGTGCAAGGCATGTGCGTAAGACATTGTTGTGGTTATTGTATTTTTCTCTTATACTACTTCTCAAATTTGATTGAAAGATGTTGAAGCGTTCCCAATTTTAATAGTGGTGTCAAAGTGGTTCCACTTTTAGCACACTGAAGATTGTCTATGTTTTTTTTCCTCTAATGTTCTACTTCTCAAATTTGATTGGAAGATGTTGAAATGGACCCTTTTTAATAGTGATCTTAGCATTATTTGAACATTAGTACACTTAAGGATAACACCAATTAGTCAACATTTAAATTTTCTTTTTCATATAAGTTTTCCCTTCTCAGTAATTTTGTAAATGTTGTTGACGTCTTTGTAATTATTGGTGTAAAGCCTTTCCCTTTTATTGACTTCTAGTTATTGTGGTTATCGTATTTTTACCCTAGATAGCATGAAAGTTGTTGTGGTTATTGCATTTTTCTCTAATATTCTACTTCTCAAATAGGATTGGAAGGTATTGAAGTGTCCCACTTTTAATAGTGCTGTCAAAGTAGTCCCACTTTTAGCACACTGGAGATTGTCTATGTTTTTTTCATCTAATATTCTACTTCTCAAATTTGATTGGAGGATGTTGAAGTGGACCATTTTTAATAGTGGTCTCAGTATTATTTGAATTTTAGCACAGTTAAGTATAAACCAGTTAATCCATGTGTAAATTTTCTTTTTGATATAAGTTTTTCCCTTCTCAGTAATTTTGTAAATGTTATTGACTTCTTTGTAATTAATAGTGTAAATTTCTTTCCCTTTCATTGAGTTGTACCAGTTGCGGTTATTGTATTTTTACCCTAGCCAGATCTTAGTTGTGAGTTGCCTATGTTTTTTTCATCTAATGTTCTACTTCTCAAATTTAATTGGAAGATGTTGAAGTCATCCTACTTTTAATGGTGGTGTCAATGTTATTTGAATTTAACCACACACTTAAGCATAAAACCAGTTAGTCCAAGTTTGAACTCGTTTTCATGTAAGTTTTTCTCTTCTCAGTAAGTTTTTAAATGTATTTTTGAAAATGTTATTGATTTCTTTGTAATCGTTATTGACTTCTTTGCAATTCTTAAAATGATATTGACTTGACTTCTTTGTACGTAATTTTTATTGAAAATGTTATTGACTTGTTTATAAAATATTAACTTCTATGTTATTTTCATATAAGTTTTTCCCTTCTCAATATTTTGTAAATGCTATTGACTTCTTTGTAATTATTGTTATAAATTCTTACCCTTTAATTTATTGATTCTAGTTGTGGTCATTATATTTTTTCCATAGCCATGGAGTTGTCTATATTTTTTTTCCTCCAATGTTCTACTTTTGAACTTTATTTGGAAGATATTGAAGTGGTCCCACTTTTAAAAGTGGTGTTAATGCTATTTGAATTTAACCACACTTAAGTATAAAACCAATTAGTCCATGTGTAAACTCTTTTTCATGTAAGTTTTTCCCTTCTCAGTAATTTTTTAAATGTATTTTTGAAAATATTATTGACTTCTTTGTAATTTTTGAAGATGTTACCGACATCTTTGTAATTTTCTTCGTAAGAGGCGGGTGGTACACAGGGGCAGTTTGGTATTTCACTAACTCCTTCCTTCACCTGCTATTTGTAATTTGTATTGATTTCTTTGTCATTTTTTAATATGTTGTCGACTTCTTTGTAATTTTTATTCACCTCTTTGTATTTTTTTTTGAAAATGTTGTTTTCTTTTCTTTTTTTTCCTTTTTTTAAAATTGTATTGACTTTTTTTGTAATTTTTGAATATGTTGTTGACTTCTTTCTGATTTTTATTATACTCTTTGTATTTTTGATTAAAATGTTGTTGACTTGTTTCTAATTTGTATTGACCTTTGTGTAATTTTTGAAAATGCTAATGACTTCTTTCTAATCATTGCTTTGGTGGAGGCGGTGGTTGAAAATGTTGTTGACTTCTTTCAAATTTGTTTGTATTGACCTCTTTGGAATATTATGAAAATGTCGTTGACTTCTTTCAAAATGTTGTTTGTATTGACCCCTTAAATTGCTTTGATAGAGAAGGTGGTACACAGGGCAGATTGGTATTTTACTAACTCTTGGTATTTCTTTGTAATTTTTGAAAATGTTATTGACTTGTTTGGAATTATTGCTGAAATATTACTAGCTTATTTGTAATATTTATTCATTTACTGTAATTTTTTAAAATATTATTGACCTCTTTGTAATTTTTTTTGCTTGTTTGTAAAATTTATTCACTTTAATATAATTTTAAAAAATGTTATTAACCTCTTTGTAATTTTTTTTTTTTAAGAGACAGTGGGGTTGCAGTAGGGTTGTTCGGTATTTTATTAACTCCACCTACTAGATTCTTATAGGATAAGGATAATGATAAGGAAATGATATTCTTTTTCCATCACTATCACTTGTCAGAAAGCCAGCAATAAAAAACAAAAACTAGTACATTGAATACAGCCAAAATGAAAAAGTTTCACATGCATCATGTGACAACCTCAAAATCTGCCATTTCTCTACATAAACTAGTCCACAACTCGTTGTACGGATTTTTGTTAAAATACTCTCGTGCCAATAAATATATATATATATATATGATACAATTATCCTTTTATAGTTGTCCAAAACACTTTAAGAGTTATTCAATTTATAACAAATACATGAATATATATTTTTATTTTTTATGATAGCTATGAACATACTTTGAACATAATTGAATTTGTATGTATTTTCTAATAGATGAATCCACAAATATGTATATATATATGAACTAAATTAACACATTTGAATGCAAAGAGATTTATTTGTCCAATAAAATGTAATTTAATGGAGTAAGTGAAAGATAAAAAGTCTATAGAAGATGAATTTATTAAAAAATTGTTAAAATTTTGAAAAGTTGAAGAGATTTAATATTAACATATAATAAATATGATATGATTCACATAAATATGTGTGTATGTTATAAAGAAAACAATGAATTTATAAAAAAATATAAAGAAAAAGAAATTAAAAAATGCCAAGTGGACAAAAGAAAAACCCACAATATGCCATGTGGCACATTGTGGAAAGGGTTTTGGCTTTGCTCCTTATATATATATATATATATAATAGAAGAGTAATGTAACCATATCTCTTGTGGTCGAGTGGTAAGTTTCTTGGGTGTACTATTCAAGATGTGTAGTGTTCGAGTCATAGGGAATGGCCACTGGATAATTCACCCGGCGATTGCAAGACCTCGGAGGATTAGTCGAGGTGCCCGCAAGCTGGCCCGAACACCCCCGATTACCAAAAAATAAAAATAAATAAAAGAGTAATGTTTTTCAAATTTTTATCCCAAAAGTGCTTCTTAAATGAGCCACTGCGCGTCACATCATTTAAGAAGTACTTTTGGGATAAAAATTTGAAAAACATAACACTAGTAATGTGCACCGAAAAATTAGGTCATTCATTTCGGTGGGCCCCATGCACTTTGGAGTGGGGGCCACTAAAATGAATGGCCCCGATTTTTCGGTGCACATTTTCGGTCACCCAATCATTACTGAAAAAACAAATCTTTGACAAAAAGGACAAAAAAAATTTAAAAATCCAAAGCCACCCGGGAGCCAAATGCGCCTCACGCACTCACATGTGCGCCCCTCAGCGAACAAATGTAAAAAAAATAATATGGTATGGCGCTCACACAGTGTGAGTGGCCACACCATAGCAACTCTCATTTCAAAAAAGTTTTTTAAGCTTTAAACCTCTATAACTTTTGATCTACAACTCTATTTTTCGCAAATTTTATACCGTTGGAATCATGTCGACGAGAGCTACAAAACTAGTACCATTATTGATATGTTTTTAGCAAAAAAAAAATTAATTAAGTGAAATTTTACCTTTTATTGGTTATTGCTATTGTTAAGTGTTGGTATTTGGTGTAGTTGAAATTAAAATTGGGTTAAATTAAATTTTTAATTGCTTGTGTTAGATTATTCACAGCGTCCTCCACAACCCCCCCCCCCCCCCCCCCCCCTCTCTATTTTTCTCATCTTTCTAGAATAACTTCTCAAAGTGTGAAAGTAAGAGTATTGACTTTGATGAAGGAATTATCATCTTCGTATTCGCGCTCGCCCAAGTCTCGGTAGAGAAATTTTTCAACGAATTTGGACAAATTGACATGTGGTTATTCCAATCAATAATAATTCTCCAAATGATTTCGCTCTTGAGTGAGTGAGGGACAAAATCATGTGGTCAACTAATTTTATGTGATGCCATTGGTCAACCACCAAGTGATCCGACCAAGATCAAATGGACAATAAATGAATAACTCCTCAAAGTGTGAAAACATTTACAAAGTTGTACCCACCACCCATCGCATATTTTTTTTGGATAACTGAGAACCACCCCAATCACGGGTTCTTTGAATTCATTATTACATTGCAAACTCGTGACCCATGTAAAGTCATCTCTCCACATTAATTGGACAAATCATTGGATAGTGACACTGTAGGAGTTCGCTTAATGATGGTCGAACTCTTAACCTACCCTCCTATTTTGAAAAGGAATTTCGCAAAGTTCAAGCTCATCACTAGGCTAATTACGCAAAAGTAATAATAGAAAATGATAACAAGTGTTCATTGTAAATATGCATCACACACGCATATAAGTCAGATATAGGACGGATCGACTTTCGACGTTGCTACGAGTCCAACGACTTCACCTGTACTTCGAACTAGTCGTGGGAATACCTACTAGAGATATACCCTTTTGTTTCCATACGCTAAATCCCAAGCCCTAGTGTGATTTGGCTTAGAGAGAGAAATGAATCTAGAGAGAGAGAGAGAGAGAGAGAGAGAGAGAGTTGTATCTCTTGTGTGTATCAACCTTTATGTAGCCGTATACACCCATATATATATGCATACACTAGTAGGGTTGGACTAGGGCACCCAAGTCTAATGCCACTAGGACTACCTAGAGCCTAAGATAAGTCCACTAGACCCAATTCATAACATATGTGGGTGACCTATAATCCACAAAATGCTAACATCTCCCACTCACCCACATAGGGCTTGTGACAAATAATCTATCAGATTCCAACTTTCATCATCACCTCATATAGGAAATAAAACGTGTGACCTCATGAAAAGAACGTACATCGATAGGAGCTGAGATGCTAAGTCAATCACATAACTAGCAAAACGCATCACTCGGAAGCTTCTCGTGTATACCCAAACAGGTTCAACCACACCGAATCTAACACTCTTAATCTCTCAGAAAGCATTGCTACACCCCCAAATATGTAATGTACCCATGACACTCAGTACATATATGATTGTCACTAGCCAGCTAATGAGTCCCAAAACATGGTGTGTTATTGAAGAGTCATCCTCGCCTACTAATGTCAATCCAACTAACTCGACACATTTCCTAGACATGCCCCATAGGACGGTATTTATCTCTTTGTCCCAGGATGGCAAGCTGAAGTAGCATCATCAAGCATCCTCTTCATGACATAGTCTCAGGTCATAAGGTAACCGGTGTAGAATCCCTATTACAGGGAGACTACGTGGCTCATACAACAATCAAATAGAGATTAATCCATTGCTTCCACAAACGATCGTAAAAAGAACACATACAATATGAAATGTATGCTATGGTGTTCTTCCATAAAAATGGGCATGTCACTTCATGGTAAAAGTAACGCCATATGATTCTTAGTCTAGACGTTACATAAACGTTTAGCTTGAGTTTTCCAGCATAGTCGTACCTCCTGGCGCTTGCCTAAAATCTCATATTCGGCTATAAACAAGCTACGTAGAGTTGTGGGCATTCTCTATGTTCGACCGAGCACCAAGCATAGGTCTCATCTTAGCTCTAAGCTACGGCGACATATAAGGATAACAAGATTTATATCTAGCTCGTTGTTCTTATACCGTGTAGATATAAGTGTTCTAGCTCGCTTTCTTAGCGCTATGGACACTCATGTCCTAGCTAGCTATCCAAGCGCCATGAACACAAATGTTTCATCCTACTCACCATCTAAGCACTTTTGCTATCTCGGTGCCAAGGTGAATTACTTATGTGAGTCAGTCGATTCAAGCCTGGTGACATTAAAGAAATGTGCATCCAATTCATGTATATAACAAATATATATGGAAACCAACCATTATTATTAACTGATAATAATAATACCAATAATAATGTCAGGTAAAAAATGTCTAAGCACATCAAATCCTATAAAGAACACATCTTTGGCAATGGGCTTGGTCAAAAGATCAGCCACCATGCTGCCATAGAAGATGTGCCTCTATACTACTTCCCTTTGCGCAACTACATCTCAAATGTGACAAAACTAAATGTCTACGTGCTAGGATTACCCAATGGATCTTGAGATCTTTTGCATATGCTAAGGCTTATGTGTTATCACTGCATATCAGCACAACTTCATCACTACGAGGTGAAGAGCCTAGCCACTGCAAAAACTCCTCAATCAAAAACAGCTTCTCGAATAGCTGCAGAGCACACCACATATTCTGCTTCTATCGCGGATAGCATAAGTCAAGGTCAACAGTCCTTCGAACATATCGCAAGATCCTCTCCACTACTCTCTAGTGACACGACTAGGGTTGCTACGGCAACAACTAATTAGACCAATCGCATATCAGACATATGACTTGTCAAGCTCGTCCTGGAAAAATCTATTCATTTTAAAATTCACATTTGATTATTGAAATTATTAATGTTGATTAATAATTGTGAATGTGGTTGACCGTGGGTCAACGGAATGTGTCAAGTGAGGGCACAGAAATCCAAGAATCATGAGGCAATGGAATGACTAAATGGCATTTATATTATTTAAATGTTATTCGACTTTATCTGGTATATGTGAATAGTAAATATGCCTGTGTAGCATACTTTCTGCTAGTTTTGATATTTTTAGAGATCATTTTGAATGTTGTAGTATTGACGTTAGTGATACGTTGCATAAAAAGTAGGTTATCTATAAATTTCTTGGAAATAGTTTTCGAAAATTAATTACGGAGACAAACGGAACTTAGATGAAAACGTTTATGAATTAGAGATTTTCACTCGTGAAGCAATAACTTGGACGTTTAAGACGTTTTGAGAGAAAATAAGAGGATTAGAGAACTCGCAGGGAGTTAAACACAATTTTCGAGGGTCAAGCCTATATATAGAAAGTTGTGAGATATTTGTCAAAAATATCTCAAAAACCTAAATTGAAAAGCTTAGGAGCTAAAGGGAGATTTTGGAGCTTTGATTTTTCCGAAGCCAAAAGACGGAATTCCGTCCATCAGAATTTGTCCTAGTTTATATTTTCACACTCCTAGAGGTAAGAGCTACATTTTGATACTTGTTAGGCCACGTTTGGCATAAGTTTTCCAAAAATCTTATTTTGGAAAATTGGGGAAAATGTGTGAAAACTTGTAGATTTCTCTTAAAATCGGAGATTCGGCATAGAATTGGACTCCTAGTACTTCTCTCAAAAGTTATAGAATCATAGCTTGAGGTATGAATTATAACCCATGTTATATAGGGATTTTGATGTTTTATATATCATGTATGAAATTGTGATCCGTGCAAAATTCATGTGTTAGTTTTAGGCCCGCTAATTTTACACGAGAATTATTGTGAAAAGCATGTATGTATGTTTATGTGAGTATGCTAAATGACTATGTGGGTCAAAGGGGAGATTTTTTCAATTTCATGTCGGGGTAAGCTTCTCGATATTTAAGAATTTTAGTAGTGATGGCTACTATGCATGGTTTAAGGCTTGGACTTGCCAGGACACTTGGATGCAATGATTTTAGGCTTGGACTTACCATTGGCATCGCGGTTTAAGGCTTGGACTTGCCGGTATACCGGATGAATGCGTATTCCTTTCCCTAGAGACTAGTTGATTTATTTTGTTGATATTAAAGCATGAATTGCCATGTATGCATATGTTAGAATTGTGCACTCAACATATAGCTGAGCAGTGGAGATTTATTCTACTGTAGGTGAAAAGAAAAAAGGAAAGAAGAAGCAAGAAGAGTGAGGCTGATGGGATGCCGAAAACGTTCTTGTATATGTTTTTGATTCCAAACCAATAATGTAAAATGAGTTTTAAGGAGTTAGAATTATGTTGCTTTTAACTTGGAAATCTCATAATGGATGTGTAGTATTGTAACATGTAATAAGATCTTGTATGGTTAGGTTTGAAACGAATCCGGACTATGGAGTCTTGAGTTCATGTTTTGAAAGCTTTACTTGTCAAATTCGTGTTTTGGGCCAATGTTAATAGTACTTTTATGAATTGAACCAAACAAGCCTTAACTCATTTCATCATTGCTTTATTTTCAAGGTCTAGTTAGACTCGTAGTCTTAACATAGTTTGGGAGTATTGAATTTAAGTGTGTATGTTTTGAAGTGTTGCAATGGGTGAAGGTCGTATGACTTCAAGGCAAAATTCTGCTGCAAAGAAGAATTCTGCCAAGTGGTCATTCAACCGGTCGAAAGGGGCAGTTCGACCGGTCGAACTGACCCCTGCCCGTTAACTCTTCGCTACCTTTTTAAAAAAAAATTTAATTAGTTCTTAGGGTGCCTTTGGGGTCCCTATTAACTAAATATTCTTGTTTTGAAATATAATTATATTTTCAATTTTATACGGATTTTACTGACTCATAGTCTAATGGTTTTTAAATGAACTTTGTTATAAAGAGTTTCTTTATGGTTTATTTCTGTGGTGTTTACTTTTAAAGAATGGGATAAGCCTCAGTGGTGTGCCACGTGTCCTATTTTCGCCCGTAGCGGGATGGGTCATGATATTTATTGGTATCAAAGCAATAGGTTGTAAAAAAAGTTAATGTAATGTGATATATGAATAAGTTTAGAACATTCGGGGATGAGAGACGACGTCATGAGATGATACGGTGTGAGATCACCTACGGAGATGCATATAAATAATTAACATGGCATGTAAGTGCATGTCGAGACATGATGAATCACGTGGATTGCATAGCATAATGATTTGCATGCATATTGTATAACATGGCATGATATACATTGTTACATGTATTGTACTAATGAACTGGTGGAAATCATACGGATGTGGAGCTGTGTCATGAGATGAATTTTACCACGCATTGTCATAGACCTTGTTTAGTGACACGGGGGTGAGATGGCATCTTGGTAGTGATGAACCATTGAATTTCTAAACGAAAATAAAATGATTTTGATCAAATCGATGAATGTTTTAAACGACAGTGACAATTTCCTTTGAGAGATGTAACCAAGAACGAAGTTCGAGTAGTGAATGGTCGAGGAGATTTCATTGGGCTTCACATAGAGGACGACAAGTGATTGTTCGTAGTCAAGTATTGGGATTGATTGGTAAGTGTTCTGTTTCAGGCATGAGTTGAACGTCGAAATGTGAGAGAAAAGAGATGTGAATTGTGTGATGGGGAAAGACGGTAAGAGAGATGTACAGTTGGGTGTTACGATAGAAAGATAATCCCGCAGCATGTATTGCTTGTGTATGGGGTAGGTGAGGAATCTCTTGCCTTATCTTACGGTATTATCCTATAGTGTTATCTTATGATTTTCTCTTACGCTATATACAGTGTATGTCAGATAGTTGAAGAATTTTTCAACTTATTGTATGGTATTTGGGATGATTGGATAGTTGAGGAATCTCTCAATCTATATTAAGGTATGTATTGGGGATTGGGGAATATCTCAATGGGTTGTAAAGCATTGTGGTTGTTGAGGAATTTCTCAACTGAACCTGGTTTCAAATGGTCATAGTACCATAGTGGATTTAGATGTAGTATAAGGATTAGTAGCGATGCTACCGGATCGATTGTGTGAGTGAAAATGCTATGGGATTAGAGGATTGGCGTAAGACGAGTGGTCAAGAGTAGAAATGATGGAGCATGCTTGAACAGTTTGAAACTATAGATGGTAGAAGTTTAATTGATGATGGACTTCTGGAGTGGTTGCTTAGACTCGATGGTTATACACGTGTGAGTGTAACGATAAGAATGACGAATGATATTGAAGGACGACACAAGTAGGAGGAGAAATTGCAGAATTTCTTGATGGGAGATAAAAGGGTGGAGATGAATAGTAGTAAGATTTCCTTGGTGTTTTGAGGTGGTTTGTCAAAGGAAATAGAATAAATGAAGTAAGAACATGAGACAAGAAGTAAAAGATAAATGCGATTGATTAACGTGATAAGAGATTCAGAGGAATCAAGTTGATATTTGGATTTCATAGAGATATAAGGATCTTGATAGGGAATCTAGTACGGAAAATCTTGAGCCTGAATTTGAACGTATTTAAAAAAAATGAAAATCTTTTAATGATTTTAAAACATCGTTGAGTGTTGAAGCGAGTTATTGTCAATAGGAAGTTGGAGTACGATAAGTATTACGATACTGAATAAGAGCGGTTATTGAAATGGATAGAGGAGAAAAAAGACTTTAGGTAAGTCAAGTTAGAGAGGTGAAAATATAAATTGGGAAGATGAAGCTTTGATGAGTAAGTGAAAAGGAAAGATGAGAGTGGGATGAAGACTTAGTAGTATATTGAGTACATTGTAGGACATGCATGATAGTAGGAATGTAAAGTGGTTAGAGGACAATGGTGGATACAATGGAATGCTATCTCAGTTGTCTTGAATTCCAATGAGGTTGGAAAGTTTCGAGAATGTCCGATTTCATCCTAAAAAATTATGAAGTTTTTCAAACATTTTAAAATACAACTTTTGTTTAAGAAAAGTGGTAATAGATACTTGTGATATGGTATCAAGTAGACCTTGGAAAGTCAGGTATTGTGGAATGATATGGTATGCTTAGCACTTGGGATGCATCGATGTCTGTTGATTGGGTGGGTCCTATGTGAATAAATTGTGAATTAAGAATTCCCAAAGTAAAGAGTTGGTGAGGTTTTGTACACCTGAGTTTAGTTAGTTGGAAGTTATGACATTAAAGGAGTTGTCGTGAGTATTGTTTCAAAGGGAACTCGATTTCGATTTAAGCATTGGAATAGCCTGAGGTTATGAATGATTTGAATTTTTGAATGATCAAGAACTTGATGAGATCCGTAAAGTGTGAAGCACTTGAAAGACAATAGTTATGAATCGGCTAACATTAGTAACCGGAGTGAGAATAGGGTGACCTTGGGTATTGTCGCGATAGGTATGTGAATTGGAGGTTGAAAAAAAAATTATCGAACACAATGAGACTATAGTACTATATGGAAGATTTAATTACCGACTTATCTTTAGATTGTATGCAGGGATTGTACGAATGCTTTGAGCAATAGGTTATTCGGGAACAATGGATTGGAGATCCAAATAGCATAACTAAAGGATTAGAGAGTTTGAATTGCAATTGAGTCAGATTCTAGTACAGTAATGAAACATTGAATGTTGGAATAAAGTATGGTGCCTTAAGATGTTATACGAAGAGTATACGCTTAGTATAAAGGGCTGTCAGGAACTCAGTAAGAGTTGAGATACCGGAGTATGATTGGTATAGGCTTGTGTAAAGGTGAAAGTGAAACACCAGAGACTTATGGAATTGCATAACCGCATAAATGGTAGTGGATCTAACTGGACTGATAGCCTAAAGGGATAGTAGACGAGTAGGGTATGAGATGAGAATGGATTATATTGCGGTTGAGATCTCCGACAAAAAAGTAATTGATTCAGGGTGTGTGTACACTATGTGAATAGAATGGATTGTGAATGGTCAAGGGTTCGAGATAGGAACAAGGTATGTTCTGGGCACGGAAATACGTTTTGATGAACTCTCTGGGTGATTTAGGACATTAGGTAGTCTCGAAGAAGTAGAATGATGTAAATTTTTCACTTGAGAATCTGAATAGTATCTTACGAGGCATGTATGATTGGAATTATAGTGCGAGGTTGGTTAAACCGAAATGGAAAGATAAGAATAATTAGAAGCATAGAGAGTACTAGTGCGATGCACTACCGACTATTCAAAAGTATGCTTACTTACTACCGACTAATTAGAAGCATCAAGATATAAAAGTATGCTTACTTATGCTTTACTTTCAAAAGATTTGCAGTGTGGAAGTAAAGATCGAACCCACAGAGATTGAATACTACGCACTTTAATTTTTAAAACCTAAATTTAGTTACTTAAGAAAAACGGATTTTGGATTTAATTTGAATTAAACTAATAACAATAAAAGTAAATCTAAATTATGAAAGCAATTAAATGTTTTATTTTATAATAAGTTTAAGGAACCTAGGATTGCAAATCCACCACTAGTTTCATAATAAGGGTATTTACGAATTACTTTAGCTTATTAAGTTGGATGATAATGGGGAATTGTAGCTACAAGCCCAATTCCCCCATCAAGAAAATAACTATGGTTCAAGCACCAACATAATCCATCTTCGGTTAGCACGAATTATCCCACACTAAACTAGGGTTGTGGTATAATCCGTCTAATCTAGGCATGGACTATTCGGATACTTGATAGCACAATTCAATTTAAGCACCATTACATATAAATAATCTAAACAAGCACAGCAAGCATAGATCATTGAGCACACTACCATCAAAATAGATCTAAGACAAGAGTAAACTTTGAAAGTAACGATTTAATCAATAAAAGCACGATTTATTTATAAAAATCCTCGAAACATGTAACTGTCATCCATACATAATAAAACTAAAATAAAAACATAAAATACACCCTATTACTTGGCTAAGGTTTCATTGAAACCCTAGATCTTGAGTTTAGTTAGCCATAGAATTGATGAACGGCAAGAGGTTGCTGGAGGAGGCCATGGGAATCCTTGGTCTTCTTCTTCTTCTCCTTGCTTTCCTCCCTTCAATGGCTGAAGTTTTTTTGTTGTGTATGGATGTATCTAATGTTGTGTAATGATGTGTAACCACAAAATTGATTTAGAATAGGATTTATATAGAGTTTGGAAGGATTTAGGAAGCTTTCCTAAGCCAAATCGCACTAAAACTGCTATATTTACGTTTCTGGACGTCATATGCACAAACCACCTTCGCTAGGCACTTTAATTTAACAAAATACGCATTTTTGATTTTTTCACAGGTCGCTCGGGCGGCCCGCTCGCGCGAGGTGCTTTTCGTTGCACTGCGCAACTTTCGTAGAATTGCGATAACCTTTTCCTCGGAGCTCGGATTGACTCGCCGTTTGCGGCCACGCGTTCGTAACTCGAAGATCTACATTTTATGTCCCTAGAAACATTTCTCAAATCTGAAGTATTCCTTGTCAAAAATGTGATTTTCCGAGGCTGCTACTGCATTTAGCTTTCACTGGAATCACCGTTTGAGCCCAAAATAACTTCCAAAGCCACTAATCATTGGATTTTTGTGCATTTTCAAGTTAAAGCTCCAAAACCTACAAAATTTAGAATACTTATTAAAAAACAACTAATAACTACATAAAATGGGCTAACAAAGCGTATTTTTAAGACTATAAACGGCAACTATTCGTCGCCGATCACACCCCCAAACCTACTCTTTGCTAGTCCTCGAGCAAAAAGAACAGAAAAATAAAACTACTACTACAAATACTACTCCATTTTTGCATGGATCACGATTGCATTTAGCATATGCAACAAGCCTTTTAAACCCCTAGGTATCCCTAGTCGGACGAGTGAAGTCTCGTGAGGGTTCTCATCAATAAGTCACCCACAACCATCTTTATTAACGTATAAATTTAAAAAGTTTTATTCAAACGAAAAACAAAATAATCAATACTCCTTATCATAGAACGATGATTTGAAATAGAATAATGAACAAGAAGAAACGAAATCAGACGTCCACCTACATCATGAAAAACAATCATAAGCACATGCATCGTATAAATCCATAAAGTTTCTCATAAAATTGCACGTGTGTGATATGGTAGTCAAATGAACACGCGCATGTCATGAACTTGGAATATAACTCGGATAACCATCAAACTATGCTTCGACTACGAATCTCACAATGAATTACACTCTTAAATGAAACACTCAGAAACAGGTGTAATTTTTCTAAAATATGTGAGTAAAGGAAATATATTTTCAAAACAAGAAACAGCTCACATATGACTTGGAAAAGACGCATGACACGAAAGAACAGTAGTCTCATGGATAGGACGCCAACAATCAAGAAAAAATAATCGTTACCATGTTTTAATCCCCCTCCCATCGTTTTCATATCCACACCATGTTTAGGATCAAATAGGACTTTTCAAAGGTTATAATGTAGCTCATGTAATGGAAAAAGATAGAAAGGATTCATTAGGTAGTTTTAGAATGGCATTGTAAGGCATGTTCGATTTCTTTCATTCTCTCTTCTATCAACTTCATCATTTCATTCTCTTCTTTTCATTCCTTTCAATTTTTTTTCTCCGTCTGATTCTTTTTCTGTTTTTTTTTTCTATTCTTTTCCTCCTCATTGCCTTTGAAACGAATATTCAATAAATAACAAGGCAACCACCCCAAACATCATCTTATTTTCTTCTTCTTCTTAAACAACACATCGCCTTACTACCACTAAAAGTTGATCATTCTTTCAATGGTAAACTCCAAGTTGATCGAGTTGGAGCTTTTAAAGAGAATAATGGTGATTAAAGAAAAGGGCATTTTAAAGGCTCAAAGGGCGAACTAAGGAAATTTTAGCATTTATCGGACGGTAGTAAACAAAGAGGGCCTAAAATCATGTCCTAGGGTGATACGGTTCTTCAATGTTTACAACGGAAGATTATTTAGCATGGTAGCAAATATTTTAACTTGACTATCAACCAAGACAAGAATAATGAGACTAAACAACACGTTAATGCGCTATTTTAATGAAATTCGACAAATACAAATGTACTTATAACCCTCTAAAAAGAAAGGATAGGCTCAAAAGCTCACTGGGCTTAGTCTCCACCTTGTGTTATCTAGGAATCCGAATAATATTATAGTTCACATCAGACATGTATTCAAGCGACTACGTGTAGTGCATAGGTTTCTGTGCAAATCTATGATATAAAACTATGATTCGAATGATACATATCTTAAAACATCGCATCATGACTTTAGTAAATGTTTAATCACATCTTCTCTTGTTTATCATTCTATAACGAATCACGTTAAATAACAGGAAGTATCGACTAGCGATTGCAAAATCGTAGGTGACATCGTTTATTTAAGCACAAGTATCGAAAATTTTTAAAAATTTAGTGTAATAATGTGCATGTAATAATGTGCATGTGTGTGCATACCCCCAAACCTAAACCTTTCATTGTCCCCAATGAAACAATAATACGAAAGAAATTAGAATAGGTAAGAAAGGAACGATAATACCTCGATCTCGACACTCACAAATAGGTGAACGTATAATAATATGGAATCAAAGTTCAATTACTCCAAACGGAGCACTATATCACCTGTTCAAACTTAACAAAAGAAAATTAAACAAACAAATAAATAATAAAAGCTAATATATAATACATATGTTTTTTTTTTTTTTTTTGTTATTTATTTATATTATGTTTGTGTGCTTTTTTTTAAGTGTTTTTTTTTAATCAATACTAGTTCAAAATAAATTTATTCCGACCCCAAACCTGTCCAGAATGTCCAAAACAGACTCAAAAGGACTCAAAAACGACTAAAAATAAGGAAAACGAACGAAATAAAGGTTGGGTTGCCCCCCAAGAAGCGCTATCTTTTACATCTTTAGCTAGACCATTCTAGCTCAAGATTTATGGAGGCTGAAACTCGGACTGTGTACCCCTTAGGATATCAGGAAGAGCCCGGTGGTAAGCAGAAAGAGTATCGCTTTGAATTAATTCAACCGACGGTTCTCCCGAATTATGTTCAAATCGATTTCTTACCTTTCGAGTAAATTCATCATTAGGGTCCGTATTATTCAAATTCATCCGCTCATTACTAAATATCTTATTTTCCTCACCCATATTTAGTTCTTTGTTAGGCTCAATATTCCTCCTTACCTCACATTCTGCCTCACATAGGTAATCGTCGTCTTTAGGAGGTTGATCCATAGCATTAAAAACATTTAATTTCAGATTCATGTTTCCAAACGATACTTTCATTACCCCCGTTCGACAGTTGACACGAGCATTAGCCGTGGCTAAGAATGGACAACCTGAGATGACAGGAGTGTGTTTCCTAGCATCTAGCACCGGTTCAGTGTCAAGGATCATGAAGTCAACAGGATAATAGCATTTATCAACTTTAACCAAGACGTCCTCGACGATTTCTCTAGGTATTTTAATAGAACGATCTGCTAATTGGATGGTAGCGGCCGTAGGTTTAAGTTCACCTAATCCTAGTTGTTTATAGACGTGATAGGGTAAGAGGTTAACACTAGCTCCTAAGTCAAGGAGAGCCCGATGAATGATAGTGTCACCTATGACACATGATATCGTAGGCGTACATGGATCTTTATATTTCGGAGTAGCGTATTGAAAAATTGAGCTTTACTTTTTCAGTGAGGAAGACCTTTTTCGGAGTATGACTGCGCAACTTGCGCTTTTGAGTGCAAAGGTCTTTTAGTCATTTAGCGTAGGCGGGAATTTGTTTTATCACATCGAGGAATGGAATATTAATTTTTACTTGTTTAAATACCTCGAGTATATCTTTAGTTTTTGACTTTTTCTTTAAAAAATTTGACGGTTCCTCAACGTCTGGTGGATATGGCATTTTCGGAATATAATTAGTTTGGACCGGTTCTTTTTCTTTCCTAACTCTATCCACGTCCTCACCCTTTTCTTTATTCAAATTTACATTTTTATTTTTCTAACACTCATCCAGAATTACAACAACTCCCTCTTCCCGAATAGTCGTCCTAGTCGATACGGCATTCACTTGCTCACTCGACCCCCCATTCTCGTATTGTCCCTTAGGGTTTTGAATAGTTTGCGCAAGCAACTTCCCCTCGTTTCTACGACTCACCGCAGTAGCTATTTGTCCCATTTGGAACTCAAGCTTCGCAATGGATTGTGTATGAGAGTGCACTATTTGTGCTTGTGCTTGGACTTGCGTTTCTATGCTTTTAAGGGACGCCAACACCGTAGCCTCAAAAGCGCTATCCCTTGGAGGGTTAGGATTAGGAGGTGGGTGTTGGCATTGACTTTGTTGATATTGGGGTCGATAAGTATTAGGAAAATTGTTCGACATAGAATTATAATTATTCCGCGGGAATTGTTGCTTAGAATTAACGTGTTGCTCAACAAACTCTGGGAATTGAGATGCAGAAAGTCGTGCAAAGATATTATGAGACGGTTCAGAACATAATGCACATTCTTCTAAAAAGGGTGGATTGGACCTATTCCCCATCCTCATTAGTTGGTCAAGTTTTTTATTTAATTCTTGTATTTCAATTAATTGACTCGACTCAACTTTCACCTCTCGCTTAGGTTGAAGGTAACCCTCGGGACGAACAGACACCGCTTGGTGCATCGAATTCTCGCTCAAAGTTTCAAAAATTTTCCAGGCCTCGTCGGCACTTTTGTGTAGGAAGGTACCCGCACAAACAGCATCGACGGTATTACGAAGTGAGGGAACTAGTCCCTCGTAGAAGACCTGAACTAATTGCCACTTGGGAACTTGATGATGTGGGCATGAGCGTAATAATTCTTTAAACTTTTCCCAAGTATCATAAAGCGTTTCCCCATCTTGCATCACAAAGTTTGTTATGGATTTCCTTATCTGATTTGTACACATAATAGGAAAAAACTTTTGTAAAAATGCGGTGTGTAAGGCTTCCCAAGTTTTAATTGTATTCGGCTCCAAAGATTGGAGCCAATACTTCGCTTTATCTTTTAAAGAAAATGGAAAGAGCCGCAGTTTCAATTCATCATCAGTTAAGTTTTAAAATTTTAAAGTAGAGCAGATATCTTGAAAATTCCCTAAGTGTTGGTAAGGGTCTTCATTAATACGACCATGGAAAGAAGGAAGTAACGAGATCGTAGACGATTTTATCTCAAAGTGAGATGTTGTCGCCTCCGGTAATTCGATACCGGCTTGTGGCGTGTAAGTCGTAGGAATAAAATAATTTATAAGTGGAGGAGGTGGTGGTATATTAAGATTATTCATATTATTTCCGTTGTTATCGTCGTCGGCCATTGGAATAGGTTTTATGTTAATAGATCGAGTTTTTCTTAACCTTTTAAGTGTACTTTGAATTTCGGCCTGAAATAACGACGACGGTTTCGAAGTCCGACTGACTCTAAGGATACGTTCAAGTTCAGGATCGATAGAAAATAATTCAGGTTTACTTGAACGCGTACCAAACATAAACTAAAAAGAAAAGAAATTAAAATAAGGACTGACTCAACAAATACAAAAATA
Organism: Hydrangea macrophylla; assembly: GCA_033977485.1. Lineage (NCBI taxonomy): Eukaryota > Viridiplantae > Streptophyta > Magnoliopsida > Cornales > Hydrangeaceae > Hydrangea > Hydrangea macrophylla. The sequence goes on along the minus strand of CM066997.1, from coordinate 97,662,906 downwards.
ATCACGCAAATCAGACAACAGGCAAGCACACAGTACTACTATGATGCATGTAATTATCCTTATGCAGTGATTCGCGTCAAAGCCCAGCGCCCCGGGTTTCCTAGCTATTGCAGTGCTCACTCCACAACTAACCTAATGCAAGTAATTGCGTCTCAGCGCCTTGACTTACAGTGGTTTGAAGCGAATTTCAAAGGAAGCAATTTACTTGAATAATTTTTATTTAATTTTTTTTCGCGTAAGCTCCTTTGACGTGCACAGCTGCTCCACTCGAAACGCTAGAATTTTGAGTACCTAAGAAATTACAAAAATAAAAAGAAAAGTTAGTGACTCAAAATAAAACGGAAAAATAAAAAAAAGAAAACCTAATCTAATATTTACGAATTAACTAAACTAAGATTCTAAAACTAATTGGCTAGTAATGCAATCCCCGGCAACGGCGCCAAAAATTGATCACGTCAGAATCAGGATATAAAAGTATGCTTACTTATGCTTTACTTTCAAAAGATTTGCAGTGTGGAAGTAAAGGTCGAACCCACAGAGATTGAATACTACGCACTTTAATTTTTAAAACCTAAATTTAGTTAATTAAGAAAAACGGATTTTGGATTTAATTTGAATTAAACTAATAACAATAAAAGTAAATCTAAATTCTGAAAGTAATTAAATGTTTATTTTTATAATAAGTTTAAGGAACCTAGGATCGCAAATCCACCACTAGTTTCATAATAAGGGTATTTACGAATTACTTTAGCTTATTAAGTTGGATGATAATGGGGAATTGTAGCTACAAGCCCAATTCCTCCGTCAAGAAAATAACTATGGTTCAAGCACCAACATAATCCATCTTCGGTTAGCACGAATTATCCCACACTAAACTAGGGTTGTGGTATAATCCGTCTAATCTAGGCATGGACTATTCGGATACTTGATAGCACAATTCAATTTAAGCACCATTACATATAAATAATCTAAACAAGTACATCAAGCATAGATCATTGAGCACACTACCATCAAAATAGATCTAAAACAAGAGTAAACTTTGAAAGTAACGATTTAATCAATAAAAGCACGATTTATTTATAAAAATTCTCGAAACATGTAACTGTCATCCATACATAATAAAACTAAAATAAAAACATAAAATACACCCTATTACTTGGCTAAGGTTTCATTGAAACCCTAGATCTTGAGTTTAGTTAGCCATAGAATTGATGAACGGCAAGAGGTTGCTGGAGGAGGCCATGGGAATCCTTGGTCTTCTTCTTCTTCTCCTTGCTTTCCTCCCTTCAATGGCTGAAGTTTTTTTGTTGTATATGGATGTATCTAATGTTGTGTAATGATGTGTAACCACAAAATTGATTTAGAATAGGATTTATATAGAGTTTGGAAGGATTTAGGAAGCTTTCCTAAGCCAAATCGCACTAAAACTGCTATATTTACGTTTCTGGACGTCATATGCACAAACCTCCTTCGCTAGGCACTTTAATTTAACAAAATACGCATTTTTGATTATATCACAGGTCGCTCGCGCGAGGTGCTTTTCGCTGCACTGCGCAACTTTCGTAGAATTGCGATAACCTTTTGCTCGGAACTCGGATTGACTCGCCGTTTGCGACCACGCGTCCGTAACTCGAAGATCTACAGTTTATATCTCTAGAAAAATTTCTCAAATCTGATGTATTCCTTGTCAAAAATGTGATTTTCCGAGGTTGCTACTGCATTTAGCTTTCACTGGAATCACCGTTTGAGCCCAAAATAACTTCCAAAGCCACTAATCATTGGATTTTTGTGCATTTTCAAGTTAAAGCTCCAAAACCTACAAAATTTAGAATACTTATTAAAAAACAACTAATAACTACAAAAAATGGGCTAACAAAGCGTATTTTTAAGACTATAAACGGCAACTATTCGTCGCCGATCACTTGCTTATTGAGATGTTTCGATGTGTTGCTAGTATTCGATGTGAATCTTTAATCAGATCGAGACGGGGCTCTGAGGATTTATTTTCCTTTAGACCTTGATGATTTATTTTTCCTCATGAGATTGTGATATCTTAGTAGAGATGTGTGGTTTGTGATGAGACAATCGTTGGAAGTATTTATGTGAAGTCCGTGTGACATGAAGAGATGGTATAAGTTTGGGGACAAACTTTCCTTTTGGAGGGGAGAGTTGTCACGCCAGTCTCGGAAAAATCTATTCATTTTAAATTTCATATTTGATTATTGACAATTATTAATGTTGATTAATAATTGTGAATTTTGTTGACTGTGGATCAATGGAAGGTGTCAAGTAAGGGCACAAAAATCCAAGAATCATGAGGCATTGGAATGACTAAATGGCATTTATATGATTTAAATGTTATTTGATTTTATCTGGTATATGTGAATAGTAAATATGCTAGTGTAGCATACTTTCTGGTAGTTTTGATATTGTTAAAGATCATTTTAAATATTGTAGTATTGACGTTAGTGATACATCGCATAAAGGTAGGTTATCTAGAAATTTCACGGAAATTGTTTTTGGAACGTAATTACGGAGATAAACAGAACTTAGACGAAAATTTTTATGAATTAGAGATTTTCACTCGTGAAGCAATAACTTAGATGTTTAAGAAGTTTTGAGAGAAAATCGAAGGATTACAGAACTCGTGGAGAGTTAGACACAATTCTGAGAGTCAAGCCTATATATAGAAAGTTGTGAGATATTTGTCAAAAATATCTCAAAAACCTAAATTGAAAAGCTTAGGAGCTAAAGGGAGATTTTGGAGCTTTGATCTTCCCGGAGCCAAACAACGAACTTCCGTCCGTCAGAATTCGTCCAAGTTTATATTTTCGGACTCCTAGAGCTGAGAGCTAAGAGGCTCCATGATGTGCCTTAACATCCATAGGTCCACAAAGATCTGAGTGAACTAGTTCTAATGCATGAGTAGCTCTAATAGCCTTACCAAAAGACTTTTGGCATGCTTTGCCAGTAAAGCAAGACTTACACGTAGGTAGGTCAACCTTAGCAAGTGGGCCCAAAAGGCCTGCTCGAGCTAATCGAGTCATCCTATCATATCCTATGTGTTCAAGTCTAGTATGCCATGTCTTAGAATCAACGAATAACAACAAATGTAACAGAGGAAACTAGAATTAACCAAATCAATTCTAAAGCAGTTATTCCATAGATAACCATGTCCAAATAACACCACCACAAAAAAAAAAAATCCATCCTATTGCCAACGAATTGAAAAACGCCTTCGACTGTGCTCTTCTACCTTGTTAGCCTTGGGCGCAAACTTGCTAGCCCCACCCTGCCTCTTGGCAGGTTTACCATTACCATTGCATTTAGGCCCACTAATGGAAGTTTTGGTCAGGAGTGTAGCAATATGGTTCGCCTTATCTTTTGGCGCTCTGTATTCAGCTCAACATTTTTAGGAATATAAGAAACAAATTCTTAGCATGTCTGTTATAGATCATAATTTTCTTCATGTGGATCCGCGAATCACGCAGAGAACTGATCATAGCCTAAAACTGTAGTTCACCAGTAAGGATGTTCCTAGTAGTCTGATATCATGAATCACACTGACATCGACCTAAGATGTTCAGTCATCGTGTGCTTGGAACCTTTCCTAAACTTTTTCGAACTTCAGGACTAGACACTCACTCTAGTTGTGGATGTGCTGCAAAAACAAATTTGAGTTGATCCCACACGTCCTTGGTTATTGGGTAATACTCATACTTCCCAATAAGATCATAATGTATGCTGCTTATAAAGAGCGTGCTATGATCTTTCTCGAACCAAGTGTTATAGACTTTCAAGATTATAATGATATTGGGTCAGAGGCCCATTATTCGGTTTAATAGGTAGGAACAAGGTACGAGTCAAAAAGCTCCTTGAACTCTTACTCATTTTCTAGGTGTGTTACTTTGCAGTGCCATATTACAAAATTAGTCCATTTAAACTCGTTATCTTTGTAAAGACAAACTAAATGTGGTTTAAAACATTTTGAGAATATGCATAAGGGTTTGACATTATTATTTGCACATTTCAAAGGTTTGTTCCAAAATCAAATTATCAAAATATTTTCCCTTTTTATATTTTCAAGATTAAAAATTCGCGAAGCTCGTAGTCATCACTTTACTTTTGCAAATTAAGAAAATATTCTATAATTGATTTTAAACAAACATACATAGATAGTACATAACCTATCTAACATCATCCACAGTGGTAAATTTGCGCCATACAATAAAAATTGTGCATGGACCCCACGTGGGTCCCAATTGACAATCTAGAGCTCATGCTAAGGTAATTCAGTGTATATTGTATAAACAAAGAAATTTATCCCTTTAAAATAGGCTATCCCAATACAAAAAAAATAAACGCTCATCCTCATATTACATTTGTAGCCATAAAAAATAAGAATGCTTTGTTCATACATATACAAAGAAACAACCTTAAACATACATCGTGACGACACGAGCTCAAAATAAATTGTAAATTGATTGTCCATTCATTTGATCTAGATTAACTAATTAATCACATACACCAAGCACTCATGTGGTCTATTTAAAATGAATGGACTAATCCATCTCTCCATTTAAATAGGAGAATTAGAGGTCTCGGAGTCAACCAATCACAAACAACAATAATTAACACAAAACCAACAATGCAGTGAGTCTCTAAAATAATATAATGCAATAAATTGATTCATTGATAAGCTCAGATAGCTCTCATAAGCTATGGAAAGTTTAATAAAAAATTCTTGATTTTTCACTAATTTAAAATAATTTTAGACTTAAAACAAATTTAAAAACCAATTTAATCAGGGCTTGTTAATTAAACACAATAATTGACAACTCATGGAAATAATTTAAATAACTGAAAAACTAATTTTTCTTTATAAATAAAAAATTGCCAAAATTTCCATAATTTCTAGAATTTTAAATTGATTTAGTGGTCCAATATGGTGTCCCAAAAATACAAAACAATTTTGAGGAAATTGTTCTCCAAGAATTTTCAGTGGTCCAATATGGTGTTCTAAACACCCCATATTAATTTCACAAAATTAATAATCTATTTTGGCTATTTCAAGCAATTAAAAACAATGCTCATAAGCATAAATTTTATGCTCTAAAATAGTAAAAACATGAGATAATTTACAAAAAAAAAATTCTCAAGTCCCCAAATATTGTAGAAAATACAATTTATTAATTTCAAGAATTAACGACTTTATTTGCTATTTTTTAAGCAATTAATATTGCATACACAACACAATATATGCCAAAAATTGAGAAAAAAATACTAAATAATTTTCTCATATTGAAAATGGTCTACTAAACACATTATGTTAATTCCATAGATTAATAATCAATAAAAATATTTTAAGCAATTTAATACGTGTACAAAAATACATAATTATCTGCTCTAAAATATTAATATGATTTAGATAATTTACCAAAAATTATCTATGGGTCCCATAAGAATTTTACATGGTCCACAAACAATGCCCTCTGTGTCCCTTATTAATTACAAAAATTAATAAGGTATTATGATATTTTAAGCAATTAAATAAATGTTCATAAACCTAAAATTTTATACTCTAAAATACAATAAATACATGATAATCAACAAAAAAAAATTATTATCTAAGAGGCCCAAAATAGTGTATTAAACACTAAATATTAATTTCAAAAATTTATATTCACTTTAGGATATTTTAAGCAATTAAAAAAATGTACATAACATATTATTTATGCTCTAAAATGTCAAAACAATTGCAATAATTTTCCAAAGCTTTTCCTAGGATCCCACACAGTGTACAGAACACTAGAAAAATACAATATTAAAAAATACAATTTTGTTTGAATTTTTAAACTAATTAACGCCCATTTTTAAAAAATTTAACAGAAGTTGTTAATTAAATAATAAATGATCAGGGGAGATTGAACTTTTCTAGACATATCCACCAAAAAATTGATTAGTCTGGAATTATTCAATCAAAACCTTAACTGGTTTTAATGATCAAAGCATATATGACCAACTCTAATATTGTTTTGTAATATTCAAATTGGGTAATACATGTATACATATTATACGACGTCTGTATACACATGTCCAAGACTAGCCTCATATGGATTTTGGATTCTTTATCTTCTTCAGCAAGAAGAAAAATGCAACAGTGGGCACTGTGCTAAGTGTATTCTGATTCAAGTTTTGTAACGCTTCAAATCCCGAAAATGGAGGTTAGGGTAATTAAGTAACTCAACAGTCTCTTTAAAACACTTATAATACAAGAAAATTTGAAATCTATAGATCCAGTCGACTGATCGGGGCATCAGTCGACTATTTTCTGAAGTCCAGAGAACATATTTTTGAAAAGAGAAATCCGGTCGACTGGTAGTAGATCCAGTCGACTATTTTTGCAAAGGGGCATTGAAAATCTAGTCAACCGATGCCTCTCAGTCGACTGTTTTTGCATTTACAGAGAACTCAAAATCTCAAAGGGTAAATCTAGTCGACTGCTAAGGGAATACAATTGACTGTACTGGAAACATTGAAAACCTGACTCACTTACATGACGAATCCAGTCGACTGGACCCCGTTCAGTCGACTGATTCTTAGAAGCAGAGTAATCTGCAGCACAACATCTATACACACACGATTGTACTCCTAAACGGATATATCATAACTATTAAAGGAAGGAGTAAGAGCTATATAGAACACCCTCTTAACCCAAGCATACTAAAGATGAAATTTAAGAGTTCAAACAACCACAGGAAACATACAATCTTGCAAATGTAGAGTGAGTTATATCACGATTACATGTCGATGTAAATGTAAGGAATCCTAACAAGTTTTTAGGACTCAAACATGCAAGTTAAGGATAAGGGGAAAACATGCATCTCATTTCCAACATACATTCAAGTTTAGGGGAAAGCAGACTAACAAGTGTCCGATAACAAAAACTACGATTTGAATACATAACTTGCAACATCAACACATATAATTTCTACAATTCGAACCTAAACATGAAGGCTTAAAATTGAACTAAATTACACTCGGTAAGCTATGTATTACATTAAGACAAAAATTCCCCACATCTAGGGTCTTTACATCACGTAAAGCACACTGATCACTCTAGGGCCTTGCCCGTATTCATTTAACCTAAAATTGGTTTAAAACACAGTCCATGAGCACGACGGCCCATATAGTCATATAATTCAATGATACATTACTTTTCATGTATGAATGAGTGAATGTGATGGTTTATTGCTGAAGCAAAAAGATTCACATTGCTCGTAGGCCCCTTCTGTATTTTCCAAACTTTCACGTTCAATAAAACACTCGGTCTATGGGCCACCACGCTATGGGGCCTTTAACCACCTCATACGGGTCTTTAGCTTATAATTCCCATGGTTTGCAAGACTAGGAGATTGCATTCCTAATAGATCCAAACCTCACATTTCACACCCATAAACGGGATTATCTAAACTTCAAATCAAAATCCTCTCGCGGAGGAGGTTTTCATGATCTTTAAAATTCGAAAGTCTCACACATTGAGATCTTCCCTTTTCAAAATGAAAGCCCCACATATGAGGGTCTTTCACCCAAAATCCTTTTCATGTAATTTCATGTTTATGCATGTGTTCATGCTCAATTTCATAGCTATCCTTGTCTTATGCTATGGAATGCAAATGAGCAATAATATGTTAACTTTAACAAACAAAAGCACCAGATTTCATAACGTCATGTATTACAAGAGATATGAAACATAGTCTAAGCATATTTATCAAATCCTAAGTAAAGCTCGACATGGTTTCAACTTTCATTAAGCACATAAGACATACCTAATGGCAGATTTGTTTTGGGCATACAAACGGGTGAATCAATAACCTAATGGCTTTGATACCAATGTAAAATGCACCACACATGCATACGAGTCGGGTATAGGACATACCTTGTGGAATAAACTCGACAGATTGACTTTCAGCATTGTTAAGAGGCCAACGACTTCACCCACGAACTGCTGCACTTTGGTGCTTCCGTGTACGCTCTTGTGCTTTGAACCAGTCGTGAGAATACCTACTTGAGATATCCCCTTTTGTTTTCATGCACTAAATCTCAAGCCCTAGTATGATTTGGCTTAGAGAGAGAAACGAATCTAGAGAGAGAGAGAGAGGGAGAGAGAGAGTTGTATCTCTTATGTGTATCAACCCTTGTGTAGCCCTATACAACCATATATATAGGCACAAACTAGTAGGGTTGGACTAGGGCTCCCAAGTCTAATCCCACTAGGATTGCTTGGAGCCTAAGATAAGTCCATTGGACCCAGTCCATAACATATGTGGGTGACCCATAACGCACAAAATTCTAACATTCATAATATGATTTATATGAACAAGATTCTTCTTATCCATCTGTTTCATACGTAGCATTGTAGCTATCAAAAAATTAAAAATTCACGTGATCCCTACTTATAAAGCTAGCAGCATATATATGTCTGAAATTCAATGAATGTGTATTTTTTTATAGGGAGAAAAATAAATAGAAAATTTCCCTTAAATACCCCATCCATATACCTTCATAGATGGAGGACACCCAATATTTTTATTTAATTCTAGATCCCTAGGATCCTAGTTTTCACACCTAATCATGGTTTAGGAGTTTTTTATGTCCTAAATGCCCTTTCATATCTTTATAAGATATATATACCAAATAGCCATTAAGTAGCTCCTAATTTACCTCCCAACTTCTATTTACATAATAAGATTTATTAGTACTAATTATTATGAGATTGAATTCTCAATACGTGCATTTATGTATACATCTATTTAGCTATATGCATATATATAACAACACCATATTTGAATGATTGGGAATGCACATGGCAATTTAGTTGCTGATACAAAATTTCTTATCACCAACCTTGTTCATTCAACTTTCTACATAACCACGTAAGGCGTTAAGGGCCTATCAATCATGACCACCACCTTCGTGACCTAATGGTATGGTGGTGATGTGTTGGTTGTGGTGGTGGCTGCCATAGTGCTATGGTGGCTAAGAGTAGTGGTGGGTGCAATGGCGATGATGGAGGTTAAGATTGGTGGTGGATGCGATGGTGATGATGGTGGTTAACAGTGGTTGTGGGTGCTAGGATGCAATGATATTGCCACTCTCTCTCTCTCTCTCTCTCTCTCTCTCTCTCTCTCTCCCATTCCTATTTTCCAGAACATGTTGTGAGATTCACAAATCATGTTGTGAGATTCACAAAAACTCTCTCTTCCATTTTCGTTTTCCAAAACACGTTGTGAAATTCATCAATCATGTTGTGACTCTTTATCTCTTTCATTTTTCGTTTTCCAGAACACGTGAAATTCACAAATCTTGTTGGGACTGTCTCTTCCATTCCCATTTTTTCAAAACATGTTGTGTGCAATTCACAGATCATGTTTTGCCTCTCTCTTCCATTCCCATTTTTCCATAACATTTTTGTAAAATTCACAAATCATGTCGTGCCTTTATCCTCCAATCCCATTTTTCCAAAACATGTTGTGAAATTTACAAATCATATTGTGAAATTCAGAGAACATTTTGTGAAATTCACAGAAACTACTGTGAATTTTTTAGACGTAATTACGTCTGTAGTGGTGTGGTGGTGGCTGGCATGGCGATAGAGATGATTGTGGTTGAAAATGGGTGTCATTATGAGTGATTATGACTTTCAAAATTTGATTCTGTTAATTTATTACTCCCTTATTTTTTGGGAAGAAACTTTGGTAGAAAACATTAATGGAGGGGGTTACCATTTTTAAGATTACCAAACTTAATGAGAGAGGGGTATTTTAGTCCCTAAAAAATTTCAGGGACTTAATTATAAACATGTTTTAACTCAAGAACCTAAAGCTATATAATTGCACTATCTAGGGATTTATCACTAATTAACCCTAAAATAAATATGTATTGTGTGTGATATAATATGACAAAAACATGTACTCATAATAGGTAACGCACGTGCAAGGCATGTGCGTAAGACGTTGTTGTGGTTATTGTATTTTTCTCTAATACTACTTCTCAAATTTGATTGGAAGATGTTGAAGCGGTCTAACTTTTAATAGTGGTGTCAAAGTGGTCCCATTTTTAATAGTGATCTCAGCATTATTTGAATATTAGCGCACTTAAGTATAAAACCAGTTAATCGACGTGTAAATTTTCTTTTTCATATAAATTTTCCCTTCTCAGTAATTTGGTAAATGTTATTGACTTCTTTGTAATTATTGGTGTAAAGTCTTTCCCTTTTATTGACTTCTAGCTATTGTGGATATAGTGTTTTTTACCCTAGACAGCTTCAAAGTTGTTGTGGTTATTGCATTTTCCTCTAATGTTCTACTTCTCAAATATGATTGGAAGGTGTGAGGTGTCCCACTTTTAATAGTGGTGTCAAAGTGGTCCGTCTTTTAGCACACTGGAGATTGTCTATGTTTTTTTCATCTAATATTCTCCTTCTCAAATTTGATTGGAGGATGTTGAAGTGGACCATTTTTAATAGTGGTCTCAGCATTATTTGAATTTTAGCACAATTAAGTATAAAACCAGTTAATCTATGTGTAAATTTTCTTTTCCATATAAGTTTTTCCCTTCTCAGTAATTTTGTAAATGTTATTTACTTCTTCATAATTAATAGTGTAAATTTCTTTCCCTTTCATTTAGTTGTACCAGTTGTGGTTATTGTATTTTCACCCTAGCCAGCTCTTACCTATAAGTTGCCTATGCTTTTTTCCTCTAATGTTCTTGTAATACCCTGTATTTTTGTAATGTATTATATGAATAAGACCGTGTATGCTTCTTTTAATACTTGTATGAGTTTAGCTTTACCTTTGGTATAATCTGCATCCCAATCGAATGGCAAGTTTTCCCAATCGATTGCCTTATCTTGGATACCAATCGATTGCTGCTTATACCAATCGATTGGAGAATTTAATACCTAACTCCAATTGATTGCCATTCATGCCAATCGATTGGCAGCAGTTGGACAGATTCCTTTGCATTGGCTTGGGTTTGTCCACGTGAACACAAATCCCCTATACATAGTTGATCCCTTTCTGTGCCATTTTGGTTTCCAAAACCAGTTTTAGAGAGAGGGAGAGAGAGAGAGAGAGAGAGAGAGAGAGAGAGAGAGAGATGGAGTGTGTGTGTGTGTGTGTATTATATATACACATATATACACCCATACTCACACATACTCTGAAGGACTAAAGAAGAAGGAGAATAAGAAGACTAGAAGAAAGAAAGAAAGAAAGAAGAAAAGAGAAGGAAGAAAGGAGAGACGGACAGAGAAGAGAAGAGAAGAGAGATAGAGAGAGAGAGAGAGATAGATAGAGAGAGAGAGAGAGAGAGAGAGAGAGAGAGAGAGAGAGAAGGAACCACCATTGAATCTTTCAAGCTTCAATACACAAACCCAAACACACCTTTATCACATAAGGTGAGTTTTAAACTCATTGAGTATCAATGTATCGATGTTAGGACTTGTTTATATAAAGATAAGATGCATGAATATTGTTTTGCCCCTTTTTACATGCTGGATTGTCTTCACAGTGAAGAAGATGAGGTCCCAATCGATTGGGACTTTTCCCAATCGATTTCCATCTTTCATACCCCAATCAATTGCCAAAGTTAGCAATCGATTGTCATGGATTGTGATCCAATCGATAAGCCATTTTACCAATCGATTGTTATTGTTTTCATACCAATCGATTGAACCTCTGTCCCAATCGATTGGCAGTTGCAGAATACTATCATTCTTGTCAGTTTATATTATATTTGTTCAGTTGTTTATTTACTATTCTGAATTCTCTACATGCAATATTGTTGTAACACAGACGCGATAATGAGTTAATGTGATGTAGGATCGTAGTGACAATAAGATTAACGAATAATGGTTATAACGTTAGATAACGTATCATTATGAATCGTTTGGAGTTATCGTTCATTTTATTCAATGAATTCAGGCCACATAGGATTGTCATGTATCGATGTTAGAGTTGAACTTAAGTAGATTTGTTAAGATTCAGGAATCTTGTGTGGGCGGGCCTTGGTCGATCATAGGTTCTTAAAAGTGGTAGACAGATGAAGATGTCTATGACTTGCAGTGAACCGGACCAGTAGCCCCAAGATAGCCAGATGATATAATCATATGTTCTTAAAAGTGGTAGACAAATGAAGTTGTCTATGACTTGCAGTGGACCGTGATCATTGGTAGACATCGCTGAGTAGTGGCATTAGAATGATGTACTATTGCTTAAAGCGTTATATCCCTGTAGTGCGGTGAACTGAGCATATGTTCTTAAAAGCTAGGGATGGGTTGACGTGGTGTCCATAACATGCAGTGGACTGTGCATATGTTCTTAAAAGTGGTGGACGAAGCAATGGTGTATCTATAGAAGTGAACTACTGTTGAGTCTGTTCTTCTATTGGAATCTGTTGTCGGTCTTAATTTAGTAAGACATTAGTAATTGGATAATCAGTTTGATTAAAGAGAAGATACCCTCAATGGAATCTAATTGTTTATCATTCATAACCTGTAACAACTTCAATAGTTGATACCCTGTTAGTATCTAATTCACTCAAATTTCATTAAGCTGACGGCGTTTATGCCGCTGGAAATTTTGATGTTCCAATGCACCCTGGTTATTACTATACAGGTGAACAACCTACAGGCGAGTACTACTATGCCGGTGATGATGTTCCTGTGGAGGATTATCCCGACGGAGGTCAGATAGAAGAGGACTATTAAGCCGAGGACTACCTCTACACCAATTGAAGATTAGGCTAGATAGTAGTTTAATGATCCTTATTGTTTTCAGACCTTTTTGTAATCAGACATATGTTGCCTTGACGTTTGTAATTTATTATGTTCTATTTGATTCGAGACTCTGATTGTAATAGTTAGTAACTTTCTTTTGACTTTAAATTACCTTGTTATCCAGAACCTAGATTATATTCTCATGGTCTTTATTCCTTTCTATTGCTTAGCACTACGTGGTGTGGACAATCATGTGACTTCACCAGTCGCTGCCTTTGGACCCAAAAAGGAAATTTATTTTTCTCTATTTCTGCCATTCCAGTGCGTGACAAAATTTTTGGTATCAGAGCCTAGGTTTATAACTTCTCGCTCACAGATTGTCCCGCACCATCTGGTCCTAGAACCTTGAGATTCTGTAGATGAGTATTAAGATTAGTTCTGACTTAAGGTAGTCTCTTTTCAGGTAGTATAGCACCACCGCACTTCGTTCTAGACGAGTTTGGAGGACATTATATGTATGAGGGTAGTATTGAGCCAGCAGATCCATAGTACTATGCCTGGAAGGTTACGCAGAGAGCCATCACAGAGACAGTGCGAGATATGCAGATTGAGCAGCAGAGATTTAGGACCCAGGACCCAGGACCCAGAGGTGATACGCTAATAGATGATCTACCACAAGGACACCTTCAGATGCATCGAGAAGGATTCCCTACAGATGCTGCGAGATCGTTTTTTATATCAGGTTCTACTTGCAGAGGTTAGAGCAGTGCCTCCACCTCCACCTCCCCCGATAGAGCCAGCACCCCAGACACCTCCATTCCCACCAGAGGAGGACATGGCTGATGCACCCCCAGCAAATGAGGATCCGAACGAGGATGAGGGTGATGACGATGATGAGTCGGAGGATGATGACGAGGAGATGGAGGATGAGGAGGACGAGGACACTGACGACGAGGAGTCAGATTATGATCCAAAAGAGGGCCCCGAGGACTCAACTGGTATGGCTGTGCCTGTTAGCATAGATATTGTAGTAGTAGAGGGTTACCCGATTGAGGAGGCTATAGCAGAAGATGGTGCAGGTGATGACACTATGGTACTAGTCATACCAGGCGGTGTGATAGCACAGTTAGCAGCAGAGTAGGTTACGGAGATGGCTACACATCCCCATGGATTTGAGATAGGAGCAGCAGAATTGGCCCATGCTATGGCAGAGGCTGAGGCACTTGCAGCTGCATTCGATACGGCCGATGTGGGAGATTCAAGAGTTGTTGTGGAGCATGATGGACATGAGCTACCCGAGGATAATTTGATGGAGGGGGATATGGTGGATGATGATGACATGGACGAGGACGATGTTTTATCTGAGATTGCCCCAGAGGATGAGGCTTCTATATATGGATCTAATGTGAACAACTTTTGAGTCCAGTACCTTTAGGACTTAGACTTTTGCTTTTGACTTCAGGACATGTTGTCCACTTACTTTTGATGCTTACATAGACAACTATTGACCATAGCCTTTTTGTATAGGTAGCCACCAGTGGTGGTCTTGTTTATATCTTTTGATAGATCTTATATAGGATCATGTACTACGCGGTACACAGATGATCTCTTGTGTACTCTGCTGTACATCTTTTGGATATATATATATATATGTGGCAGATTACTTCTTTTGATTATTCTGTTGTCATCTCATTATTTATGTTATGTTGTGATTTAGATTCGTGCTATGCTTCCCATTGTTTTATTTATGATTGTTTCCCCAAGAAGGTCGCCAGCTAATCGTTAGATCTTTCATAGGTACACCTCACACGAAACACTATGGCTGGGAACACGAGATATCAAGCGCAACTGGGAGCACCCATTCCTAAGGGTATGGACCTAACCAGAGTCTTTGAAGCGCTCATGCGACGGATGGGACCCGTTGGAGACACCTACAACAATGCCACCCACCAAGCTGACAACAACAACAACCACATTGCTCCTCCAAGACAGGCAAGCGATAAGTTATTGGAACAATTTTGTGGCCTGCGACTTGAGAATTTCAAAGGCATGGCAGAATCATGGAAAGCCGAATAATGGATATGAGAGTTGGAGCTAATCTTCAAAGCCCTAGAATGCAGCGAGCTTGATAAGAGACGTCTAGCCGCATTTCAACTGACTTACTCCACCGTAGACTGGTGGGAGGTTAAGAGAGCCACAATTGGGATCGATGCTACAAAGAGAATGCCTTAGGAAGCATTCAAGACTCGATTTCTTGAGAAGTATTTCCCTAAGGATGAAAGAGATCAATAAGAAAGGAATTTCCTGAGTCTAAGTTAAGGGAACTGAACGGTCAGGGAGTATACCACATAATTTGAGCGACTTTCTCGTTTCGCTCCGCACATGATAAATACCCCCATTAAGAAGGTTAAGCGATTCCATCAAGGACTCAACCCACACCTCCGACACATGATGATAGGCCATCTGGGCCAGTCGTTTGAAGGATTGTCCATCTTGCTTCAAGTTTGGAAAAGGATGCTTACCCTGTTCAAGGACCACAAGTGAATCAACCTCTGCCCAGGACCTTCCAACCCAGGAACTTTTCTGCGCAATCATCGAGGAACAATCAGGGATGGAACCCTAGACTAACAACTACTAGGGAACTAAGCGGACTTGGGTCGGGACAAGGAAGCCCCAAGCTAACTTTCTTCGACAGTAAAATCAATAGCGAGGACCACTTCAGGCACAACCTGACGCCCAGCGACAGAACATTGATGGATGCTTCAACTGTGGAGTGCCCGAACACATTACAAGGTATTGCACAACTCCCAAGACCAACCGTCGTAATGACCTCGTCTGCCGCAACTGTAACAAGCCTGGTCACATGAGCAAGGATTTCTGAGCACCTCGTAGAGGCTACTATGGAGCGTCCTCTCAGGGACAATAAGGATAGCAAGGATAGATTAGGGTGAATGCCATTATCCCTCATAATGTAGGATACATTGCTGAGGGATAGCAGAACTTGGAAGGTACACTCGTTTTATTTCACAGTCAAGTTAGAGCTTTGTTTGATACCAGTGCCACCCGTTCTTTCATAGCTATTAAGATTATGCATTATTTGGGTTTAGTACCCCTAGCACTCGAGCCGACCCTTAATGCCATTTCACCCTTGGGAGTAACTATTAAGTTAGGTAAGGTGTGCAAGGATTGTCCTTTGACCCTAGAAGATAGAAATCTCCCAGTAGACTTGATAGTCTTGTCAATGTCTGAGTTCGACTTAATCCTAGGAATGGATTGGCTTACTAAGTATGGTGCCAATCTGGATTGTATTAGTCGGACCATTGTCTTTTCGACACCTGGTTGTCTGCAGATCAGATTTCAGTGCCAACCGTTGAGCAACATGTTTCTTACAAGCTGCTTAGCCATGATTGAGAGTTCAAGCACGGAGCTTACTATCAACTAGATCCCCGTTATTCAAGATTTTGAAGATGTATTTTGAGATATCTCAGGACTTCTGTCGAAGAGAGAGATAGACTTCTACATTGAGCTAGCACCCAAAATGTTACCGATTTCCAAGACCCCGTACTGGATGGGTTCAAGAACTTGAAGACTTAGGTTTTGTTCGCCCGAGTACGTTACCTTGGGGAGCACCTGCGCTATTTGTGAAGAAGAAAGATGGAGAGCTACGACTTTGTATCGACTACAGAGAGCTGAATAAGGTCACGATCAAGAACAGATATCCACTTCCCCTGATAGACGACCTGTTCGATCAATTACAAGGATCAAGGATATTCTCGAAGATTGATTTGCATTCAGGTTATCACCAACTGCTAGTTCGACCAGAAGATATACCGAAGACTGCTTTTAGGATGAGGTATGGACACTACGAGTTTCTGGTGATGTCATTTAGATTGAACAATACCCCGACAGTATTTGTGGACTTAATGAATAGAGTATTCAGACCATATCTAGATCAATTCATTATAGTATTCATTAACGACATTCTGATTTACTCAAAGACGGAAGAAGAGCATAAAAAGCATCTGCAGATTGCTCTACAGACTCTAAAAAATAATAGTCTGTATGCGAAATTCAGTAAGTATGAATTCTAGCTTCAGGAAGTCAAATTCTTAGGATATGTGATATCACAGGATGGAATTTCTGTGGACTCATCTAAGATCGATGCAGTCTTGAGCTGGAATAGACCGACCAACGAGACCGAAGTTAGGAGTTTTCTTGGATTGGCTGGATATTACCAGAGATTCGTGGAAGGATTCTCCAAGATTGTAGGACCGTTGACAAACCTGAAAAGGAAAGAGACAAAGTTCTATGAATGGACTAAAAAGCATGAGGATGCAATTTGGGAATTAAAAGAGGGACTAACCTCAGCACTGATACTTACGATACCCAGGAATGGTGAACGATTCATAATCTACAGTGACGCATCACACCAAAGACTTGGTTGTGTGTTAATGCAAGCACTACAAGGAAAAAGCCTTTTTATGTCACTTTTTAAATTTTTTTTATGTCACTTTTATTTAGAGTGACATAATTATTTCTCACATATGCTTTTTTATGTCACTTTTTAAGTAGTTGTCACTTTTTTAAAAAAGTGACATAAAAACTCAATTATTTATGTCAGTTTTTTAAAAAGTGATATATATAATAATGTTTTTATGTCACTTTTTAAAAAAGTGACATAAATAATAAAGTATTTATGTCACTTTTTAAAAAGCGACATAAATAAAATGCGGTGGCAATTTTGTAAATAAATCACAATCAACCCACTATATAAACAAAAAATTTAGGGCTTTTGTTTATTTGCTTGCTCTCCTCATTCCCGTTCTCCCTTTTCCTTTCGTTCCTCTCTAAAACAAAAAGAGAAAGAGACGGGACAACTGCTCAGAAGAAGAGAGGGAAAAACAGATCGGAAGCCTGCACCGTCGTCCTCCTGCGGCCATCCACCGGCGCCGCCATCCTCTTGCTGAAGTTGGACTACCATCACTTCTCTGATAGAGGTATTCACTCTCTCTCTCTCTCTCACTCTATCTATCTATCTCTCTCTCTCTCTCGCTAGCTATGGCGACGAAGAGACGGAACCCTAATTTTTTGTCTGTCATTGTCATGTCTCTCTTCGCATTAGCCTTCATAGAAGTGAATTTCAAAGAACGTTTCAATGGTACTTCAGATTTCTCTCTATGGATCGTGCTTTACACTTCTTAGTCGCCATCTCACTTGCATTTCGATCATTTTAGGGTTTGATAATTTTTTTGTTTGATGATTCAGTATCTAATTAGTAGATCATAAAATCTCGATTTTAGGATTCTGTAAGTCTCTTGATCTGATAGTTTTGAATAGCTTCCTTGGTTTTTGGGCTCAAATGACTGCGAATCTATATATGATTTTTATTAGCAAATCTGGGAATAAGTTCATGTTAACAGATCTGGGCTCGAAAACTCTCTTACATAACTGATGGAAAACAAAAAAAACATAGTATGTACAAACGAACCACTATTTGAGTGATTGTAATGGTAGAATAACCTAATAGAATGAGTCAGCTGATAAATGAATGAATGGCATAAAAACACTAGAAAAATGATAGTGTTGATTGAAAATTTAGTTAAAGCAACTTAATTTGTAAATTACTTTTAATACATTTGGTCAGTGTTTAATATCAGATTATCTTTGGTAAAGCTTGCTCTGCTTCACTCCCTTGTATATGAACACATAAGGGGTGAAAGAACATTATTGAGAAGGGATGTGAAATTTGTTTTTAAAAAAAGGACCATAAATTGAGGGGGAAAAAAAAACTTAAGTGGAAGGAAACATGCCTATCCAAGGCAGAATTTGGTGAAGGCATTTCCCTGACATATGTAATTAAGTCTTCCCCATTAGCTAGACATCAAACAAAATAGCGATGGTCAAAATTTTGTAGCAAAAATTTGGGCTGCTTGACTCTAGGATGTTGATTTGTTTTAAGTTGGTTTTGTTTATGGGCTATTTTGTTCTGTCTGGGGCTGTTAAGTGGCTGTTTGGCAGCCTCGATGGTACGTCCTTGTCCTTTTTGACCCCTTATAGGTTCAATCTTACAAGTTTATCCCATTAGTTTACCAAATTGCTTCAAGAATGGGTAGATCAAAAGATGCTCAAGGACCTCACAATTTTCAAGTATGCAACACAAAGCCATACATACTTTGTCCTTTTTGTTTTCATTAATTTCTGTGGTTAGTTTGTGGCTCATGTTTTCTGTACTAGTGATCGATCATTTTTTGTTTCGAGTTCATTTTCCTAGCACAATTTTATCCAAATATAGCTCGTGTCAAATTAGCTATTTTTAATATACTTAAAATCTTTGGTTGACATTTCAAACTGCATTTACTATCTACTATTTCTTTTTGCTTGTGTTGTATTTTAGTTGAAAATTAGTTATTGCCATTTAATCATTTGGATTGATTTTTAGACTTGTTCTTGGAGATTATATGGTAATATTTTTCTGGAATTTGCAAGTTATCACATAGATGCAGTAGTTTAAACTTTCACAGATGATCTACCGATATCTTTCAAGTCAATATTATTTCTTATGCTTTGTCATTCCCCAAAGTCTTAAGGGCTTTCCTTTTTCATTTCATAGATAATCTTTTGTTTAGTTAGCACCCTTTCTCTTTCCAATTTCCTATGGGCTATATGGATGTGTGGTTCCAAAGTTTAGTTATTAATAATCGCTTCTGCTGGAAGTTCAGTGCTTAATGTAGTTAACCATTTTCTCTTCTTTCTTGTCAGAATTGTTTTGGCTCCACTGACTGAGCAAAGATCTTATGCTAATGTTCCTCAACTACATGCTGTCTTATATTACTCGCAGAGGGCAAACAGAGGGGGCCTTCTCATAGCTGAAGCTACCAGAGTTTCTGACACAGCCCAAGGGTAATTGCAACAGTTGTCATCATTCGAGTTCTGTACATTTGTAGTTACGCAAAACAATAACTGTATATATGTATAGATACACGTATTTGAGGATACTTTCTTTCCTAGATAGTTATATACTAATGATAAGGATTTGTGGTTTGTTCTTAACCAAAGGTACCCACAAACCCTTGGAATATGGACAAAGGAGCACGTAGTAGCCTGGAAGCCCATTGTAGATGTCGTTTATGCGAAAGGCGGTATCTTCTTTTGTCAGATTGGGTATGTGGGTAGGGTTTCAAATCAAGGTACATTCTTCACTCTTAAATTCTTGATGTATTCCATTATATGAAAGCTCCGAGATAATGACATCCGTTTAAGATTCGAACACTTAGGCTGTGTTTGGTTCTTGGATTTAGTGAGGGAAAATAAAGGACAACACTAAGGACAATGTTTTCTTTGGTTTGGTTACCAAAGAAAATAGAGAGGAAAAATAGAAAGAAAAGGATGATATATTTGAATTTTGTTATCACGTTCCTTCCTTTTTTTCTTTTCGTTTACAATAAGTTTTTGATAATTTTTTTTATCTTTTAATGTTATTTAAGCATGAAGTTTTCATAAGAGGAAACACTAGCGAAATAGTTTTCCTCCTTGTTTCCTTTCCCATTTTCTTTCCTTCGATGAATATACAATGAATTTAGTGAGGAAAAAGAAAGGAAAACACTAAGGAAAACATTTTCCTTTGTTCGGTTACTAGGGAAAATAGGGAGGAAAAGAAAATATTTTGAGAGATAAATTAGAACATTTGAACTTGAAGTTCATGTGTTTCTTTCTTCTCTTTTTATTAAGAAACAATAATTTTTATTGAAGATTTTTAATTTTAGTGTTATTTAAGAATCCGAAAACAAGGGAGCTAGCTGTCCTTCTTGTTTTCCTTTCTCTTTTTTTTTTTTCCCCTACAACAATCCGCATACCAAGTGAAACCATAATGCTACGTTTGGTTTGCTGATTTAGAGAGGGAAAAGGAAAAGGAAAAGGAGGGGAAAATGATAAAGAAAACTAGTTCCCTTGTGTTTTCTTCCATGCTTAAATAACATTAGAAATTAAAAATGTTTCAATGTACAATAGGATTTTAAGAAAAGAGGAAGGGAAGTGACTTACAAAACCTAAACTTTGAACCATAATTTCATGTCATTCCTATTTCCTCACTATTTTCTTTGTTAACCAAACAAAAAAAGTGTTTTCCTCTATTTTTTCTTTTTTATTTGTCCTCATTAAATCCATGAAACAATTAGATAAGAATTGAAAATTAAGAAGATTTGGATTTGTTGGGATGCAACAGAACAGAATTTTTTGGGCAGATGAGTTATGATATGTGCATATAAAGGAATATGAACTTTATTATTTCATTAGAGATAGGGGTATTTCGACAAATATATTGTCTCTCAATGCTCTGATATGCCTGTGAGAATGCTGGAAACTCCACATAACAATTATTTAGGGGTTTTCCCGTTACACTTTCGGCCAGACAACTACAAGAAGGGATAGAGTTAGACTTGGTTGGGGCTCTTAGGGCTTGCTAAGATGGTCTTTTATTTTTGGTGGGAGTAATTGGTGATTTAAATTCAAGTTTAGTATCACCTTAGATTTTTGAGCCAATGGTGTTGATGTTGTTGATTTTCACCCCAAAACGCCTAAGTAAATATGAAATTCGTCAAGTCGTCGATGATTTTAGATTTGGTGCAAGGAATGCTATCGAAGCCGGTAATTTTTAAATATAAATTTAAGTTGTGTTCCTCTCGAGATATAAGAACAACTTTAAGCAAGGAATATAATATATGATCAGGACTCTATGAGATACAATATTCATGCGAACTATTGCATCAGTATATGTGATCAGCAGAATTCATAAACATATTACCGATTACGAATGGTATATGAAATGTAAAATTTTCCCAATTGACCCTTCTAAACTCAAATATTGCAGTAAATTAAACGAGAAGTTGGGGTCAAGTTTTCTGCAGCAAAGTTAGTGGGGAACTTTCATTAAATGTTGATATTAAATGAATTCATCCCTTATTGCAAGAACATTAATGGTAATTTCCGTTTTGTTGACTTCCTTAACAAAAAAGGTTAGTTTTGTTCAAAAGTAAATATTTTGATTAGAAAGGTAAAAGCAAAATTTGACAGCAGGGAAATCAATTTAATTTACCCTTTAGGTTTTACGAAATAATGTGTTTGTTTTCATTTTTTTCTTTGAAGACGATTACCTCACATTGCCGCTATGTAATTGGGATCATAATTACCACTTGGTAATTTACTTACAATGAACTCTCTTGACTCTTCCACTAAATTAAATACTACTTTGTTGAGTGGTCACAGTTGAATTTCCAAGAAGAAAGAATTACAATAAGGAATAATATGGCAGGTGAAGAACTCTCTTGACTCTTCCACTAAATAAAGAAAAGTATTAGCAAATAAAAACCGAAGCTGCATGTGTATGTGTGTAGAGAGAGAGAGCAAAAATCCCCAGGCACGTAGTTTTTGGTGAGCACGTATAGGAACATGTGCACTTCTTTGAGAATTAGTACCATAGTTCAACTTTACATATGATGCGTACTATTTCTATTGCCCAACGACAAGTACATTCACACGATTACTTTAAAGTAGTGGAGATAACTTGGTGATACCATGGTTTGGGTGGTTGTACACTTGTACTCATGTTAGACATTGTTAGACCATTGTAGACTGAATATTACACATGTGTTTTGGCCTTTCATTTTGTGTTCCTGTGGTAAATCGTCAATCCCCGACATTTGTATAGAATGATGTCCCCCCCCCCCCTCCATATGAGGAGAATGCCTTGATTGCACTGCATCAACCCTTGAATTCTGTGTTTCTGTTCAACTCAAGCCTAAGTAATTTGCAGTTGCATTTAGTAGAAGTGATAATCGGGTCAAGTCATTATACAACTTTAGTATTTAGTTTCTTGCAAACATTAGAAATATCACATGGCAGATGAGGTTATCATGGATAACAGATTCCTGTTATGTTTTTCTTAATTCATAGATGCGTACTGGCGATCCAGTTGATGGTTGTGCAATATTTGGCGTGTTTCAAGGTAGGGTATTGCATTTCTCTTTTGTACCTATATCTTGTAATTGTATAAGATCAACTGTGTTGCTTATGACTTGATAATTATACATACCCCATCAATCCATGATGTTGCATATGTATCCACTTCATCCATGTATCATAACTGCTCTCCAAGACTTGATGCTAACAGATTCTATTCCACTGCTCTATTTTACTTGGACCATGGTCCATAAGTTCTATTAGTGATATTAAACACATGTTATTTTTCTACTTTCTTATTTGTTGCGAACTTTTATTTACATCTTATGACACTTATGGGCTATAGCCAATTTCAATTGGATTCTTAGCAAGTTCATTTTTAGTTCTCTAAAATTTTGCTCACTGGGTAGTGGATGACCAAGTGACCTAGGTGTTGCCTGCTATAATTCAATTCTAGCAGTAGTGCAAATTCATGTTTTTGGGACAGCTTTGGTATGTACAGAAGCTTGGTTCTAGCCAGTAAGCTTTACATCCATGTTGCAAGGAAACGTGTCTTAATATTTTTACATCAGATCCACTCTGAACACGCAGCCGGGTACGACAAGGTATATTCTCCTATTAATTGAAAAGTATAAATTTTCAATTTTTAATTTTTAATTTTTATTCGTTATGTCCTAGGCTCCTAGGTGCATCTGTATCCTATATTCTGAAGATTTCCCATGACGCCATGCCTGTATCATGTTATATCTATTGAGTTGTTTAGTTTCGTGTCTCGTGCGTGATACCACCCTGATTGTATCATCATACATTATTGTTGATCAAATTTGTTTCCATAACATTGTTTAGTTAAAATTAATCTAGTAATGTTCCTATTAGATTCAAGTTGCTGCATGAGGAATGCATTGAATTTAATAAGCTTGGACTAAGGGATAATGTTGCCCAGATATGTGTTCTCGAGGGACATTGGATTCTTAATTTTTTTAATTTTAACGTATCACAAATTTGTCAATATTAAGTGAATACTTTTGGTTATAGTTGTTGGCCTTGTTTTTGTGCGTTTACGTGATTTTTGTCTTTAAACAGTCAGTCAAGCAGAATGACAATAAATCTACAACGGCCAGCTTTCCCGACAAGGTAAATCCAGAACATTCTAAACTTTCTTTCCCTCAATGGGCTATATGTATGTTGTTAGATCATACTATCTTTGAACTTCTTTGTGGAATTGGATGGAATGTTGAATATGGTAATAATTTTTGTAGGGAACTTGATTACAAAATAAATTTGCACAAATGTGTGGTTGTAATTATGTGCATTGATAATCTCTCTCATCTAGTCATCCTTTTCTTCTTCATTTTGTCACCAATCCTTGGAAAAGCATTGTATATTCCTATAACTTCTAAATAATTACTCAACTGTGCATCCTCTGCAAGTCAGAATTTGAAGGACACATTAACCACCTTCCCCACAAACCCTCAACAAAGGAAAAAGTGACAGTATTAAGAAAAAGTAGTTCCTCCGTTGGCAAGTAATTGTCTTGGAATTCATCACTTTTCCCCTTATCTGGATCATCCTTAACGATGCGGTCATTTCAATTCTACTGTCTAAGAGTGTGTTTGATAACCCAATTAAGTGTTGAAAATGAAAAATTTCAGCACTTATTTATTTTTGGTGCGTTTGATAATGTACAGGACGTACGATGGAGCATGGGAACTGTATCCTTCATAAGCCAGGTGCGGTGTCAAAATAGTGCAAACCTTTTTTAGTTGCATTGATGTCTTTTTTTATAGAGTTAACTTATTATTACGACCACTAGGCTAAGAATGAGAGGTTGTCGAGGAAAGGTAGGATTTTTCTTTTCTGGAATAAATCCATCGGAAATATGAGAGAAGATGTTGAGCAAAGGTTGATTTCTGTTTTTATCTCTATCTTGTGCATTTGAGCAGTCATCTCTTATTAATGTTTTATAGTTCAGTTTCCAGTCTTTGTTTTTACCCTTTGGTGTGGCTTAAGAGTTCATTGATGAAATGCAAACTGCTTTCATAGCAATGGTGTTTAGTGACATATGTAGTAGTCACTTTATTTTCAGTAATTAATGTGCTCAATGTTAATTTGTTGCCGTTGATTACCCCTAAAATTGCTATGAGTTAGGCGGGTTGTGAGTTGGGCCTAGCAACACTCAGGGACCCCTTTCTCTTTTGAACTTAATGTTGCTAGGCATTTATTGGGCCTAGCAACATTAAGGCGTTTCATTTTCCTGAATTCTTTTTGCTAATCTCAGGTTCTTTGTGTAGGAGAAGAACATAAAGAAAAACTTGCAGGACGAGGCAGCTAGAGTTGTTCTTGGGCAAAATGCTAATCCTCTTTCCATTTCTAAACATGAAGATCTCGTTTCAAAAAATAAGGCAGATGCTGCTCAAACTCTTGGTAGATATGATTATACTCGAGAATGATTTATTGGTTCTCATAAACGTGTTTTACATTATTTTTTTGTTGATTAGTAGAGATGAATAGATGGAACGGAATTGATTGGTTGTAATGATATATTAATTGATTATAAAGTATAAATTCAGTGGTTGAAATTAATTATTGAGCTGCATTTAATTTTGTACAGGGTGGTAATATTGATATATGCAATTACCAATTTTTTTTAAAAAAAAATTTGGAAGCATTTATGTCACTTTTAAGAAAAACCGACATAAATAAAAAGTATTTATGTCACTTTTAAAAAAATATCCATTACTCAATATACATTTATGTCACTTTTAAAGTATTTATGTCACTTTACGTTAAAAGTGACATAAATAAAATTGTATTTATGTCGTTTTTAAGTATTTATGTCACTTTTTATTAACATATGTTTTGGTTTTATGAAACAGTTATGTCACTTTTATGAAACATTTATGTCACTTTTAAAGTATTTATGTCGCTGCCATTTATGTCACTTTCTGTTGAAAAAAAAATGACATAAATACCTATTTATGTCACTTAAAAAGTGACATAAATAGCAATTTTCCTTGTAGTGAAGATGGAAAGGTTGTTGCATATGGATAGAGATAATTGAAGCCGCATGAAAAGAACTATCCGACGCATGACTTGGAACTAGCTGCAATCGTGTTTTCCCTGAAGATTTGGAGACACTACTTGTATGGAGAAAAGTTCGATCTGTTTTCGGATCAGAAGAGTTTAAGGTACCTGTTCTCTCAGAAGGATTTAAACATGTGACAACGAAGATGGATGGAACTACTCAAGGACTACGATTTCTCTTTGCAATACCATCCGGGTAAAGCAAATGTTGTAGCTGACGCATTGAGCCGAAGGCCCCGCCTTTTGATTGTAACAATTTTGATTAGAGAATGGCGAGCAATGGAGACGTTAGCCGGAATTGACCTTCGACTAGTGGAATTAGGAGAAGGACAATACTTTGGATGTTTGGTCGTGTAATCGACTCTCATGAGCCATATATATCTTGGAAGCTCAATAGTCAAATGAGGATTGAAGCTATGGTTTACTAAGATGTCCGCAAAGGAACCAGAAATATAGAGTATCAGTACGAATGGAGCATTGAGATGCAAAGGTAGACTCTGTATGCCAAATGACGGTAGTCTTAGAAAGGATATTTTGGATGAGGCACACAAGTCAAGGATGACTATTCACCCCGGAAGAAACAAGATGTATAAGGACTTGAAGAGAAACTTCTAGTGGGAAGGAATGAAGCGAGAAATGGCCAAGTACGTGTCGCAATGTCTTGTTTGCAAACAAGTGAAGGAAAAACATCAGAAACCACCTAGACTGCTACAACCGCTACCGATTCCCCAATGGAAATGGGAACACATCACCATGAATTTCGTGGTTGGGTTGCTAAGATCTCAGTAAAACCACGATGCTATTTGGGTAATAGTAGACCAACTCACCAAGTCGGCGCATTTTAGTGCCTATAGCATGACGTACCCAGTCAAAAGATTGAGCCGGATGTATCTACAGCAAGTTGTGAGACTGCACGGTGTGCATGTATCAATAGTATCGGATCGAGATTCACGCTTCACCATAGAATTTTGGAAGAGCCTTCAGATAGACAGTCAGATAGAACGAGTCAACTAAGTGATGGAGGATATGCTACGAGCCTGTGTCATTGAATTTGAGAGTTCATGGGAGACGCATCTATCTTTAATCGAGTTCACCTACAGCAACAGCTAACACACTAGCATAGGGATGGCACCGTTCGAAGCTTTATATGGAAGACCTTGCCGATCACCGCTATATTGGGCCGAAGTCGGAGATACTTAGCTACTTGGGCCTGAGATTATTCGAGAAACCACCGAAAAGATCCAATTTGTAAGAGAAAAGATGAAGACAGCGCAATCCATACACAAGAGCTATGTCGACAACTGACGCAAAGATCTAGAGTTCGCAGTTAGAGATCATGTACTACTCAAAGTTTCGCTAGTTCGAGGTATCATTAGGTTTGGACAGAAGAGAGACAAGCTATTGCCGCTATTCATTAGATCGTTCGAGATCCTAGAACGTGTTCGGAAAGTAGCCTACAGACTTGCATTGCCACCAAAGATATAAGGAGTGCACAATATTTTTTACATTAGCATGTTGAGGAAGTGTACCCATAGCCCAGCGCACAAGATCAGTGTTAAAGATATTGAGGTGAACGAGAACGTAACATTCAACAAAGGACCACTGCGTATTCTAGACCGAGGAGTGAAGAAGCTTAGAAACAAGGAGATTATGCTAGTGAAGATTCAACAGAAGCACCACGACGAGGGAGAAGCTTCATGGGCACTGTAGTCAAAGATGCGAGAGAAGTTTCTGTTTTTGTTTGTACCCTGCTTACTTCGGATTTCAGGGACAAAATCTTCAGTAAGTGGTGGATGATGTAATACCCTGTATTTTTGTAATGTATTATATGAATAAGATATTGTATGCTTCTTTTAATACTTGTATGAGTTTAGCTTTACCTTTGGTGTAATCTGCATCCCAATCGATTGGCAAGTTTTCCCAATTGATTGCCTTATCTTGGATACCAATCGATTGCCACTTATACCAATCGATTGGAGAATTTAATACCTAACCCTAATCGATTGCCATTCATGCCAATTGATTGGCAGCAGCTGGATAGATTGCTTTGCTTTGGCTGGGGTTTGTCCAAGTGAACATAAATCCCCTATACATAGGTGATCCCTTTCTGTGCTATTTTGGTTTCCATAACCAGTTTTAGAGAGGGAGTATGTCTTGTGTGTGTATTATATATATATATATACACATATATATACCCATACTCACACACACACTGATGGACTGAAGAAGAAGGAGAAAAAGAAAACCCGGAGAAAGAAAGAAACAAAGAAGAAAAGAGAAGGAAGAAAGGACAGACAAACAGAGAAGAGAAGAGAGAGAGGGAACCACCATTAAAGCTTCCAAGCTTCAATACATACACCCAATCACACCCTTATCACCTAAGGTGAGTTTTAAACTCACTGAGTATCAATGTATTGATGTTAGGACTTGTTTAGATGAAGATAAGAAGCATGAATCTTGTTTTGCCCGTTTTTACATGCTGGACTATCTTCACTATGAAGAAGATGAAGTCCTATTCGATTGAGACTTTTCCCAATCAATTGCCATCTTTCATACCCCAATCGATTGCCAAAGTTAGCAATCGACTATCATGGATTGTGATCCAATCGATTGGACTTTTTCCCAATCGATTGTTACTATTTTTATACCAATCGTTTGAACCTCTGTCCCAATGGATTGGCAGTTACAGAATACTATTTTCCTTATTAGTTAATATTATAACTGTTCAATTATTCATTTACTATTCTGAATTGCCTGGATGCAAATATTTTTGTAACACAAACGCGATATGAGTTAATGCCAAGTAGGATCGTAGTGACAATAAGATTAACGGATAATGGTTGTGACATTAGATAACGTATCGTTATGAATCGTTTGGAGTTATCATTTATTTCATTTAATGAAGTTAGGCCACATGGGATTGTCATGTATCGATGTTAGAGTTGAACTTAATTAGGTTTGTTAAGATTCGGGAATCTTGCGTGGGCGGGCCTTGGTCGATCATATCTTCTTAAAAGTGGAAGACAGACGAAGATGTCTATGACTTGCAGTGAACCGGACCAGTAGCCTCAAGATAGCCAGATGATCTAATCATATGTTCTTAAAAGCGGTAGACAGACGAAGGTGTCTATGACTTGCGGTGGACCATGATCACTGGTAGACATCACTAAGTCGTGGCATTAGAATGATGTACTGTTGTTTAAAGAATTATATCCCTGTAGTGCGGTTGACTGAGCATATGTTCTTAAAAGCTAGGGATGGATGACATGCGGTGGATTGTGGATATGTTCTTAAAAGCGGTGGACGTACTAATGGTGTATCTATAGAAGTGAATTACCGTTGAGTCTGTTCTTCTGTCGGAATGTGTTGTCTGTCTTAATTTAGTAAGACATTAGTAATCAGATAATCAGTTTGATTAAAGAGAAGATACCTGATCGGGAGTGAACAAGTCCTAATTATATGTCTTAATTCACATTTGTTGGTACTTTTTATCCTGTTTTATTGTGCTTTTCCTTTGTTTTCTGTTTTCTGTCAGGATTTGGAGAAAAGTAAGGATTCCAGGCTAAATGGGGTGAAAAAGCAAAAGAAAAGAAGCAGAAAAAGACACATCGCGCGCGCGGCCCACTCGCGCGACAATCAGGAAGCTCGCTCACGCAGCTCACTCGCACGACCTCCCAAAATCACGCTCGCGCGACCTATGCAAAAAAATCAAAGTTGCGTATTTCAGTGTACTGAAGATCCCCACGCGAACGAAACTGCCTAATTACGTCCAGAATGTAAAATATAGCAGTTTTAGTGCAAATAGGTTTAGGAAAGCTTCCAAACTTGCTCCAAATCTATATGTACCCTATTCTTATTCAATTTTTAGGTTACACACCATAATACACATCAATATACAACATTATACACAGCCATTGATGAGGAAAAAGCAAGGAGAAGAAGAAGAAGAAGAAGAAGAAGACCAAGGATTTCCATGGCCTCCTCCATCAACCTCTTGCCAATCTGCGATTCTATGGCCAACTAAACCTAGATCTAGGGTTTCAATGAAACCCTAGTCAAGTAATAGGGTGTTATTTATGTTTTTCTTTTAGATTTATTATGTACGGATGATGATTACATGTTTAGAGGATTTTAAATAATACAATCGTAGTTCTATTGATTAAATCATTACTTTCAAAGTTTATTCTTGTCTTAGATCTATTTTGAATGTGATGTGCTCAATGATCTATATTTGCTGTGCTTGTATGGATTATTTACATATAATGGTACTTAATTGAATTGTGATATCAAGTAGCCGAATAGTTCATGCCTAGGAAAGACAGATTGTTCCGCAACCCTAGTTTAGTGTGAAACAATCCGTGCTAACCGAAGATGAATTATGTTGGTGCTTGAATCGTAGTTATCTTCTTGACGGAGGAATTGGGCTTGTAGCAACAATTCCCCATTATAATCCAACGTAATTAGCTAATTGAATGCATAAATACCCTTATTATGAAGCTAGTGGTGGATTTGCAATCCCAGGTTCCATAAACATATTTATTAAAACAACTTTTGATTACTTTCATAATTTAGATTTATTTTCATTGTTATTAGTTTAATTGAAATCAAATCAAAACTCTATTTTCTTAATTAACTAAATTTAAGTTTTAAAATTAAAGTGCTTTAGTAATTCAATCTCTGTGGGTTCGACCTTTACTTCCACCCAACAATTTTAGAAAGTAAAGCATACTTTATATCTTGATTCTGACAAGATCAATACCCTCAATGGAATCTAATTGTTTGTCGTTCACAACTCGTAATAACTTCAATAGTTGATTCCCTATTAGTATCTAATTCATTCAGCTTTCATTAAGCTGGCAGCGTTTATGCCGCTGGACATTTCGACATTCCAGCGCACCCTGGTTATGACTATACAGGTGAAAGACCTGCAGGTGAGGACTACTATGCCGGTGACAATGTTCCTGTAGAGAATTATCCCGACGGAGGTCAGACAGAAGAAGACTATTACACCGAGGACTACCTCTACGCCAATTGAAGATTAGGCTAGATAGTAGTTTAATGATCCTTATTGTTTTCAGATCTTTTTGTAATCAGGGATATGTTGCCTTGACGTTTGTAATTTATTATGTTCTATTTGATTTGAGACTCTGATTGTAATAGTTAGTAACTTTCTTTTGACTTTAAGTTACCTTGCTTTCCAGAACATAGATTATATTCTCGTGATCTTTATTCCTTTCTGTTGCTTAGCACTGTTTGGTGTGGACAATCATGTGACTTCACCAGTTGCTGCCTTTGGATCCAAAAAGAAAATTTATTTTTCTCTATTTTTGTCATTCCGGGGCGTAACAGTTCTACTTCTCAAAATAATTTGATTGAAAGATGTTGAAGTCGTCCTACTGTTAATAGTGGTGTCAATGTTATTTGAATTTAACCACTCACATAAGTATAAAACCAATTAGTCCAAGTTTGAACTTGTTTTCATGTAAGTTTTCCCTTCTTAGTAAGTTTTTAAATGTATTTTTGAAAATGTTATTGATTTCTTTGTAATTCTTAAAATGTTACTGACTTGACTTCTTTGTAATTTTTATTGAAAATGTTATTAACTTATTTATAAAATATTTACTTCTTTGTCATTTTCATATAAGTTTTTCCCTTCTCAATATTTTGTAAATGCTATTGACTTCTGTGTAATTATTGGTGTAAATTCTTTTCCTTTAATTTTTTGAGTTTTAGCTGTTGTGGTTATTATAATTTTACTATAGCCGTGGAGTTGTCTATATTTTTTTCCTCCAATGTTCTACTTTTGAACTTTAATTGGAAGATGTTGAAGTGGTCGCACTTTTTTAATAGTGGTGTCAACGTTACTTGAATTTAAGAGGCGGGTGGTATACAGGGGCAGTTTGGTAAGTTTTTCCAATTAGTCCACGTGTAAACTTTTTTCATGTAAGTTTTTCCCTACTCAGAAATTTTTTAAATGTATTTTTGAAAATATTATTGATTTCTTTGTAATTTTTGGTTAACTTTTTTGTAATTTTTTAAGATGTTACCGACATCTTTGTAATTGTTTTTGGTATATACAGGGGCAGTTTGGTATTTCACTAACTCCTTCCTTCACCCGCTATTTGTAATTTGTACTGATTTCCTTATCATTTTTTAACATGTTGTTGAGTTATTTGTAATTTTTATTCACCTCTTTGTATTTTTTTAAAATGTTGTTTAATTTTCTAATTTGTATTGACTTTTTTTGTAATTTTTTGAATATGTTGTTGACCTCTTTCTGATTTTTACTATACTCTTTGTATTTATTTATTTTTTTTTTAAATGTTGGAAAATGCTCCTACCGTATGATCTGGACGGCGCCCACCATATTTGACCACATGTAATAATTTCCCCCCAAATATTACCGTCCTCGGATGGAGATGCTCTCCATCAACTGCTGCTGTTCAATTTTAAATAGATGTATGAGTACAAGCCATTCAAGCCTTTTGGGTGCAAATTGTCAAAGGGCCTTTACATTTTGGCTATATAAAGGAAGGGAAAGGCTTGAGGTGATATGCATATACATAATTAATTTTCTTTGACCACTATCATATTTGTTTTCAGCTATATATCATAATCTCTAGCTAGCTTTGGTAGCTAGGATGGTGCTCAATCTGAGACAGGTGGTTTCTAATTGGCCTGGTGTTGTGAAGTTGAATAACAAGGATAATGCAGGTGATAAAGAGTACAATCTTGTTGGAACGGAGGAGCAATTCGGAGCTATGTGGCTGGGCGGAAAGGAAAAACCTGTAGAGGTTCATTATGTAGGGAAGTTACCGGATGGAAGGTTCGCTAGTTATCTCATTATGTCGATTTGGGATGCAGATTATCATATATGTTGGAAATTCGCAGCCGATGGTAATACATATAGACAACATGTTGATCATAGTCGTGCGTTTGTGTTAGTGCTTGACAATCCTAATAATGATAATATAAAGATAACCACATATACTCCAGAGAATGAGACTTTTGATTCTACTGAGGCAAAGGAGGCTAACAATTATCAGGTAAGCCGGAAGATTGCCGGAGCTGCATAATGCATGCATATATATGATCATCATCCCATTCCTAGCTAGGGATATAAATTAATATTAACTGCTTTCAGTGATAAATAAAATCCAAAGCATATATGGATATTGTTGTAACTAGAGAGACAGCTAAACTCTCTACTAAATAAAGGAAAGTTGAGAGAGGGAGAGAGAGAGAGTGTGTGTGTGTGTTGTGTTTGCAATTATATATATGTTTGGATGTGAAAAACTATCCGAAAATGTGTGAACAAAAATGTATGAAAATGTATGGGTTTGAAATTTTATGTGAAAGTGTTTGTTTTTTTACCATTGGTTTATTTTTTTGAGGTTTTTTGTTTTTTGGTTTTTTTATTTATGTTTTTAATTAAAGAAAGAAAATGGGCTAACAACGAGCTAGCCCCTTCCCTAAACTTCTATCCTCCATTTCAAATGCAAACGGGATTCCATCCACCTAAATCTCTTGATAAAACCTCAAGATAATCTCAACTGTTTATTATTAGATACACACTGATCATTTACCAAACCAAACCAAACCAAGCCTTGTGTCCCAATCAATTGGGGTCGGCTATATGAATCATTTTTCTCCATTCTGCACGATCAAGAGCTATATGCTCATTTAATTTATTTTAATTTTTTCATTCAACAAGGATGATGTTTTACATAATCTCAACAAGAACATAGATTAACTAAGACAAAAAAAGATTACTTTTTTTTTATCTGTAATAATGGATTTTGCTAAACTACATCATGTACTACATGCTCTGTTGGCAGTTCGTAGCCTCGTAGGAAGATGATCGAGAAATTGCAAGTTTCCAATGCAGCACAATAAAAACCCTATACCGCATTTTCTACTCTAACAAAGTTTTGAAAAAAAAAAAACATGTTTCCAATCACATTCACAATGGACTGATAATACTTCAAAATGCCAAACCAATATATGTTCCAAATTTTATTTGAGTCACCTTAGCCACATGATTCTATATTCTAGAATAACAAAAATAAACACCTATCAAATTAATGATCATGATGGAGTTTTACCAATACATCCTTTTCGACTAAGCATTCCCCTCCCCCTTCTCCAACACACACACACACATACAAACAAACAAACAAAAATATACAAAAGGGAAAACAATCCACCTAATTAAAAAGAATTCTTGGCTAAATGAAACAAGAATTCGAAACCTCAAATGCTTCTCTCAGTGCAGCGTAGCTACAACCACTTGGTAAATATAAAACATTTGAACTAAAAAACAATGGGTATACAAGGACTGAATAAATAAGTTGTACCTTAATTTCTGTCATCACTTTGTTCTATAATGAGGCATTCAAGGATTGGTGAATTCAAGCTGTTAGTTTAATTTATATTTATCTACCTAATTTCATGGTTACAAGCGTTTAAATACACCCTGATTACCCTATTCATTGAACTGATCATTTTAGATTCCGTATGAGAATGTCATAGAAGGGTGAGATATGGTTGTGTTCTTGCTTCACTTCTGTTTGTGTTTTTCTTCATATATTTTGGTGGAATAGCGAAAATGTACAAGATACACCATAGCTTTTTTGCAATGGAAAATACTCCTGTCCTTTCTAATTCCTTAGTTTTCCTATTATTTATGAAGTGTGGTTGGTTCACGTGTACAAATGCATCAATGTGACACACATGTGGATGAATAATATCTTAAATCATGACGTAACGTACATGGAAAAAAAAATGCTAAAGTGTTATCCAATGAGTGCCATTACGGTGAAAGTGGCATATTAGTGGCAAAGCGGTGTTGGTGTCATTTTTGGTGGTGTAATCCAGTGGACGTAAAGTTATGGATCGAGTCCAATGGAGAGAGAGAGATTGGTTTCCTGTAGGCATGACCCATATGGGTATGGTAGTCAAATTATTCCTCACCTTGAATCATGGTTCAAAGTAGCGGTATCGGAGACTATTGTGATGACTTGGTGTCGCAGCGATCCGGCCTGGTATTGGGGCGATACGCTCTGATACGCTAAAGTTAAGATACAAAAAAATATGAAAAAATTATGGAAAATTCTAAAATAATAAGAATAATGAAATTAGCCTAATAGATTTTCATAATACACAATGTTCCAATTAAAGAAACACATCTCATTTGATTTAGACGCTGACGATCTAATGTCTAAAAACTGTACACACATAATTGGATCTAAATTGTTCAATACTACGAAATAATACATATATTACAATGACATGAAACATCAGTGCCACATGTAGTGTCGTAGGGGTTGAAAACCATCATCGTTATTCCCTTCGTATAAGCTGTCCTCTCTGAGACTTGCGATCAGTTGTTTTTTTTTTTCTTCTCAACAGCCCTTGCGTTTACAGTTTCAGTAATATGCTTTCTTACATATACTTTGAAGTTTCTTCTGAAACTTTAGTACATGGGTCAATTAACTTGTCCCGATACCCTAAACAAAACACACACACAATCACACACACAAACACTCTACACACACAAACATATCGACACACACAATCACACACACGTACAAACAGATCCACACACACACAAACACTCGACACAAATCGCGACACACCCACACACACACTGACACTCGACACATACACAGATCGTGACATACACACATACACACACAGAGATCGATGAGACATACCTTCGAGAAGAAGATGAAGATCTGAAGACTCCCAATATTATTTTTTTGCTTTCTATCACCTCAAAACTTCACGTTTCGGAAGATCCGTACTGATTTTTCATTGTCATCCGTATCGGCCGAGATAACTCGCGATACACATTTTTTTGACTTGACTGTAACTCACCGAGTTGACTCGTATCGAACCCCATCAATACCGAGTTAACTTGGCCGATTCAACTCAATTTCGGCCGAGTTTTCGAACCATGCTTGGAATATAGGTAATTAGAACTTGAAAGCTAGACAAGAAGGGATTATAGTTCTCTTCTTAGATTAAGAGTTTCTTCCTCATTTTGGAGAGTATCCAAGTTATTACAGCAAAATCACGCAACACTGCCGCTATAACTTTTGTTAAATTAATTTTAAAAAATTAATGGAAAAAAAAAACCAATATAATTTCCTTTTCCAGGATTAAAGATATTTAATGTTATTGTCAATTAATAGGGACCAGACTGAAAGAGTAATTAGGTTTCCGGACTTATCCATGCATCAAACAAGGCGATCCATGTTATTGTCTAATTTCACAAAATTCTTCTATTTTAATTTAGTTTATTCTGAATTTGTAAATTCAATAATACTAGGCACACACTCAACCACACCCTTGCTTTAAATGCATGTACCCTATGCTGTGTAAGTGGTGCATAGAAAAGTGTGAAAAATTCAAACAACACAGAGTACATGCATTTAAAGCATAGGGTGTGATTTGGGGTGTGGTTTGGGATGTGTGCCTAGCACTTCTCCTGTAAATTTTGTAAATGACTGCACATTAGTACATTTAATGTTTGGTTGCTTTAGCATACATAGCAACCTTAATCTGATAGGTCTGTGAAATTTGTTAATTTTGACAACCAAACACTACTAAACAGACTAATACTGGACTCATTTTCAAATAGCCTAATTGGCAATCATGAGGACGTTCGGCCGAACGACCGCGCAATCTAAAGTGGAAAACAAATGTTTCTTCGTTGGATTACCACCCTGCTGAGGCACAAGCTAGAGACGCAGAAATGGGAGAGAACGGGTCCATATATAGATAGATTTGCTGCTTTCCAAAAGGACTGGAGGCCAGACTTACCATATCCATATGCTGCGAGCAGTTATTCAGTGAGCCCGCGTTGACGTGGTGTGACGGTTTAATTGTATGGCAATATGTGGCCTTTTTAAAAGGCTGGCGATAAAGGCACCTTCATTTTTTAATTAGGGCACCTAAATTTAAGTTAAAAATCAGTTTTTTACCTTTTACTTTAATTAATAAGGGCACCTCACTTATTTTATTATATATATATATATATATTGTAGGCTTAACTATATTTTACCCCCTCTTAGTTTGCCCTTCATGTCAATTTGATCCATGTAGTTTAGAAAGTGTCATTCTAGTCTTTGTAGTTTCATAATGTGTCATTTTAATCCCTCAAACACTTTTTGTGACAAATTTTTTACTTTCAGTGACAAAATTATTTATCACTAAGGGACTTATTGGACTTATTTGACTCATTTATGAACCTACATGGACTAAAGTGACACTTTCTAAATTACAGGGACAAGCACAACACACATAATTAGGTATTATATTTTATCATAAATATTAGTAAATTAAAAGAAATTCAAAGAATAATAATAATAATAATAATAATAATAATAATAAATTTAGTACTTGCAATAGTGTTACTTGCAATTATAGAGTTTTATAACATCTGAACTTACTAGTAATCCGTCTTTCAGTGCAAGACGCTTTGCAATTTCTATGGCTTCGTCACTTGATATCTAGATATCATAAGACCATTAGATTTTATAAAAGGGAAAACGATGTGGCTGCTACATTGCGACAAGTATAAATCTGGAATAAATACAACCCATGCCAAACACACACACATACACACACACACACATGCAAATGTAATTTCACCATAAAGTGTAATAAATTTATGATGCAAAGAAACAATCTCGAAACCTGATATGGACAAATTCATATTTTTATATAAATTATGCTCAGCAGGATCATGTGACACCTATCGAAAAGAGAAAAGAATCACAATTAATTAATTAATTAATTAATTATTATTTTTTTAACAGCATAAATTCAATTTATTAAGAACTAACTCAAGGGTTACACAATGAGCACCCCTTAGACAGACCAAACCCCCCAAACAAAAAACACATAAACTCAAGTTTAAGAAGCAGCAGCACCCACAATACAAACTCAAGTTTATCCTCTTGGTACAAACTTCATACCCACAATACAGACACAAAATGAATAGCAACTCACGCCAGTTGACATCCTCAATCTGCCAATTTGCATGATCATTCCACTATAACTTGAATACACAACCATTTTCATATGCCTTTTTCCAGGTGATCCTTACAGCAACAGCATTCTTGTTTTAGGAGAAGCATCACTGTAGAAATGCACTTTGAAGAACTGCCCAAGCCCCCCAAAAGCAACCTTTAACATCATCATATATTCCCCTTCTAAAGTTGGTATAGCCTTGAAACAAACACTACATACCCAATTAATGAAAACAAAAAAAACTTACAAAAGAAGAAGTCATATCGAAGAAGACGCTGAATACATATTAAGAGTTAATAGTGAAAGAAATCAGAAATAGCCAAGGATTGGAAATAAATAAGAAGAGAGACACAAAGAGATGACATATAATAAAATAAGTGAGGTGCCCTTACTAATTAAAGTAAAAGGTAAAAAACTGATTTTTACCTTAAATTTAAGTGCCTTAATTAAAAAATAAAGGTGCCTTTATCGCCAGCCTTTTTAAAAATGTGGAGATGACATGAATGGAAGTTATACCCATGAAAATTGGGGCATGATTATTTGAAATTTTTTTCAAAAATCACATGTCCTCATGTCCTCATACAATCAAGACATTGCACCACGTCAACATGATAACTTGTTGTGACGGGTTAACTAAATAATTTCTCTATACAGAGGGACTGCCTTGACACCAAATTGCTGATTTTGCAGCCAAAAAGGTTAATTTTGTCCCATGCATGTTTTGATAACTTTGCTGAATTATAGTTGAATAGGATTTCCCAGCCGTAGCAGGGAGAGAAATTGGGTTCAGCCATATTTGCCATTTGATGATGACCAAAACAAAGGTTGAAGTTCCTCGGTCCAATTTTTAATTAGGATCCACAAGAGGTCTGATGCAATAATGGGTTCTGAATTAGGAGTAATTAATAGGATTAGGTAGGCCCCCTAGGATGAACAACCATAAGTGGAGCTGTGGCTCTGCTGGTGGTTGAGACTGATGGTTGAGACCATTGAGTGTGGGTCAGTGGTCAGTCAGGGAACCAAAATGTAAAATTAAAAAAATTTTATTTTTCAATTTTAATATTATTTAAGCATGAAGGAAAAAACACTAAGAAAAACACGAGAGAACTAATTTTTCTTGTTTAATTTCCTCTCATTTTTTTCCCTCACACAGAAAAGGGGAAGTGGAGGGAAAAAAAGAAAGGAAAGAAAAATTAGTTTTCTCGTATTTTCCCTGGTTTTTTCCTTCATTCTTTAAGAACATTAAAAGTTTCTAAAAGATAATTGTAATATACGAATAAAAGAAGGAAAATGACTCACAACATTCAAAGTGTTTAATCTATTTCTCAACTTATTCTCTTATCTTTCCTATTTCTCTCTTTGTTTTCCCCATTAACCAAACAAAGAAAAATACTAGGTACGTTACTCTTCCCCCACTAAATCCTAGAACCAAATAAAACAAAGAAAAGCGTTCCTTACACATGCTGCAATATTATCTGCATATGTAAACATAAGCACCCTTGGAGTGTCATCAAACTTGATAAGAGGAGATGCTACAAGGAAAAAACGTACCATAGCTTTAAATTAATGTTCAGTCCAAGAAAAGCATCCCCTTCAAACGACTAATTATTCCATGGTCGATCATGGATCATTGTCACGTGATGGTCCTGGCCAGTAAGAGACTGTCACATGACCAGGTTGTCTCCCATTAGTTAGACAATCCGGCCATATAGTTCATAGTCCGTGTTAGAATATATAAGAGAGAGGGAGAGAGTGAGACAATACTATGAATTGTGTATTGAATGGTGTGATTAAACCTTACAATGAGTAGCCTTTATATAGGCCAAGAGAGAATCATAAAAGGGAAAGAAAAGTACCTAGGCTAGTAGTACAACTGGTAGTACAACTGATAGTACAATGTATCTAGACAGTAAGTATAGTAAGATACAATAGGTACAAGAATGTAGACAAATATTCTAACATTATTCTAACAGACCCCCTCAAACTCAAGGTGGTAGAATGGAAACCAACTTGAGTTTGGAAACTAAATCCTGAAGACGTCCCGGTGGATGAGCTTTGGTGAATACGTCAGCAGTCTGATCGGTGGAGGAGACTGAGTTAAGTCGAATGGTACCACAAGAAAGATGATGACGAACAAAATGACAATCGATCTCAATGTGTTTTGTACGTTCATGGAAGACATCATTGTGAGCTATTTGAATGGCACTTTGGTTGTCACAACTGATGGTTGTAGCAGTTGGATGATTTACCCAAAGCGCCTGTGAACCCAAAGCGCTCAACAATGCTGCTGAACTTTGCAAACCAAGCTCGAGGAACTTGCTTGAGACCATATAGAGCTCGGCAGAGCTTGAAAACTTGATGAGGATGATGATGATAACCAGGAGGAGGACGCATATAAACTTCTTCAGTGAGGTCACCGTTGAGTAAGGCATTTTTTACATCCATTTGGAATAAGTCCCAACGGTGAACTGCAGCAACTGCAATGAGGCTGCGAACAGAGGTGAGACGGGAAACGGGGGCAAATGTTTCCTCATAATCAATCCCATACTCCTGAGTAAAGCCCTTGGCTACTAGGCGGGCTTTGTAGCGATCAATGGATCCATCTGATTGAGTTTTGATCTTGTTAGCAAAATCAAAGTAAATCTGGGGTAATTCAGATCGATTTTTCATTAGATATAACCAAGTGTATCATGAAAAATCATCGACAAAGATTACATAATATCTAGATCCTCCCATTGTGACAGTTGGAGAGGGACCCCAAACATCAGAGTGAATTAGATCAAAAGGTGCAAAGGAAACAGAGTCACTGTTATTAAATGGTAAAGCTGGTTGTTTAGCAAGTTGACAAGGTAAACAGTCAACATTTTCGACTTTAATTGAACCTAACTGACCACTTGACGCTAAGGATTTTAACCGACTTAGCGAAACATGACCTAAACGAGAGTGCCAAAGGTGAAAAGGTGAGGTGGACGATACTGAAGCTGCAATTTGAGTTGGTGAAATTAAGTGTGATGGAATATGCAGATTTTTAAGTTCAAATAAACGTCCTATTTTACGACCTGTCCCAAGAGTCTGTTCCGTTTTTGGATCCTGTACTAGACATCCATAATTAGAGAAAGAGATGGTAAGTCCGAGTTCACACAATTGACCAACAGATATGAGATTTAATGTGAGTTTAGGAATGAGATAAGTGTCAGGGAGAGATGTGTGAGTGGTGGAGACTTGCCCTATTTGACTGACGTTCATACGGGAACAATCAGCTGTGTGTATGGATGGTGCATTAAGAGTAGAATGTTTGGTGGAGAATGTAGTGGGATCAGAGGTCATATGGTTACAGCAACCAGAGTCAAAGAACCAAGAAGATGTACCTGGGGCAACAGATAGAGCAGTAGGAGTCGTGTTACCAGAATGATCAAGAACTCTTTTGATGATGTCCACAAGGAAGGAAGCAGAGATGGATGAAGGGTTAGACGACTTAGAAGATGATGACCCCTTGGTAGAAATAGTAGTGGATGATGTTGAACAACCTCGGGACCGATTATCCTGTGAATATCTGGTAGGATTCTCATTGCAATCAGCAAGATAGTGCCCTGGTCCACGCTTGTGACAGAAAGTACACACTCTGATAGGACAATGCAACAGAATATGTCCTGGTTTGTGACAATATCTGCAGGAGGGATCTGTAAGAGGCTCCATGAGTTTGAGAGTGATAGAATTGATCTGGGTGGTAGTGGCCGGGTGGTGATCTGACGGAGGGAGCCTGGATGAAGAAGTGGCAGCCAGGAAATGGAGGCAGCTGGGTGGTGGTGACCGGCGGCAGAGGTGGTAACCGAGCAGCGAAGGCGGTGACAGTGGCAGAGCCCAAGTTGAGGCGGCGAGGTGACCGGAAGGAGGACGTCGGGCAGAGTAGATGTGGATGGTGGTAGCCGGGCAGCGGAGGTGACCGGGCTGAGGCGGCGCGATTACGAACTTGAGGCAACTACAAGAAGGATTTCTGATGCAGAGGATCCACTATTGTGGCAACCGCAGAGCATACTTTCCTTTTGAGAGGCCACTGGGAGGAAGAAAAGGCCACTAGGAGCTTATATCTCTGATACCATGTTAGAATATATAAGAGAGAGGGAGAGAGTGAGACAATACTATGAATTGTGTATTGAATGGTGTGATTAAACCTTACAATGAGTAGCCTTTATATAGGCCAAGAGAGAATCATAAAAGGGAAAGAAAAGTACCTAGGCTAGTAGTACAACTGGTAGTACAACTGATGTACAATGTATCTAGACAGTAAGTATAGTAAGATACAATAGTTACAAGAATGTAGACAAATATTCTAACATTATTCTAACAGTCCGGAACCATACAATAATTTCTCCAAACGTGACCAAGAAAAGCATCCCCTTCAAGCCATCAACTGCACATGGAAAACACCCAATCACACCCCTTCTAGCATTTTTCACGTGAGTATTGTGCGCCATAGCAAAAGTCACCATATTTTTCATTGTCTGCAAAGCTGGTCTTGAAATGGCAGCCCATTATACATTAAAATAACTTACCTTTTGACTTGGTAGCCTTTAGAACCCATTAAAGGTCGAATGTGTTTGGATTGCACATGATTAATCCAAAGTCACCAGATTTTTCTTGTTTGAATATATTCTGAACTTGTCTGGTTTTTGGTTGGTGAACCTAAGGCAAAACGGCACGTACAAGCAAACCTACCACAATTACAAAGGTGTGTTTACTTTAAATTTTATCTTTTGAAATTTTAGTTTGCTCTGTTTCTCGTCTGTTTGGTTCTTAAGAATTCGTGAGAAAGGAATGGAATGGACAATAAGATTTTTTTTAATTTTTTTTAAAACCATATATAATTTTATTGATTTGGAAATTTTCGTTTACATGGCTCATGTTTTTTTTTCTTCGGAAAAATGGTTAATTAAAACGAAAAAAAAATCATACTCCAGAATGTTACAATGTACTCAAAAAAACATGCAAGAAAAAGGGGCACAAACTGGAAAAAGTCAAGAGTCTGCCCCAAACCTAGCAAACAAAGTCAACGGCTAAACAAGACCCAAAAACAAAAAGATGATGAAATAGGGCACAACAACAACAAAAAGGCTATCCTCGCCGAGGACTTTAATGGTGACTTCCTTTGAAAATCGTTTTAGCATTCTTCTTCCATTGTTTAGAGGAGGTGACGCTCTCATGTATTAAGAAAACATCATCAACTGATTCCAGTACACATGGCTCATGTTGAGCTAGCTATATGAAAATTTTTAATTAAGATTTATTCTAGGATTTCACTCTTCTTCTTCTTCCATATTTACGTGGATCCTCAAAATAGCTACAAACAATTGTACACACTACACACACAAACACAGAGAATAATCATCTTCCCGATCAGACGTACCAAGACCAAGTGACCTTTACTCGGATCTGACTATTTTTACCATCAATTTTCTGCTCAGATGTACCATAGGAGAGAATGTTGCAATGCCCTTGGCAATCTCATCATCGGAAGAAAAAATGTTGGATCCCTTCAGATCAGCCCGAACTATGAAGTTGGAGCATATAGGCACATCTACTACTGATCTCGACAAAGGAATGACCACCCCATTCTTTACCTTTATGAACTTATTATGTGCCTTCCGAAACAGCACATTTTCACTGTTGAGATTGATGTTATTAGATGTAAGCAGTCCATAAACATTGACCGGGTGTCCCTTTTTTCTGAGCATAATGTCTACCGTGGCCACCACCGCATCTCTTAAAACTGCGTAGGTCACTGTGGCCAAACCAAATCTGCCTCTAACTTCTTGAAATAAGAGCTTGCCATACTCATTGGTGGAGATGTTCCTAATGCCCTTTGCTGATTTCATCGTCCTCAGACAAGCCCTCCTTACTCATGAGAGTCACATTGATGGTGAAGTCATTGTAGACTGTGATGCTGTTGGGGAAATCACGTCTAATCTCCCCACAAGATCTATAAGAAATCAATATAAGAATGAAAGAAAATAAAGAATAATCATACACAAACACCAGATTTCTACGTGGTTTGGTCAATTTTGCCTACGTCCACACCATTGCGGAGTTGTATTATTATTTAAGGTTACAAAAATAGTTGCAATCACTGTTTACAGCCTTAGGAAAGAGTATTTAGAGCCTATATAAAGTTTCCTAATGAAATAGTTTCCTAAACCAATTAGAATATAGAAATCCGCTGCCAAAACCCGATCCCGCCCGGCGGCGCCCGCTCAAGTGGATCACCCGGCGGGCGGCATTCCAGCAAGTCCATGACAAACTCGCCCCCCAATCTTGCCACCTTACTCGTTCGAGCGAAAATGCCTTGCCCAGACTTCTGTCCTCCTTGCGAATAGAAGCTCCACCAAAACTATCCCTGAGCTCTTGGGATTAGGCTCCACCATTCCTATCAATCTTCCACTTGGAGACTAATCACACCACTATAACACATAACATAAACCCTTCTCAAAGCAACAATCACACCCTCTGCAACGTGTCTTCAAGTCCTACGCTTGAAGACCAACTGAAGTTCCATACAACTTCAGTTTGTCAATGGTCACCGCCTTTGTCAACATGTCTGCTGGATTCTGACTCCCACTGATCTTCTCAAGAGATAGTACTCCATCATCCAAGAGAGAC
Source organism: Hydrangea macrophylla (assembly GCA_033977485.1). Lineage (NCBI taxonomy): Eukaryota > Viridiplantae > Streptophyta > Magnoliopsida > Cornales > Hydrangeaceae > Hydrangea > Hydrangea macrophylla. The sequence continues at coordinate 97,618,394 of CM066997.1, read as the reverse complement.
CGTATAAAGTGATATCTCAATTGAATGTGCTTTGTCCTCGAATGGAAAATCAAATTCTTCGTTAGATGAATAGCACTTTAACTGTCATAGTACAAAATGCTATTTCCACGTTCCTTCCCTAATTCCTTCAAGAGCACTTATAGACAAATCATCTCCTTGCTTGCCTCTGTCATGGCAACATACTTTACTTCAGTAGTGGAGAGACCTATGATCTTCTGTAATTGAGACACCCAACTGATAGCCGTGCCACCGGAAGTATAAACATACCCCGTTGTACTCTTTATGTTGTCCATATCACCCGCCAAATCCGCGTCTACATAATGTTGCAGTACCATATTTGCTCCTTTGAAACAAAGAGCCATCTTCGAAGTACCCGTCAAATACCTGAGAATCCACTTCAACACCTCCCAATTCTTCTTGCCCTGATTGCTCATGTACCTACTCACAACTCCCATTGCATGTGCAATGTCTGGACGTGTACATACCATGGCATACATGAGGCTCCCAACTGCCGAAGCGTATGGAACTCTTTCCATATACTTCCGTTCTTCGATTTTTGGGCATTGCTCCTTTGATAGCCTAAAGTGACTAGCCAAAGGAGAACCCACTGGTTTTGCATCTCTTATGCTAAACCTACTAAGCACCCTCTTCACATACTCTTCTTGTGATAGTTTCAACGTACCCGCTTCTCTATCCTTGCTAATCCTCATCCCTAGGATTTGTTTACCTTTGCCCAGATCTTTCATCGCAAAGTGTTGAGACAGCTGATTCTTCAAATTGTTTATATCTTGAATGCTTGATCCTGCTAACAACATATCATCAATATACAAGAGCAAAATGATGAGATTACTTCCATACCTCTTCACATCATAACAATGATCTGCCTGACATCTTGTGAAGCCACTTGTACCCATTAAACTATCAAACTTCTTGTACCACTGTCGAGGTGCTTGCTTCAAACCATACAAGCTTTTTACAAGGTTGCAAACCATTTTCTCTCAACCCGGTGCTTCAAACCCTAGTGGTTACTTCATGTAGATTTCTTCATCTAAATCACCATAAAGAAAAGTCGTCTTCACATCTAGCTGCTCAAGTTGTAAGTCTTCCACCGCTGCTATAATCAAAACCTCCTTGATTGTAGTTAGCTTAACAGTCGAAGAAAAAATATCGGTATAATCAATACCTTCCTTCTGCTGAAACCCTTTTACTACCAATCTCGCCTTATATCACTTGCTACCATCGTATGCTTCCTTTAACTTGTAAACCCAGTTGTTATGAAGTGCCTTCTTACCCTTGGGTAACTCAATAAGTTCCCATGTATCATTTGACATGAGTGAGTCCATCTCATCTTTCATTTCTAACTACCACTTGACCAAATCATCCACTGGTAGAGCTTCTTCACAACTTTCTGGTTCACCACAATTTGTCAATAATAAATAATACAAAGATGGAGAATGCCTCTATGTAGGTCTAGAGACTCTAGAAGACCACCTCACCGTAGAACCCGGTGTGACCGGCTCTTACCATTAAACAGTGTTTGCCGGTGTGTTCTCATCCCCAAAATCTTCAATTCCTGAGGGCTTCTCTAGGTCAACATACCCAGTCTTTCTTTTCAACTTGAGCTTCCGGGCTGCTTGACTCTGTACCCATCATATCCTTGTACATCACCTTCTCATTGAATACGACATCCTTGCATCTAATGATTTTTTTATGTTGGTCATCCCAAAATCGATACTCGAACTCATCCGTGCCATAACCAATGAAAGTGCACTTCCTCAATTTAGTGTCCAGCTTACTCCTAGCTTCAGAATCAATATACACATATGAAACACAACCAAGCACACGTAAATAAGAAAGATTTACCTCTTTCCTGCTCCAGACCTCCTCCGATAACCTCCCATCTAAAGGAACTGATGGTCCACGATTGATAAGGTGTTCAGCTGTGCTAACTGCGTCCACCCAAAACATCTTGGGCAACCCAGAATGTATCCTTATACTTCTGGCCCATTCATTTAAAGTTCTGTTCATGCGTTTGGTGATGCCATTTTGCTGCGATGTCCTTGGAATAGTCTTCTCCATCCTAATTCCATGTTTGAACAAAACTTAATGAACTCTTTTTCCTTGTACTCCCTTCCATTATCGAATCTAAGGCATTTAACCTTCAAACCTGTCTCATTCTCCACCAAGGCTTTTCACTTCTTAAAAGTGCAAAAGACATCTAATTTATTCTTTAAGAAATAAACCCATACCTTTCTAGAAGAATCATCAATGAAAGTCACATAGTACCTCGAGCCTCCAAGTGATGAAACTGTAGATGATCTCCATACATTGGTATGAACAAGCTCTAACTTCTCCGTCTTCAAACTTCTCCTAGTCTTTGAAAAACTCACCTTCCTCTTTTTCCCGAAGACACAATCTTCACAAAAGTTAATCTGTACTGATTTTAGGCTAGCTTTCCCTTTGACTGTAGAACTTTCATCCTCTTCTCGCTCATGTGTCCAAGTCTAGAGTGCCACAGATTGGACTCATTGCTCAATTCAGCAACTGATATGACATCTCTACTCCCTACGGTGATATATAGAGTGCCCTCCCTTTTACCACAAGTCAACACCATGGCTCCAATCATCATTGGAAAATGTCATAGTGCATCTGTGACGCCCCGCAAAAATAAGCGTATTTCCATTGAAAAATTAAATAAATCGCACTTGATTCTTTAAAATAAAAATACAAAATTTCTTTAAAACTCCCAGCAGGTCCATATTCTCCACGGATCTCTTATATCATCCTTAACCTTATCTCCCTTCTAGGCTTCGGTTACCGGCACTGCCTGCATCTAAAAACCATACCGGGAAGTATACAATATGACATGAATAATAAAGGCTCAAAAGGATAATGACAATCAAATACATAGAATGACATCAAATCAATTGACCAGTCTCACAACCCAACTGCTCACACTACCCAAACGCTCATACCAATAGCATCATACCAGGTTCCTCTTGATCACATAGCAAGAGACACCTCACCTCACCTCACCCGTCTCCAGTACGTCGGTCCCTGAGGCCTGTTGGACTGTTGGTAGGTGCTCCTTGCTCATGACCCTTTAGTCCCATAGCACTTAGCAATAAACACATACTCATTGATTCCAAATGAAAACACAACATAACTGCAAAAAGAGTACAAGTAGAGATAACAAAGAAATACTCCGGAGAATTTAGAAAGCATATTGTACACAACCCGGTACCTATAAATGATGTTGAGCAACTCCCAAACACTTCTCTTCTTCTTCTTCTTCTTCTTCTAACTCGAGGTGTATGTATATCTATAATTGTGTATATATATTAATAAATCTCTCTCTGTGTGACTCTTTCAAGCTCTCTATGCTAGAAGTGTAGAATGTGTGTGTTTGAGAGAGTATGTGAGTGTATAAATAGCCAAGCTTCCACTTGGAGACAATGGCCTAACAATCCACTTATTAACCACTAACTTCTAATTAATGGGTAGTTTATAAGGAATATGCAAGATGATGTAAACATAAACTAATGCACATATAACTCCACTAATATTAGTGTATAAATAACCAAACATAATGGCCTAACAATCCACTAACTTCTAATTAATTGGTAGTTTATAAGGAATATGCAAGATTACATATAACTCCACTAATATTAGTGTATAAATAACCAAACATAATGGCCTAACAATCCACTAACTTCTAATTAATTGGTAGTTTATAAGGAATATGCAAGATGATGTAAACATACACTAATGCACATATAACTCCACTAATATTAGTGTATAAATAACCAAACATAATGGCCTAACAATCCACTAACTTCTAATTAATTGGTAGTTTATAAGGAATATGCAAGATGATGTAAACATACACTAATGCACATATAGCTCCACATATTAGTGTATAAATAACTAAGCATAATGACCTAACAATCTAATTATTAAAAGAGAAAATATTAGATTTAATTTCTAATATACTTTTTCTGCTACTGTAATCCTCGTTTTCTGCCCAAACGGTGCAGAATCTGAGAAAATTGCATTAGACAAAAAGTGTGCAGAATCGAGTTTTGCTTGAGACAATGCGGGCAGAATCTTAAATTTCCTTCGTTTTCCTAACAAAAATCTGAAAACAAAATTTTGCTACTGTTAAAATTAAAAGAGAAAATATTATATTTGAAAATATTATATTTAATTTTAAATATGACTCGAAAAATCTTAACTTCCAACACGAATACCAAATCATTTAATCTCACGTAACTTTTCCCAAAAAATATATTTTTAGTTCATGACTTATAAAATTGAAAAAATGACCAAAATACCCCTGTGACCAATTTTCGCTAAAATCGCACACGAAGTCTAAATCGTCAATTTAAACATGAAAACACGGGTTACTACAATCTACCCTCCTTAATAGAGATTTCGTCCCGAAATCTAGAGATAAAAGCATTTGGTAAATAACTTCATAAATTTCTTAAAATAATGTTTAAAACAAATATAGCATATTTTGTTTTATAAAATAACAAAAATTTTTTTTTTTTTTAACCTTCTCTGACTCCTCCCAGGCGATGTGGAACTAAGTCCTACATTTCCGGCTGGGTACAGGCTCTGATACCATTTGTGACGCCCCGCAAAAATAAGCGTATTTCCATTGAAAAATTAAATAAATCGCACTTGATTCTTTAAAATAAAAATACAAAATTTCTTTAAAACTCCCAGCAGGTCCATATTCTCCACGGATCTCCTATATCATCCTTAACCTTATCTCCCTTCTAGGCTTCGGTTACCGGCACTGCCTGCATCTAAAAACCATACCGGGAAGTATACAATATGACATGAATAATAAAGGCTCAAAAGGATAATGACAATCAAATACATAGAATGACATCAAATCAATTGACCAGTCTCACAACCCAACTGCTCACACTACCCAAACGCTCATACCAATAGCATCATACCAGGTTCCTCTTGATCACATAGCAAGAGACACCTCACCTCACCTCACCCGTCTCCAGTACGTCGGTCCCTGAGGCCTGTTGGACTGTTGGTAGGTGCTCCTTGCTCATGACCCTTTAGTCCCATAGCACTTAGCAATAAACACATACTCATTGATTCCAAATGAAAACACAACATAACTGCAAAAAGAGTACAAGTAGAGATAACAAAGAAATACTCCGGAGAATTTAGAAAGCATATTGTACACAACCCGGTACCTATAAATGATGTTGAGCAACTCCCAAACACTTCTCTTCTTCTTCTTCTTCTTCTTCTAACTCGAGGTGTATGTATATCTATAATTGTGTATATATATTAATAAATCTCTCTCTGTGTGACTCTTTCAAGCTCTCTATGCTAGAAGTGTAGAATGTGTGTGTTTGAGAGAGTATGTGAGTGTATAAATAGCCAAGCTTCCACTTGGAGACAATGGCCTAACAATCCACTTATTAACCACTAACTTCTAATTAATGGGTAGTTTATAAGGAATATGCAAGATGATGTAAACATAAACTAATGCACATATAACTCCACTAATATTAGTGTATAAATAACCAAACATAATGGCCTAACAATCCACTAACTTCTAATTAATTGGTAGTTTATAAGGAATATGCAAGATTACATATAACTCCACTAATATTAGTGTATAAATAACCAAACATAATGGCCTAACAATCCACTAACTTCTAATTAATTGGTAGTTTATAAGGAATATGCAAGATGATGTAAACATACACTAATGCACATATAACTCCACTAATATTAGTGTATAAATAACCAAACATAATGGCCTAACAATCCACTAACTTCTAATTAATTGGTAGTTTATAAGGAATATGCAAGATGATGTAAACATACACTAATGCACATATAACTCCACTAATATTAGTGTATAAATAACCAAACATAATGGCCTAACAATCCACTAACTTCTAATTAATTGGTAGTTTATAAGGAATATGCAAGATGATATAAACATACACTAATGCTCCACTAATATTAGTGTATAAATAACCAAATATAATGGCCTAACAATCCACTAACTTCTAATTAATTGGTAGTTTATGCAAGATGATGTAAACATACACTAATGCACATATAACTCCACTAATATTAGTGTATAAATAACCAAACATAATGGCCTAACAATCCACTAACTTCTAATTAATTGGTAGTTTATAAGGAATATGCAAGATGATGTAAACATACACTAATGCACATATAGCTCCACATATTAGTGTATAAATAACTAAGCATAATGACCTAACAATCTAATTATTAAAATAGAAAATATTAGATTTAATTTCTAATATACTTTTTCTGCTACTGTAATCCTCGTTTTCTGCCCAAACGGTGCAGAATCTGAGAAAATTGCATTAGACGAAAAGTGTGCAGAATCAAGTTTTGCTTGAGACAGCGCGGGCAGAATCTTAAATTTCCTTCGTTTTCCTAACAAAAATTTGAAAACAAAATTCTGCTACTGTTAAAATTAAAAGAGAAAATATTAGATTTAATTTTAAATATGACTCGAAAAATCTTAACTTCCAACACGAATACCAAATCATTTAATCTCACGTAACTTTTCCCAAAAAATATATTTTTAGTCCATGACTTATAAAATTGAAAAAATGACCAAAATACCCCTGTGACCAATTTTCGCTAAAATCGCACACGAAGTCTTACGTGTTTTCATGTTTAAATTGACGATTTAGACTTCGTGTGCGATTTTAGCGAAAATTGGTCACAGGGGTATTTTGGTCATTTTTTCAATTTTATAAGTCATGGACTAAAAATATATTTTTTGGGAAAAGTTACGTGAGATTAAATGATTTGGTATTCGTGTTGGAAGTTAAGATTTTTCGAGTCATATTTAAAATTAAATCTAATATTTTCTCTTTTAATTTTAACAGTAGCAGAATTTTGTTTTCAGATTTTTGTTAGGAAAACGAAGGAAATTTAAGATTCTGCCCGCGTTGTCCCAAGAAAAACTCGATTCTGCACACTTTTCGTCTAATGTAATTTTCTCAGATTCTGCACCGTTTGGACAGAAAACGAGGATTACAGTAGCAGAGAAAGTATATTAGAAATTAAATTTAATATTTTCTCTTTTAATAATTAGATTGTTAGGCCATTATGCTTGGTTATTTATACACTAATATTAGTGGAGCTATATGTGCATTAGTGTATGTTACATCATCTTGCATAAACTACCAATTAATTAGAAGTTAGTGGATTGTTAGGCCATTATGCTTGGTTATTTATACACTAATATTAGTGGAGCTATATGTGCATTAGTGTATGTTACATCATCTTGCATAAACTACCAATTAATTAGAAGTTAGTGGATTGTTAGGCCATTATGTTTGGTTATTTATACACTAATATTAGTGGAGTTATATGTGCATTAGTGTATGTTTACATCATCTTGCATATTCTTTAGAAACTACCAATTAATTAGAAGTTAGTGGATTGTTAGGCCATTATGTTTGGTTATTTATACATTAATATTAGTGGAGTTATATGTGCATTAGTGTATGTTTACATCATCTTGCATATTCCTTATAAACTACCAATTAATTAGAAGTTAGTGGATTGTTAGGCCATTATGTTTGGTTATTTATACATTAATATTAGTGGAGTTATATGTGCATTAGTGTATGTTTACATCATCTTGCATATTCCTTATAAACTACCAATTAATTAGAAGTTAGTGGTTAATAATTAGATTGTTAGGCCATTATGTTTGGTTATTTATACACTAATATTAGTGGAGTTATATGTGCATTAGTGTATGTTTACATCATCTTGCATATTCCTTATAAACTACCCATTAATTAGAAGTTAGTGGTTAATAAGTGGATTGTTAGGTCATTGTCTCCAAGTGGAAACTTGGCTATTTATACACTCACATACTCTCTCAAACACACACATTCTACACTTCTAGCATAGAGAGCTTGAAAGAGTCACACATAGAGAGATTTATATATATATATATATACACAATTATAGATATACATACACCTCGAGTTAGAAGAAGAAGAAGAAGAAGAGAAGTGTTTGGGAGTTGCTCAACATCATTTATAGGTACCGGGTTGTGTACAATATGCTTTCTAAATTCTCCGGAGTATTTCTTTGTTATCTCTACTTGTACTCTTTTTGCAGTTATGTTGTGTTTTCATTTGAAATCAATGAGTATGTGTTTATTGCTAAGTGCTATGGGACTAAAGGGTCATGAGCAAGGAGCACCTACCAACAATCCAACAGGCCTCAGGGACCGACGTACTGGAGACGGGTGAGGTGAGGTGAGGTGTCTCTTGCTATGTGATCAAGAGGAACCTGGTATGATGCTATTGGTATGAGCGTTTGGGTAGTGTGAGCAGTTGGGTTGTGAGACTGGTCAATTGATTTGATGTCATTCTATGTATTTGATTGTCATTATCCTTTTGAGCCTTTATTATTCATGTCATATTGTATACTTCCCGGTATGGTTTTTAGATGCAGGCAGTGCCGGTAACCGAAGCCTAGAAGGGAGATAAGGTGAAGGATGATATAGGAAATCCGTGGAGAATATGGACCTGCTGGGAGTTTTAAAGAAATTTTGTATTTTTATTTTAAAGAATCAAGTGTGATTTATTTAATTTTTCAATGGAAATACACTTATTTTTGCGGGGCATCACAGCATCCCACACTAGCAAGTTGGCTCATAGAAATTAAATTCCTCTTCAAGCATGGCACATGCCTAACATCATTTAATTTCCACGTCGCTCCATTGGGTAACTTCACAGTCACCACACTCTTACCAATAATATTGCAAGGTTTATCATCCCCAAGATAAGCCCTCCCGAAGTCACCACGAATATAGTCCTTCATGACCTCCATGTTCAATATAACGTGAAAAGAGGCTCCCAAATCTACAACCCAAGATTCTGTCTGAGTATCAAGAGACAAAATAAGAGCATCTTCAACATCACTAGTCACTACATTTGTGGAATCTTGCTCCTTATTCTTCCCTTTCCCCTTATCACCCATCTTCGTGTGATAGTCTCTACTAAAATGACCCTTCTTCCTACAGTCCCAACATTTTTCATCGACGACCTTTACTTTTCCTTTAGACTTCCCCCTCCTTGATTTTGATCTTCCCCGGTTTGCATTTATCCTCGGTGCTCTCCCTCTATTATCCATATTCAATGCCGACCCAAATGACTCACCCGACTCTCTCCTCTCAATTTCTTCGCTAAGGACTAAGTCACGGACATCACCATACTTCAACATAGTGCTCTCCCGGAAGCACTGCTTACGATTGTGACAGTCCCATTCCAACTATCCGGCAAAGATGACAATAAAAGCAGAGCCCTGATCTCATCATCGAATTCAATACCAACCGAACTCGACTGTGTGGTTACAATATTGAATCATTAAAGTGATCTGCTACAAATGAACCTTCTCCCATATGTAAGGTAAAAAGACGTCGCATCAAATACACCTTATTGGAAGCGGAGGGTTTCTCATACATGTTGGACAAAGCGGTCATAAGACTCTTCGTCTTCTTCTCCTTTATAATATTAAAGGTAACATTGCGAGCCAACGTTAACCGGATCACACCTAGGGCTTGTCTGTCTAACAATGCCAAATCTTCATCCTTCATTCCTTCTGGGTTCTGTCCTGAAAGAGGAACATAGAGTTTCTTCTGATAATGATAATCCTCTATCTGTATCTTCCATCGAATGTATCGATCTTCACTTTTCCTTCTTTTACCATCGTTCTCACCTGAACTAAAAGCTCTTAAACCAGTTGTTGGGGGTATTCACGTCTAATCTCCCCATAGGATATGTAATAAATCAATGCAAGAGTGAAAGAAAATAAAGAACAATCACATACGAACACCAGATTTCTACATGGTTCTGCCAATTTTGCCTACGTCCACACCGTTGCAGAGTTGTATTATTCTTTAAGGTTTATAAAGAGAGTTAAAATCATTGTTTATAGCCTTAGGAAAGAGTAATTATAGCCTTTACAAAGTTTCCTAATGAAATAGCTTCCTAAACCAATTAGGAAATAAAAATCCGCTGCTAAAACCCGATCCTGCCTGGGTGGCGCCCGCTCGGGCGGATCACCTAGTGGGCGACATTCCAGCAAGTCCATGACAAACTCATCCCCCAATCTCGCCACCTTGCCCGTTTAGGCGGACTGCCTGGGCGGCAATGCCTTTCCTAGACTTCTGTCCTCCTTGCGAATAGAAGCTCCACCAAAACGATCCCCGAGCTCTTGGGAACCATTCCTACCAGATGCATTGAGCAGGACCATTTAGCAAAATTGTTTCACTCGTGTGGATGGATCAGAACCATTCGGTTATTGATTGTATACGTATTCATAACCCAGCCCATTGTTGACTTGGAGTGTGCCATAGATGTCGCCTATAGTGTTTTGATTTTTGTGTGCGTTTTTAATTGTCACTGAGAAATCCTCCACCTGTGGTCGTCCTTTAGCATACTATTCATTTATATTCTCTCAACCATTAGCAGCACGCCGCAAACGCCTTTATCCACCGGGTCTAAAGAAGCGTCCCTTTAAGATACCAATTATGGCGACCTTTACCTCAAAAGCTGCAAAATTATTGAAGTTGTTGAGGGCAGAAAGTCAGAAGCTATTATCTGCATCAGCACAGAGCAACGAGAAAGAGAGGGTTCCCCAGTTGCGCACGTGATTGTCAATCCATTTAGGGATTGGCATACCGGTGGTGCCATGTGTAAGGTAATAGGTTGTGAGATCATCAAATCTAAAATGATCAGTGACCGTGCCCTCACTGTGTCACTCGTGGAGGTAGCTAGTGAATTTGTAGCATCAATTAGTTCCCGACGGCCAACTCATATTCCACTCAGATCCTGTACACCAGCAGCTCTTCTGAGTTGACCGTCTGTGTCTCCGAAGTTCAGGAAGGTGGATTCGGTAATTCGATGTTGAAGTTGTTGTTGTCGTACCTTAACTCCAACCATTGGTTAGAACTCTGTATTTGGTATCCGACCATGTCACGACCCGTAGTAGATAAAATAGAGAAAATAAATTCCTTTTTAGACCCGTAGGCCATGTATGACAGTTGAAAGTCACCATATTGTCCATAAATAGAGTCTAAATATCGGAGTAATAGATCAAATGACGTATAAGGAAGTTCTAAGTCCGACATATATAATCAGAGTTTAATACTAACTTATTACAAACTTTAAGTATCTGTGGAAACACAAATAAAGTATTACAGTAGCGTAAGCCGATTACAAACGTATATTATTACAAGGTCTCTAAATCGTAAACATAAACTAACTACGCCTCAGCTTTAAGTCTTCAGCTTGCGTAGTAGTCGTCTCCAGCATAGCCTCCATCATAGTAGGCCTCTTCCTCATAGCCTCTCGCCATGTATTCTTCCCCTGTATGTTCATAACCATGACCGGCTGGACATAGAATATCTAGCAGCATAAAATGCCGTCAGCTACGAAAGTTGAGTGAATGCAAATACTAAATAAGTATCTATAGATAGGCAGTATATAAAACTGTAGTAACCCGTGTTTTCATGTTTAAATTGACGATTTAGACTTCGTGTGCGATTTTAGCGAAAATTGGTCACAGGGGTATTTTGGTCATTTTTTCAATTTTATAAGTCATGAACTAAAAATATATTTTTTTGGGAAAAGTTGCGTGAGATTAAATGATTTGGTATTCGTGTTGGAAATTAAGATTTTTCGAGTCATATTTAAAATTAAATCTAATATTTTCTCTTTTAATTTTAACAGTAGCAGAATTTTGTTTTCAGATTTTTATTAGGATAACGAAGGAAATTTAAGGTTCTGCCCGTGTTGTCTCAAGCAAAACTCGATTCTGCACACTTTTCGTCTAATGCAATTTTCTCAGATTCTGCACCGTTTGGGCAGAAAACGAGGATTACAGTAGCAGTTTTTATGAGAAAGTATATTAGAAATTAAATCTAATATTTTCTCTTTTAATAATTAGATTGTTAGGCCATTATGCTTGGTTATTTATATACTAATATTAGTGGAGTTATAGGTGCATTAGTGTATGTTTACATCATCTTGCATATTCCTTATAAACTACCAATTAATTAGAAGTTAGTGGATTGTTAGGCCATTATGTTTGGTTATTTATACACTAATATTAGTGGAGTTATATGTGCATTAGTGTATGTTTACATCATCTTGCATATTCCTTATAAACTACCAATTAATTAGAAGTTAGTGGATTGTTAGGCCATTATGTTTGGTTATTTCTACACTAATATTAGTGGAGTTATAGGTGCATTAGTGTATGTTTACATCATCTTGCATATTCCTTATAAACTATCAATTAATTAGAAGTTAGTGGTTAATAATTAGATTGTTAGGCCATTATGTTTGGTTATTTATACACTAATATTAGTGGAGTTATAGGTGCATTAGTGTATGTTTACATCATCTTGCATATTCCTTATAAACTACCCATTAATTATAAGTTAGTGGTTAATAAGTGGATTGTTAGGCCATTGTCTCCAAGTGGAAGCTTGGCTATTTATACACTCACATACTCTCTCAAACACACACATTCTACACTTCTAGCATAGAGAGCTTGAGAGAGTCACATAGAGAGAGATTTATATATATATACACAATTATAGATATACATACACCTTGAGTTAGAAGAAGAAGAAGAAGAAGAGAAGTGTTTGGGAGTTGCTCAACATCATTTATAGGTACCGGGTTGTGTACAATATGCTTTCTAAATTCTCCGGAGTATTTCTTTGTTATCTCTACTTGTACTCTTTTTGCAGTTATGTTGTGTTTTCATTTGGAATCAATGAGTATGTGTTTATTGCTAAGTGCTATGGGACTAAAGGGTCATGAGCAAGGAGCACCTACCAACAGTCCAACAGGCCTCAGGGACCGACGTACTGGAGACGGGTGAGGTGAGGTGAGGTGTCTCTTGCTATGTGATCAAGAGGAACCTGGTATGATGCTATTGGTATGAGCGTTTGGCTAGTGTGAGCAGTTGGGTTGTGAGACTGGTCAATTGATTTGATGTCGTTCTATGTATTTGATTGTCATTATCCTTTTGAGCCTTTATTATTCATGTCATATTGTATACTTCCCGGTATGGTTTTTAGATGCAGGCAGTGCCGGTAACCGAAGCCTAGAAGGGAGATAAGGTTAAGGATGATATAGGAGATCCGTGGAGAATATGGACCTGCTGGGAGTTTTAAAGAAATTTTGTATTTTTATTTTAAAGAATCAAGTGTGATTCATTTAATTTTTCAATTTAAATACGCTTATTTTTGCGGGGCGTCTCAAATGGTATCAGAGCCTGTCCCCAGCCGGAAATGTAGGACTAAGTCAAGGTTAGATAGTCTACATCGCCTGGGAGGAGTCAGAGAAGGTTGAAAAAAAAAAAAAATTTTGTTATTTTATAAAACAAAATATGCTATATTTGTTTTAAACATTATTTTAAGAAATTTACGAAGTTTTTTTTACCAAATGCTTTTATCTCTAGATTTCGGGACGAAACCTCTATTAAGGAGGGTAGATTGTAGTAACCCGTGTTTTCATGTTTAAATTGACGATTTAGACTTCGTGTGCGATTTTAGCGAAAATTGGTCACATGGGTATTTTGGTCATTTTTTCAATTTTATAAGTCATGAACTAAAAATATATTTTTTTGGGAAAAGTTGCGTGAGATTAAATGATTTGGTATTCGTGTTGGAAATTAAGATTTTTCGAGTCATATTTAAAATTAAATCTAATATTTTCTCTTTTAATTTTAACAGTAGCAGAATTTTGTTTTCAGATTTTTATTAGGATAACGAAGGAAATTTAAGGTTCTGCCCGCGTTGTCTCAAGCAAAACTCGATTCTGCACACTTTTCGTCTAATGCAATTTCTCAGATTCTGCACCGTTTGGGCAGAAAACGAGGATTACAGTAGCAGTTTTTATGAGAAAGTATATTAGAAATTAAATCTAATATTTTCTCTTTTAATAATTAGATTGTTAGGCCATTATGCTTGGTTATTTATATACTAATATTAGTGGAGTTATAGGTGCATTAGTGTATGTTTACATCATCTTGCATATTCCTTATAAACTACCAATTAATTAGAAGTTAGTGGATTGTTAGGCCATTATGTTTGGTTATTTATACACTAATATTAGTGGAGTTATATGTGCATTAGTGTATGTTTACATCATCTTGCATATTCCTTATAAACTACCAATTAATTAGAAGTTAGTGGATTGTTAGGCCATTATGTTTGGTTATTTATACACTAATATTAGTGGAGTTATAGGTGCATTAGTGTATGTTTACATCATCTTGCATATTCCTTATAAACTACCCATTAATTATAAGTTAGTGGTTAATAAGTGGATTGTTAGGCCATTGTCTCCAAGTGGAAGCTTGGCTATTTATACACTCACATACTCTCTCAAACACACACATTCTACACTTCTAGCATAGAGAGCTTGAGAGAGTCACATAGAGAGAGATTTATATATATATACACAATTATAGATATACATACACCTTGAGTTAGAAGAAGAAGAAGAAGAAGAGAAGTGTTTGGGAGTTGCTCAACATCATTTATAGGTACCGGGTTGTGTACAATATGCTTTCTAAATTCTCCGGAGTATTTCTTTGTTATCTCTACTTGTACTCTTTTTGCAGTTATGTTGTGTTTTCATTTGGAATCAATGAGTATGTGTTTATTGCTAAGTGCTATGGGACTAAAGGGTCATGAGCAAGGAGCACCTACCAACAGTCCAACAGGCCTCAGGGACCGACGTACTGGAGACGGGTGAGGTGAGGTGAGGTGTCTCTTGCTATGTGATCAAGAGGAACCTGGTATGATGCTATTGGTATGAGCGTTTGGCTAGTGTGAGCAGTTGGGTTGTGAGACTGGTCAATTGATTTGATGTCGTTCTATGTATTTGATTGTCATTATCCTTTTGAGCCTTTATTATTCATGTCATATTGTATACTTCCCGGTATGGTTTTTAGATGCAGGCAGTGCCGGTAACCGAAGCCTAGAAGGGAGATAAGGTTAAGGATGATATAGGAGATCCGTGGAGAATATGGACCTGCTGGGAGTTTTAAAGAAATTTTGTATTTTTATTTTAAAGAATCAAGTGTGATTCATTTAATTTTTCAATTTAAATACGCTTATTTTTGCGGGGCGTCACAAAAACAGCATCCTTAAAGATCATCTCATCGTTGACTTTCGTGCATGCACCAACTCAACATATAATAACGGACATCGCCCCAACAATTCACAAGGATAACATAGACTCTTAGGTCCACATTTCGCACGTAGCTTTACATCCCACATTACCCAACTCACTTCTTGAACAATCCTTTTCTATCCTGGCACGTAGCCCAATACATCATGACTTATCAAGCTCGACACGCAGTCCCAACTCTCTAACACATAACCCAGACACATAGTCCCATACCACACATCCTATCAAATCTGACACACAGTCCCAGCTTGCTAACCCACATATCAGTCCGACACGTAGTCCCAGCTTGCTAGCCAATACACCCTGATACATTCTGGATGTTCCTGCCTGACACGTAGTCCCAACTTTTTCCACTCATATGCCTGACACATAGTCCCAGCATTCTCCACACATACGCCTGACACGTAGTCCCAACCCAATACTTATGCCTGACACGTAGTCCCAGCCCAACACTTATGCCTGACACGTAATCCCAGTCCACAACACTTATAACCAGTGTAGTCTGTTTTGTCATAACGAGTGTAGTCTTTTTTGTGTTTTTAGTGGACTTGACTTCCTGGCCGGTGGCCAATGTTCATGCCTTGTGTAGTAACAATTTGCACTATATTTGACAATTTGTTCCTTCAAATTTGTTAATTTTCAATTTATACCCCATAATTTACTTTATTCAATTTATTTCGTAAATTTTTAAAAAGTGTAACAATTTGCACCCTAAGTTAATAATTTATTCAATTTGATAAAATAGAAATATGCTTTGATTGTACCAAGGACCCTAGTGGCCCAACCAAGGATCCTAGTGGCCTAATGGTATCACCTCTTCTTCCCATGTGGGAGGGGAGGGGTTCGAATATCCTCAAGGGGGAGTGAGATGGGATTTTTCCCTCCTTCACATTGTAAAACTACCCCATGTTCCTTAGTTTGAAGGTATGGGCTTTGACTGCTTAGATTGTATGTGTGCATGTGTATGGTGTGTATCCATCTAGGTAGTCGGAGATCTCAAGTTCGAAAATCACCATTGCACAGATTCCTGTAGTCCGAGACTTCGAGGATGTCTTTCGGAACATTTCAGAATTGCCACCTAGGCGAGAGATTGACTTCTGCATCGAGTTAGTGCCCGAAACTTTATCACAATCAAAGGCTCCTTATCGAATAGCACCAACGGAGATGCATTTATTGAAGAAGCAGGTACAGGAGTTAGAGAATCTCAAGTTTGTTCGACCCATCACGTTGCCTTGGGGAGCGCTAGTGCTATTTGTTAAGAAGAAGGACGGAACTCAATGACTCTATATCGACTACAGAGGACTTAACAATGTCACCATTAAGAATAAGGACCCGCTCCCTAGGATCGACGATTTATTTGATCAACTGCAAAGAGCAACAACTTTCTCAAAGATCGATCTACATTCAGGATATCACCAACTATTGGTTCGACCTAAGGATATTTTGAAGACTGCTTTCAGGATGAGGTATGAGCATTATGAATTCTTGGTCATGACTTTTTTATTAACCAATGCCCCAACAGTATTCATAGACTTAATGACTAGAGTATTTAGACCATACCTGGACCAGTCATTATTGTGTTCATAGATGATATTCTAATCTACTCGAAGACCGAGAAGAAACATGAGGAACATGTAAGGATCGCACTACAGACCCTCCGAGACAACCACTTGTATGCGAAGTTCAGTAAGTGCAAATTTTGGTTAAAGGAAAGTCAAATTTCTAGGACATGCTGTCTCACAAGATGGAATAGACGTTGACTTGTCAAAGACAGACACAGTGCTGGATTGGAATATACCAACCACCGCAACGAAAGACAGAAGTTTTCTTGGTCTAGCTGGATACTATCGGAAATTCGTGGAAGGATTCTCCAAGATCGCAGGTCTTCTTATTGGATTAACGAAGAAGGATTTGAATTTGAATGGGGTAACAAGCATGAGCGTGTTAGGGATATATATACTAAAGCCATGCTTTATGTAGTTGATTTATAATTCATTTAATAAAATCAGTTATTCCATTTTTATGAGAATCTATGTGGGCAATGTTTGTATTATATTATTTATTTAATATTATGCATGCGTGTCTCTCATTCTACATAGTAGGTGGTTTGGTGTGTAGAGTTCGGCTTACACACGGAAGATCAGATCATCAGATCTTGTAGAATGTAAGATTTTGGTTTACAGTCTTAGATGTGATTGGACACACCATCAGTAGGACTACAGCATGGTGTTGTAGTGTGTTTGTCTTAACTACAGGAAACGGTATAGTTTCAACTCACTATGCTGGTACACTTTGTGTATTAAACGGGACCGACTTGGGGTAATTATCTTTATACTGACTTATAAGATAATTAATACCTCACGGCTATTTTGAGTGCTTATGCTCTAAATCCTAAGTTAATTTGTAGAAATGAGCATTTGATATTTACACTTTGATCCCTAAGAGGGTAAGATCCTTAAATGGGTCAATATCTCATTGGATTGGGTGACAATATTGATTGTATGGTGGATATAAATTAATGATGGAATCGATGTTTCAATTTTTGGGATTGATGATATCCCCTTGACAAAGCTTATAAGTTTTGATTATGTCAAACCCTACAGGTGGATTTTGTATCCGACATATCAGATAAGTTAAGCAGAGGATCTCAAGGAATTTTAAGAGATTAAGTAAATATGATTGTCAGTAATTATATTTAATTAATGGATATCTGTAATCTTAACGTGGGGAGATAATAAGCATTTAGTAACATGGAGCTCGAAATATATTTTTGAGATAAGGGTAGGAGTGCAATTATAATTCTTTAGTGGTATGAATTATAATTTATGAAAATAGGATTCTGATTTAGTTCGAATTAGGGTTTCCTAATTCCATAAGGAAGCCTATTCCTTATTGACTTCTTATGGTCCCTATCGTAGCCTATATATATGCTGCTTTGGCTCTCTTCTCAGTTTGCATTTTTCCTTATAGAGTATTATAACTCGGAATAGAAAAGAGAGCAAAAAAGAGGGAGAGCTGAAAACAGAAAGGATTTTCGAAAGAGCCCACACTCAGTTCAATATTCTGGCAGCAGAGGAATACGGTAGAAGATCGTGAGCTATTATTGAGCCCGTGTTCTCGATTTGTCTACTACAGCAATCCGTTTTTGCAGTTCAAGGTAACCCTAGTTTCGCCCTTATAGGGTTATTATAGATTTCACGAAATGTTTTGCAGTACCAACTTATACGCACTGTCAACGGATTCTGGGAAAGCAGTTTCTTAACAGAACGCGCATTCCAGGAATTGAAGGAACGACTAAAGATTTGGAGGCATTACCTCTACGGTGAGAACTTTGACTTGTTTTCTGATCACAAGAGTCTGGGATACTTGTTCTCTCAAAGGGAATTGAACATTAGGCAGCGACGTTGGATGGTATTGTTGAAGGACTACTATTTCACGTTGCAGTGTTATCCTAGAAAAGTGCACGTAGTTGCAGATGCATTAAGTCGAAAACCCTGGAAAATAGTAGTAGCTTCTCTTATGGTCAAAGAGTGGCAAGCATTGAAAACTTTTGGCAATGATTGAGGGACATTAGGCTCAGGGTGGCCCATGTACCCCTAAAATTTTGGAAGTTACAACTTAACTTTGACATTTGAATTATGTTGACAGGTGATTATGAGTTTTGCAATTGGGAATTTGGGAACGATGTTGATAGTTGATCGTTTTTTTTAACAGCAAAAATTTTATTAAAGAGCCTCAATGGCCAAGGAAGTTACAACACCCAAAAAAAGGCTCCAAACGGAGCCTAATTGAGATCCCAAAGCAAATAACAAACCAGCCCCAAAAAATGAATTTACCAGCCCCAAATCATCCTCATAATAATGAAGGACTCAGCCCCTAGTTGATAGTTGATCGTTGAATTATTAGTTTTGCAAAATTTGTGATTTTTGATATAAGCTGCCTTCTCATAGCCCCTAGAATTTATAGCATGAGAATCACCGAGAGAGCATCACCTTCATTCTTCAACCGCCATATCAATAAAACCCAAACCAACCAAAACCTTCAAAGTCGGCCATGCATTCCACAGTCTGAGCATCATAAAAATGAAAACATTATTGAGTTTTTTTAAAAAAATGAAAACATAAGTAGGAAACATATTTGGTAGCGATGCCAATGTTAAATTTTAATTTCTAAATACTGTTTTAACACAAATATTTTGTTATAAGAATGTTATATTTTTTTAAGCATACATAAAAAATAAAAAAATAAAAAAGTCAATTTTGCCCTTATTGTTTATTAGTAGTGCATTACTCATGCTGTGATACAAACGTGGGTAGCATTATCTCCATTACTCTAGCTTCTTCAAAAAGTCTGGAGATTTAATAAAAAGAGATGACTTGGGTACAGTTAGATAGGTCCTGTGCAAACTGTCTCTAACAGTACTTTGAACAATATTTTTCAAATTTTTTTTTTCCCAAAAACTGTATAAATACTGTACAAACTGTGAGAAGCGCAATTTGCACATGACTTATCTAACAGCACCCAAGCCATCTCCAAATAAAAAAGGGGCACCTTGTACGTTTGAAGAGTAGGTAGAGTTTTGTCATGTAGTGTGGGCATATTGGTAATTTGTAAGAGTTAATTGGGATAGAAACATCAAATGCTCATTGGGTCACAACTGTTTGTTTGACTGCCAATGGGGGGAAAAGCTGCCATGCACGGAATCTGCTAATTCCAGTCAGTGACAGTTTTTCGTTTTAAAAAAAATTGGAAACGTCTTTTTTGTGTTTTCAATTTTTTTCAAAATTCTGCAAACATCTTTTAAAGGAAAAAAATAAAACTAAAATGTTACCAAACGCGCTTTCAGTTTTGGTTTTTTTTAAAAATAAAAATAAAAATAAAAATAGAAAATCGCATCGTTACCAACGAATCTTTTAACAAATTGAATAAATTATTAACTGACGGTGCAAATCGTTACACTTTTTTAAAATTTACGATATAAATTGAATAAAACTAAATTAGAGGGTATAAATTGAAAAATTAACAAAGTTGAAGCAAAAATGGTCGAAAATAGTGCAAATTGTTACTACTACACAAGGAACGAATATTGGACACCGGCCAGGGAGTTAAGTCAACTAAAAAAAAAACCACACTCGTTATGAAAAAAACAAAAAAAACAAAGGATCAAACAAAAAAATTCCACTCGTTTTTGTTTTTATAATCAATTTTCCAAGAGTATTGTTATACTTTCCAATTTTTTTTTCCCCAAAAATGTTAATTTCTCAACACATGTGGTAGTGTGTCTAGTTGATTTTGATTGGTTGATGTTGAAGTGGTCCTGCCATGGCATTAATGAAGAAGGCCTCACTACTATTTGTGCTGAGAAACACTTTTTTTAAAAAAAAATTAAGAAGCATAGCAATACCATTGTCACGACCCATCCCACTACGCGTGGAAATAGGACACGTGGCACGCCACCAAGGCTCATCCAAACATCATATAACTATACGCAGCGGAAAGAATTTTAAAACAACCCTGGGTATTTAAAACTTAGGTAACATTACCCTCTGAGTTTGTAAAATCCATTGAAATCAGAGTTATAAAAAGTTTTGGTCAAAGGAAAATACTTTCAAAAGAATCAGTTTTGAAAACAGGGGTTCAGTCGACTGTCCAGTCGACTGTACTAGGGTCCAGTCGACTGTACCTGGCAGAAACTAAAACCCTAAATCCTCAACAGAGGTCCAGTCGACTGCCCAGTCGACTGGGTTAAGCAGAACCCAAAATGCAACTTACTCAAAAGGGTTCCAGTCGACTAACATGGGGACCTAGTCGACTGCTTTTCCACTATCGGAAGCAGTAGCCAAAATCAACAGTGGTTCAGTCGACTGATGAAGGGGTTCAGTCGACTGCTTTTCTGTTATTCACTTTCAGTGTCTCAAACACACGAGATCCAGTCGACTGACCTTGGGTCCAGTCGACTGCTCCCCTGCTGGACAGCCCTATGCTGAAAATTAACAACTCATGCTTCTCAATACCAACAACAATCCCAACCATAACTGATTTTCAACATATTAAAACACAATTACAGACATTCAAGTACAGAATTACCATATTACAAAGCTAATCCAAGGATCTATTACAACGTATTATAATATACAAATCCTTACACAAGATTTTGGATTTAAAAACAAAAACATATACAAAGGTGATTCCCCGGCGTTCATCGGCCTCACTCCACATACTTCTTCTTGTCTTTCTTTTTACCTGCAATGGAGTACATCTCCACTGCTCAGCTATATGCTGAGCGTACAAGTCTAACATGTACAATATATGACAAATCATGCTTTAATCTCATAAATCATACAATAGTCCCTAGGGAGAAAAATACGCATTCATCCGGTAGCGGCAAGTCCAAGTCTTAAACCGCGATACCAATGGCAAGTCCAAGTCTATCAACCATTGTATCCACAAGTGCCATGGCAAGTCCAAGTCTATCAACCATGCACAGTAGCCGTCGCTACTAAATTCTCAAACATCGAGAAGCTTACTCCGGCATGAATTTGTATAAGACTCCCCTTTGACCCACATAGACAACTTAACGTGCTCACATAAGTTTAGACATGCTTTTCACAATTTAGCGCGTGCATAATTAACGGGCCTACAATTAACACATGAATTTCGCCCGGATCACAATTTCGTCGTCGAAATATAAAACATGTATTCCTCTATATTTCACAAGTTAGGACTTCATACCTCGTGCGATTTCCCCCAAACTTTGAAGGATCGACTAGGAGGCTAAATAATGTCGGATTTCGAATTTGAGACAATTCCTACAAGTTTATACCTGTTTTTCCCAAAAGTCTAAAATTAAGATCTTTACAAAACTTGGCCAAACACGGCCTAAGTGGTATCAAAACGGAGATCTTACCTCCACGAGTTCAAATCTGAAATCTGGAGAAAATCTGACGGACGAACGGTCGTCGATCGGCGTCGCAAAGCCCGTTGGCTCCAAATCTCCTTTCTCTCTCCTCTCTCTAGATATTTATAAAAGTTGTGGATGAGAATGAAATCTCCCCGTAAGTTTCTCAAAACTTCTCATTCACCCATGAAACTTCGCACACGTCCATTTTATAACTTTACGAGTGAGAACTATAAATTTCAAAAGTTTCAGACTAAGTTTCGTTTGGGTCCAAAATAACGTCCAAAGACTATATTCTGTGAAATCTCTACACGACCTACCTTTTTAATTAACGTATCTCTCACGTTCTCACCACAGTTCTCGAAATGATACTATCATAGCCAAATTTACCAGAATTATACTACACAGGTATAATTACTATTCACAAAATACCAGATATATCAAATAACATTTAAGTCATATAAATGTCATTTAATCGTGCCATGCAATATGAACTGCCATGTTCACGTGTCCTCACTGACACCTTACCAATGACTCACAGTCAACCTCTTCTCAATTCAATTATCAAATAACATTGATAATCCACTAAAATCTGAATATGCATATTAAAACCATGAAATTTTTGGAACGGGTGTGACAACTCTTCCCTCCAAAAAGGAAGTTTGTCCCCAAACTTTACCTCATGCGTTGAATAAGTATGGATACTCATTCCTTATGTCTTCCTCACTTTCCCATGTAGCCTCTTCCACCGTATGACTACGCCATAGCACTTTCACCATTGGAATAGTCTTGGTTCTCAAAACTTGTTCTTTGCGGTCCAAGATCTCTACAGGATGTTCAACATAAGTCAAGTCCCCCTGAATCTGCAGTGGTTCAGGTACAATGATCTTACTCGTGTTAGTCATACAACGTCTCAACATAGACACGTGAAACACATTGTACACATGTTCCAACTCGGATGACAATGCCAATCGGTAAGCTACTGGACCAACCCTCTCCAGGATCTCAAAAGGTCCTATGAATCTCGGATTTAGCTTTCCCCTCTTCCCAAATCGTATAATGCCTTTCGAAGGCGATGTTCTCAAGTATACAAAATCTCCAACTTCGAAATTCATCGGTCGTCGTTTAGAGTCTGCATAACTCTTATATCGGCTCTGAGCTACCTTGAGTCGCTCTTGAATCAACTTTACCTTCTCAGTAGTCACCTGTATTAACTCAGGTCCTAACAACTTTTTTTCTCCCACCTCAGTCCAACAAATCGGAGATCGACACTTACGGCCATACAGAGCTTCATACGGTGCCATTCCAATACTCGACTGAAATCCATTATTATAAGCAAATTCAATTAACGGCAAGTGGTGCTCCCAATCGCTCCCAAAATCTAATACACAAAGTCTCAAAATATCCTCTAGCGTCTGAATCATACGCTCTGACTGTCCATCGGTCTGAGGATGAAATGCAGTACTGAAACTCAATTTCGTACCCATAGCTTCTTGCAAACTTTCCCAAAATCTTGACGTAAAACTACTATCGCGATCGGATATAATCACAGCTGGGACTCCATGTAGCCTTACAATCTCTTTCACATACAATTCCGCTAACTTGGACGGTTTAGTCGTCTTGATCGGTAGAAAATGAGCTGACTTGGTTAATCGGTCAACTATAACCCAAATCTTGTCATTCTTGTTGGATGATCGGGGAAATCCAGAAACAAAATCCATTGTGATCTCGTCCCACTTCCATTTTGACACTGGCAATGGCTGTAGTAACCCCGCGGGTACTTGTCTCTCTGCTTTGACCTGTTGACATGCCGAACATTTAGATACAAATTTAGCGACTTCACGCTTCATACCCTTCCACCAAAAGTTTTCCCTCAGGTTTCTGTACATCTTATTACTTCCCGGGTGCACTGAATATTTCGTACTACGAGCTTCTTCTAAGAGTCGTTCCTTTATGTCTTTCACATTCGGTACACATAACCGATTTCCAAACTTCAGAATCCCTTATTCCAATACCAAACCAGATCGCTTTCCCAAAGGTATCTCGTCTCTCATTTTACACAAGTAAACATCGTGAAACTGTTCCCTCTTGATTTCATCAATAATATCTGGGTGTGCCATGATCGCCATCATTAAACCACCACTAACCTTTGGTATCACATTCAAGTCCAAACGTTCCATTTCCTTTACTAATTCCTTTTGTTGCGTTAGCTCGTCGGCTAAATTCCTCGGCGTCTTCTGGCTTAATGCATCGGCGACTACATTCGCTTTTCCCGGATGGTACTCAATCGAAAGATCGTAATCCTTCATCAATTCCAACCATCTTCGCTGTCTCATATTCAAGTCCCGTTGGGTGAAAATATATTTCAAACTCTTGTGGTCCGTGAATATCTCACACTTTTCTCCATACAAATAATGTCTCCAAATCTTCAAAGCATGAATTACTGCAGCTAATTCCAGATCATGAGTCGGATAATTAATCTCATGTGTCTTCAACTGTCTAGAAGCATAAGCAATCACTTTACCCCCTTGCATCAACACGCATCCCAACCCTTTGTGTGAAGCATCACTATAGATCACAAACCCCTCGGTTCCGGATGGTATTGTCAGAATAGGTGCTTTCGTTAGCCGTGACTTCAATTCTTGGAAACTGTCTTCACATTCCTGACTCCATTCAAAACTAACATCCTTTCTCATTAACTTTGTCATCGGTAATAAAATCTTCGAGAAATGTTCGATAAAACGGCGATAGTATCCCGCTAATCCCAAGAAACTTCGAATTTCAGATACGGAAGTCGGCCTTTGCCAATTTGATACAGCTTCTACTTTGTGAGGATCAACTGATACTCCATTCTTGTCAATCACGTGACCAAGAAAAGTAATGCTAGGTAACTAAAATTCACATTTCTTGAATTTCCCAAATAATTGTTTCTCTCGTAATCTCTAAAGTATCAACCTCAAGTGGTTCTCGTGTTCTATCTCACTAGGTGAATAGATAAGGATATCGTCAATGAATACAATCACAAAGTCGTCCAAATAATCTTTGAATACTCGATTCATAAGGTCCATGAACGCAGTTGGTGCATTAGTAACCCCAAATGGCATAACTAAGAACTCATATTGTCCATAACGCGTTCTGAAAGCTGTTTTCTCAACATCTTCGGCCTTCACTTTCAACTGATGATAACCTGATCTTAGGTCTATTTTGGAGAATACTTGTGCCCCACGAAGTTGATCAAATAAGTCATCATTTCTGGGTAGTGGATACTTGTTCTTGATTGTCAATTTGTTCAGTTCCTGATAATCCACACACATTCTCATTGAACCATCTTTCTTCTTTACAAACAACACTGGAGCTCTCCACGGCGAAATACTTGGTCGAATGAAACCCTTGTCAAGTAACTCTTGTAGTTGAACTTTCAGTTCCTTCAATTCTACTGGTGCCATTCTATACGGTGCTTTGGATACCGGCCTTGAGTCTGGTATAATCTCAATAGTGAACTCGACCTCTCTCTCAATAAGAACATCTGGTAGCTCATCAGGAAATACATCTGAATATTCTCGCACTATCAGAATGTCTTCTACTTTTAATTCAGTCGCGGAGACATCAGTCACTGAACATAGAAATCCATGACATCCCTTTTTCAATAACTTTCCCGCTCGGATAGCTGAAATCAAATACGGCGGCGATATAACCCCACTCCCTTGGAAACAAAAGCTCCCATGTACTGGTGATCGAAAATTAACCTCTTTCCGTTCACAGTCTATTGTGGCGTGGTTAAGAGCTAACCAATCCATTCCCAGTATCACATCAAAATGATTCACCCCAATTGGTATAAGGTCTACGGTCATTAACTTCTCACCTAGCTTGATCTCACAGTTCTTATATACAGTAGATGTCATTATCACTTTACTAAGTGACACAGCAATAGACAAATCATATCCTAACGGTGCCAATTTAACATTCAAATGTTCAACAAAAGCATGTGATACAAATGAATGCGTAGATCCCGAGTCAACAAGTATGCGTGCTAAGTGTGAACATACAAGCACCATACCTGAGACTACTATCTTGGAAGCAGTCATATCTCCTGGGTTCATCTGATATGCTCTTCCTTGACGTTGTTCCGTCCTTTGTCCTCCGTCATTGGATTGTCTAGGCTTCGACCCATTGGAAGCCATAGAACTAGCTCCTTGTTGAGGATACTTCCTCGGGCAATCCCTGGCTTGGTGCCCAAATACTCCACAATCATAACACTTGCCTCTCATGTCGGGTGTTGAATTAGCACTACCCCCTCCTTGGCTCCTGTTCTGGGGTTTCGTCATGAAACATCGACCTGAGTGTGGTCGATTGCAAAGTGAACACAACGGTATATTACTTGGCGTCCTCCTGAATTCACTGAAACTAGAACCAGAGCCTCTTTGAAACGGCCTCTTGAAAGATCCGCCTTGGTTCCTATCCCCACTCTCATTGCTTCGTTTTCCGTGCTGATTCTGCCTCGACCTTTCCATCCCACTCTCGGCCACTAGCGCCGTTTGTTGTACTGCTGCCACAGTCGAATGCTCGTAGGTTTCCACCCTTAAACGAATATTTTCCCTTAAACCTTCTTCGAATTTCCTTGCTCTATCTTCTTCCTCTGGTACTGATCCCTTTCCAAACCTCAACAACGCATTGTACTTGGAAGTATATTCAGTTACAGTCATATCTCCCTGCTTCAAGTTATCAAATTCTCGCTTCTTCGCATTGTAGACGGCTCGCGGAAAGAACCGCCGATTGAATTCTGCCTTGAACCCTTCCCAAGTAATCGGTGCCCCTTGATCTAGTACATTTACCCACCAGTTCTGGGCTTCACCCTTCAGTACATCACTTGCATTTTCCATCTTCTCCCTATCGGTCATCGGGATAGATCTGAAGATTTGTTCCCTCGTTAGTAAGATATACTAAAAAAAACTTTTTCACCTCGTAGACTAAGTTTTTGGGGTTTGGGGGGTCAAAATGCAAACCGTCGATCCGGTAATCACGAAACATAATTCGTACTTCCCACACATCTAAAGAACATTGTAGGAAGAAATGTAAACGGAATCGAACTCCTGGTTATCAAGATACACTGCAAAACAACTTTTTTTACCTCGAATACTATGAAAAAACTAAGTTTTTGAGGTTTGGGGGGTCAAAATAAAAACCGTCGATCCGGTAACCACGAAACTTGAGTCGCACCTCCCACACGTCTAAACAAAGTTGTAAGAAGAAACGGAACTGGAATCGGACTCCCGGTTATCAAGATACACTACAAAATAACTTTTTCTCCTAGTAGACTATGAAAAACTAAGTTTTTGGGGTTTGGGGGGTCAAAATGCAAACCGTCAATCCAAAAACCACAAAACTTAACTCGTACTTCCCACATGTCTAAAGAAAACTGCACGAAGAAACAGAACGGGAATTGGACAACCGATTATCAAGATACACTACAAAACAACTTTGTCACCTCGTAGACTAAGTTTTTGGGGTTGGGGGGATCAAAATGCAAAAAGTCAATCCGGTAACCACGAAACTTAACTCGTACCTCCCACACATCTAAAGAAAGCTGCAAAAAGAAACAGAACAAGAATCGGACTCCCGGTTGTCAAGATACACTACAAAACAACTTTTTCACCTTATAGACTAAGTTTTTGGGGTTTGGGGGGTCAAAATACAAATCGTCAATCCGATAACCACAAAACTTAACTTGTACCTCCCACACGTCTAAAGAAAGTTGCAGGAAGAAACGGAAGAGGAATCAGACTCCCGGTTATCAAGATACACTACAAAATAACTTTTTCACCTCGTAGACTATGAAAAACTACGTTTTGGGAGTTTGGGGGGTCAAAATGCAAACCGTCGATCCGATAATCACGAAACTTAACTCGCACCTCCCATACATCTGAAGAAAGTTATAGGAAGATACGGAATGGGAATCAGACTCCCGGTTATCAAGATACACTAAAAAATAACTTTTTCACCTCGTAGACTAAGTTTTTGGGGTTTGGGGGGTCAAAATACAAACCGTCGATCTGGTAACCACGAAACATAACTCGTACCTCCCATACGTCTAAAAACGTTACAGGAAAAAACAAAACCAGAATCGGACTCCCGGTTATCAAGATACACTACAAAACAACTTTTTCACCTCAAAGATTTTGAAAAACTAAGTTTTTGGGGTTTGGGGGGTCAAATTGCGAACCGTCGATCCGGTAACCACGAAACTTAACACATAGCTCCCATACGTCTGAAGAAAGTTGTCGGAAGAAACAGAATGAGAATCGGACTCCCGGTTATCAAGATACACTATAAAACAACTTTTTCACCTCGTAGACTATGAAAAACTAAGTTTTTGGTGTTTGGGGGGTCAAAATGCAAACCGTCGATTCGATAACCACGAAACATAAGTCGCACGTCCCACACATCTAAACAAAGTTGTAGGAAGAAACGGAATGGGAATCAGACTCCCGGTTATCAAGATACACTATAAAATAACTTTTTTACCTCGTAAACTATGAAAAACTAAGTTTTGGGGGTTTGGGGGGGTCAAAATGCAAACTATGGCACCCAAAAAGCGGCGCTCGTCTAAATCATTGCCACCGGTAGTTGATGATCAGAGTAGATGTTGTGGAGGTAGGCCATCGGAGTTATCTTCACCCCATGATGCCTCTGTCCACCATCACTCGGTAGGCGAGACGAGTATACCATCAGAGCCTTCTACTCCGCATACACCATCATCTGTTGGTAATGTTTATCATGTTATATATTTTGTTTTTAGCAATAATATAATGTCTAATACATACTCATTTGCTTTACAGTTATGCGGATTACATATTAGTGATTATGTCTCTCTATTTGTTTATTATAGGTTCTACCGTGAGTGGTCGTGGGCCCACTAGAGGTTATAAGGGGCTAGATAAGCTGATACAAATTCAAGGCTAAAAGTTAACGGTTGACCTAGACCCTGTTTTGGGTAAACCAACCGATGAAGTTCAGTCTGCCAAGCTCTCTAATGAGATTGGTGTTCTTACGAGGGAGAACATTGCAAAGAAATACAATAAATGGAGTGAAGCGCCTGAAACAGATCAAGAGGAGTTGTTCACCCGCTTGAAAGTATATTAAATAGTGTTTGTTATTAAAACATTACATATAGATATTTGACAATAATATGTTTTTTTTTATTTTACATGTTTGAATTTTTTTATTAACTTGCAGATGAGGATTGATGTGGATACATCTACACCTTATGCTAAGCGAAATTGCACTGAGCTCACAATGGCACGCAGGAGGGGCAGCAACTACGAGTTGCAAAAGTTATTTTAGAACGGGAATCGAATTAGAGATTTCTTGGAGAGTTAGATATTTCTTGGCATATTCCTAATCTAATCAAATACCCAAAGAGCCCTTTTTAGGCACTAGCCTCCCATGTGCTTTGAAGATGCTCTAGAATGTTCCTTTATTCTACCCAACTTAAATGTCTTTCAAGTTTCTTGGAATTACATAGAAAATGCCATAGATAGTTAGAGATGTTATAGAATATTCCTAGCCCACCCCAAATTGACCTACCTACCCTTATCTTAGCCACCAAGGGAATCAAATTCTACAAAAGCTCATTTCTCTCATTAGGGTAAAGGGGGGGATACTTGAATTGTATAGAGAAATATATTGGGAAAACTTTAGAGGAGGAAAAGATAGAGAGAGAAACTATACCAATTTTCTACCAAAATTCCACCAAAACTCTATCCAACCATTAAATCACCATTGAAGGAGCTTGAAGGTTGAGGAAAAAGAAGAGGAAAAGCTTGAGGAATTCAACATCTCTACAAATTTTGAGAAGATCTAGTGGTAAAACCTTCAAATCTATCTTCATATATAATAATTTTAATCACAATTCATAGTTTTGACTAGGATCTTTACATATTTTCAAAAAGTCTCTTCCTACCTCTTTTCATCACACACCATTAGAATTGTGATTGAATTTTCATTTGTTTTCTTCATTGATTTGGATCTAAAATAAGTTTTGGATTTAAGATCAAATAAATTCTAAGGTGGAACTTAGTTTGGATCATCAACAAAGTTTTGATTTCATCTCTTCTTTGTTTGTATTTTACTCGTGGGATTTGTGAGATCTTCAATATATCATTTGATTCCCATGAGCTTGATCCTTTAATTCTCAATAATCTTATGATTTATATGGGAAATAAAGTGGATCATAGTTATATCCATACATAATTAGTGGATCCAACTCTTGATTTATGATTTGGACCCCCTAATTTAAAGTCTCATGGAATCCTCTTCATATCTCTTGTAGTTTTATATGGATTGGTCTCCAAGGATCATTAATTTTGGAGGAGACTTGTCACGCCCCGAAAACCGAAGCGCGAGGAAAGGGGAAAGATAGAGAGAAAAGAAGTAAAACCCAACCACAAATGAGGAAGCGACTTTAGAAACCCACGGGGATTCCTACAAGGATGGCTTAATAATACGTAAATCCAAAATGGACTTACAAGTCAACGAATCAAACGAAGGTAAAAGCATTTGAACATTTGATTAAAAGGCCATCCGAACAAGCACTAGTTCAAGGAATACAAAAAAAAATGATAAAGGACCATTTTTGGGTAATTGCTGAATTTTAAAACATCCGTAAGTAACTGTATCTTTGAAATGTTCACATTTGGCCCGCGTTGGTCCATGTAAAATGCAATTTTGCAATTCCTCACCGTTTGGACAGAAAATTGAAATAACAGTAGCAGTTTTTTTTTTGACAGCAAGTTTGACAGCTTTGTGACAGCTTTTTGAAATGTCCCCAACGATGCTAAATTCTCAAGTTTAAACATCAATACATGACTAGACAAGTCCTAAACAACATACAACACGAGTCTAGAGCAAACGGAACTTCATGTACTCGAAATTTATTAAAAACAAGAAGTGAAAGAGATAAAGAGAGGAAAAAGGGGAGGGGGAGAGATTAGGAGAGAGATATAGGGAGAGATAGGGAGAGAGACAGAGAGAATGTATTCTAAACACACACACACACACACACACGTGTATTTTTACATTTGGAAACATTTTAAATATATATATATATACATAATTCCAACATAAGTAAAAGGAAAGAATATTTGAGAAAGGGAAAGAGATCAAAGAGTGGGATGAAAAGAAAGAGAATGGGAGAGATTTAGAACGTTTAAATGTTTGAAACCTTGTTGGAACTAAAAGAGGGGTTTGATCCGGCAAGGACCCAACTATAAAATGAACTAAACTACAACAAATGAACTCTCATAAAAGCAACCACCCAAACCAATCCGGGCAAGGATCCAAACAAACAACGGACATGTAAATCAAAAAGACAAGAACTGAAAGAGATTCAACGACCTCGGAAAGTAAATACATCATCATAAAGTGAGTTTAACAATTGAAAGAAATAACTATGAGAGCAAGGGCTAACACTCGTCCACCAAAATACAACAAGGCTTCCCCAAAAGACTAAATTTCACATGAAAAATATCCATATACACAACTAAGCATGAGTCTTCAAAATAGAACAAAATGCATCATAGTTCACGCGTCGGGTCACATATGCCCTTTGCCCTTATCAAGCTCACCTGAAAAATGTTTTGTCGTTTTTATGAGAATGACGGCTCGTAAAAAACATTGTAACAAGTCTATATGTTATCCGTGACTAAAATGAAATGAGGTGCAATGCATCGCCACCACGGCTACAATGAAATGATTAGAGCCTCACGGCTATGCGTGATATATGCACATCTCTCTCGTTACCGGACTATGAGCCACCCACGCATGGAATATAGTTTGGAGTTTGAATGTTTCTAAGGGTCATTCTCCCTGTCTCACATCACAACCCACGTCCGGATTTTCTTAAATCAAATTCCCTCACATGGGGTTTTTCTCTCTTTTTCAAACAAAACATTTATGTCGTGATACATGAATGCTTGCCGATTAGGCTTCAATGCACGTGATGCTAACAATGACATTAAGGATGATTCACCATAATACATTAGGCAATAATTCTATTCTATTAAACATGATATCAAGAGCTTCAAAGAATGTAATTAAATTTCATAATTAAACATTCCTATCAAGGATTTCTAAAACTAACGCCCTAGCATGTGTTTACACATAAAGGAAGCATCCTAAGCACATCTAGCATCACATAATCAAGTATAGTACAACCAAAGCATGTAAATTCACAATTAGGCATATAACCCTAAATTTACAACTTTGGGGAAAACCTAATGCATGTGTCTAAATTATTCTCATAACATCATATTAATTACATTTAACACCCCAAAATCACGACTAGTACAACCAAAGCATATAATCCACATTTAGGCAAAATAATCCAATATTGAAACTTTAGGAGAAATCCTAATACATGTGTCTAAGTCATTCTCTTTGCATGTTAATGAACACAAATCACCTTAGACAAGCATAACATATGGAAAAGCAACAATGTAAATCTACCTCAGTGAAGATTTTTCAAAATAAATGGAAATCACCCAAAAGTTGAGAATGAACCAAGGGACTCCAAATGGCTCCAAGAAGATGAAAAGAGAGGTCCTTGGGAGCTCAAGAACTCACTGCATCTAGTAATTTTTCAATAGACCTCCATGGTTGTAAATGAGAAGTTTGGAAGCTCTAGGTAATTTGGGTAAACCATGCTAATGGCCACCAAAATGAAATTCGTTGGTATCACTAGAAAGCTCATGAAATTCTAAGACTATTTTGTTAAATAGCAAAACTCACAAAAATCACTCTTTAATGGCCTATTTGAGCTTGAAGGTGAGGGGTTATGGAGGTTTTTGTGTGTACCCAACTATACATATAGATATAGAAGAAGAATGAGAAGAAGAGAGAGAAAGAAAAGAAAAAAAATGAAAATGAGGAGAGAGAGAAGGGGATGGCCGGCCATTTAGGGGGTGTAGTGGGGCCCACCAAATTTTTTTTGTCTTTTGTTTTGTATTTAAGATGTAAAGGTGTAATGCATGTGTGTGTGTGTGTGGTCTACTACTACACACCCAATTTAAAATATGTACCCACTTTAACATCAAGTTAATAAAAAAATATAACCATAATAATAATTTTAATAATAATAAAATATAATAAAATAAGATAAGAAAAGAAAGTAAATAAATAAATATAATGACACAAGTTAATATAAATTTAAATACTACACCAAAAATTTAACAGGCTCGCACATAAGCATTTAAACACAGTTTTACCCTTAAAAAATTAAGTTATGACAAGACTTGAATAAAATTAAGTCCATATTTCTCAAGGATCATCAACTTGAGAGAGGAATTAGATGTCTATTTTCATGACTTAGAGGTCAACATTGGTGCAGTGAATTAATGAACCCACTGTGATCAACGATTTTTAATTAAATCATGGTCCATAGGAATTGAATGAGACCAATTGGAGAGTGCTCGTAACCTATATATGTATTACTACATTTTTTGTTTTGATGAGATTTTATACTTAGGATGGTTTGGTCTTATGATTTATGAACTAATCACTCTCTGTCCAAAATTCCAGAACAGTAAGTTCGTTTTAAAATAAGTAAATCAGATCCTTAATCAAGCTTCCTTGACTTCAAATAAATTTTTATAGGAAGTTAAATATGTTACCAAGATCCCCTAAAAAGAATGAAGTCATTCGGATTTGTGTGCTATTTTTAGAAAATCATACAAGAATTCTGGACAGAGAGTTATAAATTTCTGAGTGATGTCTAGTTTTTGCCCAATTTCCAGAGATTTAACCGTTGGATCTTCGAATTTCTTTTTGGGTTAGAAACTAGACTTGTAGAGTCATAACATACTAAAAAATCATTAAGATCAAACAGTTGAAAGTATAACTTTTCTATTTTCTAAATTCAGGTTTCTTCTCTGTAAATTCTGAAACTCTGTCACAGTTTGAATAAATTTTGTAAATGATGACCTAAATGACTCTTTCATGACCTAGGATTCAAACTATGTCCTAATAATGATTATTTGGACTTAAATCCAGAGGCCAAATGATCCCAATCAATGAATAATTCATAACACATTCTTATTCATGTCCATGCATTCATTTATGTATGTTAGTACTTGTAATTAGGACTCATTCTTGGTTTAAGTTGCATCTAGTTGAACTTAGTTGAATATAATTATAGGTTCCTTATGATCAAGTTGGGACTATACCATCTCTATATGGACATTACATTGGCTCCTAGTTGAGACTTGTATATCTATGGAGATGTTGTATCTCCAACTAATTAGAAGGAATTCATAATTATATCAACTCTTTTTATGCTTAGTGGATTTAAGCTAGAAATTTAAGCATGTTATTTAGGACTCTAAAATATATCTTGTTCAAAGCATGTGGACTAACCCTTTGTCTTGTAGAGCTATCGAGGTACGATTTCTCAACCCCTCTCTAGTTTATTTTATTCTTTGATTTTAATTGATTTTCGACTCCATGTGCGACACCTTAGAAATAGGTCTTGCTTTATTTGCATACATAAACTAGAGACCATTTCTTAGGTTTTATTTTTATTTGTATACATTGCACGGTTATTATTCACGGCTGGAACCTGGGTAAGTTCTCTAGTTCCCTATTTTGCACATCATCTTGCTTGTTACTTGAATTATGTGGTTTATGAATGATATTTTATCGTTAGCAATCTTACACCCTTTTAGACATGCTTTTTGTAAAGTATGTATATATATATGTATTAGTTGAGGGCATGCTTAGATTAATAATTCAATTAAAAAGGATATTGAGTAGAGGCCTATCATGAGATAGGATGACAAGGGGTGTTTTAGTCCGACGGGCTCCTTCCCCTCTCATTTCATAATCCCCGGATCTAGAAATCTCTAGTTTCCAAAAGATCAGTTTACTTTTAAAATGGTTTCTTAATTTTTCTTTAAAAAATTAAGTGGTGACTCGTTTTTGAATTTGAAATTTGAAAAAGTTTTAGAAAAACGTGGCTAAACTGCGATACCCACAATCTGGCGACTCCACTGGGGATCGAACCCAGAATCTCTGGTTTCGCAGACCAGAATTTATTATTTTCGGTTCACTCGAGGATTAGACTTGAAAGCATTCTTTTAATTCAATTAATTAATTTTTGTGTGCCTGTTGCATTGTACTTGCATGTCTAGGCAGTCGATTGCACGGAGCTATGATCTTGGAGGCTCGGGGCAACCCGGTCGATCAAGCCATCATGGGACTGTGTGATCACCCTTGATCTCGTACCATGTTTTGGTATATGAAGCATCCTATCGGGTGTGTGTCAATGGTCCCTTATTTTGACCAAAACCTGGCCTTTACATAATAACTTCTATAGAACCTTTCATAGGAAATCAATTCTCGATTAGGATTATGTGCTAGGGAGTTTGTATGCCCAGAAGGGATTATTTGAGATGATGATGATGCTTGCTTGATGTAGGATGTATAATCATTTAATCACCTTTTAGCAATTCCTTCTCATGTGCCACGACATTTGGGAACATACTGAATCTTAATTGTAAGATTACATCTCTTATATCTTGTTAGCTAAGCATCATTGACCTTTTATGCATCCGAATTCATGAAGAGTGTGGCAATAATCCGATCATGTGATCCTCCTACCCAAAGAATTTTAAATACGTCTTTGAAAGCAAACAGATTTTTGTCATCTTTATTCTAAAGTATCAATTACTCTTTCAAAAATCTTTGGAGTTAAATTTTTGATTAAAATCCCAAGTCAACCATTGTTGAAGTATATTTTCACATTCTCATCTACGAAGGAAGAACCCAAAATTATTGGGGGTTTATTTTTGAAAAATTTCGCCAACTGAAGAAATGTTTTTTTTTAAATACCTTTTGTTGAAAGATCTTTTCACATCCCCATTTTTCAAAAAAAAATCCAGAATGTTTGGGGATTGTTTTCAAAAGGATCATATCACCCAAGAAATACTTTTCAAGTGAATTTCAAAATTTTCCAAAAATATCCAAGCTTGGAAAAGGTAGAAAGGATCACAATGAAAGGAGAAGTTGGCGCACTTGACATGGGTGGGGATTTTATGTGCTTATGTGCTTATGTGTTAAGATTAGAATTTTCCTTTCTTTTGCATATAGAATAGGCACACACACACGTGCATTTCATTCGTGTGCCATATGTGCGATGCATGCATCCAGTTGCATCAAATCATCAAAGCATGAAAATTTTTATCACATTAACCAATATCATTTCATACATGTAGCATACAAATCCACAACATCTTCTTTCCAATCAAGATCAAAATAATTCCTCAAAATTCCTTGCCTCCTGAAAATCAATTCTGTATACGGGCCTTTTCATGTCGTGGACCTGTAGAAAGAGTGGAACAACCAGATCCCCTAGTGAGGACACTTCTAACCTTCTTGGTGTAGACACCCCATTTTGTCGGCTATCAGATTTAGGAGACCCATAGTTTGGTGGTTCACAATGATCGTAAATAAACTCAAAAGGATTCTCGGAAGTCAATTCTATCTCTCAGAATGCTCAGAATGACCAAAATGCCCCTGAAAGCCCGAAAACTCCCAGATTTGGTCCCAAAGTTCTGAAAACATGCTATGTCGTAAGAAAAGCGATAAAATGAGTTTTTAAGAGAAATCGGGTGAAATCGTCAGCTCCCATAGACCCCCGGAAGTCCCGGAAGCTCCCGGAAAGTCCCCGTTGACCGGTTTGACCAAGGTTTGACTAGGTTTGACCAAGGTTTGACCAGGTTTGACTAAGTTTGACCAAGTTTGACCAAAATCGTCCGAATTCACCAGAATCATTTTAAATCATAAAAAAAGTGTTAAAACAAGTTCCAAAAGAAAATCGAGCGAAAACATCAACTCCCGGGAACTCCCGGAGGTTTCCAGAACTTCCCGGGAATCCCAGGTTTGACCAGTTTGACCAAATTTGACTTTGGAACCGGGGCGTCGAAACAATTTTTAAATATTTTTCATGGATACTAGAGGTCAATAGCTTTCCAACGGTATATCGCACATAATTTTTGGATTTAAAACGAATTTATTATGAATTTTCAAAGGCAAAAAAGGCGATCAAATCGACTTTTATCGCGAATACCGCAAAACTTTTCAAAGTGACCTATTCCCGAACTATTTTTTTATGTAAATTAGACTCCATTACCTTTCCAACGGTATATCACAACCTCAATTTGGAGTTCGTATGCATTTTCTGTGAATTTCGGACAAAATAGGGCCTTTTCGCGAATACCGGAACATCAGGGGGCCTAAACAGCATTATCTGGACGGGGGAGGAGCAGTGCCGCCATGGCACTCCCCTCCAGAGCAGTGTATTTTTGTAAATAGTTTTGTGGTCCCATTTTGATTAATTAAAAGCCAAAACGACATAGTTTTATGATTTCAGATATTTGGAGCCAATGGGAATACTTTCTAAATCCCAAAACCACCCCAAGTTGGCCTATATAAACACCCCATTACTCTTCATTTTGGGGGAGTCAAATAGAAGTTTAGAGAAAGTTGGGAGAGAAAGTTGTAGAGATAAGGTTAGAATAGAGAAGAAGCTTCCTTCTTTGATTTTTCAAAACAAAAGTGAGTTCTAAACTTTGTTTTTACTTCATTACTCCCATTTACTTCAACATTCAATACTCCTAACCACCATTTTAGTGAGCATTCAAGAGAGTGGAAGCTTTCTTCCATGTCTAGTGTCATTACATATGAGTGAAACACCAATCTACAAGTCTCATGCTTCATGAATATCACCTATTGATCATCATCTACTTGCTTGTTTATTTATTGTTCATCTCTCCTTATCTCATTTCTTTTTGATTTTCTTTATTTACTTACTAGTTCATCATCATCTAAGTGATGACATGAAGTTTGGGGTGAGTGAATCCTTATGGATAGTAGCTCTTGACCTCAAAAACATGTTTGATAGATGATGATCATAACCTCAATACTTTCAAGGTATTCTTGAAATGTATTGAAGTTATGTTCAAAAAATAAAAATAAATCTCTCCAACACTCTTGGAGGTTCTTGATGATGAGTTTGATGTTGGCATCTTAAGTGGCTATAATCCTCATTGAGTATTAAAAATATGTTTTCAAAACATCTATTTCAAAACCCCTCTCAATCCTTCTCATTTTGGTTTTAAGAAACAAAACCTTGTTTTCCCCAAAATCTTCAAAATAATGAGTCAAAACAGTGAGTGAGTTGAGTTCAAAGATTTCTCTAGAACTCAATACTCAACATATGGAAGCAAAGCCACTTGGAAAGTCTTCCTAACCCATTGGAGAACACCCATGATTTTTGGTTTGACTTGGAAGTACATGGAAATGGTCCATTTGGACCCAAACATTCCTTCCAGACATTCTATTTTTGCTGTCACAGCAGCTAGGTCCACTTCCAACCTCTTTTTTCAGAAATCTTTTCCAAAAGGGGTGGTCCTAACTTATTTTTCCATTAAACTTCAATGTCTTAGGAAACGTTCTGTATAAAATAGGCCTCTAGATCATTAGTTTTCATTTTCTAAGATTTTTCAACATTTCAGTCGACAGTACGGACTCTGTTTCTGAGTGACCTTCATTGTTTATATGATTTCTCTCAATCTGTGATAGCTATTCAAGATTGGCCTTTTGGTTTGTGTTCTAGACACAATAAGGAACATCTCCATAAAAAATAATACATTGAAAACATTCCTAACCCCTCTTTTCAAATTCCAAAAGATCATGCTACTGTTCTGTCCACTATTCACAGCAAGCATATTTCAACTTTCATTCTTTGATTTGATGCTCATATGCATTCCAAATTAGTTCATATCTTAGGAAGTAGTTCATACTACATTTGTACATATCCCATGTTGATTTCATTCATCCATTCATACACATTTTAGACTTCTAAGTCATTCTAGGAATCTATGAACACAAAGCACACTACAACATTGGCACATTTTAGATACATGCATTGCATTCATGCAAGATTTGGGGTTTTGTAACTCCTAATCTAAGAAGATTATAAGGAATGATCACGATCACGCGTTCATGCTTTCCCCCGATCTAATCATCCTTTCTCATCTATCCCGGGGATTGAGAGGTCTTCTTTTCTCAAAGAATAACATGCATCATTTTAGCTTGTTAAGCATATTTTATTTTCTTTGATTTATTTGTTTCAAGAACAATTCATGCCCCCTTTAGATTAGGAAACTTGATTAATTGATATATGATTAGACGATTTTTCCTAGGTTTATTTGTGTGATTTTCACTTTACATTGTATGATATTTGACTTAGATTTTATGAATGATATCCTATCTTTTGATTTTCAATTTCAAGATTCTTATGTGATGTAATATACTATCATAGTATTAATTGCTGAACCAAACATAGTATAAGATGATTATTTGGATGCTAATTGAGGCCCGTCGAGAGACGGGACGAGTTGAGGGTATTTTAGTCGTGACAAAGGCTCCTTCCTCTCTCGTACCAAAACCCCGAGCCAAGTTCTTTGGTTATGAAGGGCCGGTGCCCTTTATCCATTTGGGTGAGTCAAAAATTAGGTTTCTTGGTTCCTTAAAAACCAAGTGGCGACTCTGTATCTGTTTTCAATAGACCTTTTCTCTTTCCTTGATTCAAATTCCAAACAAGTTTCGAAAACATAACGAAGCAGTGGAATCCTGGTATCCACAATCTGGCGACTCTGCTGGGGATTTTTTATTTTAAAACAAAATAATACAGAGGTTTGACTCATAAGAAGCATCCTTAAAATCATCTTTTTACTGTGTTTGGTTCACCGTATTGCACTCTTGCATTTTCCCCTCCGACTGTGTCTGAAACGCGGCGCTGACATTGTTCAGGTCTTGCTGTGCCAGGGCACAAGTCACCGTTGATACTGTACCTTCCAAGGTATATCAAAAAGAGTAAAAACCTCCGTACTGTCTCCCTGACGGTATATCGGAACTCTCGTCAACGGACCCTTTTTGACTAAACCCAGCCTTTGCATATAGATTCCTGTAGAACCTTTCATAGGACTGTTCATTTATCTTTTCAGATAGGACAACGTGATATAACTGCTGTATGCCCTGATGGGATTACCTGGGCGGTGTAGACGCTTATGTGGCATAGAACAGGACCGCTTTCTTATGATTCCCAAGGCAATCACTCACATGTGATTTCATTGAGTTGACCTGCCTAGGCACCATGACAAGGATGTCTGCTTCATGCTCACAAAGATATACACCGCAAACCTTGTTTATCGGTCCTAAGACGTAGGAGTATGAAAACCTGCTAGACAGCTTGATCACTATCACCACATATTGACCAGTTTCCCCCAGAAACTCTGTCCAGATATCCCAGATATAACCATATTGACCAGTTTCCCCCAGAAACTCTGTCCAGATATCCCAGATATAACCATATTGACCAGTTTCCCCCAGAAACTCTGTCCAGATATCCCAGATATAACCATATTGACCAGTTTCCCCCAGAAACTCTGTCTAGATATCCCAGATATAACCATATTGACCAGTTTCCCCCAGAAACTCTGTCCAGATATCCCAGATATAACCATATTGACCGGTTTCCCCCAGAAACTCTGTCCAGATATCCCAGATATAACCATATTGACCGGTTTCCCCCAGAAACTCTGTCCAGATATCCCAGATATAACCATATTGACCGGTTTCCCCCAGAAACTCTGTCCAGATATCCCAGATATAACCATATTGACCAGTTTGCCCCAGAAACTCTGTCCAGATATCCCAGATATAACCATATTGACCGGTTTCCCCCAGAAACTCTGTCCAGATATAACCATATTGACCGGTTTCCCCCAGAAACTCTGTCCAGATATCCCAGATATAACCATATTGACCGGTTTCCCCTAGAAACTCTGTCCAGATATCCCAGATATAACCATATTGACCGGTTTCCCCCAGAAACTCTGTCCAGATATCCCAGATATAACCATATTGACCAGTTTTCCCCAGAAACTCTGTCCAAAATTACCTGAAGTATCCCTGTTATCCCTGTTATCCCTTGGTGATCACACTGGAAAGTAAGGTTAGCACACTCTGTATGGCTAGGACCTTATTTGTTTAGCTGCTATCTGTTAGAAATAGAAGCATCATATAGATTAGGACTTACATCCGCATGCTTGTCTCATTTGCATGCACCATTCCCCATCAATCTGCACGCACTGTTTCGAGTCAGTCCACATCACTGTCTTTGTCTGTCTAAAGTCACCACTGTCGAGATCTAATCTGGTCCTCTCGAAATCTGTCAGGTCAGCATAGATTCCCAAGGTCAGCAGTCAGGGTCCTCTTCGTGGGTCAGGAGTTCGGATAATCGATTGATTAGAATCAGCCCGACAGCTTACTTCAGCATGAATAGGGAAGAGTTGGAAAACAAGGTTACTGAATTGGGAGCGACCATAAGCCAGCAGTCCGACAGCCTAGCCTAAGTTCTGAAGTTCATGGAAGAACTGAAGCAGCGGCAGCCGCAACCTCCGCCCGGGTTTCCACCAACGGAGTTTGAACCACCCCCCGAGAATAATGGGGAAGAAGACTGGTTTCAAGGGGTTCCACCGTTCGCGTACGAGAAAAAGCTCCAAGAGAAAATTGACAAGGTCGACAAGCTAGAAAGCGTACTGAAAAAAAACAAGGGGGTCGATGACTACATGCTAGACCTGGAAGGCCTTTTCGAGCCTGTCAAGCTGAAATTGCCAGAGAATTTCAAGATGCCTGCCATCGACCGATTTGACGGAACTGGGAATCCAAAAAGTCATGTGAAGCTATGTATGAGTATCTTCCAGTCCATGGGTTGTGCCCACGAACACATTGCGATGTTGTTCCCGCAAACTCTTGCAAAGTTTGCACTATCGTGGTTCCTAACCTTGGAAGCCTCCAAAACCCGGGCCTGGGAAGACAGCGTTCGAGTCTTCGTTGATCATTACTCCTACAATCAAGAGATGGATGTCACCATCAGGGACTTGGAAACAACCCGGAAAAACAACAATGAGTCCTTCGCTGCATTTCTGAGCAGATGGAGGAACAAGGTAGCCCAAATGACCCACCGGTAAATCGAAAAAGAACAGGTAAGGATGCTCATCCGGAATCTGCAGCCCCTCTACCATGAGAAATTATTTTACCAGTCCATCTCCACCTTTGAGGTATTGTTTGAAGTCGGAACCCGGATTGAAGACGCTATCAGAGAAGGAAAGATAAAAAAAGAAGAGCTCCCGAGTCAGCCCAGAAGGCCTAACTACTCCTGGAATCCCCCGGATGTCAATGCCCTTAGCAGCCAACCCATGGCATACCCTCTTAGGCCGTACCAACCCTCCAGCCA
Organism: Hydrangea macrophylla; assembly: GCA_033977485.1. NCBI lineage: Eukaryota > Viridiplantae > Streptophyta > Magnoliopsida > Cornales > Hydrangeaceae > Hydrangea > Hydrangea macrophylla. The sequence continues at coordinate 97,575,868 of CM066997.1, read as the reverse complement.
GGTAAACCCCTCCAATCGCCCCTTCCAGAAAAAGCCCCCTCGCAACTTCGCCAAGTTAGAAATCTCTCTCTCCTCAGCTTTAGACCGCCTCCTCAAAAAGGGCCATCTCCAATTACTTCAACCCCGAAACACCCCCCTCCTGCCAAACTGCGATATGTCCAAGCGGTGTACCTACCACCAAGCCCCGGGCCACAACACTAATGATTGCGTGCGCCTTCGCCATGACATTCAAGACCTTATTGACCAGAACATCATCGAGCCACCACCAAAGCAGCCCCATGTCACCCAAAATCCTCTACCAAACCACCAAAATGTCAACCTCGTTGAGTCCAACCCCGTACCCTTCAACCCTACTACTTATATCACCCCCTTAGGACAACCCTTGCCTTTCATTGACATCCCGGATTCTGTGGGTATCTATCTGATCGAAGGGGAGAGTGATGAGTGGCAGCAATAGCTAGACGATGAGCAAGACTTGTTCTTTCTGGAAGAGCACGATCTGGGGGCGGTAGATCTCAAATAGTATGATCCCAATGATGAAAGTGATGCCTCTATCTGGGACGAGCCGGAGAAACCATATGTGGGAACGGATTGTGATTGGTTCAAAAAGGATGAGACTGTAGAAGGGCCTACTCCTGCTGAAATTGATCATCTGATCAGGTCAGGCCGTCACTACCAGCCTCTGCAGCCTACTACTGAAGCCGTCGAGAAGGGTCCAGTTAAAGACAAGGGGAAGGGTAAGATGGATGAGGTCATCGAAGAGGACAACGAATTGATAAAGCAGCTAAAGAAGACTCAAGCACATCTCTCGATGTGGGACATCATGGTGACGTCCTATAAGCATAGGCAAGCCGTGTTGAATGCTTTGGCTGGAATTGAAATCCCTATCGACACTGCACCGGAGGATATGGTGGCCTTCTTGGGCGCACTTGCCCCCGACCCAATCATTACCTTTTCCGATGAGGACCTGTCGCCAGAAGGATCCGCACATAACAAGGCATTGTATATCACCGTGGGATGTAAAGGACAACAGGTGCCGTTCTGTCTAGTCGATATGGGCTCGGCCTTAAATGTCTGTGCCCTCAGGACTGCCACCGCCTTAGGAGTCAATGTTCTTGACATCACACCATCTGTGCAATCTGTGAGGGCCTATGACAACACCAGGAGAAATGTGATGGGAACCGTTTCTCTCCAAATCCGGGTAGGATCTTTGGTAAGCACCGAAGTCTTTCAGGTCATGGACATACCTGCCTCTTTTAACTTGCTGATCGGAAGACCCTGGTTGCATATCAACAAAGCCGTATCGTCCACCGTGCATCAAATGATCAAGTACATCCATGAGAAGGAAGTGAAAATCATCCTCGGTAATAGTTGGGGTAGTGAAGCTTTCCCGAACTACGCTCCCGTCTTTGAAATCCAAATACCTGAGTTAGAAGAAGGAGAAATTGGGGGATTCTTCATGGAAGAAGTCCACATGATCAATGATGAAGATAGGTTCCCTGAGGTCCACTCTGCGGTTGTCAACATCGTTCGCAAAATGAACTACTTCCCCGGAATGAGATTGGGCCGACGCCAGCAAGGGATTCGAGAGTTCCCTCAGATCAAAGGACAGCAAGGTACTTTTGGGCTGGGGTACAAGCCCACTGAAGAAGACATCGAGCTACAGAGGCCATGGAAGAAAAGGGTAAGGGGTCTCCCACCATACCGAAAGACCTTGAATGGACAATTCGTCAAAGAGGGGGATGACTTCCCTTACTTCGGGTTCCCCGAACCCTGGATTCATCAAATCACTAGGAAAAGGCACCCCGGGCTTGAAATCTTCGCTGACTGCGAGAGGCCTCCATATCAAGACCCGTTCTATCCCGAAGAAATTGAGAAAATCCCGGAGGAAGACTGGCTGAAATACCTTGACACTGAAGCCATCGAGAAAATGTGGGAGGAATCCGCTGAGAAGAAGGAAGAAAAGAGGGCCAAGAGCCAAGATGATCAGATCAAGCCAACTGAGGAGGGTCTGAGCAACCAGGCTGTAGAGTCATCTGTCTGTGTCTCCCTATCCCCTGTTCTCCCAGAGTCTATACTTCCAATTATCGAGTCTGTACCAGAGTCGGCTGCTGTAAGCCCACCACTGTCCGATGTAGTCACTTCACCTATCATGAATGAAATGAAAGACGATTCTGCTTACTCCTCTGTGTCTAATACTTGTGAATGCACAGATCCCTCTGAGGATCTCCCAATTGAACTTAAGCAACTAATTGAAAAACCACCTGCTTATGAAATAATCGAAGATACTTTATCAGTTAACCTAGGTGAAACAGATAATCCCCAAATTGTGCAAATTGGCTCGACTCTTAATAAAGAAGAAAAAGAAAAATTAACCCTCTTGCTAAAAGAATTCAAAGATGTTTTCTCTTGGTCTTACGAAGACATGCCTGGGGTCGATCCCGACATTGTCCAACATCATATTCCCCTTCTCCCTAATTCTAAACCTGTCAAGCAGAAACTGAGGCGCATGAGGCCGGAGTGGGCACTCAAGGTCAAGGAAGAAGTGGAGAAGCAATTTAAGGCAGGATTCATCATCGTCACCGAATATCCGGAATGGGTTGCCAATATCGTGCCAGTCCCGAAGAAGGATGGAAAAGTTCGCGTGTGCGTCGACTTCCGTGATCTAAACAAAGCCAGTCCCAAGGATGATTTCCTGCTTCCCCACATTGACGTCTTGGTAGATAACACCGCAGGTCATGAGCTACTATCATTCATGGATGGTTTCTCAGGGTATAATCAGATTCTTATGGCGCCAGAAGATCGGGAAAAGACGACATTCACCACCCCTTGGGGGACCTACTGTTATAGAGTAATGCCTTTCGGACTTAAGAATGCTGGGGCAACCTACCAAAGAGCTGCCACCACTCTGCTACATGACATGATTCACAAGGAAGTAGAGGTGTACGTAGACGACATGATTGTGAAGTCCAAGGATAGAGAAGGACACCTAGTGGCATTGGAAAAGTTTTTCGAAAGGTTGCGCAAGTACAAGATGAGGTTGAATCCAAAGAAATGCACTTTCGGTGTGACCTCCGGTAAGCTCCTGGGTTTCCTCATCACACAAAGGGGGATAGAGGTGGATCCCTCCAAAATCAAGCCAATCCTAGAAATGACACCACCACGAAATGAAAAAGAGGTAAGGGGGTTCCTCGGAAGAATCCAATTCATCAGCCGCTTCATTTCCAAGCTCACAACCATATGCGATCCTCTGTTCCGACTGTTGAAGAAAGGGGAGAAGTTCCAATGGGATGACCAATGCCAAGCCGCTTTCGACAAAATAAAAGCCTACCTTCAAAACCCACCTGTCCTCTCACCACCTACGCCTCATAAGCCCTTGTTCTTTTACCTATCTGTCTCCGAAAATGCCATGGGTTGCGTGCTAGCCCAAGAAGGAGAAGAAAGCCACTCCGAAAAAGCCATATACTACCTCAGCAAGAGGATGACTGGGTATGAGCTCAACTACTCTACCCTCGAAAGAAGGTGTTGGGCCTTGGTTTGGTGTACCCGCCGACTGAGGCACTACATGCTAGCCTTCCCGGTTGTGCTCATATCCCGCATGGATCCTCTAAAATACCTCCTCGAAAAACCCGCCCTGACCGGTCGTATATCCCGTTGGTTACTTCTACTATCCAAATTCGATATCAGGTATGTTACAAGCAAATCGGTAAAAGGGAGAACCGTGGCTGAGCATCTTGCGGAACACGTCATTGACTCCGAAGAAAGTGGAGACTTTCCATTCCCGGACGAAAGTATCATGGAAATCAAGGAAGAACAATAGAAGTTGTACTTTGATGGAGTAGCCAACATGAAAGGCTACGGAGTGGGAATAATCCTAGTATCACCAAACGGGGACCAAACCCCACTGGCAGTCAAGCTCAATTATAACTCCACCAACAATACTGCTGAATATGAAGCGTGCATTCTGGGGATGGAAGCGGCCATAGAATTGAGAATTCAGAAGCTAGATGTCTTCGGAGATTCGAACCTCATCGTGTCACAAGCCAGAGGGGAATGGAAGGTGAAGGAAGAGAGGTTGAAGCCATACCATGACCATCTCGATGGACTCAAGAAGCAGTTCAAGAACATCACGTTCCTCTACTTGCCCAGGGAAGAGAATTAGCTAGCAAATTCGTTGGCTACCCTAGCCTCCATGATCAAAATTCCTGTGGGAGTCAGGATGATGCCTTTAGTAATTGAGCAAAGGTACGAGCCTTCATTCAACATGATCGCCACAATCGAAGCAGAAGAGAATGAAACACCGTGGTATCAGGATGTCTGGAACTTCATAGAAAGTGGAACGTACCCCCAAGAATCTACCGAAAAAGACAAAAGGGCCATTCAAAGATTCGCAGTGCAATTCATGATTTGCAGTGGGAAACTGCTGAAGAAAGGATACAACGGTCACAACCTGACTTGCTTGTTTGGGAAAAGCTCCAGAAGAATGATAAAGGAAATACACGAGGGTGTATGCGGCCCGCACATGAACGGTCACATGTTGGCCAAGAAAATCGTAAGACAAGGGTACTACTGGACAACATTGGAGAAAGATTGTTGCGAATACGTGAGAAAGTGTCACAAATGCCAGATCCATGCAAACATGATGCATGTACCACCATCCCTTCTATATAGTATGACCTCACCTTGGCCATTCTCCACCTGGGGAATCGATATTATCGGTGAAATCATTCCGAAAGCTTCAAATGGAAATCGATACATTCTGGTGGCCATAGACTACTTCACAAAATGGGTAGAAGCTGCATTCTACACTAAGTTGGGAGCCAAGGAAGTGGCCAAATTCATCAAGAGAAATCTCATCTGTCGTTATGGAGTTCTCCATGAGATTATTTCGGATAACGAAAGTCATTTCAAGGCAGAAGTCAGAGATCTGTTCGAAGAATACAAAATCACTTATCATAAGTCATCACCGTACAGACCACACACTAATGGGGCAGTCGAAGCTGCAAACAAGAATGTTAAGGCCATACTGCAGAAATCAGCTGATACTTACAAAGACTGGCATGAAAAGCTACCGTTCGCACTTTGGGGTACAGAACCTCGATAAGGACGTCCACAGGAGCAACTCCTTACTCACTAGTGTATGGGATGGAAGCGGTACTTCCGGTCGAGATAGAATTACCGTCCCTGCGCGTAATGGCAGAGTGTGAAATTTCGGAATCAGATTGGTTGAGGGAGAGGTATGAAGAATTGGCCCTCATAGATGAAAAGCGCCTAGCAGCAGTCGACCATGTTCGAATCTATCAAAAGAGGATAGCCCGTGCTTTCAACAAAAAGGTTCGTCCGAGGAAGATTGTCAAGGGTGATCTTGTCCTTAAGGAGTTGCGAGCTCCGATCCTTGATCCCCGTGGGAAGTTTAAACCTAAATGGGTCGGCCCTTACATTCGTCAAGACTGTTCTTTCCGGAGGAGCAACTTATCTCATGGACCTCGATGGTGTCGAATTCAAAGAACCAATCAATATGGACCGCCTCAAAAAGTACTATGCTTGACTATTTCATAACCAATTTCTTTCCAACCTTGGCCCGAACTACGCTCGACCTGATTCCCACTCGGGGATACGTAGGCAACCACATCGGTTCGGTCATTCCACCCACAAAAATAGCCCCATTTCTTTCCAACCTTGGCCCGAACTACGCTCGACCTGATTCCCACTCGGGGATACGTAGGCAACCACATCGGTTCGGTCATTCCACCCACAAAAATATCCCCATTTCTTTCCGACCTTGGCCCGAACTCCGTTGGACCTGATCCCCGCTCGGGGGTACGTAGGCAGACTTTCAAAAAAAGAAGGATGGCTCGCTAGGTCGAAAATCCGAAAGGACGCCTAGGCAAAAATTAGAGCTAAAATCCAAAGTGGGCAATAACAAAAGAGAGAAAAGAGCTCGCTAGATCGCCCCACTGGTGCCTAGGCAAAAATTATGAGCATTTGAGAGAATAAAGTCGCGGTCCTTACCATAACCCCGAAATAACCTTCCACACTAGGGGCAAACTTCGGCCACTCGCCTCGTTTGCCTGAACCTCTCCTAAACTAGGGGCAAACGTCGGTCATCTACCTCGTTTGCCTTACAACCATACATGTCCCAAACTAGGGGCAAACTTTGGCCACCCGCCTCGCTTGCCTCCAATCGTCCTAGCATGCCCAAGCAAGTACCAAAAATAACATCTAATTGAAATCTCGATTACAAGATGTTTTTAAAGCTAAAATGCATAAAATGAGATTCCCAAGGTAACCAAGGTTCACCGGTAAACAAACTTTGAATATTACATAAGCAGGAAAAATCAGAAAAATAAAAATCTTTCGAAAAGCAATCACACACGTTCAAAGACACTGGGAGGAATAAGCAGAATCAGTCAGTTCTAGCTTTATCTTTATGTTTTTTATTTCTTCAAAGGTCTTTAGAAATAGGCCCTTGCTCGGTTGGCCCAGCCCCTGATGAAAGCAGCAATGGTAGTGGCTCTGACTCTGGAAGCAAAGACCCTCTCAGTAAACCCCCGGGGGACCTCTTGAACTTGCCCGTACTGTCTGGCCAATCGACGAGGATGATAGAAGGAGGTCTCTCTCAGTCCCATCAGCCACATGCTCTGAAAGTCCCCAAGACTGGTGGTCACAGCATAAAGGCCCCAATGCCTCACAATCCAGCAAATGTCAGCCTCAGATAAGGCGCCCATCATACCCACCCAATCAGCAAAAGTAAAGTGAGTATGAAGCACAGCTCTGCGAAAATAAACTGGCGGCACATTACCGGTCCATAACTGAAGATGCTCGTAGAGCCAAGCCTGTAACACCAAAGGCACCCCAGAAGGTAGAAGCATTCCCTGGTTTGAAGCACGATCCAAACCATTCAGAGTCTCGGCCAAAACCATGGCCATGGGGTTCTTACCTGCCTTCAGCTCGAGACATACATGCACTAAATCGCTAGAAGTGCTCGAAAACAAGAAGTGTGAAGTCATGCAAAGAATCAGAGCAGCCCCACGAGTAGCATCATATACGCTGGGATTCCCAGGACTGGCATATCGAGCAATTATGGAAGCAATGTCGAGAACCTCACCTTAAAGCAGCCGGCGGGAAATAGTGATGGAACAATTCAGATACTCAGCCAAGCCCCGCGTAGGACTGAGGGTATCAACGGAAGGAAGAATCAGGTCCAAACCAGAATCATAGCCGAGGATGGCACAGAACTCCTCAAACAAGGGGCATATCTCCAGGCCATTGAAATTGAAGACATGGTTTACCGGGTCCCAGTGAGCGATGGCAGCACGCAAAAACTCAGTGTTCAGGGTCATCTGGCAAAGAGAGAATAGCTCGGTCATGCCGTAGCTAAAGAGGTTGATCCGTTCCACACCATCCGTGATGTTTAGCCAAGCTGTGAGCTGAGCGGGATCATACAAAGCCATGTTTTCAGTCGCGGTTCTAGAGAAATTCGAAATTTCGGCAGCACCTCCCCATTTCACGGACTATCCCACCTGCAAGGCAAAAACACTCACTATTACAAAACTGCCCATCGCAGTAACACCCAACAATCACGGTGCACATGTATCATCATCAACTAAAACAAGCACACAACTGCGCCCCCAAACCGGAAGCTATCCGGCCTAAAAGGCAAAACATCATAATACTCTGTCAAAGGTCACAAATGGTTCTACACATCATCCTACACTGTCCAAATAGTCATATTCCCAATACAACCCGATCGAAAACATAAAAAAAAAAATATATATATATATATAAAAAGAAGAATAAAATTCCCGCTTGGGGGGAGAGACCCTCAGTCCTCCTCTTCTTCGTCCTCCGTCGGACCGCCCGGAGTGTACGTCGGCGACGGCCTCCTCCTACCACCCCTGCACCTTGGACCAGTCCTCGATGAGCCAGCTCCACCCCCGCGATACTGCACACACAAATAAAATGAGGGCGATTAGTAGGGAAACCACGAAAAGTACAAAAACAGAGCCGAGTAAGAGACTTACCAAAGACGCCATTTGATTGACGGCAAATTGTCGCATGCCATCCATCTGCCAAGGGTAAAATCTAGGGTTAGAACCTCATAACCTTAAAAAAGCACAAAATTAGAGACATACCCGATGGTCTCGTGTAAGGACCAAGGACCGTAGGCTAGCCGCCAGGGCGTGACCCTCCTCAGCGTAACTCCAAGGAACATTGAGGACGGCCGCTGGCTAAGTAGGGTACCCACATGGGACTCGTGGCACCTCCATCACTTGTGGAGTGCCATCAGCGCCTAGAACATTGACAGTCCAATCCCAAGGAGGGATAGGGTCGGGAGCCTGAGGAGCCTGTCTCCTGTACATCTCGTGAAGTTGTAGGCACAGAATAAGTTAGGAAAGGATGAATAAAAAAATGTAGGCAAAGACAAAAATGTAAAAAGAAACTCACCTCCAGGAGTGGGAAGTTAGGCATCAAGAAGCGGCCACGGTAAGCCTCATAGCCGGTCTCAGAGAGAAAATGATCCCAAACATCGGTGCCGGCTAAGGCCGCCAGCAGAGTATCACCAGAGAGGTCACTAGCATCCATCACAGGGGGATTATGAGGAACGCGATACCTGGAACCACCGACCACTTGCCGAGACACCCGCTCACCAAGGAACCACTACCTGCACTCGGTACTCTCCATCAGAAGGCGGCAAGAGGTAAGAGATTTGACCGCTTGTATCTCCTCTGGGGCGGCATAGGCGACGCCCTCCCAAGGCGTCCAATCAACACTAGAGGCCGTCAGCTTAGTTAAGAAGTTTCTAAGCAAAACAATCCGGTGGGCCCCGCTCTTCACCCCGACAACGTCCCTCTGCCATCTCAAGCCTCGTGGGAACAGAGGCACAGGAGCCATGCCATCCTCGTCTTCGCCTGACTCGTCTGCTGGGGAGGGAGCCAACATCTTCAGGTATTCAAAGCTCCAAAGTTGCACAGACGAAGGAGAAAATCAGAACGAGTATAGAAATTAAAAAGATGGAAAATAAAGGAAGATGCAATACATACCTCCCAAGCTCGCCAAAATCCTCCGGTCGATTTAACATCGCCCCGAGAGACCTCGCCCATATGCTTGTAAAGATGGGCCAAGGCAGCACCGCCCCAGTTGTAGGAGGGGATCTCATCAATGGTCGCCAGGCAAGAAAGGAGCCTCAAGCTCACCCGGTCATTTCGCGTCGCAAAGATTGAGCAACCCAGGACATATAAAAGATACACTCTCAGGAGCTGGGAATTGTTCAAATTATGATTCCCTCTGCCATAGGCCCGGTAAAGCCAGCCGCAAGGAAACCAATGCCTCTCCAGGTTAGGGGGAACAGCCCCAATCATCATCTCCACAGCCTCCGGGTCAATCTCATAGAAATAGTCCAGAACCAGGCGCTTCCCGCCAACCCTCAAGCCCGTGATCATGGAGAAATCAAAGGGCGTCATAGTCATCTCACCAAACGGCAGGTGAAAAGTGTTGGTGGTGTCCCACCACCTCTCAGCCAGTGCATAGAAGTAAGCCAATTCATTGCTGCTTTTTGAAACCAAACGGACGAAGCCTCCGAACCCGGCATCGTCAACCATCCTCTTGACGGTAGGCAAGAGTTGAGTATACCATAAGAAAGCATGGGCGAGGCTCCCATGGCCCTTCAATGCCACTTCCGGCACCTGCACACAACAAAAACAACAAAAAGATGCACAAAATCACTATTCACAACCCGAGAGCCGAAATCACGAAATCAACATTTAAGCACAAATCGGACTTCTAACAATCTCTAGATGCACACTACGGCTCATAAAACTAGCACAATACATGAAAGCAGTCCTAAACTGTCGAAAGTTTCACGTACCAAGCTCGCTAGAGCCGCGGCCGAAAGGTGGTGTTGGGGGTCCTGTAAAATCAAGTCCAGGGTTTGCATCTCGGTCTTCATCCGTCCCTTGGCCTTCTTAGACGGTCTCCTTGAGCTCGAAGCCATGGATCTACAAGAAAAATAGAAGTCACAGTTAAACTTTCTTCTTGAAAATTTGGGCTAACCAAAACACAAATCGAAAATCCAACTACGGGGAAAGATTACTCACCTGAGCGTGCACAAGCTGCGTTTTGATGAATTTTGACACCGAAAATACCCCGAAATGGCCAAGAATGAGCTTGAAAAGCTCAAAAACCTGAGATATACAAAGTTGGAGTCCGGCCACCCAGTGCCGCCGCGGCACTGGCCAACTGCCGCCGCGGCACTGGCCCAGTGCCGCCGCAGCACTGCTCCCCGCGGGCCCCGCTTTGCCCCGTTTTGACCCGTTTTGGCCTTTTTCGGCCCTTTTTTGGCCCCGATCAGCCCCGATGGCCCATTCTAGTCAAGATTTATGAGGTTTTACCCCAAGTAGACTAAAAGTTGTCAGAACTACCTCCAGCAGGCAAAAACTGGGAAAAATCGGCTCCCGAAGACCCGAATTGGCTGTTTCAGGACAACCGTCGTAAATTTCGATCAAACACGAGAATTCTGGTAACGGATCCTGGTTTTTAGCTAATGCACCGAATAATTAAGAAAAGAGATTCCCCGAGAACCCTGCATTATGCCCCAGGGACCGAAGCAGACAGATACTAGCTCCCGGAGGCCCTGACCGGCTCTCTTGGATTGAGCGCCGAAAGATTTGATCAACCGTGGGAGGTTCAGAGATGGATCCTGGTTCCCGATCAAGAAAAGAGATTCCCCGAGAACCCTTCATTATCCCCCAGGGACCGAAGCAGACAGATACTAGCTCCCGGAGGCCCTGACCGGCTCTCTTGGATTGAGCGCCGAAAGATTTGATCAACCGTGGGAGGTTCAGAGATGGATCCTGGTTCCCGATCGAGAAGAGAGATTCCCCGAGAACCCTGTATTATCCCCCGAGGACCGAAGCAGACGGATACCAGCTCCCGGAGGCCCTGACCGGCTCTCTTGGATTGAGCGCCGAAAGATTTGATCAACCGTGAGAGGTTCAGAGATGGATCCTGGTTCCCGATCAAGAAAAAAGATTCTCCGAGAACACTACATCATCCCCAAGGGTAAATACAAAAGATACTACCACTAGCCAGAACCGATTCCCGAAAGTCGACCGTCAGGAACAATCAGAACATCGCCCGCATCCAGATCTCCTGATTATCAAGAATTTTCTCACAAGATCCCTCGGTCGCCTTTGGCTATCGTCTTCTAAACAAAGCGCATATCTCACTCATTCCAGAAGTTTGCCCCTAGACCCGGAGTCTTCTAAACCTCGATGTCCTTATCCAAGTCATCCACCACATCACAGTCGCAAACACTAGCACAACACCAGTCCACTCGGAGTGGCACACCCCACAGCACTTGCTCATACTAGGGTCATAACACTAGACATGATAGGAAGTATGACACAATTCATGTCACATCCATGCATTGTATATCACTCTTATAGCATGGCATCCGCGTGTCTTGTTGAGCATGTATGATTTATTTCTTTGTGCCCCGAACTACATCCTGGTCTGATTCCCCTTGGGATACGTAGGCAACTCACGCAGAGCACGACCAGCACTAACCTCATCATCCTTGCATCTTTTGCAACGTTTTTATCCTAAATCTATAGCCTCCAAAAAGTACTGTCTCTTCAAAGCTTTGGCACTCACTTGCGACATACGTTGCCTCGCAAGTTCATGCCAAAGAGGGGCAAATTGTAGACACCCCATTTTGTCGGCTATCAGATTTAGGAGACCCATAGTTTGGTGGTTCACAATGATCGTAAATAGACTCAAAAGGATTCTCGGAAGTCAGTTCTATCTCTCAGAATGCTCAGAATGCTCAGAATGACCAAAATGCCCCTGAAAGCCTGAAAACTCCCAAATTTGGTCCCAACGTTCTGAAAACATGCTATGTCATAAGAAAAGCGATGAAATGAGTTTTTAAGAGAAATCGGGTGAAATCGTAAGCTCCCAGAGACCCCCGGAAGTCCCAGAAGCTCCCGGAAAGTCCCCGTTGACCGGTTTGACCAAGGTTTGACTAGGTTTGACCAAGGTTTGACCAGGTTTGACCAAGTTTGACCGAAAATCGTCCGAATTCACCAGAATCATTTTAAATCATTAAAAAAGTGTTAAAACAAGTTCCAAAAGAAAATCGAGCGAAAACATCAGCTCCCGGGAACTCCTGGAGGTTTCCAGAACTTCCCGGGAACCCAGGTTTGACCAGTTTGACCAAAATTTGACTTTGGAACCGGAGCGCCGAAACAATTGTTAAATTTTTTTCATGGATACTAGAGGTCAATAGCTTTCCAACGGTATATCGCACATAATTTATGGATTTAAAACGAATTTATTATGAATTTCCAAAGGTGAAAAAGGCGATCAAATCGGCTTTTATTGTGAATACCGCAAAACTTTTCAAAGTGACCTATCTCCGAACTATTTTTTATGTAAAGTAGACTCCATTACCTTTCCAACGGTATATCACAACCTCAATTTGGAGTTCGTATGCATTTTCTGTGAATTTTGGACAAAATAGGGCCTTTTCGCGAATACCGGAACATCAGGGGGCCTAAACAGCATTATCTGGACGGGGGAGGAGTAGTGCCGCCACGGCACTGGCCCACTGCCGCCGCGGTACTGGCCCAGTGCCGCCGCGGCACTCCCCTCCAGAGCAGTGTATTTTCGTAAATAGTTTTGTGGTCCCATTTTGATTAATTAAAAGCCAAAACGACATAGTTTTATGATTTCAGATATTTGGAGCCAATGGGAATACTTTCTAAATCCCAAAACCACCCCAAGTTGGCCTATATAAACACCCCATTACTCTTCATTTTGGGGGAGTCAAATAGAAGTTTAGAGAAAGTTGGGAGAGAAAGTTGTAGAGATAAGGTTAGAATAGAGAAGAAGAAGCTTCCTTCTTTGATTTTTCAAAACAAAAGTGAGTTCTAAACTTTGTTTTTACTTCATTACTCCCATTTACTTCAACATTCAATACTCCCAACCACCATTTTAGTGAGCATTCAAGAGAGTGGAAGCTTTCTTCCATGTCTAGTGTCATTACATATGAGTGAAACACCAATCTACAAGTCTCATGCTTCATGAATATCACCTATTGATCATCATCTACTTGCTTGTTTATTTATTGTTCATCTCTCCTTATCTCATTTCTTTTTGATTTTCTTTATTTACTTACTAGTTCATCATCATCTAAGTGATGACATGAAGTTTGGGGTGAGTGAATCCTTATGGATAGTAGCTCTTGACCTCAAAAACATGTTTGATAGATGATGATCATAACCTCAATACTTTCAAGGTATTCTTGAAATGTATTGAAGTTATGTTCAAAAAATAAAAATAAATCTCTCCAACACTCTTAGAGGTTCTTGATGATGAGTTTGATGTTGGCATCTTAAGTGGCTATAATCCTCATTGAGTATTAAAAATATGTTTTCAAAACATCTATTTCAAAACCCCTCTCAATCCTTCTCATTTTGGTTTTAAGAAACAAAACCTTGTTTTCCCCAAAATCTTCAAAATAATGAGTCAAAACAGTGAGTGAGTTGAGTTCAAAGATTTCTCTAGAACTCAATACTCAACATATGGAAGCAAGGCCACTTGGAAAGTCTTCCTAATCCATTGGAGAACACCCATGATTTTTGGTTTGACTTGGAAGTACATGGAAATGGTCCATTTGGACCCAAACATTCCTTCCAGACATTCTGTTTTTGCTGTCACAGCAGCTAGGTCCACTTCTAACCTCTTTTTTCAGAACACTTTTCCACAAGGGGTGGTCCTAACTTATTTTTCCATTAAACTTCAATGTCTTAGGAAACGTAATGTATAAAATAGGCCTCTAGATCATTAGTTTTCATTTTCTAAGATTTTTCAACATTTCAGTCGACGGTATGGACTCTGTTTCTGAGTGACCTTCATTGTTTATATGATTTCTCTCCATCTGTGATAGCTATTCAAGATTGGCCTTTTGGGTTGTGTTCTAGACACAATAAGGAACATCTCCATAAAAAATCATGCATTGAAAACATTCCTAACCCCTCTTTTCAAATTCCAAAAGATCATGCTACTGTTCTGTCCACTATTCACAGCAAGCACATTTCAACCTTCATTCTTTGATTTGATGCTCATATGCATTCCAAATTAGTTCATATCTTAGGAAGTAGTTCATACTACATTTGTACATATCCCATGTTGATTTCATTCATCCATTCATACACATTTTAGACTTCTAAGTCATTCTAGGAATCCATGAACACAAAGCACACTACAACCTTGGCACATTTTAGATACATGCATTGCATTCATGCAAGATTTGGGGTTTTGTAACTCCTAATCTAAGAAGATTATAAGGAATGATCACGATCACGCGTTCATGCTTTCCCCCGATCTAATCATCCTTTCTCATCTATCCCGGGGATTGAGAGGTCTTCTTTTCTCAAAGAATAACATGCATCATTTTAGCTTGTTAAGCATATTTTATTTTCTTTGATTTATTTGTTTCAAGAACAATTCATGCCCCTTTTAGATTAGGAAACTTGATTAATTGATATATGATTAGACGATTTTTCCTAGGTTTATTTGTGTGATTTTCACTTTACATTGTATGATATTTGACTTAGATTTTATGAATGATATCCTATCTTTTGATTTTCAATTTCAAGATTCTTATGTGATGTAATATACTATCATAGTATTAATTGCCGAACCAAACATAGTATAAGATGATTATTTGGATGCTAATTGAGGCCCGTCGAGAGACGGGGCGAGTTGAGGGTGTTTTAGTCGTGACAAAGGCTCCTTCCTCTCTCGTACCAAAACCCCGAGCCAAGTTCTTTGGTTATGAAGGGCCGGTGCCCTTTATCCATTTGGGTGAGTCAAAAATTAGGTTTCTTGGTTCCTTAAAAACCAAGTGGCGACTCTGTATCTATTTTCAATAGACCTTTTCTCTTTCCTTGATTCAAATTCCAAACAAGTTTCGAAAACATAACGAAGCGGTGGAAGCCCGGTATCCACACTTGGGTGGTTCGTCTTCTTGATTTTAGTAGAACATGGACCATCATCTTGAGATTGATCTGCCAATGGCCTTAAGAGCTTTGGAAGAGAGAGTGAACAAGCTACAAGCCACTAGTGAGCAACAGAACTTAAGGGTGAATCAATTGGAGAGGGAAACACTTGAGCTCTGTCAGTTTCTCAAAAAGCAAGTGGATTTGAATGAGGTAGTGATGAACAAATTGGAGAAGGGAATAATGGATCACCTAGCCAAGCCTCAAAGTCCATATCCAAGCCCAACCAATCACCAAAGCCCATGTCCAAACCCAGCCTATCACCAAAGTCCATACCCAAGCTCAACCATTCACCAAATCCCATATCCAAGCCCAATCCCATCTAACCAAAGAGCTATTCCAAGCCCATATCTCAACCCAAAAGTCAACTCAAGCTCAAAGTAGAATCAAAATCAAGCCGAACCCGCAAGCTAAGAATATTCACCAACCTTAGCATGACATTATCCATGGCCCTTGGTCACCTCATCAAGAGTGGTCACCTCAATCCCCTGGACCTAAGGCCACCTCCAAATCCCTTACCTCACAAATATTACCTATCCTTGTACTACGCTTACCACCAGACCCCTGGCCACACAACCAATTATTGCATGAAACTCCATCATGATATCCAAGATCTCATTGAGCAAAAAATCATCACTCCTTTGCTAAACCCATCAAGTGACATTTGGCATGACATGCAGTCCTTTCAATTCCCGCCATCGTTGAGCACTCTCAAGGGATTCGTTACCTCCATGAATGCGCAATAACCAACTGGCCCTGACCCAATCAAAAAAATCGAAAAAGGCATTGACAATACTTGGTATGAGTCAGAGGAGGTCTGTTCTGCTAAGGAGTGAACCATAGACATGGATGGTGTTTCCACACATATGCTAATGAAAAGTGTCGAGCCCGAAGGTTCAAATGATGCTAGTGAGGTGATAGTGTTTGGAACTGCTGCTGCTAAAGCAAATGTGGATGCGCTTGGAAATCTAATAAATAGAAAATCATCTGTGACACTCCAGTTGAGACCAAGTCAAGTCTAGTCCGATAATCGAGTCATGTCAAGTAGGAGTCAAGTGTCAAGTCTAGTCGAGTTTTTGAGTCAGTCGGTTATCGAGTTTATTTTTCAAGTCTTTGTTTTATCGAGTTGAGTGATGTAATCCTCTTTCTCTACTAGTTGAATAAAATCTCATTTGCTTGATTCAGTGTGCTAAGTCATGAATAAATGGATCATTAAGCCAAAAAAAAAAATCACTTTTTCAAACGATAATGAAAAATACTTTGTTAATAAATCTTTGCATTAAAAAGGATCCCCAAGTGAACAAAACAAATTTTGTGCTAAATCCACAAGAGGAATAGAGAATTGATTAGTTTTACTTTTAGAATTTAAAGATGCTCTCGCTCAATCTTAGAAAGATAAACTTGGGACTTGAGACTTGCTCACCATCCCCTTTTCCCAACTACCAAGCCCAAAAGATGAGCCCACAGTCCAAAGCCATAAACTTGGTCCTTGATGGTAGCCAGATATTTTAAAATGAACTTCTTAAAAAAAATGAAAAAAAGAAGAGAAAAAAAAGGGGAAAAAAAGAAAAGGAAATGAAAAGAGAAAAAGAAAAAAGATCTCGCTAGAATGAAAACCCAAAAGGGCGACTAGGAAAAATTTAGAGCAAAAACAAGATACGTGTTGACTTCAAAACTTGAATCCTAGCTAGTCAAAATCATGGAGAGAGTAAGAGATAGTGAGGTAGAGAAAATAAAGGAAAGAGAAAAGAAAATGCAGAGAATAAATAAGATTGAGAATTCTTGGGCACTTCAAAGTACATCATTGGCACGTGAATTATCTCAAGGCTTTGACTTGTTCTAAACAAATAAAATAAATTGGAAATGAAAATAGAGATTTGAAAGTATCAATCAGTCTCAATTGCTAAGTGGGCCTAAACAATGCAGAGATATCTTTGAGAAAAACAAATATAGATTTTAAAAGGCTGATATTACTTTGTGAGTATGATAGAGTATGAATAAAACATGATGCGTTATGAGAGTTGTAAAGATTGACTGGGCAGTGAAAAGGTGAAAAGAATCAATCGCCACAAACCAAAAAAAAAAAAAGAAGAAAGAAAAATAAAAGAAGAAACTAAAAGGGAGAATTAGTTCATGTTCTCATCATCCTGTTCAAAAGCTACCACAAGGGGTCCATTTCAGAATATCATCCCAAGAAAGAGCACTCATTGGACCCATATGGAAACATGGCTCGAAAAGCCCACAAATTCTTGAAGCCTTATTCTTTCAATAACTACGTTTTGACCTGATTCCCACTTGGGAATACGTAGGCAACCTGCTCGGTTCGGTCATCACTCTTGCCATCTCATGGCATCTTTCTTTCAGGCCTTGGTCGAACTACTTTGGACCTAATTCCCACTCGGGGATAAGTAGGCGAACCTTCTAAGGTTCTCGGTACGCAACTATAGGCAACATCTTTTGTGCCTTTAGTTTCCTCGTTCCATACTAGGGGCAAACTCTATTTGCCCGAGCCCATGTTCCCTTTTAATGATGGGTTGACCCACCTCATCCCACCTTATTTATACGGATTGCCTCCAAGGTAGGAGAAACTATGCTTCAGACATCCCTGTGCTATCATCCTCTCAAAAAATCCTTTGGGATAAGCCTATCTACTCTCAAGACTAGGGGCAAATTTCATTTGTTGAAATCTATATTTTACATTTGAAGCAAGCCCCCAAGTCTCTTTCAAACTAGGGGCAAACTTTGTTTGTTAAAAGCCCTCTATGCCATAGGCAAGACCTCAAGTCACCGAGTGTGTTTTGAAAGCTTTTGAAATGGAATGTCTAACACCTCCATTTGCGAATTGACCTTCAAAGTACTTTCTAACACCTCCGTTTCCTTGTCGCTTTCGTACCAAATGTCGTCCTCCACTCGGCTCACGTCTTGCTCGTTGCCCTCTTGGATCCACCAATCTGACTTTTCCATTTTATTTTCCTTTAGCTGATCCCCCAAAGCACAAATCGTTGAGTCCTTAGGCAGCAGGTATGGTTTTCTTGGTGCCCCAGACTTGGTGATTAGCTTAGACGGGTCAAAGGTTGCTTCTTCTATCCCCAAGAAATAAAGGCCCCGCGGTGGCGGCACAGCACGATGGTTCGGTAGAGGATTTTTGGTGACATTGGGGGCTTTGACAGGCGGTTCGGATATCACTTTGTTGTCAATGAGGTCTTGTATTTCATGCCTTAACCTCATGCATCGATCCGTCGAGTGGCCTTTCTGCTGATGAAATTTGCAGAAGAGATCCCCTTGGAAATTTGGCAGAAGCGGACTTGGCAGAGGTCGTTGTTCCAACTGACGGAGATGCCCCTTTGCTAACAGTCTGTCAAGAGCGGTTGACAATGATACGCCCAGATCTGAGAATTTTCTTGGTTGCTTATCCCCTCCTCCTCTTGGCTGGTTTCTGGTGATATCAAATTTTCTTTCTGGCTCGCTAAGTGCATTGACATCGGTGGGGCCAGAGTGACCCCCTGAATGCCCTCCATTCGATCCATAACTAGGCCTCCGATACCGGTTTGGCGGTTCTTCTTTCTTGATCACTCCTTCTTGAATCGCATCTTCTATCCTGGTTCCCACATCGAACACCTCGGCAAAAGTGTTGATTGACTGAAATCTCATCTTCTCTTGGTAGACTGGCTGCAGGTTTTTCATTAACATTCGGATTTGGTCTTTTTCTGATGGCCTCTGTACCATTTTTGCGGCTTTCCCCCTCCATCGGCTCAGATACTCAGCAAATGACTCTTTGTTCCCTTGCCTGGTTGTTTCTAGATCTCGAACAGTGACGTCCAGGTCTTGATTGTACTCATACTGGGCCACAAACGATTTCACGACTTCTTCCCAAACTCTGGTTTTGCTTGGTTCAAGTGTAAGGTACCATGATAGAGCAGTTCCTGTTAATGTTTGTTGAAATAGAACGGCCATCATGGTAGTGCTTAGACCGCTAGGCTGAAAAGCTCCTATGCACATCCGGATATGACTGCGAGGATTTCCGGTGCCATCAAACTTATCAAAATCTGGCATTTTGAACCCGGCTGGCAATGTTTCGCGTATTCCGTCATACAGCCCTTCCAGGTCCATTAGGTAGGTATCCACTCCATGAGCCTTGCGCATTACCCTTTCCAATTTTTCTATCTTCTCAGTCAGCAGCTTCTCCTTCTCATCTTTTTCTCTGTCTCTGTTGGCCCTTAGTGCGTCATTCCATTGTGCTTCCTGATCGTCGAACCAATCCCCGTCCCCTCCTCCCAAAGGCGGGTCTATAACAGGCGGATTCATTTGTGGTGGTCGGCGATTTAGCTCTTCTATCATTCCCATCATGCGGTTCATGTTCTCGGCTTGTCTTCTCATCTGTTCCGCTTGCTGTTCGACTAATACCCTTAAACCGGATATTTCTTTGTTGTTCCTCTCTTCGGCCATGTCAGCACGTCCTATTCTTACTAGCCTTGCTGTGGGATCCCTAAACCACGCTTGATTTGCTATTTTCACTCCTACAGTGAATTACCTTTATTTTAACAAAACTTTTATTTTGTATATCATGCGGATGCAATGCATGTGTGTGTGTGTGCCTACTCTATATGCCAAAAAAGAAGAAAAATCCTAATCCAAACACATAAGGACATAATCACATAAGATCTTCACTCATGTCAAGTACGCCAATTTCTCCTCTCATTGTGATCTTTACTATCCTCTCAGAGGTTTCGAAATTTTTAAAGTCTATTTGAAAAACATTTTTTGTTTTGTTTGGGTAGTTAAAAAAAGAAAGGCCTTTGAAAACAATCCTTGAGAGTGCTTTCTGAGAACATTCTACCAAAATAATTTTCAAGGACTTTTGAAGACGATCAAGTGAAATATGCCTTAACAAGGGTATTTTGGGAAAATTTTTTTGAAAAGAGGAAAAGATTTTTTGAAAAGGTAATCGAAAACCTTGAGAAAAACCTTTGGGTAGGGGGATCACATGACCGGATTATCACCGTACTTTCCATGAATTTGGATACATACAAGGTCAATGATGCTGAACTAAACATGATACAAGAAGTATAATCGTATAATCAAGGTTCGGCATGTCCTCCAAATGTCATGTAACACGAGGAGAAATTGCTAAAAGGTGATTAAAAGATTATTCATCTTTTATCAAGCAAATATCGTCATCATCTCAAATAATCCCTTCCGGGCATACAAAACTCCTTAGCACATAACCCTAATCAAGAATTGATTTCCTAAAATTGAAAGGTTCTACAGAAACTACTATGCAAAGGCTGGGTTTTGGTCAAATAAGGGACCCTTGACACACACCCGATAGGATGCTTCATATACCAAATCATGGTACGAGATCAAGGGTGATCACACAGTCCCATGATGACTTGACCGACCGGGTTGCCCCGAGCCTCCAAGGTCATAGTTCCGTGCAATCGACTGGCTGGACATGCAAGTGAAATGCAACAGGCACACAAAGATTAATTAATTCGATTAAAAGGATGTTTTTCAAGTCTAATCCTCAAGTGAACCCAAAATCAGAATTCTGGTCTGCGAAACCAGAGATTCTGGGTTCGATCTCCAGCAGAGTCGCCAGATTGTGGATATCGCAGGTTAACTTACCCACAACTTTTCTTATTTTAAAATCTTTTTCCAAATTTTAAATTGAAAACAAAAGAGTCGCCACTTAATTTTTTAAAGAAAAAATTAAGAAACCATTTCAAAAGGAAACTGATCTTTTGCGAAACCAAAGATTAACTGGGTCCGGGGATTATGGAATGAGAGAGGAAGGAGCCCGTCGGACTAAAACACCCTCTCTCATCCTATCTTGCGATAGGCCTCTACTCAACATCCTTTTAATCAAATTTATTAATCTAAACATGCCCTCAACTAATACATATATACATATACATCACAAAAGCATGTCCAAAGGGTGTAAAATTGCAATTTGACAAAATATCATTCAAAAGCCACATAATTCAGGTAGCAAGCGATATGATATGCAATAGAGAACAAGTGAACTTACTCGGGACCCAGCAGCGATAGTAAACGTGCAATGCATGCGAACAAAAGAAAATCCTAGAAAAGAGTCTCTAATCACATATACACATAAGGCAAAACTTAATTCTAAGGTGTCGCGCATGAGGTTGAAAAAATCAATAAAATCAAGAAATTAAGATAAACTAAAGAGGAGTCCTAGAAATCATACCTTAATAGCGCTACAAAACAAAGGATTAGTCCACATGCTTCACATAATAATAATATGATATCAAGCAATCAATCCTAATTCTCTAGCTTATACCTAGCAAGCAATGAAATCCAACTTTATCCAATTACTAATTCTAATTATAAGCATTAATGTACATGAATGAGTGGATGTGAACAACAATAAGACATGGATTTATTCACTAATTTGGGTCACCTAGCTTCTGGATTTAAGCTAAGTCACCATTATTCAAAGCATGATTTGGGTCCTAAGGCCTTAAGAGACCATTTGAGTTGAAGTAAGTAAGATTAGACAAAAGTAGCAGTTTTTATGAGTTACAGAGAGCAGACCAGATGTTCAAAAATAGAAATAAAATACTTCTAACGGTTGGATCTGAATTATATTTGGGTATGTTATTCCCCTGTGAGTCTAGTTTCTAACTCAGAAAGAAAATTAAGGTTTGAACGGTTAGATCTCCGGGAATGTAGAAAACACTAGGCATCACTCAGCACTTTACAACTCTCTGTCCAGAGATCTTGTATGATTTTTTTAAAAATAGCAAACAAGTCTGAATTGCTTCATTCTTTTTAGGGAACCTTCATAACACATTAAGGTTCGTATAAAAAATTATTATAGGTCATGGAAACTTGGTTAGATTTCTGATTTATGAGTTTCAAAACGGACTTGCTGTTCTGAAACTATTCTGAAACTTTGGACAGATTGTGGTTGGCTCACAAAACCCATGATCAAACCCTTCTAAACATAAAACCACCTTAAAACAAAAATTACAGTGGTAGAATGATGTGTTATTGATACTTTCCCGTTGATTTCACTTGATTTCAACGGTTAGATTTCGAACTAAAAATCTTTGATCAAAAACAGTTTGTGGACTCACTGTTTTTATTTCGCTAGTTCAACTTTGTTGGTTAACCTCAACTATTGAAGACATGAAGTTGAGATTAAACCTAACTTCTTTTCTTACCATTTGATGGTCCTTGAAGACTAAAAGTCACTTTATGCATATGGATTTTGATGAAGTATGGAATGTACTTCTCAAAGTTCCAAACAATGAACTCAAAAACTTTATAGACCAAAGCTTGAATTCAACTTAGTACTCCTACCATTTGATGGTCATGGGGGACAAAGACATGGCTAATACTCCTAAGTTTCAAGAAGAAAAAGGGAATGACTTCATTGAATACCAAGTTTAGAAGATCCAAGTCATGGGCATGGACTTGGATTCAACTATGTAAGGCAAAGTAGTGATCAAATCTTGACTCTCATGTAGAGTATGAGCTTTACATGAGGTTCAAAGGATCATATTCAAGAGAATCAAGAGAGAGATTGAAAATCTCCAAAACTCTCAAGAGAAAAACACATACAAGAAAAGAGAATTAGAGGTAGGAATTCTTAAGTTTTCTTGACAAACAAAGATAACAAGAGATTTTAGTACAAAAGAAAAAGAATAAACAAACAATCTAAGGCATAGGGGATCACCTCCAAATTATCCTCAAAGTATTCTTTGAAGATCTTCCAAAACTCTTCTTCTTAGTTCTCTAAACTCTCTTCTTTTTTCTCTCCAAAATGTGTTGATGTGGTGGTTATGGATGTTCTATCTCTAGTCTCCTTTGTTGTATATCTCTTCTTCTCTCTTATAGGCAAAATTACCAGGTATTTTTGGTGAATTTCGGAGCAAAAAACAGGTGTAATTCTCTCATTTGTTGGTACAATGTGTACTTTCTAAAATTATGCAGACTGCTACCCAGGGCGGCAGTCGACAAACTGCCGCGGCACTCCGTGAATGCCGCCGCGGCGGTTGCTAACTGCCGTTGCGGCACTCCGCGACTGCCGCGCGGCATTCATCCAATGCCGCGGCAATTTAATGGATTGCCGCATTTTTGTCAGTCTTACTTTATCAGTTTTTGTTCTTATTCGCATACGCATACGTATTGCTCTGCAGAATACAGACTTTAAAAGCGAACAGCAGTCAGAAATTTTTGGCGGCACTTGGTGAATGCCGGCACGGCACTCTGTGACTGCCGTGCGGCACTCACTGAGTGCCGCGGCAGCCCGCCGTGTGCCGGTTTTGGCTAAAATTCCCCCTTTTGGATTTTTCTTTTTCAAAGCAAAATGATCCTTGAGGATATTTTCCGAAAATCGTGTTTTATACCTGAATTCTCCTAAATACCTGGTATTTTCTCTTTTTTGTGAAATTTTACCGCATTTTAGAGAACTTTCTGAAGAGCTTGGAATACTTCGAATCTTTCGGTCCTTGTCATCATCGGATACGGAGGCGACATTCCCCTGAATTCGACGGTCGGTCAAAATTGGGGTGTCTACAGTTTGCCCCTCTTTGACAGAGCTTGTGGGGCAACGCGTCCCATAAGTGAATGTCAAAGCCTGTGTGAAGACAAGCCTTTGACCAGACTTTCGGATTTAGGTAAAAACAAAATGCGTTGCAAAAATCGGCTGTACGAACGGTTCATGCTGGTCGTGCTCGATGGCGAGTTGCCTATGTATCCCATCGGGGAATCAGACCAAAGCGTAGTTCAAACACGGGGACCGAACACACACAAACGCAAGTAGTCACGCGGATGAATGCACCTATCCAATTGTGATGCAAATGCCATGCCATGGTTCTTTCTGAATTGAACCGGTTGTACAAATGTCATGCTCATCATGTCTCTCTTACGCATCTTGTGGGACGTGTTAGTTAAGGAAAATCACTTAATTTAGTGACCGATGCGAAGATCTCTTACAGGGGTCATAATTCTTTTGATGATTTTTTGATTTGATCTCGGGGGAAGAATACAAATCTGTCATATTCCCAAAACGTGGGTTAACGCAAATCCGTTGCGAGAACCGAGAATATAAATCTGTTATATTCCCAAAATGTGGGTTAACGCAAATTCGTTGCGAGAACCGAGAATATAAATCTGTTATATTCCCAAAACGTGGGTTAACGCAAATCTGTTGCGAGAACCGAGAATATAAATCTGTTATATTCCCAAAACGTGGGTTAACGCAAATCCGTTGCGAGAACCGAGAATATAAATCTGTTATATTCCTAAAACGTGGGTTAACGCAAATCCGTTGCGAGAACCGAGACTATAAATCTGTTATATTCCCAAAACGTGGGTTAACGCAAATCCGTTGCGAGAACCGAGAATATAAATCTGTTACATTCCCAAAACGTGGGTTAACGCAAATCCGTTGCGAGAACCGAGAATATAAATCTGTTATATTCCCAAAACATGGGTTAACGCAAATCCGTTGCGAGAACCGAGAATATAAATCTGGGCCCACGGGCTCAGATATTTTCAATTTTTCAAGAGTCGGGGCCCGCGGGCTCAAGTACTGTAATTTTCAAAATTGAGAGCCCACGGGCTCAAATATTTTAATTTTCATAAATCGGGAGCCCACAGGCTCAAACATCTCCAATTTTCAAAAATTGGGGGTCCATGGGCTCATATATACTCTTAAATTCCAAAATTTGTAGTCAATGTGTACCTAAGAAACGACCCTGAGGGCCAAAAGCGTAATGAGGGCAATTTTTGGGGCCTCAAATTCAATTTTCGGGACTTGATTTGAATTCTTGGAGGGAAAGTAAATATCTTTGAACCGCCTTAATCGCGGCACACGCGGTTTTTAGCGGCAGTCCGTGACTGCCGCGCGGCACTCACGGAGTGCCGTTGCGGTACTCGGCGAGTGCCGCGCGGCAATTGACCGACTGCCGCGCACGAAAAAATGAGTGCCGCGTTTGAGCGACAGTGGCTATAACCGCCGGGGTTCAAAACATTTTCCTCATTCTCTTGCTCTCTTCATCTCGAAATCTCTCTGGAGAAAATTTTCTCTTTTTCTTTCCTCACTCCTATATTGATCTACGACATTCACAGGTTAGTTCTGCTAGATCAGAGTTTGATTAAACCTGTTTATTTCATTGTTTTTTTTCGAATTTTCATTAATCTAACGTGCGGATTTCCTCTTTTTCTTGGACAGATTATGGCGAGTGGTTCAGGGCGTAAGAAGAAGGCCAGATACACTGCTACTCATCACCCGGACGCTACGCTCCTACTGATGGACCCCGATGAGCATCTGTCGGCCCGGGCGTTCAAGCGCGAGGTAAACGCTCCCCTTTTATTTACTTCTCGTGTTTCTTTCTTGTATTTCCTCCTCGTAGAATTTGTCACCACTTTTAGATACCCTACTCCAAATGTCATGCTTGTGGTGCCTTGAACGCTCCATTTCATGTCCCTTGCAAAGGAGTTTTTATTCTATGATTTTTCAGAAACTGGATGTTACGCTTGAATTTTTCGAACACTCATCCCTTATTATTTTTTTTATTTATTTATTATTCTTTTTCTTTTAACTTTCCTCAAAGATTTTTGAAAACCATTTAATCAAAACTTCAAGCATCCAGTGCTCATGAATACACGATCCTGAACTTTCTCCTGTATTGGCAAGTTTTTCTTGAGCATTCCAAGTGCCATTCAAAAAAAAAAAATTGATTCTCGAATGTTTGCAATTATGCATTTCTCTTTGAAACTTATACTTTTGCGGGCCCAAAATCTCTTTCGAAACTTATATGTGCATGTATTTCAGAGAATGTGAACTACTCTTTCTCTTTTCTTTTCCTTTCGAAGCCCTGCTAGAATATTGACCATTTTCTTTCATTCATTTCCTCTTGAATGCAAACAAATGCCTTGCTTGTGAAATCCCTTATGAACACTTTGGGTTTTCCATTCCTTTATTTATTATTTACTTACTGTTGTTGCTTTCTTCTTTATCCACTCCCTAACAACAAACCGCTTATTCTTTCTTGCAGCTGCAGCCGAAGGTGCTGAAGGGGCATGGCAGCCTCGCCCATGGCCATGAGTGGTATTCTGAGCTGAGCCCGACCGTGAGGGCTCTAGTGGACGCAGCAGGGTTTGGAGACTTCGTCAAACTTTTGACGAAGAGCTCCAACGATCTACAGCAGATGCATGCGCTGGCTGAGCGGTGATGGGATACCACGAGTACCTTCCACTTCGATTTTGGGGAGATGACGATGACCCCTCTAGATTTCAGCATGATCACGGGGATTCCATTCGGAGGAGAGCCCCTGCGGCACCTTACAGACCAGGAGTGGGATCAGATAGAGCCCTTGCTAGGGGTGGTCCCGGAGGAGGCCTTGGTCACAGCTCGATGGTTTATGGATACTTTCCGGGGGAAACCCGGCTTTACGGACGAGCAGATGGCCCGAGGTTTCTTGATGTATATGCTGGGGTGCTCCTTGTTGAGCACCAAGGGGCACCGGATTTCCGCTTCCTTGGTAGCGTCGTTGGAGCGCCTGGACCAGGTTGCCGAGTACGACTGGGCTGGTACAGGGTTGGCTATCCTGTACAGGCATATGAGTGACATTTCCCGGGACAGGTCGGCTGCTACTGGCGGGTATTGGAGAGCGTGGGAGGTATACCTTTTCCTATATTGCTCATTATCATATTTCTTTCTTTTTTTTTTTTTTTTTAAAAAAAATGTGAGACTAATCTTCTTTTTTCTCTTTTTGTATCACAGATTTGGTCCCACGAGTATCTTTGCATGATGCCTCCTCAGACACGTGATGCCGACGCCCTTATCATGCCCCAGGGGCTGAAATGGGCGAAGGACAGGGTTGGGAGGAAGACCGGGGCCCATGATTTCGTTTCGTTCAGGAACTTCCTGACGAACCTGAGGGAGGGGCATGTGCACTGGCAGCCGTGGCTCAGGGTGCTGCCCGAGGCTAGTGTGGGGATTCGAGAGTCGGCCGGGTATGACCCGACGAGGCGACTTCTTGATGGTGGGTCAGAGGGTATGACGTGGTATTTGGGAGAGAGAGTGACCTGGCAGTCGATAGCGGCCCCCGGGTTCTTTGTGCCGTTCCCTCCTCCCGACTCTATGAGGGCCACAGACACGCTTCAGGGCGGCGATTTCACGGCTGCTCGAGCTGGCTCTGGTATCCACGGCTTTTTGGACGACCCGTCAGGATATGCGGCTTTCCGTGCCGCCAAGCTGATGCTGAACTTCCCTCTGATGGAAGTGACTCGGGTGAGTAAACGATCCTTTTATTATTTTTGTGAATTCTCCTTTTATTCCTTTTTCATGTTTTATTACCTTTGTTTGCAGCCTGTTCCTGCCGTGGTTCGACCCCCTGCCTTGCCCGAGTGGGACTGGACCATGTCAACCGTCTCATTCGGTGAGCTCCACGTGACGACGATCCCTCGACTTTCACATGGTGCTCCCACTATACCTCTACACTATGACGTCGTCCCGCGTGCTTACGCGGAGGAGGGCCTGGCGTATGCCCATAGCGTGCGACAGTGGGTTCTCGGGCGAGAGTGGATGGTAAGGAATTTATCCCCACTCCTACTTTTGATTGGGATTGTACCTCTTTTTACTAATCCTTATTCCTGGCTCTTGTTTTCAGGCTGAGGGAGCTCGGGCGACTGCTACGGTCCAGTTGAGGGCCCAGGTATGATCTCCTACCCTTTCCATATTCTTAGTATTCCAAATGTCCTTTCAACACTTTTCTGGACTCATCCCCTCTCTTCCAGATGGAGGAGAACAGAGTCCTATCTCAGCAGGTGGGACAGCTTCAGCAGCGGCTTCAGCAGTTCGGCATCTCTCTCAGCGATGCCCCCGGAGGTAGCGGTGCTGGGCGTGGCGGAGGCGTCGGCGAGGGCACTAGCTGTGGCAGAGGCCGAGGCAGCGGGCATGGAGAGAGTGGTGGAGGCAGCGGGACCGAGTCAGAGGAGGAGCCTCTTAGGCGCACGACTCGTCAGGCTCGCGGCCGGGGTCACTTCCATCAGAGGATTTTTTGTTTCTTTTGAGAGGATTTTTTTATTTTGGTGGATGACTGTATATATACACATATGCTTTATTTTGATAGCTGCTCCCTGATGGTTGGTAGGATAGGCTTTCCTAATACTTGTATTATAACATTATTGCTTTTCACCGTATGTGTGACCATAGCTTGATCCAATTCTTGCCGTATGTGGGATCATGGCTTGATCCCGTCTTTATTTTGAATGTTCTTGCTTCTTTTATCTTTTGAAAATAAATGAAATGAATGAATGAATGAATGTATTTGTACGTGCTGCATGATGCGCACGTTTTTATTGCTTCTCAATTAGTTTTCTGTTTGCAGGTGGGCTGATCGTGTTACAAACAGATTGTGGCCAATGAAAAACTCAGAACGGCACTCGGTTAGGTCTCCGCGGCACTCAGTGAGAGCCGCTACGGCAGTTTGTAAATGCCGCAACGGCATTCACTGACTGTCGCGCGACACTTTATCGAGTGCCGCTGCACTTTATCGAGTGCCGCGGGTAGGTAGACAACCTTATTCTTCTATTTATATCCCTTCATTCTCAAAGTTCCGCAAAACACTTCTCATTTCTCCTCATTTCCCCTTCAAATGGCCCCCATTAGTTCTCAAATCCTCTTCCCATGGATGGATACTCTCTCTGGCATTGACAAGCTCAATTTTGAGTGCTTCAGACTAAATGATCTCTTCTCTTTCCAACAAATGAATCTAAATGAGGGTCTACTTCGCGCCGCCGTCCAATGTTGGGATCCTGCTCTCAATGTCTTTCATTTCGGTTCTCAGGAGATTTGCCCCTTATTTGAGGAGTTTAGCGCCATTCTCCACACGGATCCTTCTGCTGAATTGATGGTTCCTCAGATTCAGGCCGGGTATGTTCAGGACTTAGCCAGCCTTCTCCACACGTCTCGGAATGCGGCGGGCTCTTTTGTTCATGACAGGCAAATCGACTTTGAGCGCCTTTCTTCTGTTTACGCTCCCATAGGGGACCCTTACAATGGTGAGTATCAGATCATTCGACGTAGTGCCTTGTCGATTGCTATGCTTTCTTACTTCCTCTTTCGATCATCTTCGGACACTCTCATACCCATCGCCTGTGGTTTGCGGGAGATGAAGAGTGCTATTATGCTAGTCCTTGGTGAAACTTTGATTGGATTGGGCCATGCTCATGCTACTGGGGTCATGTTATCCGCTGGGGCACCCTTTGTCTTGCAAATTTGGCTTATGGAGCGTCTGGATCTCTTCATACATGCCTCCCATCTCCGTGGGTCACTTCATTATGATCGCATGGAGATTCACAGCTTGTTTCAGTCCGCCGACGCGTGGCTTAGTTGGCTTCAGGGTCTTTCTCCGAGTGACATCTGTTGGGTTTGTCCGTCGTGGATCTGTCGCTCTGTTGCTGTACGCCTCCCTGGGCGACCTGGCATCTGGCTGCCGGGTTTGCATGCTACGACTTTCTACATTCCTGACCGAGTCGTCCGTCAGTTCGGACTTTTGCAAGATGTCACTGTATGTGTGACTACTGATTTCACCAGGGGGTCCCCTTTGCGTCCTTCTATCGTGAAGGCTTTCATGGAGGCTTGGCCCAGCAGAATGGCTTCTCCTTTCCCGAGGGTTCCTGCTCTGGCTGCGACAACTACCGAATATCTCCTAGAGATCCAAGCCTTGGTTGCGAGGCGAGCTTGACGGACACATGCATAATAAAGTAGACGAAAACAGGGAAAAGCTTGCTATTTTACAAAATTTTCTGACAGACCCTGTCTACTCTTTGTTTGCGCTTTTGAATGTGATTTTTCTCTTTTAGGAAAGTTCTAACATGTTTAATCAAAGTGTTCTTCCCCTTCAATTAATCTTTTATGAAGAACTCTCCTTTCGAATGTCTTTTCTCGGCTCTTTATCTTGCTTTGAATTTTGCTTTTAGGTTTCATCCTTTCTATGTCATGAACTCTCATTTGTTTCTTTACAGTATGTATCTTGATAGCCAGGAGATCCAAAGACGGGTTTTAGACAGATATCTGGGTTCTTCGGCTTAGCAAACGAAGTTTGCCCCCCTTGGCTTTAGGGCTTTGAAGTAGTTCTGGGCAAACGCCAGTTTGCCCCTAGTTTAGCACAGGTTTTTTTTTTCGAGTGGACCGAGGGCTGCGGAGAGCCCGCCTACTTATCCCCGAGTGGGTGTCATGTCCCAAGTAGTTCGGTTTACGGCTTGAAGAAAGGTGCTGCTCAGGCGTTTTATTTAAGTGACCGAACCAAGTAGGTTGCCTACGTATCCCCTAACGGGAATCAGGTCAAGCGTAGTTCATCAAGGTAGGAGGCTTTGAAAAGAAAGGTTTCAAGCAAAATACTTTTTGAGGCGATCGAGGTTAATTGGTTGTTTAAATTTAACCCCGTCCAGGTCCATGAGATAAGCCGCTCCTCCGGAGAGGAGAGTCTTAATGATGTATGGCCCGACCCAGTTGGGTTTGAATTTACCTCTGGGGTCATAAACAGGCACTTTCAGTTCTTTGAGGACAAGGTCACCCTCAGCAAGCTTCCTTGGGCGGACCTTTTTATTGAAAGTACGGGCTATCCTCTTCTGGTACCCCCGAGTATGGTTGATCGCGGCCAGCCTCTTCTCGTCGAGTAACATCAACTCCTCATACCTTCCTTGTACCCATTCTGATTCGGTTACTTCGCATTCTGCCAAGACCCTGAGAGAGGGTATTTCTATCTTGATTGGGAGGACCGCCTCCATTCTGTAGACCAATGAGTACGGCGTAGCACCTGTTGAGGCTCTGACCGAAGTCCGGTAGCCCCATAAAGCGAAGGGCAGCTTTTCATGCCAATCCTTATATGTATCCGTCGTTTTCCCCAGGATTGCCTTAACATTTTTGTTTGCCGCCTCCACTGCTCCATTCGTCTGAGGCCTGTACGGGGATGATTGGTGACGAGTGATCTTATACTTTTCTAAGAGCGGGATGACTTCTCCTTGGAAATGACTGCCATGATCGGAGATAAACTCATTTGGGATCCCATACCTGCAGTTTATGTTTTTCTCGATAAAACTTACCACATCCTTGGCTTTCAAAGTTGCATACGAGGCCGCCTCTACCCACTTTGTAAAATAATCGATTGCCACGATTATGTATCGGTGCCCATTGGAGGCCTTTGGGACTATCTCTCCGATGATATCAATCCCCCATACTGAAAACGGCCAAGGGGTGGTCATGCTATAGAGCTGTGACGGCGGAGTGTGCATTAGATTTGCATGAATCTGGCATTTGTGACATCTTCTAACATATTCACAACAGTCTTTGTCCAAGGTTGTCCAATAGTACCCCTGTCGGATGATCTTCTTCGCTAGCATGTGCCCATTCATGTGGGGCCCACACACTCCCTCATGAATTTCTTCCATCATTCTCTTAGCTTCCCTTCCATATAGGCACTCTAGATTGTACCCGGTGTAGGATTTCTTCCATAACTTACCCGCATAGATCACAAATTGAGCGGCGAACCGCCGAATTGCCTTTCTATCCTTTTCTGAGGCTCCCTCGGGGTATTCTCCTTCTTTAATGAACTTCCACACATCCTCATACCACGGTACTTCCTCTTCGTCTTCCACGGCCGCGACCATTTCAAATGACGGTTGTTTCCTTACTTCTATGGATAGCGGGATCATGGTAGTTTTGGAGGGGATTTGGATCATCGAGGCCAAGGTAGCCAATGAGTCGGCTAATTGGTTTTCTTCACGAGGGAGGTAGTAAAAAGAAATCTTCTGAAATTGCGCTTTCAGACTTTCCAGGTAATCATGGTAAGGTCTCAATTTCTCATGCTTTACTTTCCAATCTCCCCGGACCTAGGATATGATCAAATTGGAATCTCCGAAGACATCAATCCATCCGACTTTCAAAGCTAAGGCCGCCTCCATCCCAATTATGCAGGCTTCGTACTCCGCAGTATTGTTGGTTGAGTTATATTTGAGTTTGACAGCTAATGGGGTAGGGGTCCCATCGGGTGCTATGAGAATGATTCCGACCCCGTAACCTAACTGATTGGCTGCTCCATCAAAGTACATTTTCCACAACTCCTCCTTCAACTCCAATATTCCCTCATCTGGGAACTTGAATTCTCCTTCATCCTCGGATTCCACAGCGAGATCGGCTAAAAACTCGGCGACAGCCCTCCCTTTCACGGACTTGGCAGTGACATATTTGATATCGAATTCAGCCAGCATCATGGTCCAACGGGAAATCCTGCTGGTCAAGACGGGTTTTTCGAATAGGTATTTTAGTGGGTCCATTTGGGATATCAAGATCACAGGGAATGCTAGCATGTAGTGGCGAAGGCGACGGGTACACCAGACTAAGGCCCAACAAGCCTTTTCCAAGGGTGAGTACTTCAACTCGTATTCGATCATTCTCTTGATCAGGTAATAAATGGCCTTCTCCACGTGCCCCTCTTCTCCTTCTTGGGCCAACATACATCCCATCGAATCTTCGGATACGGAGAGATAAAGCAACAATGGTTTCTCGGGTGATGGTGGTGATAGGACAGGGGGGTTCTGGAGGTAGGTTTTGATTTTGTCAAAGGCTTGTTGGCAAGGGGTGTCCCATTTGAATTTTTCTCCTTTTCTAAGCAGTTTGAACAATGGATCACAGGTCAAGGTGAGTTTGGAAATGAAGCGGCTGATGAACTGTACTCTCCCTAAGAACCCTCTCAGTTCTTTCTCACTTTTGGGTGGGTTCATTTCGGTTATGGCTTTTATCTTGGCTGGGTCTACTTCGATCCCCCTCTGGGTAATAAGGAATCCCAACAACTTTCCTATGGTAACTCCGAAGGTACATTTCTGCGGGTTCAGCCTCATCTTAAACTCCCTCAATCTCCTAAAGAATTTTCTCAAAGCCTCTAGGTGCCCTCCCCTCTCTTTGGACTTCACGATCATATCGTCCACATACACTTCCACCTCCTTGTGGATCATGTCGTGCAGTAAAGTGGTGGCAGCCCTTTGATAGGTCGCACCTGCATTCTTAAGCCCGAATGGCATAACCCTATAGCAATATGTCCCCTATGGAGTGATGAATGTGGTTTTCTCCCTATCCTCGGGTGCCATGAGGATCTGGTTATAACCTGAGAAGCCATCCATGAAAGATAAGAGCTCATGTCTCGCAGTGTTATCGACCAACACATCGATGTGGAGTAATGGGAAATCATCTTTAGGGCTTGCTTTGTTCAAATCTCGAAAGTCAACGCAAACCCTAACGTGACCATCCTTCTTTGGGACAGGTACAATGTTGGCAATCCATTCCGAATACTCGGTGACCATCAAGAATCCAGCCTTTAGTTGCTTTTCAACCTCCTCTTTCACTTTAAGTGCCCATTCCGGCCTCATTCGCCTCAATTTCTGTTTTACGGGTTTTGAATTGGGAAAGAGAGGGATGTGGTGTTGGACTATCTTTGGATCAATACCTGGCATATCATTATAAGACCATGCAAAAACATCTTTGAATTCATTTAATAGATTGATTAGTTCTTTGCTTTCTTCATTGCTAAGTGTTGAGCCGATAAAGACATTTTGAGGATTATCTTCACTTCCTAGATTAATCGTTAGAGTGTCTTCAATGATTTTACATGCAGATTCTTTGTCAATTAGTTTTTGCAATTCATTAGGTATTCCGTGATCATCACATTCATCGCATTCATTAAGCGCATTCGAGTAGGCAGAATCAGTCATACTTTCATTGATTTTGTTAGGAGTGATTACAACAGACATAGCAATAGTAAGACGCCTCATTTGGGCCATTACAGACTCTGGGTGAGGGGGATACTTATCACTAGACTCAAAGACCCACTCCTTGTTGGCTCCTTGCTTGAGCTCCAAAGTGACGCAACCTGGTAGTCCTCCGGTGTCTGTCTTTTCTCCCTCTTCTAGTTCCAGCTCTTCTTCCAGCGCATCCTTTTCCAGCATATCCTCAACATTCCCTTTTTCGACCTTGACCTCCAAACCCTTGTTTTCTTCCCCTTTTCCTTCGACCCCTTCTTTGCTCAACAGATTCTGCATGACCGGTCCTTCTAGTACACCGATCCAATCGTCGATAGTAACAGGCTTTTCAGGCACTTGTAGAAACGGATCCTTGTGTTTGGAGAATTCGTGGGAGAAGAAGATTTCGAACCCTGGCTTTAAGCGCTTGTCCTTCTGGTCCACCCATGGCTCTGGGAAACCACAGAAAGTGAAGTCTTCACCCTCCTTCACGAAGTATCCATTGAGCGTCTTGAGGTAAGGGTCTAGCAGCACATCGAAAGCCTTCTTGCGCATCGAAAGCCTTCTTCTTTGCCCTTAGTTCCTTCTTCGTTGGCTGATACCCCAGGCCATGAGTGTGAGTCTGAGTAGGAATTCTTGGAAACTCAGGTAGGCCCTGAAGGTTCTTTCCCAATCCTAACCCCGGAAAGAAGCCCATCTTCTTCATGATCCCTGCGACCACTGGACTGGCGTGCTGATCAAAATAAAGCGGTGGGAACTCTCGCGGCTTTCCCTCTTCCAGCATGTTAATGAACTCAAATCCCCCCAGACCTGTCCCCTCCTCTTGCAGCTGTACCTCTAAGACTGGTGCGCTTGATGAAGCTTCAGACGGACGAACCCAGCTATCCCCGAGGATGTCACAGACCCTGCTCTTCCAAACACATTTGACCTTCTCGTGGATTGTTGATGGTATGGCGCCCAAACTGTCTAACCACGGCCTCCCAAGTAGCAGATTGAAGGATGCAGGAATGTCGATGACCTGAAATTCGGCTTCCTTCTCGAGTGGGCCGACAGCAAGGTGGAGGAGAATTATGCCCATGACAGTTCTCTGAGTGTTGTCGTATGCTCTCACCCTTTGCTCAGATGGCATGAAAGTTGATTCGTCCAAACCCATGCGCTTGGCAGTTCGAAACGGGCACACGTTCAGGGCTGATCCATTGTCCACCAGACAGGCAGGCACAGTGTTACCCAAGCATTCGACGGTGACGTACAGAGGCTTGTTATGCACGGGCCCTCCGGGAGGTAGGTCGTCGGATGAGAAGGTAATAGCTAGAGTCGGGATCCTACTGATCATCCCCACGAGGTCTTCCGGCGCTGTATCGATAGAGACATCGGATTGATTCAAAGCATCCAAGACAGCCTGCCTATGTTTCTTGGAGGCGATCAGCAGTCCCCAGATAGTGATGTTAGCTTGCGTTTTCCTCATCTGCCTTAAAATCCTATCCTCCTCTTCTTCTTCATTCACCTTTCCTTTCCCTTTTTCCAGTTCTCTCCCCGGGTGATCCTCTTCTAGTTCATGCGGCTTGAAGTGTCTGCCTGACCGGGTTAAGTGACTAACTTCTTCTCTCATCCATAGATCATCGGTTTGCGAATTGACCTTCAAAGTACTTTCTAACACCTCCGTTTCCTTGTCGCTTTCGTACCAAATGTCGTCCTCCACTCGGCTCACGTCTTGCTCGTTGCCCTCTTGGATCCACCAATCTGACTTCTCCATTTCATTTTCCTTTAGCTGATCCCCCAAAGCACAAATCGTTGAGTCCTTAGGCAGCAGGTATGGTTTTCTTGGTGCCCCAGACTTGGTGATTAGCTTAGACGGGTCAAAGGTTGCTTCTTCTATCCCCAAGAAATAAAGGCCCCGCGGTGGCGGCACAGCACGATGGTTCGGTAGAGGATTCTTGGTGACATTGGGGGCTTTGACAGGCGGTTCGGATATCACTTTGTTGTCAATGAGGTCTTGTATTTCATGCCTTAACCTCATGCATCGATCCGTCGAGTGGCCTTTCTGCTGATGAAATTTGCAGAAGAGATCCCCTTGGAAATTTGGCAGAAGCGGACTTGGCAGAGGTCGTTGTTCCAACTGACGGAGATGCCCCTTTGCTAACAGTCTGTCAAGAGCGGTTGACAATGATACGCCCAGATCTGAGAATTTTCTTGGTTGCTTATCCCCTCCTCCTCTTGGCTGGTTTCTGGTGATATCAAATTTTCTTTCTGGCTCGCTAAGTGCATTGACATCGGTGGGGCCAGAGTGACCCCCTGAATGCCCTCCATTCGATCCATAACTAGGCCTCCGATACCGGTTTGGCGGTTCTTCTTTCTTGATCACTCCTTCTTGAATCGCATCTTCTATCCTGGTTCCCACATCGAACACCTCGGCAAAAGTGTTGATTGACTGAAATCTCATCTTCTCTTGGTAGACTGGCTGCAGGTTTTTCATTAACATTCGGATTTGGTCTTTTTCTGATGGCCTCTGTACCATTTTTGCGGCTTTCCCCCTCCATCGGCTCAGATACTCAGCAAATGACTCTTTGTTCCCTTGCCTGGTTGTTTCTAGATCTCGAACAGTGACGTCCAGGTCTTGATTGTACTCATACTGGGCCACAAACGATTTCATGACTTCTTCCCAAACTCTGGTTTTGCTTGGCTCAAGTGTAAGGTACCATGATAGAGCAGCTCCTGTTAATGTTTGTTGAAATAGAACGGCCATCATGGTAGTGCTTAGACCGCTAGGCTGAAAAGCTCCTATGCACACCCGGATATGACTGCGAGGATTTCCGGTGCCATCAAACTTATCAAAAACTGGCATTTTGAACCCGGCTGGCAATGTTTCGCGTATTCCGTCATACAGCCCTTCCAGGTCCATTAGGTAGGTATCCACTCCCTGAGCCTTGCGCATTACCCTTTCCAATTTTTCTATCTTCTCAGTCAGCAGCTTCTCCTTCTCATCTTTTTCTCTGTCTCTGTTGGCCCTTAGTGAATCATTCCATTGTGCTTCCTGATCGTCGAACCAATCCCCGTCCCCTCCTCCCAAAGGCGGGTCTATAACAGGCGGATTCATTTGTGGTGGTCGGCAATTTAGCTCTTCTATCATTCCCATCATGCGGTTCATGTTCTCGGCCTGTCTTCTCATCTGTTCCGCTTACTGTTCGACTAATACCCTTAAACCGGACATTTCTTCGTTGTTCCTCTCTTCGGCCATGTCAGCACATCCTCTCCTTACTAGCCTTGCTGTGGGATCCCTAAACCACGCTTGATTTGCTATTTTCGCTCCTACAGTGAATTACCTTTATTTTAACAAAACTTTTATTTTGTGCATATCATGCGGATGCAATGCATGTGTGTGTGTGCCTACTCTATATGCCAAAAAAGAAGAAAAATCCTAATCCTAACACATAAGCACATAATCACATAAGATCTTCACTCATGTCAAGTACGCCAATTTCTCCTCTCATTGTGATCCTTACTACCCTCTCAGAGGTTTCGAAATTTTCAAAGTCTATTTGAAAAACATTTTTTGTTTTGTTTGGGTAGTTAAAAAAAGAAAGGCCTTTGAAAACAATCCTTGAGAGTGCTTTCTGAGAACATTTTTACCAAAATAATTTTCAAGGACTTTTGAAGACGATCAAGTGAAATATGCCTTAACAAGGGTATTTTGGGAAAATTTTTTTTGAAAAGAGGAAAAGATATTTTGAAAAGGTAATCGAAAACCTTGAGAAAAACCTTTGGGTAGGGGGATCACATGACCGGATTATCACCGTACTTTCCATGAATTTGGATACATACAAGGTCAATGATGCTTAACTAAACATGATACAAGAAGTATAATCGTATAATCAAGGTTCGGCATGTCCTCCAAATGTCATGTAACACGAGGAGAAATTGCTAAAAGGTGATTAAAAGATTATTCATCTTTTATCAAGCAAATATCGTCATCATCTCAAATAATCCCTTCCGGGCATACAAAACTCTTTAGCACATAACCCTAATCAAGAATTGATTTCCTAAAATTGAAAGGTTCTACAGAAACTACTATGCAAAGGCTGGGTTTTGGTCAAATAAGGGACCCTTGACACACACCCGATAGGATGCTTCATATACCAAATCATGGTACGAGATCAAGGGTGATCACACAGTCCCATGATGACTTGACCGACCGGGTTGCCCCGAGCCTCCAAGGTCATAGTTCCGTGCAATCGACTGGCTGGACATGCAAGTGAAATGCAACAGGCACACAAAGATTAATTAATTCGATTAAAAGGATGTTTTTCAAGTCTAATCCTCAAGTGAACCCAAAATCAGAATTCTGGTCTGCGAAACCTGAGATTCTGGGTTCGATCCCCAGCAGAGTCGCCAGATTGTGGATATCGCAGGTTAACTTACCCACAACTTTTCTTATTTTAAAATCTTTTTCCAAATTTCAAATTGAAAACAAAAGAGTCGCCACTTATTTTTTTAAAGGAAAAATTAAGAAACCATTTCAAAAGGAAACTGATCTTTTGCGAAACCAAAGATTAACTGGGTCCGGGGATTATGGAATGAGAGAGGAAGGAGCCCGTCGGACTAAAACACCCTCTCTCATCCTATCTTGCGATAGGCCTCTACTCAACATCCTTTTAATCAAATTTATTAATCTAAACATGCCCTCAACTAATACATATATACATATACATCACAAAAGCATGTCCAAAGGGTGTAAAATTGCAATTTGACAAAATATCATTCAAAAGCCACATAATTCAGGTAGCAAGCGATATGATATGCAATAGAGAACAAGTGAACTTACCCGGGACCCAGCAGCGATAGTAAACGTGCAATGCATGCGAACAAAAGAAAATCCTAGAAAAGAGTCTCTAATCACATATACACATAAGGCAAAACTTAATTCTAAGGTGTCGCGCATGAGGTTGAAAAAATCAATAAAATCAAGAAATTAAGATAAACTAAAGAGGAGTCCTAGAAATCATACCTTAATAGCGCTACAAAACAAAGGATTAGTCCACATGCTTCACATAATAATAATATGATATCAAGCAATCAATCCTAATTCTCTAGCTTATACCTAGCAAGCAATGAAATCCAACTTTATCCAATTACTAATTCTAATTATAAGCATTAATGTACATGAATGAGTGGATGTGAACAAGAATAAGACATGGATTTATTCACTAATTTGGGTCACCTAGCTTCTGGATTTAAGCTAAGTCACCATTATTCAAAGCATGATTTGGGTCCTAAGGCCTTAAGAGACCATTTGAGTTGAAGTAAGTAAGATTAGACAAAAGTAGCAGTTTTTATGAGTTACAGAGAGCAGACCAGATGTTCAAAAATAGAAATAAAATACTTCCAACGGTTGGATCTGAATGATATTTGGGTATGTTATTCCCCTGTGAGTCTAGTTTCTAACTCAGAAAGAAAATCAAGGTTTGAACGGTTAGATCTCCGGGAATGTAGAAAACACTAGGCATCACTCAGCACTTTACAACTCTCTGTCTAGAGATCTTGTATGATTTTTTAAAAATAGCAAACAAGTCCGAATCGCTTCATTATTTTTAGGGAACCTTCATAACACATTAAGGTTCTTATAAAAAATTATTAGAGGTCATGGAAACTTGGTTAGATTTCTGATTTATGAGTTTCAAAACGGACTTGCTGTTCTGAAACTATTCTGAAACTTTGGACAGATTGTGGTTGGCTCACAAAACCCATGATCAAACCCTTCTAAACATAAAACCACCTTAAAACAAAAATTACAGTGGTAGAATGATGTGTTATTGATACTTTTCCATTGATTTCACTTGATTTCAACGGTTAGATTTCGAACTAAAAATCTTTGATCAAAAACAGTTTGTGGACTCACTGTTTTTATTTCGCTAGTTCAACTTTGTTGGTTAACCTCAACTATTGAAGACATGAAGTTGAGATTAAACCTAACTTCTTTTCTTACCATTTGATGGTCCTTGAAGACTAAAAGTCACTTTATGCATATGGATTTTGATGAAGTATGGAATGTACTTCTCAAAGTTCCAAACAATGAACTCAAAAACCTTATAGACCAAAGCTTGAATTCAACTTAGTACTCCTACCATTTGATGGTCATGGGAGACAAAGACATGGCTAATACTCCTAAGTTTCAAGAAGAAAAAGGGAATGACTTCATTGAATACCAAGTTTAGAAGATCCAAGTCATGGGCATGGACTTGGATTCAACTATGTAAGGCAAAGTAGTGATCAAATCTTGACTCTCATGTAGAGTATGAGCTTTACATGAGGTTCAAAGGATCATATTCAAGAGAATCAAGAGAGATATTGAAAATCTCCAAGACTCTCAAGAGAAAAACACATATAAGAAAAGAGAATTAGAGGTAGGAATTCTTAAGTTTTCTTGACAAACAAAGATAACAAGAGATTTTAGTACAAAAGAAAAAGAATAAACAAACAATCTAAGGCATAGGGGATCACCTCCAAATTATCCTCAAAGTATTCTTTGAAGATCTTCCAAAACTCTTCTTCTTAGTTCTCTAAACTCTCTTCTTTTTTCTCTCCAAAATGTGTTGATGTGGTGGTTATGGATGTTCTATCTCTAGTCTCCCTTGTTGTATATCTCTTCTTCTCTCTTATAGGCAAAATTACCAGGTATTTTTGGTGAATTTCGGAGCAAAAAACAGGTGTAATTCTCTCATTTGTTGGTACAATGTGTACTTTCTGAAATTATGCAGACTGCTACCCAGGGCGGCAGTCGACAAACTGCCGCGGCACTCCGTGAATGCCGCCGCGGCGGTTGCTAACTGCCGTTGCGGCACTCCGCGACTGCCGCGCGGCATTCATCCAATGTCGCGGCAATTCAATGGATTGCCGCTTTTTTGTCAGTCTTACTTTATCAGTTTTTGTTCTTATTCGCATACGCATATGTATTGCTCTGCAGAATACAGACTTTAAAAGCGAACGGCAGTCAGAAATTTTTGGCGGCACTTGGTGAATGCCGGCACGGCACTCTGTGACTGCCGTGCGGCAGTCACTGAGTGCCGCGGCAGCCCGCCGTGTGCCGATTTTGGCTAAAATTCCCCCTTTTGGATTTTTCTTTTTCAAAGCAAAATGATCCTTGAGGATATTTTCCGAAAATCGTGTTTTATACCTGAATTCTCCTAAATACTTGGTATTTTATCTTTTCTGTGAAATTTTACCGCGTTTTAGAGAACTTTCTGAAGAGCTTGGAATACTTTGAATCTTCCGGTCCTTGTCATCATCGGATACGGAGGCGACATTCCCCTGAATTCGACGGTCGGTCAAAATTGGGGTATCTACAGCAGCTTCCCTTCTAAGCGTTAGTCCTCAATGGCAGCTTCTCTTCCTAAGCGATAGTCCTCAATGGTAGCTTCTCTTCATAAGCATTAGTCCTCAATGGTAGCTTCTCTTACTAAGCGTTAGTCCTCAATGGCAGCTTTTCTTCATAAGCATTAGCCCTCAATGGCACCTTGCATTAGTCCTCAATGGCAACATCATTTGTGTTAGTCCTCAATGGCAACCTTGCATTAGTCCTCAATGGCAACATCATTAATTGTGTTAGTCCTCAATGGCATCTATGTTAGTCCTCAATGGCAACCTTGCATTAGTCCTCAATGGCAGCATCATCGGCATTAGCCCTCAATGGCAACCTTGCATTAGTCCTCAATGACAGCATCATCGGTGTTAGTCCTTAATGGGAACCTTGCATTAGTCCTCAATGGCAGCATCATTTGTGTTAGTCCTCAATGGCAACCTCGCATTAGTCCTCAATGGCAGCATCATCAATTGTGTTAGTCCTCAATGGCATCTGTGTTAGTCCTCAATGGCAACCTTACATTAGTCCTCAATGGCAGCATCATCGGCATTAGCCCTCAATGGCAACCTTGCATTAGTCCTCAATGGCAGCTACATCGGTGTTTGTCTTCAATTGAATCCTTGCATTAGTCCTCAATGACAGAATCATTTGTGTTAGTCTTCAATGGCAACCTTGCATTAGTCCTCAATTGTAGTATCATCAGTATTAGTCCTCAATGGCAACCTTGCAGTAGTCCTCAATGGCAGCATCATTTGTGTTAGTCCTCAATGGCAACCTTGCATTAGTCCTCAATGGCAGTATCATCGGTATTAGTCCTCAATGGCAACCTTGCATTAGTCCTCAATGGCAGCATCATTTGTCTTAGTCCTCAATGGCATCTGTATTAGTCCTCAATGGAAGCATCATTTGTGTTAGTCCTCAATGGCATCTGCATTAGTTCTCAATGGCAGCATCATTTGTGTTAGTCCTCAATGGCAACCTTGCATTAGTCCTCAATGGCAGCATCGTTGGTGTTAGTCCTCAATGGCAACCTTGCATTAGCCCTTAATGGAAGCATCATCCGCATTAAGCCTCAATGGCAATCTCTGTTAGGCCTCAATAACAATCCTCGTTAGTCCTCTATGGCGATCCGTATTAGGCCTCAATGGCAATCTCTGTTAGGCCTCAATGGCAATCCTCGTTAGTCCTCTATGGCATCTATATTAGTCCTCAACGGCAAAATCACATTCGCATTAGTCCTCAATGAATCTTCGAATCTGATTGACTCTCGACTTTTGAAATAATATGAACTTGAGTCTGATTGACTCCCGATTTTTTGAACTTAAGTCTGATTGACTCCCAATTTTTGTGAAATAATGTGAATTTGGGTCTGATTGATTCCCGATTTCTAAAATAATGTGAATTCGAGTCTAATTGACTCAAGATCTATGAAATAAGTTGATTTGAGTATAATTGACTCTTGATGTTGGAAAATTTAAAATGATTTGAGTCTGGTTGACTCCTAATTCTTCAGAATGGTATGAATTTGAGTTACTCCTGATTCCGAGAAATTGAATTGATTTGAGTATAATCGACTCCGGATTTTGAAAAATGAAAAATTTTGAA
The DNA here is from genome assembly GCA_033977485.1 of Hydrangea macrophylla. Taxonomy (NCBI): domain Eukaryota; kingdom Viridiplantae; phylum Streptophyta; class Magnoliopsida; order Cornales; family Hydrangeaceae; genus Hydrangea; species Hydrangea macrophylla. The sequence goes on along the minus strand of CM066997.1, from coordinate 97,533,067 downwards.
TCGAATCTGAGTCTGGTTGACTCCTAAATTTAAAAATTGAAAATTAAGTTGAGTTGAGTCTGATTAGCTCTTGATTTTGAAATTGAATCGGATTCAAGTCTGATTGACTCCTGATTTTTGAAATTAGCATGAATTTGAGTCTGATTGACTCCCGATTTTAGCAATAGTTTGAATATGAGTCTAAGTGATTCCTGATTTTGGAAAATTGATTTGAAAATGAATCTGACTAATTCTTAGGAGTCTTGAACTGAATTAAGCTAGTAATAACTTTGCCTTGAGGATATAACAGAATTGCATTCTTGGTTCTCGCAACGGATTTGTATCGACCTCGTTTCCGGAGTATAAGGCGCAAAGCGCATCTCAGTTGATCAGATGATTCTTGGAAGACACCGAAGTATAAGGTGTGAAGCACATCTCAGTCTTTCAATCATCATGGTTCCTGGTTCGACACTGGAGGATAAGGCATGAAGCGCATCTCACTCGATTAGATGATTCTTGGAAAACACCGGAGTATTAGGCGCGAATCGCATCTCAGTCTTTTAATTAGCGTGGTTCCCGGTTCGACACTGGAGTATAAGGCGCAAAGCGCATCTCATTCGATCAGACGATTCTTGGAAGACACCGGAGTATAAGGCGCGAAGCGCATCTCAGTCAATCGGATGATTCTTGGAAGACACAGAAATATAAGGCGTGAAGCGCATCTCAGTCGATTAGATGATTCTTGGAAGACACTAGAGTATAAGGCGCGAAGCGCATCTTAGTCTTTCAATCAGCGTGGTTCCTGGTTCGACACCAGAGTATAAGGCGTGAAGCGTATCTCAGTCGATCAAATAATTCTTGGATGACACCGGAGTATAAGGTGCGAAGCGCATCTCACTCGATCATGAGATTCTTGGAAAACACCAAAATATAAGGTGCGAAGCGCATCTCAGTCTTTCAATCAGCGTGGTTCCTGGTTCGACACCAGAGTATAAGGCGCAAAGCGCATCTCAGTCTATCAGTTGATTCGTGGAAGACACCGGAGTATAAGGCGCGAAGCATATCTCAGTCTTTCAATTATCGTGGTTCCTAGTTCGACACCGGGGGATAAGGCGCGAAGCGCATCTCACTAGATTAGATGATTCTTGGAAAACACCGGAGTATAAGGCGCGAAGCGCATCTCAGTCTTTCAATCAGCGTGGTTTCTGGTTCGACACTGGAGTATAGGTGCCAAGCGCATCTCAGTCGATCGGACGATTCTTGGAAGACACCGGAGTATAAGGTGCGAAGCGCATCTCCGTCTTTCAATTAGCGTGGTTCCTGGTTTGACACCAGAGTATAAGGCACGAAGCGTATCTCAGTCGATCAGGTGATTCTTTGAAGACACCGGAGTATAAGGCGCGAAGCGCATCTCAGTCTTTCAATTAGCTCGGTTCTTACTTCGACACTGGAGTATAAGGAGCGAAGCGCATCTCGGTTGATCAGGTGTTTCTTTGAAATACACCAAAAAATTAAGCACAGAAAATGCATCTGTGAAGCGCATTTGTATCAATCATGACTTTCCCAGAATAGGACGACATCATAATAGAAAATTTAAAGGCGTAGAACGCATTCTTGTCACTAGAGAGAGCAGTATGATACTGAATCATCATGCTTGGGAGCATAGAGCACAAGATTGCTTGAGCTTGTGCATCACAATAGGATAGGTGCATTCATCCGTGTGATTATTTGTGCTTAGGTGTTGTCCCTTGCCCGAAATACGTTCTGGTCTAATTCCCATCGGGATACGTAGGCAGCTCACCGTTGAGCACGACCAGCACCGACCATCTCCGCAATTGTTTTTGCAATGCATTTTGTTTTTACCCAAGTTCAATAGCCCGGTCAAAGGCTTGTCTTCACAAAAGCTTCGACATTCCATTGTGACACGTGTTACATCCCAAGCTCTGCCGAAGAGGGACAAACTGTAAGCTGTAGACACCCCAATTTTGACTAAACTATTAAACTTATGGGGATTTACCTTTAGATATCAATGATGAATAATGTCCCGATGATTTTCTTCAAGTTCATCGCTTCGACTTCTGAAAAGCTTCAAGTTCCCAAACCTTGCTCCTTATACCCCTAGATTTGGCCAATCACTGACCATCTGTCTCGAGCTCATTGGATCATGGGTTACTTTCTAAAAAAAAATGAAATAGTTAAATAATAGTAATAATGATATTTTCTAAAATAACATTGTTTCTCATAGTTTTAGATTAAAATTATATATATATATTCTATTTGGTGACTCATATGATTGATTTATATTTAAAATGAAAAATGTGTCTATGCATACTTATATATATATATATAAGAAAAGGAAAATAATAAAAGAAAGTATCCCATGTGCCTTGGAGAGTTAGAGATTCATTGGCATATTCCTAATCTAAGCAAATACCCAAAAAGCCCTTTTTGGGCACTAACCTCCTTTGTGCTTTAAAGATGCTCTAGAATGTTCTTTTATTCTACCCAACTTAAATGTCTTTCAAGTTTCTTGGAATTACATAGAAGTGCCATGGAGAGTTAGAGATTCCATTGAATATTCCTAACCCACCCCAAATTGATCTATCTACCCTTATCTTAACCACTAAGGAAATCAAAGTCTACAAAAGCTCATTTCTGTCATTAGGGTAAAGGGGGGGATACTTGAATTATATAGAGAAATATATTGGGAGAACTTTAGAGGAGGAAAAGATAGAGAGAAAAACTCTACCAATTATCTACCCAAATCCCACCAAAACTCTATCCAACCATGAAATCACCATTGAAGGAGCTTGAAGCTTAAGGAAGAAGAAGAGGAAAGTTTGAGGAATTCAACATCTCTACAAATTTTGAGAAGATCTAGAGGTAAAACCTTCAAATCTATCTTCATATATAATAATTCAATCACAATTCATAGTTTTGACTAGGATCTTTACACATTTTCAAAAAGTCTCTTCCTACCTCATTTCATCACACACCACTAGAATTGTGATTGAATTTTCATTTATTTTCTTCATTGATTTGGATCTAAAATAAGTTTTGGATTTAAGATCAAATAAATTCTAAGGTGGAACTTAGTTTGGATCATCAACAAATTTTGATTTCATCTCTTCTTTATTTGTATTTTACTCGTAGGATTTGTGAGATCTTCAATATCTCATTTGACTCCCATGAGCTTGATCCTTTAATTCTCTATAATATTATGATTTATATGGGAATTAAAGTGGATCATAGTTACATCCATACATAATTAGTGGATCCAACTCTTGATTTATGATTTGGACCCCTAATTTAAAGTCTCATGGAATCCTCTTCATATTTCCTGTAGGTTTATATGGATTGGTCTCCAAGGATCATTAATTTTGGAGGAGACTTGAATAAAATTAAGTCCACATTCCTCTAAGATCATCAACTTGAGAGAAGAATTAGACTTGTCTATTTTCATGACTTGGAGGTCAACATTGGTGCAGTGAATTCTGGAACCCATTGCGATCAACGATTTTTAATTAAATCATGGTCCATGGGAATTGAATGAGACCAATTGGAGAGTGCTCGTAACCTATATATGTATTGCTACTTTTTTTTTTGTTTTGATGAGGTTTTATACTTAGAATGGTTTGGTCTTATGATTTATGAACTAATCATTCTCTGTCCAAAATTTCAGAACAGTAAGTTCGTTTTAAAATAAGTAAATCAGAGCTTTAATCAAGCTTCCTTGACTTCAAATAAATTTTTCTAGGAAGTTAAATATGTTAGCAAGATCACCTAAAAAGAATGAAGTCATTCGAATTTGTGTGCTATTTTTATAAAATCACACAAGAATTCTGGACATAGAGTTGTACATTTCTGAGTGATTTCTAGTTTTTGCCTAATTCCCAGAGATTGAACCGTTGGATCTTCGATTTTCGTTTTGGGTTATAAAATAGACTTGCAGAGGCATAATATACTCAAAAATCATTACGATCAAATTGTTGGAAGCATAACTTTTCTATTTTCTAAATTCAGGTTTCTTCTCTGTAAATTCTGAAACTCTGTCACAGTTTTAATAAATTTTGTAAATGATGACCTAAATGACTCTTTCATGACCTAGGATTCAAACCATGTCCTAATAATGATTAATTGGACTTAAATCCAGAGGCCAAATGCTCCAAATCAATGAATAATTAATAGCTCATTCTTATTCATATCCATGCATTCATTTATGTATGTTAGTACTTATAATTAGGACTCATTCTTGGTTTAAGTTGCATCTAGTTGAACTTAGTTTAATATAATTATAGGTTCCTTATGATCAAGTTGGGACTATACCATCTCTATATGGACATTACATTGGCTCCTAGTTGAGACTTGTATATCTATGGAGATGTTTTATCGCCAACTAATTAGAAAGAATTCATAATTATATCAACTCTTAATTTCAATGCTTAGTGGATTTAAGCTAGAAATTTAAGCATGTTATTTTGGACTCTAAAGTATATCTTGTTCAAAGCATGTGGACTAGCGCTATCGAGGTACGATTTCTCAACCCCTCTCTAGTTTATTTTATTCTTTGATTTTAATTGATTTTCGGCTCCATGTGCAACACCTTAGAAATAGGTCTTGCTTTATTTGTATACATGAACTAGAGACCATTTCTTAGGTTTTATTTTTATTTGTATACATTGCACGTTTAATATTCGCGGCTGGAACCCGGTAAGTTCTCTAGTTCCCTATTTTGCACATCATCTTGCTTGCTAGTTGAATTATGTGGTTTATGAATGATATTTTATCGTTGGCAATCTTACACCCTTTTAGACATGCTTTTGTAAAGTATATATATATATATATGTATTAGTTGAGGGCATGCTTAGATTAATAATTCAATTAAAAAGGACATTGAGTAAAGGCCTATCACGAGATAGGATGATAGGGGGTGTTTTAGTCTGACGGGCTCCTTCCCCTCTCATTCCATAATCCCCGGACCTAGAAATCTCTGGTATCCAAAAGATCAGTTTGCTTTTAAAATTGTTTCTTAATTTTCCTTTAAAAAATTAAGTGGCGACTCGTATTTGAATTTAAAATTTGAAAATTTTTAAAAAGCGTGGTTAAACTGCTATATCCACAATTACCAAAAATTCTTTTGCCTTTTGTAAATTACCGTTGTGTGTGTCTGTATGTGTGTATACTTGTATATTATTTTATTCTATTATGATATATATATATATATAAATACTCAATAACCGAATTACGTTTATGCTTCTTGCAAATTACCCCTTTGTTACCAAATTACGCTTTTTCCTATCGTAATTAATTATACTTTTGTATATATATGTATATATTATCTATACGTTAAAGAAAATAGCCTAAAAGTTTAGAGTGTGTACAATTATAAATTGAATAACCAAATTACCCTATGCCTTCTGTAAATTTCTCTTTTGTTAAATGGAATTATCAAATTACCCTTTTATCTTTTGTAAACTATCATTTTTGTATATACTAGAGGAGTGTCATTCACTATTTGAGTGCGAGAGAAAAAAAGTGGGGGTAGGTAGTTTGGGAGACGTTTTTTTTTTTTTTTTTTTTTTTAAGTTTTTTGGAATGATATTTGAATACTTTGTGAAATTATTTTTATTAGGTATTTATATAGGTTTTATTGTAACTGTTGGTGTAAGAAAAACTTTTTTGGTACCCCTTCCTTTCTCTTTCTATATTAGTATAGATATTTTTATATGTATTGTCTATGTGTTGGGTTATGTTCTAAAGAAAAGAGTCTCAAAATTTAAAGTGCATGTGTACACATATAAAATAATTGCCCTTTTATCTTATGTATAGTACTCTTCTGTAAAAGTTTAAAGTTTATACAATTATGGAATATGAACATTACTCAAATGACTCATTTCGATTGTCGGCAGTGCATGTTCTATTCATTTAGGGTTTATTATTTGATTTTACTTGTTTGTCAAATCATTAATCTATGAAATGCATCCACAATAAACGCAGCTAAAATTTATTTCTCTATTTCGACCCAAGATTTTTTCTTATGAATTTTGAACTCAATTTCAAACTGGTCAAAGAAATAGCAAATAAATGTCAGCCTAAAGAATTCTTCACTTTAAATTTATGAATTTTTTATTAGTACTATTTATCCAAAAAAAAATTGTAGATTTAACGTCAGTTAATATAGATGTTGTTCAAGCATATTTTTTCTAACACCATCTTAAGAATTATTAGAACTTTTTTCTCTTTCATGAACACATTAAAAATAATACATTACATTTTTTTTCTATCAAATCCAACGCTCGTGCCTTACACGGGCCGTTTTCCTAGTATTATATTATATAAAAGAGCCTTAATAGGAATATTCTACAAAGATTCCAAATTAATTTGGCTTTAATGATCATTTTAGATTTCTTATTTGGTTATTTGGTAATTTTACATCACATCTATCTACACAACTTACTATTGAATAGTTCTTGAGGCTTGTTTGGCAAGGCTTGTTTAAGCCTTAAGGCATCTTTCAAGAAACCTTTTACCAAAAAAAAAAAAGGTTTGTTTGGCAAGATTTATTTCAGCCTTAAGGCATCTTTCAAAGAATCTTTGAATTACCAAATAAGCCTTAAATTACTTTTGTAAATTAAGGGTTGTTTGGCAAGGCTTGTTGAGTCTTAAGGCATCTTTTAATGAATCTTTGAATTACCAAACAAGCCTTAAGTTAATTTTGTAAACTATCCTTTTCTACATATATATATATATATTATAATTTTGTAAATTATCCTTTTCTACATATTAATTTTGTAACCTTTTGTTAAAGTTTAAATTGTGTACAATTATAAATTGAATTACCAAATTACCTTTTGTAAATTATCTTTTACATATATGTTATGTTATTATTATTGTTTATGTGTGTGTACAATAATAAGTTGAATTACTAAATTATCCTTTTTGCCTTTTGTAAATTACCCTTGTGTATATATATATACATTTACTATTTTTATTAGATATATATGTATTGAATATATTATTAAAGAAAAGAGCATTAAAGTTTAAAGTGTGCACAATTATAAATTTGCTTTCATTAATTGGAATATTTACCAAAAATCCTTTTCCCTTTTGTAAATTACCTTTGTATGTGTGTGTGTGTGTGTATGTGTGTGTGTGTGCATACTTGTATATTATTTTATTCTATTATGATATATATTGAATAACCAAATTACCCTTATGCATTTTATAAATTACCCTTTTGGTAAATCGAGTTACCAAATTACCCTTTTGCCCATCATAATTAATTACACTTTTGTATGTATGTGTGTATACATATATATATATATATATATATGTATATATATATATATTATCTATACGTTAAAGAAATAGCCTAAAAGTTTAAAGTGTGTACAATTATAAATTGAATAACCAAATTACCCTTATGCATGTTGCAAAATTTTCTTTCGTTAAATCGAATTATCAAATTACCCTTTTGTCTTTTGTAAACTATCATTTTTAGTATATACTAGAGGAGTGCCACTCACTATGTGAGCGCGAGAGCAAAAAAGTGGGGGTGGATAGTTGAGAGAAGTTATTTTTATTAAATTGTTTTTGAAATGACATTTTAATACTTTGTGAAATAATTTTCATTAGGAAATTTTGTAGGTTTTATTGTAATAATTATTAGTGTGAGAAAAACTTTTTTGTACCCCTTCCTTTCTCTTTCTATATTAGTATAGATATTTGTATATATATATATATATGCACACACATAAATATATATATATATATATATATTATTTATGTGTTATGTTATGTGTTAATAAAAATAGCCTTAAATTTTAAAGTGTGTACACATATAAATTAATTACCTTTTTATCTTGTGTATAGTACCCTTCTGTAAAAGTTTAAAGATTATACAATTATTAAATATGAACATTGCTTAAATAACTCAATTCTTTTGTCGGTGGTGCATGTTCAATACACTTAGGGTTTAATGTTTGAATTCACTTGTTTTTCAAATCATAAATCTATGGAATGTATCAACAATAAACACAGCTAAATTTTATTTCTCTACTTCGGCTCAACGTTTTTTTTTTCCTATGAATTCCAAACACAATTTTTAACTGGTCAAAGAAATAGCAATTAAATGTCAGTCTATAAAATTCTTCACTTTAAATTTTTGAAGTTTTTTAATAGTACTATTCATCTAGCAAGAAATTGTAGGTTTAACATCAATTAATATAGTTGTTGTTCAAGCATATTTTTTCTAACACCATCTTAAGAATTAATCGAACTTTTTTTCTCTTTCGTGTACACATTAAAAAATGTACATTATATATATATATATATATATTTATCAAATCCAATGAATGTGCCTTGAACGGGCCATCCTCTTAGTATGCATAAGAAGTCGATAAACTAAACAAAATGTAGTATTTGTGTTTTTTTTATTTGAACCATTAGAGAAGACGACGATTCTCTAGTCTTTAAAGTCTTTTGATAATACTGCTCCATAAAGGTCTTGATTATAAATTAATTATACAACTACACAACTATACACAACTACACATGCAAATCAATCAATTATCAAAAATCACAAATTTCCAAATTGCAATACTATAGTTCAACGATTAGCATCATCCCAAATTTCCAATTGCAATACTCATAATCAACTATCAACATAATTCACAATTATCAAAGCTAAAGTTGTAACTTTCCAACTATACACAACTACACATGCAAATGAATCAATTATCAAAAATCACAAATTTCCAAATTGCAATACTATAGTTCAACGATCAGCATCATTCCCAAATTTCCAATTGCAATACTCATAATCAACTATCAACATAATTCACAATTATCAAAGCTAAAGTTGTAACTTTCAAAATTTCAAGACTACATGGGCCACCCTGGACCTAATGTCCATCCACCACAATCTACACATGATAATTTCTCCTACACAAGAAAATAAAGGGCACTCAAATATACTAGTTTAAGTACAAATAGTGTTTATATACCAAACTGTCACGCCCCGGAGTAGTAGAAATTAGAGGGAAATAAAATTTTCCTTTTTGGATCCGTAAGCCATGATTAGTTACATTAACTGATTGTCCTTTTCTACATTCTACACATGGTTAAAGAGTAAGCAGAAGCATAAAAATATCTATTGGTACTCTTCAATAGAACTCAAATGTCTGGGATCTAGTTATTACATCATGAGTCCAAATAAAAGATCTATAAAGGTAGTCTAGGGCGATCTATTCTTATCACAATCATATCTAAAGCATTACCTCAGATAGAAGATAATAAAGCAAATTAAGAAATTCTAAATACAACTGTGTTGGTTTCCTTCGCTTCAACTTGTACATCTGCCATGTCCCTTTGGGTAGACCTCATCTTGATAGTCGTCACCTATGAAATCTAGACATGATATGTCCAGGGCAGGAAGAACTGTTAACTTTTGAAGCTAAGTGAGTTCATCTAACCAATCACTCCTAATACAAACAATAGTATACAAGTACGTCGAATATCTTGAAAATAAACATTTGATAAGCGTATAACATGATGGTATGATGACACAATGCAGTATCGATATATTCGACTTTACTTAGACAACATTACTGACTCATGTGACTTGTTGCATTACCAGTGTAATGCCGTTAGCTTAGAGTAGAATGATTGCGTTGCCATCGTCGCCTAGCAGGGCCTCTATAGCAGTTTTGGTTTTAAAAGAGTGCAATCACTATACTCTTAGGTCCTCGTGACCTTTCCTAGAGAATAGAATAGTTATATACACGAGTGTTGTTAGCTTGAATATCGTCGCCTAACGGCCGTTAGGTTACCTTCTTGTCATCGTCGCCTTATGGCCTCATATTGACATCGTCGCCTTACGGTCTTATGGTTACTTTTCTTGTCATCGTCGCCTTACGGCCTCATATTGACATCTTTGCCTTACGACCTTATGGTAACCCCATCTTATTCATCAGGCCATGGTTAAATTGTCATCATCGCCTTACGGCCTTATATTGACATCATCGCCTTACGGCCTTATATTAACATTATGACTCGACTACGTCTATATGAGTGTTCATGTGACTATATAATCGTAAATCGTAAAAAGCATGGATAACAACAGTTATTCATTAAGCATGGAGTATGGTTATCTAATCATGCGTTCATCATATAAACAGTAACTCTTAACATTCACATATATAATACTCATCAGACATGTCTACACAGGACACACTGGATATTTTCATAATGCACAAAGAGTAATTCTATAATATACCAAGTGAGTTAGGACGACTCACCTCGATGTGGGTTTGCGAGTACAAGCGTAGCTTCGGTCCCTACAATTAATATAAATCCATAGAACGGCAATTAACATTCATTCTATTTACAAGGGTATGATGGTAATTGTGCCGAATGGGTTCCTAAATCTCAATATAATGATCTTGACATCATTCTGAGTCTAATGCCATTGACTAGACTCAAATCGGAGTCCGTCATATAGAAGGCTAGATTTTCTATACCAGTGTGAGCCCTAAAGATAAGCTGAGTTTTTGACAGAGTCAAAAAGTCACTAAACTTAAGGAAATAGGTCTACACATCATTCTAGGAATTTAGGAACTGACCGTGTATTTTTTTGAGCTACGGTTTATTTATTACAAATTATCGAAGTCTTAATCACATAATAATAGACATAAGAGTCCTATAATTTTAAAATATATTTTAGCAGTACATTTGGTCCTTAGGGATATTTTATTAAATACTAGGTCTCAAAATAGGTTAGTAGCATTTTTTTCCTAATTTTCGGGACTCTTTTGGGATTTAAAATAATTAAAACGCTACATAAACGGCTCCTCGATAATTATTGAAAATACCCAGACATAGTTTTATAATCTAACGGATTATAAAACATAACTTAAATACTTTTAAAATAGTACAGATAAATTTTTTTTCAAATTTAACATGACCAATAGATATTAAATATCTATTTAAATCTAAGTGAGTAATAAAATTTATTATTTATTTAAGACCAAATAAATAATAACTATAATACATAAATAGTAAAGTTTTGGTTTTATAAATAAATAATTTATAAGACAAGGGCATTAGGCCATGGGATCAACAACATAATTTTCTATATTTTGAAAATAGTCATTAGGTATTTATTACCTACTAATTATAATTTATAACTAACTTTTTATTATTTATTTGAACATAAATAAATAATAAGTATAATATAAATAATAATAATAATAATTTCAGAATATAAGAAATAGTGTAAATAATATCTCATAATTTACAAGTTTAATAATAACCTTTAAACTTATTTTGAAATCATTTAAACAAATTAATGATTATTTATTTAAATAGCAAATACAGTACCTATAAATACTAATTAGCTAAAGCAAATTATTAAATCTTTAAACATAATTAGTAATGGGATAACTAGTATTAAATCCTAGTTACTAGTCTTTATATGCAATAGGGCCAAGCTCAAAAAGGTTTTAGTAATAGGTCCACAAATAATGGATTAGCCAAATTACCCTCAATTATATATATATATATTACCCTCATACATCCCCACAATCAAGCCAAAATTTTGGCATTTCAAAAATCAAATATCATTTGAATTGCTTCAACATTAATCCAAATATCCAATCAAGCATTGGATCTCTCTCTCTCTCTCTCTCTCTCTCTCTCTCTCTCTCTCTCTCTCTCTACATTATAGACTTTCTCTCTCTACACCAAGACCCATTACGCTCCAAAGAGACTAACTATGATGCTAAGAAGACCGGAGACACCTTCAATTTCCAGTTCGACATGCCAGGGGCCAGCAAAGAGGACGTCAAGGTCTCATTAGAACAGATCACTCTGATCATAAAAGGACAAGGTGAGAAGGAATCGGACGACGACAAGGAAAGCCGGAGGAGGATGTTCATTGCAGTGTTAATATACCTGAGAAGTTGTTCAAGAGCAGTGATATCAAAGGTGAGATGAAGAATGGTGTTCTCAAAGTGGTAGTGCCACAGTCAAAGAATAGGAGAGGTCTGATGTGTTTCATGTTAAAATCGAATGATTCTGTTGTTTTCAGCATCTGGGTTTTGGGATTTGGTAAATAAATTTTGCGAAGAATTGTGGGTTCTGTTATGGAATTGGTAATTAAGGGTTTTTAGGGGTTTTCTATTTTGAAGGCATATATAGTTGAGAGATTTGAGCTTATGATCCAGTTCTGATATATAGATATACTCGTTTGGCATCTTTCTTGATGATATATATCCCCACTTATGAGCAAAATCAGGAATTTCAAGACTCCTCTTTCTCTGTAACATTTTTTTTTTGGTTCATGTGTTCTTCTGTAACATTTTCAGCGTAAAAATTATAGCCAGCAAGATTTGACTCTTGTGTTGATTTTTAGTGTAAAATTGTTCACTGAGATCTTTATATGATATGTCCAGAAATATTCTGTAGCAGTCCAACCGCCACGTGGTCAGTCAATAGCCCGGGATATGCGGATTGGGAGCGTAGGGCCCAAGTTCCCGAGGTGTCCGGTTGTTACCATCCGGGATACCCGTAGCCCGGGTACCAGGTGTGGTGAGGCTCCCGAAGATATGGCATGAATCGTGCTTCCCACTGTTTCCTTATGCAGCCATGACTCTATCAAGAAGAATCAATAGTTTCCTAAACCACTTAGGAAACTCCCCAAATATTGTACAAATTTATTGTGATTGGATTATGCTTCCTAATCCACTGAACTTACCATGCAAAGATGGACTCTTGCACTGATAAAAGAGCCCATCTATCCTCTCTAGGGGGATCCGAATATCAATTCTCTAAGCATACAAGCCCGTACTAGAGAACTCACCACTTACACGCATACACCCGGCCGGTATTACTGGTAGTGCCGCCCACCGTTGTTGGCTCACCAGGCCCGCCGGTGATCTGCTAGTGAGAAGCGCACAGACGCACTCGTGGACGTAGGTCACCTCGTTAACGGGACCGAACCACCTACAAATCCTTTGTGGCTTTATTTTCTGTTTAAATCATTCTTACTAATTTTCGGCATCATCAGTTTGGCGCCGTCTGTGGGAACGACACAGTTTCCTCATCAACAAAATCTTTGACTGATCGATATGCCGCCGAAGAAGGGCAAGAAGACCGCCGATTCAGCCGGTCAGGAGGACCTGCAGATCGAGCCTTGAGCAACCTCCATGACCACCGAACAAGTTACAGCGGCGCTGGAACAGCTCTTAGAGGGTCAGCTCCAGACACAACAACAAATAGAGGCGCTTATGGCCCAGCACGAAAAGGCAGTTGTGGACCATGAGAAAGGCCTTTCGTCGGGGAAGCGGCCTGAAAAGAGCACTCCCAGCCAACGGCCTGTTCGAACACGCGGAAAAACCCGATCTGCTCCAGTATCCCAACCAGGTCGCGAACGTTATCCGGAGGGAGAACATAGCCAGGCTACTAAACGCTCGCAGAAGGGACCTCGGTACATCCCTCACCGAGCGCGCCGAGTAAAGGACGCCAGGATCCTCATTGAGCGGCGGTGAGCCGCGAGGGGAGAAGCTCCCGGACGTAAAGCCCGGGAGTCAGTCGATGATCCACCCGTCCTGAGCCGGGGGGATCTTAGGCACAGACTATCCCGGACCCACAGCCGAGTGTTATCCCCGAGGTCGACGCGTTTTGAGGATGAGGCCTCATCATCAGACCCAACCTACCACTCAGACGCAGAAAGGAGGACCGGGCACGCTGACGTCAAAGCCCAGGTCGAGGAGCTGCAGCAGCAGATTGAGAAGCTGAACCGCAAGTCCGGTCACGACCTCACAAATACAGAAACAGAATCGCCCTATACTACCCGGGTGACGCAGTTCCCAATTCCGCGAAAGTTCAAACCCCCCCATCTCAGCTCATACGACGGCAAGGGAAGTCCGGTGGACCACATCCGCACTTATAAGGCACAGATGGCACTGGTCACTACCATAGACGAGCTGCTGTGTCTGGCCTTCCCTAGTACTCTCAAGGGGTCAGCCGCACTGTGGTTCCATGCCCTGAAGCCCCGGACGGTTGACAACTTCAAAGTCCTCAGCAAACTCTTCATCAGCCAGTTTGTCGGGATGCTAGACCGATCCCAACCAGACACCCAGCTGCTAGCCGTCAAGCAGCAAAAAGGTGAATCCTTAAGGGAGTATGTGGATCGCTTCAACCAGCAGAGGCTCCTGATCCGCAACCTCAATGAGACGGCCGCAATTATGGCCTTCTGTTCAGGAGTTCAGCACACCAAGGTAGCCACGTCTTTTCATCGCAACCGACCGGTAACCCTGGTGGAACTCTCGGAAAGAGTGGGGAAGTATATAGACACCGAAGAGTTTTTAAAGGCAAAACGCGCCAGCCAGGCGGGAGATGAATCCCCAAAAGCCAAGCGCAAGCGCGAGGGATCAGAGAAGGGTCCAAGAAAGAAGTTGAAGCAAGATCAGAGGGACGCTAGGGGCAGACCCCCAGCGACTTTCACACCCCTTTCCCGGCCTATACATGAGGTGATGGCCGCCGCAGAAGCACAGAGGCTGCTTCCGCAGCCAGCCAAGCTCAGAGCCCCGCCCGACAAACGAAACCAGGAGAAGTTCTGCCGTTATCACAGGGATCACGGCCACGAAACGGAGGATTGCTTCAAATTGAAGATAGCAATCGAGAAGCTGATCGAGCAGGGGCATCTTGCCGAGTTTGTCACAACAGACAGACGGCCCCGACAAGAAGCCCAGGCTCCCGGTCAGCCCCCTCCACCACTCGGCCACATTAACGTGATCTCCGGAGGAACATCGGGCGGAGGTGACTCTCAATCGACCAGGAAGAGGCACGCCAGAGCATCCCGAGCGGATGTAGGGTAGGTCCAATCCACCGGCTCCCCACCAACTGACGTCCTGACGTTCTCATCCAACGATACGCAGGGCCTTCACTGCCCCCACGACGACCCCCTGGTAGTGACGCTTTCTATAGCTAACTATATGGTCCAGAGGGTACTGGTCGACACGGGCAGTTCGTCCGACATAATGTTTACAGCGGCATTTGACCAACTCGGGATTGACCGGGATCGGCTCCGGCCAGTTGCCACTCCCCTGGTCGGATTCAACGGCTCCAGCACTCAACCGCTCGGCACGATCGAACTCCCAGTTCTCATGGGGACCTACCCGCAGCAGGTTTCCATGCTCACCAATTTCGTGATAGTGGAGGCCCCGTCGGCCTACAACGTCATTCTCGGGAGGCCGACCCTCAACAGAGCCCGAGCAGTTGTCTCCACGTACAGCTTGACCGTGAAATTCCCGACTCCCCAAGGACCAGGATGCTTACGAGGAGACCAAACCACGGCTCGAAGTTGTTATGTTAGCTCGTTGTGCAGGGGGGCAATCACCGAAACACTGAACGTCCAAGAAATGGACCCCCGGGACCAGAGGGACGTGATCGAGCCTATGGAAGAATTGGAGCAAGTTGTGCTAGATCTAGAGCACCCGGGCCGCACGGTCAGCATAGGCGCACTACTGGAGCCCGCCTTGAAAGAAGAGTTGATCCAGTTCCTGAGGCAAAACCAGGACATTTTTGCTTGGAGTCACGAGGACATGCCCGGAATTGATCCCCGGATAATGTCCCATCGGCTTAACGTCAGCCCAGACTGCCGCCCAGTGAAGCAGAAGCGGCGGGGCATGGCCTCCGAGAGACAAAACGCAGTAAGCGAGGAGTTCGAGAAGCTCCTAAAAGCTAACTCCATCCGGGAGGTCCACTACCCAGATTGGCTGGCCAATGTTGTCCTGGTCAAAAAGAGCAATGGGAAATGGAGGATGTGTGTGGACTTCACCGACCTCAACAAGGCCTGCCCCAAGGACTGTTATCCGCTGCCCGGGATAGACCTCCTTGTTGACTCAACGGCAGGCCACTCACTTCTCTCGTTCATGGATGCCTACTCGGGGTATAATCAGATCAGCATGTACCCCGGGGACGAAAAAAAGACGGCGTTCATCACCGACCAAGGCACGTACTATTACAGAGTTATGCCCTTCGGCCTCAAGAATGCCGGGGCTACATACCAGCGCCTGGTCAATTTCATGTTCAGAGACCTCATCGGAATGTCCATGGAGGTGTACGTGGACGACCTCCTGGTCAAGAGCCGGGGAGAGACCGACCACCTCGAGCACCTGACCGGGGCCTTCAACATTTTGAGAAAGTTCAGGATGAGGTTGAACCCGGTCAAGTGCACCTTTGGGGTCTCGTCCGGGAAGTTCCTCGGTCATCTAGTCAGCAGACGGGGAATCGAAGCAAACCCCGACAAAATTCAGGCTATCATCAACATGCGGTCACCCAAGTCAACAAAGGAAGTTCAAAGCCTAGCCGGACGAGTGGCCGCACTGAACATATTCGTCTCCCGAGCTACTGACCGGTGCCTCCCGTTCTTTAAAATCCTCCGTAAAGCGTTTTAATGGTTAGAAGAGTGTGAGGAGGCATTCCAGGAACTCAAAAGGTACCTGGCCTCTCCTCCCCTGCTATCAACGCCCGTACACGGAGAAGAATTGTTCCTGTACCTGGCAGTGTCACCGTCGGCGGTTAGCTCGGCACTTATTCGGGAAGAGCACGGGATACAGTTCCCAGTGTACTATACCATCCGGGCACTGCAAGGAGCGGAAAGCCGGTACTCCCGCATCGAGAAATTGGCCTTCGCCCTCATTACTTCAGACTGAAGGCTCCGACCGTACTTCCAGGCCCATGCCATCGTAGTACTGACCGATCAGTCTCTCCGCAAAATTCTATCTCGATCGGACACATCCGGGAGGCTCGTCAAATGGGCTTTGGAACTGGAGGAGTTTGAGGTAACTTACCGGCCACGGACGGCCATCAAGGGGCAAGCCGTCGCAGATTTTCTGGTCGAGTTTACGTATCCCGAAGACCCGGTTGAAGAACCCGAGCCTACGGCCTTACCACCCGGATTGCAATCCGGCATCCCTACTTGGGTACTGTATGTCGATGGTTCTTCTAACCAGCAAGGTAGTGGTGCCGGGATCATCTTGACTACCCCCGACGGAATCCAGCTCGAATATGCTTTAAGGTTCGGGTTTCGGGCCTCCAACAACGAGGCCGAGTATGAAGCTCTTTTTGTCGGGTTACAATTAGCCATTTCAATGAGCGCACAACAAGTCGAGAGCTACAGTGACTCCCAGCTCGTGGTCAATCAGGTAAACCAGGAATACGAAGCACGGGAAGATAGCATGATAGCCTACTTAGCCCTCGTCCGGACGGTTTCCAAACAGCTCCGAGGATTCTTCCTCACTCGGATACCTAGAGAAGAGAACACCAGAGCTGACTGGCTGGCTCGCCTCGCCTCGTCGTCTGAGTCAGACTTGCCCGGGATAAGGATACAATTCCTGCCCGAGCCAAGTGTGATCAACTCAGAAGGCATGGAGGTCAACCTGGTCACTCTGGGGCCCAGTTGGATGGATCCAATCGTGACATTCTTGACAATAGGAGGACTGCCAAACGACAAAGAGGAAGCAAGGCGGGTCAAATACCGGGCGGCACGATACCATATTCTCGATGGTGTCCTCTACAAGAGAGGATTCACTATCCCATACCTCCGCTGTGTTCATCCTACGCAAGTTCAAGCAATATTGTTTGAAATCCACGAAGGTGTGTGCGGGAACCACGTAGGAGGCCGGACACTTTCCAGAAAGGCCCTACTGCAAGGTTATTACTGGCCAACCATGGTCCGAGACTCGCAGGAGTACGTTCGAAGATGTGACAAGTGCCAACGGTACTCTCCCATGATAAATCAACCGTGAGAACTTCAGACCCCGGTCCATAGCTCCTGGCCATTCACCCAATGGGGGATCGACATCGTTGGTCCCTTGCCAACAGGGAAAGGGCAGGTTAAGTTTGCTGTAATAGTCGTTGACTACTTCACCAAGTGGGCGGAAGCCGAGTCCCTGGCAACGATAACCGAGCGAAAGATGGAGCATTTTGTGGAAAGAAATATCCTTAGCAGGTTCGGCATTCCACGAGTCCTGATCAGCGACAATGGAAGACAATTCGATACACCCATCTTTAGACAGTTCTGTTCGGGCTATGGGATACTGAATCGTTACTCTTCTCCCGAGCACCCTCAAGCTAATGGTCAGGCCGAGGTGACCAACCGCACGATCGTGCAGTCGATTAAGACGAGGCTTAAGAATGCCAAAGGCCTTTGGGCTGAAGAACTACCAGCCCTCCTGTGGGCCTACCGCACCACACCCCGGGCAGCTACGGGTGAAACCCCATTTTCCTTAACCTATGGTTTTGAGGCAGTAGTCCCCACAGAGCTCGGGTTGCCGTCATACCGGGTGGCTACCTTTAATGACCAAGACAATGGAGAAGCCCTCAGGACAGAACTAGACCTAGTCGAAGAAAGAAGAGACCAGGCCTATCTCAGAGTGGCAGCTTACAAGCAAAGGGTCTCGCGGTATTATAATAGTAAGGTGAAGCATCGTAGCTTCCAAGTCGGGGACCTCGTCCTTAAGGCGGTGAACCAGTCTACCAGAGTCCCAAGCCATGGGAAGTTGGGAGCAAACTGGGAAGGACCGTATATAGTAACTCGGGTCAACCGACCGGGAACCTACTGGCTACAGAGCATGGATGGGCATGATCTCACCCATCCTTGGCACGTGCAACACCTCCGCAAGTATTATCAGTAACATCTGGCTACAGGAGTTTAGTGTTATAAGGAAAATTCTTTTCATGTAGTCCTGATGGGACAATTGTTACAGATTGTTACCTTTTTAAATAAAATTGAAAAGTTTGCTTTGAAAGCTTACTCCTGTCAGTACATCGTGCAATGCGCCAAAAGACCTCGGGCCTAACCCCGAGGCACGCAAAAGACCTCAGGCCTAACCCCGAGGCACAAAAAGACCTCGGGCCTAACCTCGAGGCACGCGAAAAACCTCGGGCCTAACCCCGAGGCACGAAAAAGACCTCGGGCCTAACCCCGAGGCACGAAAAAAGACCTCAGGCCTAACCCCGAGGCACAAAAAGACCTCGGGCTCCGAACCCAGGCACCAAAGGACCCTGCAACCACCTATGTTCCAGGTCGGTTTCCTATGGTCGATCCCCAGCACGCCCCCGCCTTAACAGGAATCCCGGGGTCAAGAGGGTTCACACCTAAACAGGAAATTAACTAAAGTTTCGCCTAGGTCCAGCCAACGACGGGGCCGAACCCCTAGGTGGCCGACGATGGCAAACTTAAAACGCACCTGCGACCACCCATGTCCCAGGTCGGTCCCCTACGGCCACTCACTCCCGTACTCCCATACTCCCGCCTTAGCAAAATGCTTGGGGGGCAGGGGAATAAGGGGAATATAGAGAAGCTAAAATAGGGAATCATACCATCTGACTAGGTGTTCTGTTGGTTACGGTCCTAAAGCATTTGCTAAGGCAGGTGTTAGGTCGGTCACAACCGTACGGATACTAGCAAATACGGATAGCACAAAGAATGCACATACACAAAGTTGATGAAAGGTTGACCTCAAGGGTCTTTTTCATTAATTAAATATACAAAGCCTGGGGGGCAATTGTAGCAGCCTCCCCAAAAAAAAAAAAAAAAAACTACAAGCAATAAAAACAAACAGCAGGAAGGAGGGACCGGGGAGTCAGTCTTCCACATTGACCACATTCTCGGTCTCCCCGGTCTGCTCCCTTGGTATGGCAAGTTCTTCGTCCCCCAAGCCCCCGCCTGGGGCGAGTCCTGTGGCCTCAGCAACGACCGTAGGATGTTCACCGGTCGCAGGATCTTCACCAACAGCAGGAGCTTCACCGGCTATAGGATCCTCACCAACGTCCCAGTAATCCGAGTAAATTCCCTCGTAGGCGAAAAGCGCCCATTCGGGGTGATCTCGGGCTACCCGCCGTTTCAGATCATCATAACCTTGGAAGAAGCCATCGTCAAAAGCTCCCTCCAGGGCCGCTGCGGAAGGTGTCTCGGCCATCGCCTTAGCCTGGGCTTCAGCTGCCGCGGTAAGGGCCCGGGAAGCTTCCAATTCGGCCAAAGCCGCTGCTAGGTCCGCCTGAGCCGCCCCTAAGCTCAAGGCCAATGACTTCGTCTTGCTTGTCTCCACCGCCAGGGCGGTTTTCGCTACTTGTAGCTCTTTCCGCTCCTTCGAAAGGGCGGCTTCAGCGGCGTTCACCTTCTCGGCCTGAGAGGCCAGGACGGACTCGCCTCCCGCGGCCATACAGTCAACCTACGGCAAGAGGACGAAAATCAGTTAGGCAGGTTAAAAGAGGAGTAGACCAGTGTGTTAAGGGGGACAGGACACTTACCAGATGGGATATGCTATATAGCCACCCTTGGAAGCCTTGGGGAGCCAGCCCGGCGCATGCCTCAACCTGGCTTGGGACAAGGACGGATTTCAGCCTTTCCCGGACGTCATCAGGCCCGCCAAGGGGCAGACCTGACGGAATACTAGCCCTGGGCAAGGGCTCGTCAGCAGCTGGCCTATGGGGAGCCGATGTCCCCACCGGGTCGTGTCGGTTAGTCGTCCCATGGCGAATACGCCTGAGCGGGCGCTCGCCGCCCGGGGCCTCGGTGGCTGGCCTCTTCCCTTGGGCGATTGCCACCCGAGCGGCAGTAGAGGCGGCGGCGGCAGCTTGTCTCTCCCGCAGCTGGTCCAAATTGCGCTTGGGGGCCATTTCTGCAAAAACCAAGATCTCACGGTCAGAAGTACAAGGGGCAGAAATAATACAAGTACATGGTTAACGCATAATGTCACTGGGATACTCACCAGGGATGATGGGCGTGAAGCTGGGGGCCGGAACAGGTGGCTCAGGGGAATAGGTCACGATAAAATCTCCCGTCCGAGACAACACGTTTCAGACGCTGGTGGGCAGCCCTGCTAGCCTTAGGATCCTGGCCTGGCACAACTCAGGGATTGTGGGGGGGTTTAGTTGAGCCCGCTGCGAACAGAGAAAGAAATTAGTTAGTAATACACTGTATTCCAAAAAGACCAAGATAGCAGATGAGGTCGGAAGGGCGGTCTTACCCCTCAACTCCCCGGCCCAGGATGTCCTCAGCTGGATCCCCGGAGCCATGTCACAGAGGCGAAGGGTAGACGCCCGGAAGAATTTGCTCTTCCACCCCTTGTTATTGCTAGGGCAATCGTCAATAATCTTCCTACCCGGAAGGGCAGAAAAGGAGAAAAATCCCAATTCCCGATGCACGGGGAATGGTCGGTGGGCCCAGAGAAACTCCTGGAGGGTAAGCTCGTACCCGAACACTTGAGGCCACAATGATACACACCCCATCAGGAACCTCCACCCGTTGGGGGCCAACTGCCTGGGAGCTATGTCGAGGTAGATCAAGACATCCCGGGCTACGGGGTGAAGGGGTAACCGAAGGCCCGCCATCATGGCGTCCTCGAACAAGGTGACAAACCCTGACTGATAGAGGTGAGCGCCGCCGGGGTTCACGGCTAGGGCGCAACCATCGGGAAGAGAATATCTATCCCTGATTCGGGGAAGGTCTTGGGAGCGCAAAACAGAATAAGTGGATTCACAAGCGAAAACGACGCGATCAGTCCCCCTGGGCAACTCGTCGCCCGAACCCCTCGAGACGGAGGTAACAGGGGCCTCCTGAGCAGACTCACTGTCGGATAGGTAAACGGGAATCCTAGCCCCACTCTGATGATCAGTCAGGGATTCAGAAAGCCGGGCCAGGCTGGCACCAGGAGACCCTGACTGATATTGTTCACTCTCCGATCTCGACGCAGAGTTGAAGCCGGAGTGTTCCATCTCTGGAAATCCGATGGGAAGGAACGGACACAAACTACGATCGGCGAACGGATTAGAAACCCCAAACCTGATGTACAAGGGGGGCAGAATTACTAACCTGAATGGTAACGAGTAGACGCTCCTCAGGACCAGATAGCACTCTCTCAAAGCAGCGCAAGAAACACCCGCTCGATTAAGAAGACTTAGAGTTCCACCCGACTCGAAGAACGTACAGAATCTAAGGAAGAAGAAATCCCACTCTCGCTCAAACCTCACGAGATTCGTTTTATCCAGCTTCGCTCTGAAATAAAAAAGGACGGGAGGATAGGGAAGAAAAGCAGAGAATAAAGGATCAGGAAGGGATGCAGGAGCTGGGGCTAGTGCTCCATATATGAAGGCTCTGAACGGCCCGGATCAGAACAGATCCAGCGGTCCAGAATATTTCCCGCCCAAACCGTCGCTTCAGTCACGTGGGGAGTCGCCTCAAAAGGCGCGCGCATTAAATGCGTGAAAAGACGGTCCCGTTACTCTACAAACGTTTCGGTTACGACCACATCTCCACTTGTTAGGATCTAACCTGACTGATGATTGGGTGGTACATGGTAACAGTGGTCCGGGCCCGAGCAGTCACAACCCGGGCGCAGCCACAAGCAGGTCGGGTATTAACTGCCCAGCGTGGTGCAGAATTGATCAGCAGTTAAAAGGGCACATTAAAAGGAAGAATTGGCCTCAAGGACCTTTTTATTGCTATAAAAGTGAACTATACAGAAGCCGGGGGCAGTTGTAATAGCCTTCCCGGTATAAAAAAAAAAGAGAGAAGAAAGAACGAGGTGACTTTAGGGTCCTTGGCCTTTCAAAGCCTTGACCTCCTCTTCCAAGGCTGCCACCTTCGCCACCAGCCCCTCTACGGTGAGCTCCAGGGCATGAACGTCCACCCCCCGTAGGGCGGAATCCATCTGCAGCTCGGCGCCCATCTTCTCCACCTCCTGCAAACGGCTCTCCATGTTCACAAGAGAGAAGTCCGACCAGGAGCGAGGCATGCGAAGACTGGCAGATGTTTCTGGCCGGCTCCTTTTCGGTTGGGGCTGAGTTTCTTCCTCAACCTCCTTCTCCTTGCCCTTCCTGGACGGGCCTGGTGGCGGGCTTGCATCCTCAGATGAGGAAGAATCACTGCTGGTGGACAAGGTGACCGGTCCCTCAGACAGGCCCGCCCTTCCGGCGGAGCGCGTCCCGGTCGCCATAGATCGAGTATAGCGGCGTGACCCAGAAGCCACAGCGGCAGGGGCTGCAGAAGAAGGTCCGGCGCATGCACCATCCGCAGGTCTCCCAACCAAATCAGAGAACGACAGACCGGCCTCAATAGCTCAGTCAAACGCCTCCGTGTCATCAGCAGTAAGGGCAACGCCACAGAGGGCGGCAAAAGCTTGCTTGCAAAGATCGGGATCAAAAGCTGTCGGAGGACAAAGAATGGCATCCTCCAGCCAGTTGCCGGCGACCACAACCCAAGGGTACCGCTGCCAGTTCTTGTTCGGGAAGTCCAGACCTCGGACAAGGTCCCTTCCCTCTGTCCTGGGGCGGAAGTAAGGGCCTCCGTGGTTGATGCCCAGGATGTAACACCTGACGACGTCGACGGAATGAAGGAACAACCTAAGCCGCTCGTTCAGTACTGATACCCCCCAAAGGAGGCGGGCGACATTTGGGCGGAACTTGTGGAGCAGAATGCACAACCCCTGAAGCAGGTCACAGAAGGAGACCGGGAGGGGGAAGCGCAGTCCCACGATGAGCAGCAAATAGATGCTGATGAGGACGAAGGGAAAGGTTACTTCTTCCCCCTCAATATACGGGCGGACCACAACGTCGTCTGGAATTTGGCAGTCCTCTCGGAATGCTCTAAGCCCTTCATCCGACGATAGATCAATATGCGAAGCCATTTGATGGAAATGAAAGTTTGGAAAATGAAGACGGCAGAGAAGAGGGAGCTCGGAGTGCTTTGCTCAGGCAACTTAGTTGATGATGTGCAGTGAGAAACAAGATTGAACAGGTGCTCCTTATATAGACAGCACGAACGGTTGGGATCCAGCTTGATCGGATGGCTCACATACTCTCCCGCCGAAACTGTCATTTCAGGCACGTGGGGCGTCACCTCAGAAAGCGTGAGCATTGAATGCGCGACATGATGGTTCAGTTGTCACCTGGACGATTCAGTTACTTCTCAACCGGCTGCTTTGGGTCCGAACCAAATCAGTAACCAGCAGGCACGTGGCGTCGGGGAACCCGGTCATGTAGAATCACCGCTCGGTCAACATACCGCCGGGTCGTTCCAAGCCGGCCCCGTTCCGACGAGGGTCCCGGTCCTCTCCCGGTCGGTGACTGAAAGACATTCTTAATTTTCAAATTTCATCTGGCAAGGCGTCATCTCAACTTTGAAAATGGGGGGCAGCTGATATATCCAGAAATATTCTGTAGCAGTCCAACCGCCACGTGGTCAGTCAATAGCCCGGGATATGTGGATTGGGAGCGTAGGGCCCAAGTTCCCGAGGTGTCCGGTTGTTACCATCCGGGATACCCGTAGCCCGGGTACCAGGTGTGGTGAGGCTCCCGAAGATATGGCATGAATCGTGCTTCCCACTATTTCCTTATGCAGCCATGACTCTATCAAGAAGAATCAATAGTTTCCTAAACCACTTAGGAAACTCCCCAAATATTGTACAAATTTATTGTGATTGGATTATGCTTCCTAATCCACTGAACTTACCATGTAAAGATGGACTCTTGCACTGATAAAAGAGCCCATCTATCCTCTCTAGGGGGATCCGAATATCAATTCTCTAAGCATACAAGCCCGTACTAGAGAACTCACCACTTACACGCATACACCCGGCCGGTATTACTGGTAGTGCCGCCCACCGTTGTTGGCTCACCAGGCCCGCCGGTGATCTGCTAGTGAGAAGCGCACAGACGCACCCGTGGACGTAGGTCACCTCGTTAACGGGACCGAACCACCTACAAATTGTTCACTGAGATCTTTATATATATATATATGCAATGCATTGCAAAATTACACTACAGTGTAAAAATGTAGTCATTTATAATGCAGTGTAAAATCCTACTCTTGTAATCATTCATAATGTAGTGTTAAAATTATAATGGTAATCATTGACTCTTTTGGACTAATGTAATGTAAAATTATACAGTGGCAAATTTTACACTCATTTTTTTTTTTACATTTTTGTCATATTTAACATATCAAATCCTACGTACTCATAACAAAACCATGTGGGTGCAAAAATTCACTACTCGATTTGTCATTGCAAAACATTTAGGGTACAAAAACGAATATTCCATGGATAAATAGAATTTTACACTATTGTGAGAAATTTTATGCTGTTGTTTATGTGTATGAAAATCATTAAAGATATAGAAATCATGTAATCAATATATATATATATTGTTTTATAAGGTAATCAATATAGATTAATATGATTTAAATCCCTATAATTGTAGGATTTAATACCCAAATTCGGTTACACTAGAAGATATATGAAAATCATTGACTAGTTGAAGTTTGAATTTAATGATTTTCATAATAACGTGTATACAATATATATAGGTGTATAAATATATGGATGTATATATATATCTATACATATGTATACATGTGTGCAGGGTTATAATTGTCATAAAAATATCCAAAAATTGGGGAATTTTGATAGAATTGGAGATTTTGCATTAATTTGGACCTATTGCTAACATAAAAATATGACTGGACCTATTTCAAAAATGTTTGGGGGGGGGGAAGGATGGGGGGAGGTTTCGGCCAAATTTCTAATTATTAATATACTAAAACAGTATTACTAAATAGCTTATAATATAAAATATATTAAACATAGGATTAAACCTAATTAAACTTAACTGAAACATAATTAAAATATGATTAACAAATTAATAATTGGTTAATTACTAACTATAGGTACCATACGAATTCACTAATGTACTACACCCTAGGAAAATCCATAGGACTCCTTCTTCCTCCACCGTTTCTGCGGAGTAAATATTGGATACAACGGGGGTACCACGTCAGCATTTATCCCCTCTCACATCATTTGAAAAGTGAGCTTATGTGGAGGGTGATTCTCATAGAAATAGGGGGTCAGATATATAAATGAAAGGATTTCATTAGCTTGTGATACCATGTCATAAATACAACCGTTGCATCCAATATTTAGTCGTTTTTGCGTGTATACATAATATATATATACGATAGACATATAACATATACAATATGCATAAACACTC
Organism: Hydrangea macrophylla; assembly: GCA_033977485.1. Taxonomy (NCBI): domain Eukaryota; kingdom Viridiplantae; phylum Streptophyta; class Magnoliopsida; order Cornales; family Hydrangeaceae; genus Hydrangea; species Hydrangea macrophylla. The sequence goes on along the minus strand of CM066997.1, from coordinate 97,507,027 downwards.
AAAAAAATTCACAACTCACTCAATTCTTAACAAAAATAGGCGAGTCCAATATGAAAATTGATCGTCTCGACGAGCCCTACAACTTTCCAGTACATATGAGAACCCAAATCCTAATGGTTTACACAAAAACGGGGAAAATGCAGATTTGGTTCAAAATGAATAATTGCTTGCATGCCTACCCAAACGAGTCCTAAAGCCAAAACTGAACCTATGGGATCTAATTGGGGTTATTATGGTCTGCCTGGTACCAATTTGAGGCTATGTAGTTGAGGTTGAGATTTAAAGCTTCCCCGAAGCTTTAATGGTGGGTCTTGTGGTCTTAGAGCTTAAGGCTATGTTTGGTTGAATGTTGGTGAGTGTGTGAGGGTGTGTGAGTGTTACAGAAATGAAAAAAAGGGTTTGGGAAGTTTTACCTTCTTCCTTCTCTCTCTCTCTCTCCCCTCTTTTCGGCTTCTCTCTCTCTCTCTCTAATTCGCTCACTCTCGGGTCTCTCCCTTCTCAACTCTCAGTTTCTCTCTCTGTCTCACTCTCTCGGATCCTCCCCCCTCTCAATCTGTCTTTATAACTATATATATATAACACACCACACACATAATATAATATATATACACAACACCTACATATAATATATATATACATATACCAAACCGTGGGGTGTGGTGTGTGTAAATGGGTTGGAAATGAGGAGGAAAATGGGGGTGGTTTGGGAAGGGATCCTAACGATAATAGAGAGGGTTGGGGGGAAATACCCAATGGGTTGAGAGGGGTATATAGAGAGATTGATGTGAGGGGTTGGGGGAAATGTCCAATGGGTTTAGGGGGTGTTTTCGTAGAGTATAAGTGCAATAGATATAAGGGGTTTGGGTAGTACACTAGATATTTTAGGTAATATTCCCATTGCACTATCATTTCCATTTTTGTTTTGATCTTATCATGATCTTAAATCCATGTGCCATATAGTCCAAGTTTGATACAGATTTTACGGTTCATGTGACAAAGTCAGTCTGGGTCTTGAGTTTTCAGTCCGAGTATAATTTAACATCCGGGGATAAAATAAAATATATTGATAATAACGTAACAAAATTACAACTTACAAAATTTAAAACGACATCGAGTCCTATTATTACAGTCCGTGTTTATATTTTAACGTCCGGGGTTAGAATAACATTAATATAGATACAATATAAAGAAAATCATAACTATAGTTACAGGGCTATCGGGTCTGAAATATAGTATAACCTATAATATTAAAATATTAAGTGATGACGAATAATATTAACATAATATTAATATACGATATAACCTATAGTTATTAAACTTAGTGATCACGAATATTTAAATATCCATAATTATATTTTAACGATAGCAATTATTAAAAGATAATAAAAATATACGGGGTCAGACTTAGAAATTGAAATCACATTAACAAAGTGATACCAGATATCGTCATCAAATCTTGAACGCCGTCGCATATATATATATATATATGTGTATATTAGGACAGGCTACGGGAATAATTACAGAACTAAACTCAAAAATCTATTTACATATTTCCTAATTTTCAAGGTTATTACACAAACTTAGCTTGCCACGATGTAAAAAAGAGATTTATTTTCTACACTATACTCATACATCAAACTTAAACATCATTAAGTTTGTCAAGCAGAGATGGTATGGGCTCATTTAGTCAAAATATTGGGCCTAGAGATGGTATGGGCTCATTTAGTCAAAAGGTTGGGCCTATTGAGGAAAATATTGGGGGGGCTCTACTTCCTTTCGAAACCAATAAAGGAGTGGAATCTTGCGGTATGGGCTCGTTGGGTTTTGGGCAGGCCAAGTCTTTGTTGGAAATATCCAAAAATGAGTGCTCTACTTCAAGACTTAAGAAGAAAAAATCCCTAAAAGGTGTGTTCCGCTCCGAGAATAACTTTTGTACGCTGAACAGAGCAGAAAAGAAAGTTCCCAAACCTTATCCAAAGTCGGGCAAGAAGAGGAGGAATATGGATCAACCAGAAGTAGAAAGTGTTTCTGTAGAGCCAATTCAGTCCAAGAGTTTAGAGGGAGCAAAAGAGGTTTCAAGTGAATCAATTTCTGATCAGGAGATTCAAAACAGGAACAGGGAAGTTGAGAAAGAAGCCATGGCCTAGTGGGCAACGGGAAAGTGTTTGGGGGTTTAAGGTTATGGGTGAAGAGAGAAAGATCATCAATAAAATGTCAATGATGGAGGTTAGGGATCGGGAGCGGTTGCAATGATCATGTAAATGATTGTGGTATCTGTTATTTTTCTCGGGTTAGCCATGTGTTTTCCTATGAAGATTGTGTCTTGGAATGTTAGGGGTTTGGGAAGTTGTGAGAGGAAAACGGTTGTTAGGAGAATGATCTGTAGAAATCATCCAAATATAGTTTTTCTACAGGAAACGAAACTCAAAGTAGAAGGTTAACTTTTATTCAAAAAAATTAGGGGGAGATATGCTGTCTAATATGGTACATTCGGATGCGGATGGAACGGCGGGTGGGCTTATCTGTTTTTGGGACTCTAATTTTTTCTCAATCAAGGACGTCATTACACGAGCTAGGTACATTATTTTGAGAGGGATTATGTGTATCTCTAGGTTAGAGTGTGTATTGGTGAATGTGTATGCCCCAAATGATGATGTGGAGAGAAGAGCTCTTTGGGAAGAATTGTTTAACCTGAAGGCCTCAATTGGTTTACCGTGGTGTCTTGGCGATGATCTCAACGTGGTTAAATCGGAAGATGAAAGAATGGGGGGTGCTTCAAATTTGAATGTGGGTCTCGATTTCATTAACTTCATTCAGAGATGCGAATTCATAGATCTTCCGTTAACAGGGAAATCATTCACATGGTTAAAAAAATAGAGCTGGGAGTTGTATGAGTCATCTGGACCAATTTCTAATCTCACCTGAGTGGGTTGCTAAGTTCGACAATCTGAAACAATGGTGTCTGCCTAAAAGCCTATCCGACCATAACCCAGTTGTCCTGGGAGTTGATAAGACAGATTGGGGTCCAAAACCGTTCAAATTTTTTGATCATTGGGCTGAGAAAAAAGAAGCGGGCAAGATAATGAAGTCTATATGGCTTTCAAATGAATATGGATCAGGAGTAATTTTTGTCCCCAAAAAGCTCCAAAGTACTAAGGAGGCTATAAAGGTTTGGAGAAAATCATTAGGTCCAGACTTGCAGATGCGTATAAAGGAATTGGAGGATAAAATATTTGCTTTGGAAACAAGACAAGAGTCATTGCCCTTATCTTACGTTGAAATGCAAGAGAAAATTCAGTCGATTCGCATTCTATGGCAATTGTACTGGAAGGAAGAAAGTTCATGGAGGCAAAAATCAAGAGTGCGGTGGCTTAAGGATGGGGATCGGAACACGGGGTTTTTTCACAACTCGGTATCTTGTCGGGTTAGGAAAAATTGCATTATGGATATCCATGCGGGGGATAGAGTTTTATCTTAACCAAATGAAGTTAAATCTTAGTGTTTGAGTTCTTCAAAAATCATTTTAAATGTCAAAATGATATTCCACTGTCAATGGGAGAATTGGATTTTCACTCTATATCTGAAAATCAAGCTGTGGGGTTGGAAAAGCCATTCTCTATTGAAGAAATTGAGGAAGTTATTGAAAAATGTGATGGTGGGAAAGCGCCAGGTCCGGATGGTTTCAATTTGAATTTTGCTAAGAAATACTGGGAGTTTATAAAAATGAGATGGTTCAGTTTATGGACTCATTCCACCAAAGTGGGAAACTTCCTCATGGGAGTAATTGCTCGTTCATAGCGTTGATTCTAAAGGAAAAGGGAGCTAGGTCCCTCGATAGATTTAGGCCCATCAGCCTAGTGGGTTGCCTCTATAAAATTTTCTCTAAGGTTTTAGCAAATCGCCTTAAGAAGGTAATGCGTAGTATTATTTGCGACAATCAAATGGCTTTCGTCAGTGGAAGGCAGATTGTTGATAGCTTACTTATTGCTTCAGAAATGATTGATTGTTTAAAGAAAAGTCAAGAGGGAGGAATAGTTTTCAAGTTGATTTTGAAAAGGCATATGACAGTGTTGATTGGGGTTTTCTGGATACAATGTTAGCCAAAATGGGTTTCAGCCTAAAATGGAGGAAATGGATGCACAAATGTATTTCAACGGTAAAGGTTTCAGTACTCGTAAATGGATCTCTGACTGAACAATTTTCCATGGAAAGCGGTCTAAGGCAAGGGGATCCTTTATCCCCATTTCTGTTCAACATTGTGGCTGAAGGGTTGAGTGGGATGATATGCAAAGCGGTTGAACTAAACTTAGTTGAGGGGTGCCGAGTGGGATCTAGCGAATTTGTCTTGACTCATCTTCAATTTGCTGATGATATGCTGATTTTTTACAGACAAGAAAGATAATTTTTATTGAATTATAAGAAGATATTGAGATGCTTTGAATGTGCTGCTGGGCTGAAAGTGAATTTTTACAAGAGCTGTGTGGTCAGCTACCGGGTGGAAGATTATTTAATTGAAGAGTGGGCCTCAATGATTAATGCCAAGGTGGGGTCTTTGCCAATGAAGTATCTTGGGATTCCATTGGGTGCAAACTCGAGTTTAGTATCTACATGGAAATCGGTCATATATAAATTTGAGACTAAACTCGCGTCATGGAAAAGACAATACCTATATATGGGGGGATGAGTAACTCTAATAAGGTCTGCTTTAAATAGCTTGCCCTTATACTTCTTATCACTTTTCCGAGCTCCAATCGAAGTAATTAATAAACTCAAAATGATCCAGAGAAGATTTTTATGGGGAGGAAGCAACCCGAAGAAAAAAAAATTCATTGGGCGGATTGGGACTCAGTTTGTTTGAGCAAGGTTAATGGTGGACTTGGTATTGGAAAATTGGCAGTGAAAAATAAGGGCCTTATTGCAAAATGGTTATGGAGGTTTGGGAACGATAAGGGTTCTCTATGGAAAAAAATGCTTTGTACGTAGTAAATACGCTTTGGATCCTCATGCTATAAGGTTGGATATTATCAACATCCATAAGCCATCAGTCATATTGAATGGTTGGAAAAAATTGTTACTTGGAAGTGATTCTAGTGTGCATATAATGAGAGAGGGGTTCGGTCTTGTAATAAAAAATGGTAAGTATATCGATTTCTGGAAGGAAGTGTGGTTAGGTGAATCCTGTTTAATGTCTACCTTTCCTCGAATTTATGCTCTTGCAAACGTCAAATGTGGGCCGGTGGATAGCTTCGGATCATGGGTCAACTCTGAATGGAAATGGGGATTCCAACTTCGTCGACAACTATTCGGGTGGGAAATTGAGCAGTGGGATGAGTTGTGGGAGGCTCTATCGAATGTAAAGCTATGTAAGGAAGAAGAGGATAGAGTGGTGTGGAAATATGATATCAAAGGAGTGTTTTCATTAAAATCATTTTGTAGGGCTGTGGAGAATATTTCGCATGGTCCTGCTGATCAGTTGAAAGGAATATGGAAAAGTATTGTTCCGTCGAAGGTTGAAATTTTTTATGGCGCCTACTAAAAGGAAGGATATCAACTCGAGAAAATTTGGGCAAACTGGGGTGCGTAAATAATGAAGGACTAGCTTGTGCTCTATATAGGGAGTATGTTAAAACCGTTGATCATCTGTTTATAAGGTGTGATATATCATGGAATCTGTGGAATATTGTGATGGGTTGGTGGGGTGTTTTAGGGTGTTGTGCTGAAACTATTACTGAATGGTGGAGCGTGTGGAAGGGTTTATGTCCGGGGCCTCGGTATGTGAAAGCTTGGCTGATCGCTTTCTTTACGGTAGTTTGGTCATTATGGTTGAGCAGAAATGAAGCTATTTTTTGTGAGAAACCAATTAAGATTGAAGCTTGGGCTGAGATCATTAAACTTAGAATCGCATGGTGGTTAAAGTTGTCTTCATTACATAATGGCATTTCCATCAATGATACCCTCGGTAATGTGCCTGAAGGTTTATCGGTTATCAAAAAAGTAAAAACTCCCAAGAATATTGATTGGATTCCCCCGCCACCAGGAACTTTTAAAGTTAACGTCGATGGCTCTTCACTTGGAAAACCGGGTCCAGCAGGGATTGGAGTTATGGTGAGGGACCATAGAGGGAATATTCAGGGTTTTTTCTCAAAAAGTATTGGAGTACACGATTCCAATGTCGCGGAATTGTTTGCTATTCATTGGACAGTGTCATTATTTTTCGAATCGTAATGGGCCTCAAAGGTGGATCTAATCATCGAAAGCGATTCAAAAAATGCTATCTCTTGGATTCTTGGTAGTGGCCCCAAATTATGGAAACATATATTTTGTTTTCAATGATACTAAGAACTGCCTTGCATCACTAGGGTCATGGGAACTTGTTCATCCTGTGCGAAGTGCGAATAGTTTTGCAGAATCTTTGGCTAAGATGGGAGTAGGAAGAGTGGAGCCTCTAATTCAATGGTGGTAATTATTGAAGTGATACAATTATTGATGTGTGGGAGGTGGAGGTCTAGAGTGAATGATCAATTTTTTTTGGGGAGGACCTAGGTGAGGGTGTCCGAGAGGGGAGAGTTGATGGGAGAAGGGATTTGATTGCCAATTCTTTTCGAATGTGGTATGTGGAAGTGTATTTTAAGTAGTGTGAGATCGTATTCGAGGGGGGTGTATGAGTTTGTGTTGTATCGGTTGGGGGGTTCAGTTAAGTGGGAGGGAATATTGTGCATCTGGTTTTTTTTAATGGGTCTGAGAATTCTTGCATTGGTGAGGCTGGGAGGTGGTCTTTGGGTGATGCTTTCTTTCTTTTCTTTTCTTTGGCGTGTGGGGAGCTTATTTCGCTGTTCTATGATTCATGTTGGGGCAAGTTGGGTGTGTGTCTTATTTGTGTATGCATTATGTTTAGTTGTCGGTGTGTCGTGTCTAGTATTAAGTGGTTAGTCCAGCTTCTTTTCTAATGTGGTTTTTAGAGGGTGGTGCAATGGGTTGTCCTGAGATTTTCATTGTTAGCCGGTGGGTTTTCAGGATAAGGTTTGCAGTGAGAGGGGGGTTTTGATCTCTTCGGTGTTTAATGGATGACACTTTGAGTGGTTCTAATAGTCTACTTTATTACTGATTTTTAAAGCTTACTGCAGAGCAACCCAAACCATTAACCCTAAAAACTCACCTAAAATACAGAAAGAATCATTACTAGCTAAACACTTTTCATCAGAGAATGTTATCATGTTACTGCTACAATCTATGGGTACTTGATGTATTTAACAAATTTTATGCTCTAATTCTTTTAAGAGGAATCAAATGAACTAGTATCCCATAATCAACAAAATGCAAATATTTATGTTTCCCATCTTCTGTCTTGGACTCCAAGTGAGTCATGATAGGCAAATCTAGGAACCTTTTTCTATGACAACATACAATATGACATTAATCCAGTTCCATATGCTATTCTAAGAAAAAGAATCGTTGAGTTTTAGTGTTCCATATGATTTTATATCGGGCTAAAACCTGACTCTTATTGCCATTCTCAACAAGTAGGAAACATGCTTAAAACTCTTGCCACCATTTTATATCGCCATTAAAAATTGAATTTGCGCGATGCCTATGTATTTGACACATTACAGGTTACTTTCAGAGTTCGAGAGAAAAAAAAAAGATCGGGAAAATTTACACAAACAATTTCTATGAGGAGGCGTGGGAGAAGAATTAAAGTATAATTTGATTGACAAGGACCGAGTATTGAAGTGGGACAGAAATTATGATAAGACTAGAGTAGACGCTGTTCGAGTGAGCTTATGATCAATGTCGTTAATCTATGATCTTGGACTATTATTCTGTATTTTACAGTCAAATTTTCTTTCAGACCTTTCAGATCACCTAGACCCATACCAATTTAGCTTTAAAAGACTGGCTAAGAAGCAAGGCAAAAAATGTCATGGTGTAAGTAATACCATGAGAACTGAAGCCAAGCCATCAGTAATGAGTACCTAAGTAGCCCGAACTGATACACATAGTCATCCTTAACTCGATGCAAAAGGCAAAGTGTGAGAATACAATACAAGTATCCAAATTACTGATCCATTGCCCCCACAAAACATATGAATCATGAGTGCTAAACTTGTTCACGGTGTCTTCAGTACATCAAACTAAAGGGTTTTTATAACCAATGACATGATCTGCACATCAAGAGACAAAAAGGATTTCTATCTCAACCTCCAAAGACGGTAAGGCCGAGAGTAATTAACCGAAATTGGATTCTAAAAGTAGAGACATGGGATTCTACCCATGTCCTCCAGTTAGAGCCAATTCTATTGACGTTAGTAGAAAAAATCATCCACAAACTCCTTTTCAAATGCAGCTAGAAGCGCACGAACATAGATGGAGGGGAGGCTACCCTACCAGATTTTAGCCTGAAACCTTGTGTGGACCTCTTGGGTAACCTAGCTAGCTACATGGCCATTATCTCTCTCTCTCTCTCACACACACACACACATATACATATATATATACAGTCCGGATCTTAAGCGGGTGTTAAAAGACGGACTTTGGGACGGACCACTTTTAGCGACGAAAATGTCGCTTTTAGCGACGAAATTTTTCGTCGCTAAAAATCATTGTTTTAGTGACGAAAAAATTCGTCGCTAAAAATGGTCCGTCCCGAAGTCCGCTCATTCACACCCGCTTAAGATCCTCGCTGTATATATATATATATATATATTATAAAGTGGAATCAAAAGCTTGAAAGGTTCCGCTTTGTATTTTTTTCTCATTTTTTGTACATACAAATATATATATATTTATATACTATTATATAAAAGAGGCTATCTTCAATTTTCAATTTCAATTTTGTCCTAATTTGTCATTTCTTCATTTATTTGAAATGGCAGTTTTACTCTTACTTTTCTTTTTTGTTTCATTTTTCTTTAATGATTACTTTGAGTTTTTGTCATTTCATGAGGGTAGGTTTGTCATTTCACCCACCAAACAACCCTTATTACTATTAGGTAATCTTTCAAAATTTTGCTAATCTAGAAATGATGATTCAATCAACTTTTCAAACAATAATTCCAAATACTTACAATTTGGTTTAACTTTTAAATTAAATTAATCTAGAAATGATGATTCAATCAACTTTTCAAGCAATAATTATAAATATTTATAATTTGGTTCAAAGAACTCAAAAGTCAACAATTGTAGGTTGTGCCTTGTTTGGCACATCCGCTTTTCAGCTTTGTGGTTTGTATATTTTTTCGTTCTTCCCAAACAAGTCACTAACTTGTTTGGTTTTGTTTTATTTTGTTTGGTGTTTTGTTTGGTTTTGTTTTTAATTTTTGGGGTTTTTCGAACAAACCACTAACACAAACAAGGCACAACACAGCTCGAATTGGGCTATGCCTTGCTTGGTTTGGTTTTGTTTTGTTTTGTTTTGTTTGGTTTTTCTTTTATTGGTTTTCCCAAACAAAGCACAAACATTTGTTTTGTATACCCTACATAAATTTATACCTTATATACACCAGGCTAAATGTGATTTCCAATTTCAATTTTTTCCTTATTGCTAAATGAGATTTTCAATTTCAATTTAAACTATCAATTTTATCTTCCATTCTTGAAAAAGCAATTTGGAGGTCTCTTATGTCAGACTTAACCAAATTTATTTCCTGTTTAAGATCTTGTATAGAAATGGGTTTTTCAATTTTTTCCATTCTATTAAAGACTTCCTGTAAACTATATTGTTTAAATTTATATTCTTTCTTTTCAGGAGTCTTCTTTGCATGATTAATACATAATTGTATTACTTTCACCTTGAGTTCAGGATCAGTAATATTGTCAATTATATTTATCATTTCACTCTGATCTGAAGTAAGAACATTCAGAGTAAGTCCATTCATAGTAGCAATGGACTTCCAATAATCTGCATCAGGGCAGCCATTAGCACATGATGAAGATGGTATTTGTTCTTCTTCCTCTTGGGAATAGAATCCATCATCTTCAGGGATGTCCTCTTCCTCAGATATTTCTGGGGAAGTATTTAATAAAATTTTATACAGTTGAGCCTTTAGGCCTTCATCCATATTTAACTCTGCTAATTTCTTTTGAGTAGTGCATTTATTAGCCAAATGTCCTACTTTCCCACACTTCCAGCAAACCCTTTTATCAGCATTAGTTGCTGGTTTCTTATTAGAAGGGTTGTTTTTCCTAGGAGGTGGTCTAGTGTTTCTAGGATTGGGATTAATATTCCTTCTCCTATTAGGGGGTGGTGGTCCTTGCCTGCTATTTTGTCTTGTCTTTGTAGGCATAACTGGCATATCAATACCCCATTGACCACAAAAATCTCCTAGCTCTTTTTTACCAGTAAGATTTTGTTTACGCATTTGGTATTGTAATTTCATGTCATTACAAATACTTAAACCTACTTGGGTACAAACACCTAGGATCTGCCCATAATTTAAAATTGTTGAAACTGATGCTTCAGATAAAGGTTATGGGGGAATTCTAAAACAAAAGAATCCCACAACCAATACAGAAGAGCTTTTAAGATTTACTTCCGGTGTTTGGAAAGGGTCTTCATTAAATTATTCTACTATTAAAAAAGAAATGTTTTCCATAGTTAAGTGCATCACAAAATTTCAAGATGATTTACTTAACCAAGCATTTCTTCTTCGAATAGATTGCAGTGCTGCTAAACACATCTTAAAGCAAGATGTTAAGAATTTAGTTTCTAAACAAATTTTTGCTAGATGGCAGTCTGATTTATCTGCTTTTGATTTCCAGATTGAATATATTCAAGGAGATCAAAATTCTTTACCTGATTTTCTAACTAGAGAATTTTTGCAGGAAAAACAGGATGCAACCTCCGGATAAAGGGGGATTTCAATTTCCTCAACGGCGTCCCAACAAAGGGAAAAGCCAGCAGCAAAACCCACAAAAGGGTTCAAATCCAAATAAAGGATCAAATCAGCCAAACAAGGCTAATCCTCAGCAGAAACCCTCTGCCAAGGATATCCTAATTCAAGATGTTGTTTTCCAACAAAAACAATTTTTGGAAACTTTTCTTGTCTTAGAAGATATTTCAAATGAAGAAATAGAAATTCCAGATCCCTGGGGTCTCAAAGAAAGGTTTTTAAACATGCATAATTGGATGACCCAGGAATCAAAACCTAGATTTGCATTTGAAGCAATGCTTTCGGAAACAGGTTCTGTTCAAATAGAACATTTCCATTTGGTTCCGAATGATAAAAAGTCTCCTATAACACATTCTAAGTGTTATATCATAAAAGTTCTTTTTGCTCATCAATGGGGTCTTAACCCTGCTCAAGCAAGAACTTTAAAAATAAACGGAGCAACATATAATTATTGGGATTATGTTGAAGCTTGGCATAAAGCATTCCTATACAAAAATCCCACCAGGAGTCATACTTGGCTCTTTGTTATTAATGATCAAATTCTTAAAGCTGGCCTTAAAACTTTTCCCAACTGGTTTTATCACTGGTGTGAAAAAATGGGTCCAGAAATTGGTATAGTTCCTCGAGATATTTTGGATTATTTCCAAATTTGGTATTTGAACCATCCTATTCTTCGAGGAAAATCTCTTAATAACATTCCTTTTGGAAGAAATACATTGTTTTTCTTTTCCGAATTCAGACTTGTTTGGATTTGGAAATGGGATATAATTCTTTCTGAAGATTCTCTTAAACTTCCCATTCTCCAGAGAACTTTCTGGGTAAAATGGTGGCCTGGATTCAATATTGAAAATGCCCTTTCAAAAATCCAGCCAGCTGTAAAAGAGTATATTAGAAATTTTGAGGCAGAAGAAAAGAAAAAAGCAGATGAATTTATGGCAAAAGCCTCTTCTGTTGCCACACATTTAAACATGTTCGAGCTCTTATTTGCTTCCATTAGGGGGAATAATCCACTCCTTTCTCATGAAGAAGTTTATGTTAAAGTAATGGAAACTCTTAAAGAGCAGTTCTTAGCATCCCAGGTTCCTAGAGGAATTAGTCAGCACATCCAGAGCCAGACTAAAGGAGACCTGGGCCAATCTTCCCAAGCAACTCAGGAGAATTCTTTTAGTTGCTTAGCAGGGGAAGCGCAAGATCCTTACAATGATGAAGAAGATATGGAGACTGCATCCATATCCATCCAGACTCCATTAATGGAGGATTTATTTGATGCTATGATTGCAAAAGCATCCCAGACTTATCCCAGCAAGTCTAATAACAAACAGGAATAATGTGACGCATGCAATGACATATTTCTTATGCTGATGTATGCAGTGACGTTCTTCCTACCCACAGGTTTCCACCCACCGTTTTGGAAAAACCAGTGGATTTGCTACAGTGTTAAGATAAGAGCAATCGGATCGACTCCACCATTACAGGACACGTGTATTGCTTTTTATCTTCTTACTATTCATCTACAGTATCCTGTCTTCAGAGCTGTAGACTTTTTATTTTCTATTTAAGATGACCCTCTGATTTGTAGAAGGGCATCTCGCAGTGTTCTTTCTATTTCTCTCTTACCTACTCTGATATTCTCCCTTCTTCTCTGTAATTGTGGTTTCCAACAGCAAGTAAGTAATAAAAATCCTTTCTTTTCTCTTCTGTATTTATCCTGGTTTAATTTGAAAAATCCTTTCTTTTCTCTTCTGTATTTATCCTGGTTTAATTTGCTCACAAATTAAACCAGGATAAATACAGAAGAGAAAAGAAAGGATTTTTATTACTTACTTGCTGTTGGAAACCACAATTACAGAGAAGAAGGGAGAATATCAGAGTAGGTAAGAGAGAAATAGAAAGAACACTGCGAGATGCCCTTCTACAAACCAGAGGGTCATCTTAAATAGAAAATAAAAAGTCTACAGTTCTGAAGACAGGATACTGTAGATGAATAGTAAGAAGATAAAAAGCAATACACGTGTCCTGTAATGGTGGAGTCGATCCGATTGCTCTTATCTTAACACTGTAGCAAATCCACTGGTTTTTCCAAAACGGTGGGTGGAAACCTGTGGGTAGGAAGAACGTCACTGCATACATCAGCATAAGAAATATGTCATTGCATGCGTCACATTATTCCTGTTTGTTATTAGACTTGCTGGGATAAGTCTGGGATGCTTTTGCAATCATAGCATCAAATAAATCCTCCATTAATGGAGTCTGGCTGGATATGGATGCAGTCTCCATATCTTCTTCATCATTGTATGGATCTTGCGCTTCCCCTGCTAAGCAACTAAAAGAATTCTCCTGAGTTGCTTGGGAAGATTGGCCCAGGTCTCCTTTAGTCTGGCTCTGGATGTGCTGACTAATTCCTCTAGGAACCTGGGATGCTAAGAACTGCTCTTTAAGAGTTTCCATTACTTTAACATAAACTTCTTCATGAGAAAGGAGTGGATTATTCCCCCTAATGGAAGCAAATAAGAGCTCGAACATGTTTAAATGTGTGGCAACAGAAGAGGCTTTTGCCATAAATTCATCTACTTTTTTCTTTTCTTCTGCCTCAAAATTTCTAATATACTCTTTTACAGCTGGCTGGATTTTTGAAAGGGCATTTTCAATATTGAATCCAGGCCACCATTTTACCCAGAAAGTTCTCTGGAGAATGGGAAGTTTAAGAGAATCTTCAGAAAGAATTATATCCCATTTCCAAATCCAAACAAGTCTGAATTCGGAAAAGAAAAACAATGTATTTCTTCCAAAAGGAATGTTATTAAGAGATTTTCCTCGAAGAATAGGATGGTTCAAATACCAAATTTGGAAATAATCCAAAATATCTCGAGGAACTATACCAATTTCTGGACCCATTTTTTCACACCAGTGATAAAACCAGTTGGGAAAAGTTTTAAGGCCAGCTTTAAGAATTTGATCATTAATAACAAAGAGCCAAGTATGACTCCTGGTGGGATTTTTGTATAGGAATGCTTTATGCCAAGCTTCAACATAATCCCAATAATTATATGTTGCTCCGTTTATTTTTAAAGTTCTTGCTTGAGCAGGGTTAAGACCCCATTGATGAGCAAAAAGAACTTTTATGATATAACACTTAGAATGTGTTATAGGAGACTTTTTATCATTCGGAACCAAATGGAAATGTTCTATTTGAACAGAACCTGTTTCCGAAAGCATTGCTTCAAATGCAAATCTAGGTTTTGATTCCTGGGTCATCCAATTATGCATGTTTAAAAACCTTTCTTTGAGACCCCAGGGATCTGGAATTTCTATTTCTTCATTTGAAATATCTTCTAAGACAAGAAAAGTTTCCAAAAATTGTTTTTGTTGGAAAACAACATCTTGAATTAGGATATCCTTGGCAGAGGGTTTCTGCTGAGGATTAGCCTTATTTGGCTGATTTGATCCTTTATTTGGATTTGAACCCTTTTGTGGGTTTTGTTGCTGGCTTTTCCCTTTGTTGGGACGCCGTTGAGGAAATTGAAATCCCCCTTTATCCGGAGGTTGCATCCTGTTTTTCCTGCAAAAATTCTCTAGTTAGAAAATCGGGTAAAGAATTTTGATCTCCTTGAATATATTCAATCTGGAAATCAAAAGCAGATAAATCAGACTGCCATCTAGCAAAAATTTGTTTAGAAACTAAATTCTTAACATCTTGCTTTAAGATGTGTTTAGCAGCACTGCAATCTATTCGAAGAAGAAATGCTTGGTTAAGTAAATCATCTTGAAATTTTGTGATGCACTTAACTATGGAAAACATTTCTTTTTTAATAGTAGAATAATTTAATGAAGACCCTTTCCAAACACCGGAAGTAAATCTTAAAAGCTCTTCTGTATTGGTTGTGGGATTCTTTTGTTTTAGAATTCCCCCATAACCTTTATCTGAAGCATCAGTTTCAACAATTTTATGCCATTTAGGATTTGCAAGTCCTAAACATGGTAATTGTTTAACTCTAAGTTTGATTCTCTGAACTGCTTTAGTATGTTCAGATGTCCAAGGCACAGGATTCTTTTTAAGTCTCTGATGCAAAAGAGCACAATCCTGGGCTAATTTATTATAATGGTCCCCAATATAATTAAGACTTCCCAAAAATCTTTGTAATTGGGTTTTTTCTCTTAATTCATCAGGGAATTTAGAAGCAAATTCAATGCTCCTATCAATAGGAATAATCTTTCCTTTATGTATATTAAAACCAAGGAATCTTATCTGTAATTTAAAAAGTTCCATTTTTTGGGCTGAAAGAACAAGACCGTTATGGATAATAATGTCTTGTAGAGTTCTAAGATGTTTGAAATGCTGATCAATAGATGATGAGAAAACTAAAATATCATCTATGTAAACCAAACAGAATTCTGAGAAAGGAACAAAAATTTCATTCATAATATTTTGGAATTCTGATGGAGCATTTTTTAAACCAAATGGCATGACATTCCATTCAAAGTGTCCAAAAGGAACTGTGAATGCTGTCTTGTATCTATCTTCTTCTTTAATCTGGATTTGCCAATACCCAGATTTTAAATCGAATTTTGAAAAAATAGAAGCATTATATAATCTATCCAACAAATCTTTTTTATTTGGGATAGGATATCGAATCCATTGTAAGGCATCATTTAGTGGTTTGTAATTAACCACTAATCTTGGTCTACCTCTTTCTTTTTCAGCATTTTTATTAACATAAAAAGCTGTGCAGCTCCAGGGAGAATAACTCTTCCTTATGAGCTTTTTATCTAAAAGACCCTGTATTTCTTTTTTACAGAGTTCTAACAGTTCAGAATTCATCTGGCTAGGTCTAGCCTTAGTATGAATTTGTGACCTTTCATCAAAACCTTGCTTGTATGGGAGAGAAACAACATGTTTTTTTCTTTTCCAAAAAGCATTAGGAATTTCGCTACAGACTTTATTTTGAAATTCCTCCTTTATCTTTATAATTTTGTTAGAAATTTTTGGCATCTTGAGTTGATGCTCAATATTCATAATTCTAACATCTTCTATTAAAAAATCAAGATGTCTTTCTTTTAAATCCAAAAGATTTAATTCATTGACAATTCTTGTTTCTGGTTCTCTAAGGAAGGGAAAAACCAGATCGAAATCTTTAAATTTTGCATATATGCCATTTTGGTCAACATGTATAGGCATAATAAGTTTTAAAAAAGGAGTTCCCAAAATTACTTGTTGCTGTAAATCTTTAACAAGTAAAAAAGTGGAAGAAATACAGACTCCTTCATTACAAATCAAAACATCCGAAAGTTTAAACTGGATTTTCATCCTGCTTCCACTTGCAGATGTTAAGGACTGCATAGTTTTCTCAAAATATTTTGTAGGGACTATGCCTTCCTGAATGCAGTTTAAGTCTGCTCCACTGTCTACAAGTGCTATAGCACTGAATGGATACTCTTCTTGTATAACAAGATTTATCTTGATATACCATTTTTGAAAAGTAATTTTATTAAGGATATGCAGGTATTGGTCTCCTGTCATATCTATAGGTGTATGAATATCTTCTGGAGTCATAATGTCTCCTGTTTCAGGAATATTTTCTCCTATACTAATGGAAGAATTATTATTTAAACTATCAATTTTATCTTCCATTTTTGAAAAAGCAATTTGGAGGTCTCTTATGTCAGACTTAACCAAATTTATTTCCTGTTTAAGATCTTGTATAGAAATGGGTTTTTCAATTTTTTCCATTCTATTAAAGACTTCCTGTAAACTATATTGTTTAAATTTATATTCTTTCTTTTCAGGAGTCTTCTTTGCATGATTAATACATAATTGTATTACTTTCACCTTGAGTTCAGGATCAGTAATATTGTCAATTATATTTATCATTTCACTCTGATCTGAAGTAAGAACATTCAGAGTAAGTCCATTCATAGTAGCAATGGACTTCCAATAATCTGCATCAGGGCAGCCATTAGCACATGATGAAGATGGTATTTGTTCTTCTTCCTCTTGGGAATAGAATCCATCATCTTCAGGGATGTCCTCTTCCTCAGATATTTCTGGGGAAGTATTTAATAAAATTTTATACAGTTGAGCCTTTAGGCCTTCACCCATATTTAACTCTGCTAATTTCTTTTGAGTAGTGCATTTATTAGCCAAATGTCCTACTTTCCCACACTTCCAGCAAACCCTTTTATCAGCATTAGTTGCTGGTTTCTTATTAGAAGGGTTGTTTTTCCTAGGAGGTGGTCTAGTGTTTCTAGGATTGGGATTAATATTCCTTCTCCTATTAGGGGGTGGTGGTCCTTGCCTGCTATTTTGTCTTGTCTTTGTAGGCATAACTGGCATATCAATACCCCATTGACCACAAAAATCTCCTAGCTCTTTTTTACCAGTAAGATTTTGTTTATGCATTTGGTATTGTAATTTCATGTCATTACAAATACTTAAACCTACTTGGGTACAAACACCTAGGATCTGCCCATAATTTAGGCTATCATATGGAACATTATATCCATCATGAAGATCTCTAAGTCTTTGTCTTACTTTTTTTGCAAATAATGGTGGAAGACCATCAATAAATCTTGCCTTCCAAAATTCATTATTAGCATCAGGTCTCTGCATAACTCTACAGATAAATATATCTTTATACCATCTGTAGTGAGTTAAAGAGGGACATCTAAGATTCATAAGGAGTTCTCTACTCCTTTCCATTCTTTGTGGATTATTACCGATAAAGTGATCGATAATAGTCTGGACAAGAGTGATAACAGCATCTGGTACCATAGTAGGTGCTCCATTTACTAATTCCACTTTAACCTTATCAAGAATCTCATTTCGTTGGGGTGTCGTTATAACATTATCCCACCAACCTTTAAGGCATCCAGAGAAACCATTTGTAATAATTATTGCAGTATCTTTTTCAGAATTATCACAATGTTTACTCATACCTGCCCACATGAGCATTCTATGAATGGTTTCAAAGATTTGATATTCAGTTAATCCATCAATATTCCATTCCACAACTTCTTTTCCAGTATAAGAAGTCTGATATCTAGAAAATTCTTCAAATAGAAGATCTTGAGGAGAAGGTCTATTATAATAATGAGGAAGAGTCTCATGATTATAATTTATTTTATTTATTTGAGAAGGAGAACTTTCTCTAAAATTATTTTCCATAATATGAAAGTTTTCAAAGAAATTTTCTTCTCCTGGTATTTCTTCTTCAACAATATTTTCCTGCTCATTACCAGGAGTTGTTGATAAAACATTTAAAGAAATACCTTGTATTTTCTTTGTTAGAAGATCAATAAAATCTTCTTCTTCCTTCTTAGTAGAAGTACGGAATTTTTGTGGTTGAAGAGCAGGTTTAAAAGTAGCTGCTTCAAATTTTGAAATACGTTTGCTACTTTCTGCTTTTTCAGGAATACTCAAATTTTTAAGAGTTTTTTCCTGTTCTTCTATTTTATCTTCAATTCTGGATAATTGGGCCTCCATAGATTCTATGGATCTGTTTGTCCAATTATTCTGATGAGCTAAATGACTGTTGAAGATTGTGTCAGAATTTCCACCAGTTCCAGATTTACTTATATAAGCAACTGCTTCAAGATCTCTATCATTTGATCTGAAGTCTATGTGGATAGGAGGAGGATGTAAACTTTCAAAGAAGCCTTTATCCCCATGTAGTCTCTATTTGGTTGAACTAATGGTATGTAAAACTTTTTGAGAAGGGAACCATTGGTTAAACCAATCAACAAACCATATGATAGTTTGTTTTTGATCTAGATCTTTATAATATAAATTTTTTATAAGATCTAAATCTTTTTTATTAAAAATTTTGAAATATTCTTGCCGGAATTCTTTATTTTTATCCAGCATGAAATCTTTATTAATAGCATGTCTTATAAATGAATCTGGTGTAAAATCCATTTAAACATATATAGAAGCAGAATCATCATGAGAATAAGAGGGATCAAAAGGATCTCTTTTCTCTCTATTTTCTTGTTGTTCTTCAGGACCATAAACTGCCTGAGGAATGTTTTGTTCAGAATGGACAAAACCTTTTAATATATTTTCTTTTTCTAGATTTTTAAGATGTTCCAGATCCATGTTTGGCCTGGGTTGATCAGACATGGATTGTCTAGAAGAAGAAGGATAAGACACTGTGTAAGGAAGTTTTGAAGGTGCAGTATTAAAACTTCTTACAGAATTACTCCTTGAAAGAGAAAGTCTACTAAATCTTTGGGAAGTAAAAGAAACTTCAATATCACCATCTTTAGATTGGGTGATTTGATCTAATTGAGAAGATGGAACTGGTGCTGGTGGAACAGCATTAGGTAAGTTCCAGTCAGTTGGGAAATTTATTTCATCCCATTTAATTAATCTGGGAGTTGCAATATTAGTAGTAAGGCAATTACTATCTATTGCAACTGTTTTCCCTGGAATACTTTTTAATATAGCATTAGGACATAAAGTATTCATAACTTTGTAGTATATCCTGTATGTGGTATTAACAGTACTAGTACCTGGAAGATAATTATATCCATCTGTTTGAATCTTTAAAGTAGAGGCTTCAAACAGGTTTTTATCTTTTAAAGAAAGTGTCAGATTTGGATAAACATCAAAGTATACTGGACCATGACACAAACTTGTCTGTATAATACCCATAAGAGATGGTACAAAATCTGTACACCTAGCATCCCTTAAATAGGCTAATATAGATGCATTAAGACCCAAAAGTGTAAGAGGTTTAAATGCAACTTGAATACATCCTATGTGAATGTAATTATATTTTTCTAAACTTTTTTCAATGTCTTTAAGACATAGAAGTCTAAGAGTTTGCTCGTTATTTTCAAGAACAATATCCTGTTCAACAGTTTTGATATGATCTTGAGAGTAAAAAGTGAAATTACCACTTTTATAAATTTGTTTTTTAGAGATGGATGGTATTGATTTCCAATTTCAATTTTTTCCTTATTGCTAAATGAGATTTTCAATTTCAATTTTATCCTTATTTGTCATTTTTTTAATTGTTCATTTTTTTTGTTTCACAAACAAGCACCACCAATTTTGGAATAAAATTAATTTTATATTTCTATATTATGTACACGCTCATAATATATATAATACATATAATACATATATAAGCAATGCTAAAAAACAAATTGTAATTTACAATTACGTACTAATACACCTATAATCATATGTTGCACAAAATGCACATTTCCATTTTATTTTAACTTTTTTTTTTTGCATTAGAGCTATAAATATAAATGGAATTTCATGTTCATGTTTTATTACACACACATGCCTATAAATTTAATTCATACACACACATGGTTAGAAATTTACTTTTTTATATGCATGAAATAAACTTGAGAAATTTAATATTGGAGATTGTGGATAATATCAAAATAGTAAATTCAATTTATAAGCATGTGTGTGTAATACCATATAACCATTCCCTTGATTTTAGCAAAATAAATCATATTTGTATAAAGTTTATAAGTAGTTAAACAAAAAAGAAAAAAAGATGATAAAGTTTTGGAAGATATCATGTGTTATAATGTTAAAAAAAAAAGTTATTACATTAAACAAAAAAAAATGAACAAACGAAAAGAAAAAAATGATTTAAAAAAAAAACGCAAAAAAGAAAAGAAAAGAAAAAAATATGATAAGTTCTTCCAATATATATATATATATATATATATCATGTGTTATGATGTTCAAAATAAGTTATTACTAAGACAAAAAAAAAATAGGGAGAAGGGCTAAAATAAGTGAAAACACCAAGTAAAAGATCTAGACAAAAAAGAAGAAGAAGAAGAAGATAAGAAGAAAATATAATTTGCTTCCATCTCGCATTATTGAAGCTTTTACGTTTACAATTTTATTTTCGCAGCAGTACATGTTCAGTAGATTTAGGATTAATATTGTTTAATTTAATTTTTTTTATTTACTGGATAAATACATCTAATTTATTTTTTTGATTTTGACGGCTCGTGAATTGCACATGCGTCTACCCTAGTATATATATATAATAAAATTATAAGCAATTTTTATAGTGTATATCCCAAAATTGTAGCAGTCTAGCAATAACATAATTTTTAAACCATTTCTAGTATATATATATATATATTCATGTATACGAATATTCCCCAGAGAGGGCGCCCTCTCTTTAATAAAGAGAGGGCCCATGTTTTGAACGTCAGATCGTATTGAAAAATTGGATCTGACGACCAAAACAGAGACCCACTCTATAATAAAGAGATGGAGCCCTCTTTAGAGCCTGATTGTATATGTATATGTGCACACATATATCTCCAAATATACACACATATATCATACAAACTAGATTTATCAATTAAAATAGGGTAATACTCGGGACACACCCAAAGACACAATTTTTGGCACACAATTCAAAAGATGTGTCTGTCTCTCTCCTGTGTCACTGTGGGGTCCAGTGACATCACATGAGAGATAGAGACACGTCTTTTGAGTTGTGTCTTGAGTTGTGTCACAATCTTTACTCATTAAAAATATATAACAATAGTGTGAAAATATGTACATGAAATTTTAAAAAAATTCCAATGCATCGCACGAGTTTTGATGGTAAGTATAAATTCATGGTTCCACGCCTGCCCTCACTCGTTCACCTTGAATAAACACGAATTTGTACACTTATACTCGCCTGCCCTCACTCGTTGACCGGGTAGTGTTTTCTCTTTTTTCCTTTCTTGTACTAATGAAAACCCCTTCTCGAAAATCAAAAACTACCAGTCTAGGAAGTGTAGGAAGCACTGACAACGTGATGTATGTTGGAACATGACACTCTGCGACACTTCCTCTGCCACGTTGGCTCAATTTTTTTTATTAGGCCATGTCCGTGTTTGTAAACAAATAAATGTTTTTAACGCTAAAACAAATGATTTTTATGAAAAGTGGGAAATAAAAAAGAAATACTTATAATTTTTTAAAGTTATAAAAGATGAAACAAATAAGCTCCAAATCATTCAAACAAGCCAAGCAACATCAAATAGTAGCAAGCCACTAAATTAGAGTAGTAGAAAAAAATCAAGTTACAGAAGTGAATTGGCAGACATAAAATAAAGTTCGGTACACAGTATGCATGAACTAACTATAATTTCAAATTTAGGGCAAATATATGCACGTGATATGATAGATCAAAAGAAGGACCCAAAATGGAAAATTATGAGCATGCATCAAAGAAGAACGAACCATGATGAGCATAACCGCCCCTCCATGTGTAGATGTGGTCCCCTGGCTTTCGTTCGTCTTTGTCAATCTTATTAGACAGTAACCAACTCGCTTCTTTTGTGGGATCATCAGCAAAGATAAATATCATGATTATCGTTAATGAGAAAAATCCAAACAAGAGAAAGTTACACAAACCCCTGAACAAACCCAACGGGAACAACAACGACAGACAAAACAACAAAATGGAGCCAATCATCAGAACATTGAACAAAATCACCATCTCCTCTTCTGAAGACAGGGGAGATGGTTCTTGCCCCAAGAATGAAAAATCGGTCATTGTTTTTTCTTGATTATTATAACAAATCTGTATAAGAGATATGTATACATGAGATAGTTAAACAAACTCCTCAACAACTCCAAAGGGAAATCCGACAGATAAAACATAGGTTCTTCCATAATACGAAAACAAGTTCCGTCTAATGTTGTCAGATTGTTTGCAAATCAGTGGTGAATGGTTTGGATTGTTGATGCCTGATCTTTAACCTAGGGCCAAGGCCGGCCATGCATCCTCAACACCTTGTCGTTGCTCTCTGTCCATTGTGCGGTACAGTCGTCTGAGTATCCAAAGACTTGAGATAGAAACGTGACCTGGCAGGGCTGGCCCTGCCCAGGGTTTTTTTTAAGTAAGTGAATGTGGGCCTAAAATGGGTCCACGTGAACCCACTGAGGACGAGGCAGGTTAGTGGTTGTGGACTTAGATTGCCAGGTCTACGAGTTATCACTGATGAACACTCACTGTGGAGAGAGAAGAAAAGAGAAGAGAAGAAAGAGAGAGAGAGTCTTTCTATGGTGTATATACAGAGTATTAATGTGGGGGCATTTTTGTCCAATCAAGATTGAGGGACTTATTGATATCACTGATGAACACCCAATGACGAGAGAGAGAAGAGAAGAGAGAGAGAGAGAGAGAGAGTGTTTTTATGGTGTGTATACAGGGTATTAATGTAGGGTATTTTTGTAGCAAATTACACTTTAGTCCATTAAATTATATACTTGTTTTCAATTTGGTCCATAAACTTGTTTTTTTTTAATTGGGTTTTGAACTTCGAAAATTCATTCAATGAGACCCAAATTCTGACACTGTTAGCTTAAATTATTATAAATCGTCACGTACGTTGCGCGTAATGCTTGCATGTCACATGTTAGGTTAAGACAAACACGGGAGATTGTGAATAGGGCAAAAAATCGCATTCAATCAGATCTGAAATCGTGTTCAATCAAATTCGAAAACACATTCAACTTGATCCAAAATCGCATTCAATCATACCCAAAATCGCATAATTTTTTAGCCATTCACAATCTCCCGTACTTGTCTTAACCTAACATGTGATAGGTAAGCATTACGCACAACATACTTGACAATTTCTAATAAGTTAAGCTAACAGTGTCAAAATTTGGGTCTGATTGAATGAATTTTTGAAGTTCAAGGACCTTATTGAAAAAAAAATTAGTTTATGGACCCAATTGAAAATAGGTGTATAGTTTGATGGACTAAAGTGTAATGTCACGCCCCAAAATCCATGGCACGTAGATGGGTCAAAGAGTCAAAGAAAGAGGTCAGAGAGGGGAAGAGATCATACGTGGACCAATCAAACAGTGTGAAACTACGAATGAATACCACGTGGATTCCAAAGAAAAGTCAAAAAGTCAAAGATTGACCCATGAGGACCAAACGGGTTAAACATGGTCAATCAACATTGTTTTGGTTTTCAATAGAATCTTAAAAGATAGTAATGAAAAGTCCCAAAGAGGAAAAGATACATAGATAAAAGTGTGTTTTGAAAGTCACGTAATATAGGTTTTTGAGAGGTTGCAACCAAATGGCCGTTAAGAAATCAAAATTTGTATTTTTCCCATAATAGACTATCCATAGGCTAAGTACAAACCAAATTAGATTTCAAAATTTTTGAAGTCTAGGAAAAAGTCACTACTCACGGGTAGAGGGTCTTTTGACCAGTCGAATGTTCCCTGTCCAGAATTCTTACTAAATTTTCAAGTTTTGGAAATTTTCTACGTGTAGAACCTGTATAGCCATACCATAAACTTGCCAAAACGACTCAAAGCAACAACGTAACATCCGAACCAACATGAACACGATTTAAAAAGGATCTAAGTTAAAGGACTAACAAGTGTCCAAATCAACACGAATAAACATTTAATGTTAACATGCGTCCATAGGCGACTCAAAGTCCCAACTACATGTCCTGTTATATTAAGTCTAAAATTCTAATAGATTCTAAGTAAAGGGCTAAATATGTGCCCAAATTAAATATCAAATGAATTGAACTTCAAGATTCATATCTATTACAATCTCTTTATAAACAAAACTCGGAGTTCGAACATTTTTAAAACTAATATTCTTCTTGAAAGAAATCTTCAAAGTTCAACTTCATGCGTTGAGAGATTCTTGGGTCTTGCCCCAACTCGATAATACCTGAAAAATGGTTTGTCGTTTTTATGAGAACGACGGCTCGTAGAAAATATTGTAGAGATTCAATATGGATCCCATAACTAATATGCAACATGTGGTGCCATGAATGCCACCTAGGTAATGCAACTAATGAGCCCTCGGGCCATGCACACATGATCACTCGTCTCATTACCGGATTATGAGCCACCCCCACTGGGAATGTAGCATACCAACTTTCCGATAGCTAGTCGAATATAAGTTGGAGTTTGGCACGTTCTTAGGTACGTCCACCCTATCTCACCACACAACCCACATTCGGATTTTTTTATCCTCTTTTATTGGGGTCGGATTTACTTTATCCCCTCTTAGGGATTACTCAAATACCACCCATGCTAATGCTATGTGGTGCGCCCACTTGGCAACAATGCATATTGATGTAGTCGATTTCAGGTAGGTTGGTGAAGGGTAAGAACAGGGGCAGCAGATGATGATTCCTCTATAGACTAATCTTGCACACAAGGAAAGGGAAATACTCAAGGGGGTTAGGTTCCCCGAGCCTCCTCCGATGACTAAGTTAGCTATGAGGAGAGGAAGCAAGAAATATTATTTTTGTTAAGGAAAGACGGTGTACCTCATTTGTTCATTTGCTATAGTATAAATAGGAAGTAATATTAACGGACTGCCGCCTTTATGGTGCAGTCTTCCATTAGTCTGTTATTATGCTATTGGGTTGGGTCACTGTAGAGCCTGCCACATGTCCCATACCTTCGCATTGTGGGCTACTTGCTTCCTATACTTCTGGGATCAGGCTGACCACGTCTTTTTGGCCTAACGGTTATGTGGACTCGTTCAAACTAGATGGTATTCCATGTAACCGGCCTGTAACCCCCTTGCCATGTGTCATACTATGGTGGAAGGGCTAAACGATGCCATATCAGCTACTCCCCCCTCTGGTCTCAATCTAGGCCCATGGATTGGGGCCGTAATCTTCTAATGACGTGATATGGCCTGTCTGCACGCCTTGTGAAATCATGAAGTGACAGGAGTAATGATGCCGCTTGGTGTTCCCGAGGCTAGGGCTTTTCTTTTTTAAAAAAATTAGCTGGTTTGATCATTGCTTCGTTCGACTTCAGACTACTCTTCCGAGCGCCTGAAGACAATCTTTCGAGTTTCATTTTCTCACATTTTCGGCGACCTAGGTCAGATCTTCCTCTCCTTTTGTCATGTCTTCCTTATCAATTTCTTCTGAGCATACTAGTTTCGAGAAACCATCTAGTTCATCCCATCATACTAAGATAGTAGATGAGTTTGAACCAGATAGTCAAGCTGGGGGGATCCCATATGAGATATGATGGTCCTTTGAATACATCTTCTATAAAACAAAGAAAACTGGACCTTCTTAGGGAAACATGTAGAATTCCTGATAACCTGGTCTGTAGGGTTCCTGGTCCTAAGCAGACCGTGCTTGATTTGGAGGAAGGGGAGACATCGTTTTACCCTTATGTTTTAAAATTGGGAGTTAGGATTACACTTCACCCCTTTTTCTGTGAATTTCTGACATTCTTTGGATTAGCCCCTTCCCAACTTGTACCGAATAGCTGGGTGACCTTTTAGTTTTATCTCATTTGAACTCGGTGAAGTTGGACTTGAAGTCTCTCAGGAGGGTTATGAATGTCCGGAGCAAACCTGGGTCCGGATACTTTGTTAACATGGCGCCTAGTCACCACGTCATCAGTGACTTGGAGTCAGCCCATAAGAAATGGAAGGATGAATTTTTCTTTATTCGGGGCCCTATTGGGGACGTTCCTCGCCTGGCAGGGGCTTCGCGTAAGAAAGGATTGCCCTTAGGTTTCTTCATTTCTTCTTTAATTTTGAGAGTCGTTTTGATTTTAACTATTTTTTTTTTGTTACAGCACGTACCACCCTCCGAAGTCCAACTTCATCCAAGGCGTCAAAAGGGTTGTTGGCCGCACTTTTCCAGGCGCTAGTGAGGACTCGGGCTACCCTCCTATCTGGTAAAAACCTTGTTGACGCTGGGCTAATTCAGATGGACGACGTCCTCGCCAAAATCCGAGCTGCCACTGGAGGTAAAAAGAGGGGTGCTCCTAACGCGTCGGCTTCTGTTAAAGCTGCTCCACGTCAGTCCAAGAAGAGAACCCATCAAATTGCTGATGATCCGGTGCATTCCTCACCTGAAGAGGGTGATGGTTCGGATATGCCGTCTTTGGCCCTTGTTTCGTCAAAGGCCCCTGCTGCTCTTCCAGCGCCATCCGAGGGGCTGAGCAAGGGCAAATCGAAGGTGGCCTCCCAGCCAGTGCTCTGGAGAGACAAGTCTATTGACGCCTATATCGAGGCGTATTGCAAAAAATTGGCCATGAAATTCGCGGGTTCAGTGGACCTGGTCAAGAATCCGGGTTTTCTTCAATCTTGCATCAACGCTCAACTTGAGGTATTCCCTGATTTTGTGTCACTCTTCTTTTTTATTATTTTCTGAACCTTTACTTATTTCATGGGGCTTTTATGACCGCTGCTATTGGCAAGGTTAACTTCGAGGGGTCCAGCATAGAAGACCTCTTGGCGGAACAAGTAACAAAAGTTTCTGCCGAGACGGCTAGGGCTGACGTTCTCCAAGCTGATCTTTCCCAAATAAACTTGGAGAAAGCAACTGTGGACTCCCAGCTTGTATCGGTTCTGCTCAAATTGGAGGAGGCTTTGAAAAGGGCTGAGGCAGCCGAAATGCTTTTTAAAGCCGAACAGGAGGTTGTAACCAAACTGAGAGAGAATACAGAGGAGGAGAAGAAGGCCGCAGCTGCTGCTTATTTTAAGGAAAAAAAACGGACGGGTTGGTAGCTATGGGCACCTCGTTGATAAATGAGGGTCATGATGTGGGCTGGCGCGAGTATAAGCAGGCTATTTCAGAGAAGTTGATCGGGAGAGAACTAATCCTATTTATACGCCTTAACGAGCATTTGTTAGTTCCTTTTTATCCTGTTTTTGTATTTTTTTACTTTGTTTTCTAGTTTCTGACAGGATTGTGAAGAAACCACCTAAACCAGGCTAAACAGGGTGAAAAAGCAGAAGAAAAGAAGCTGAAAAAGCCAAGTCGCGCGCGCGAGCCGCGGGCGCGAAAATCCAAGAATCGCTCGCGCGATCCGCTCGCGCGAGAACCCAGAAATCGCTCGCGCGATCCGCGCGCGCGAGGTGCCAAATGTCGCGCTCGCGCGATATGTGTAAAAATCAAAGACGCGTATTTCAGTGTACTGAAGACTCCTGTGCAAACGAGACTTCCTAACTGCGTCCAGATTGTAAAATATATCAGTTTCAGTTCGTTTCGGGTTAGGAATGCTTCCAAAGCTTGTTGTAAACTCTATATATACCCTATTTTACTTCAAAATTAGGGGTTGGTGATTCATAGACACATCCTACATACAATCAAGATCTGGGGTTTCAATGAAGCCCTAGCCGAGTAATAGGGAGTATTTTATGTATTTATTTTAGTTTTATTATGTATGGATGACAATCACATGTTTAGAGGATTTTTATAAATAAATCGTACTTCTATTGATTAAATCATTGCTTTCAAAGTTTATTCTTGTCTTAGATCTATTTTGACTGTGATGTGCTCAATGATCTATGCTTGCTGTGCTTGTTTAGATTATTTACATGTGATGGTGCTTTATTGATTTGTGCTATCAAGTATCCGAATAGTCCATGCCTAGGTTAGATGGATTAGATCACAACCCTAGTTTAGTGTGGGATAATTCGTGCTAACCGCAGATGGATTATGTTGGTGCTTGAACCATGATTATCTTCTTGTCGGAGGAATTGGGCTTGTAGCTACAATTCCCCATATTCATCCAACGTAATAAACTAAAGTAATTCATAAATATTCCTATTATGAAGCTAGTGGTGGATTTGCAATCCTAGGTTCCTTAAACATTATTTAAAAACAACTATTTAAATTGTTTTCATAGTTTAGATTTATTTTTATGTTCTTAGTTTAATTCAAATTAAAATCAAAATATTGTTTTTCTTAATTAATTAGATTTAGGTTCTAAAATTAAAGCACTGTAGTATTTCAATCTCTGTGGGTTCGACCTTTACTTTCACTGCTACAAATCTTTAGAAAAGTAAAGTATACTTTTTATATCTTGATATTGACAACATCAATTTTTGGCGCCGTTGCCGGGGATTGCAAATTACTACCTTTGGTTTTAGAATCTTAGTTTAGTTAATTCGTAAATATTAGATTAGTTTTTATTTTTTAATGTTTTATTTTTTATTTTTGTTCATTTTATTTTGAGTCACTAACTTTCTTTTTATTTTGTAGTTTCTCGAGTCATCAAATTCTGAATTGTTTCGCGCGGTCCGTTCGCGCGAGTAACAGGTAACATTGAACTTTATTGCCATATTCCCTTGTGTTCCCCTGTTCTATGCTTGTCAAGATCGAGGTAATATTGTTCTTTCTTTACGTACTCTCCTTTCTTTCATTTTATTGTTTCATTGGGGACAATGAAAGGTTTAGGTTTGGGGGTATGTACTTACATGCACATTATTATATATAGCAAAATTTTTCGATTCTTGTGTTTAAATAAACGATATTACCGACGCTTTTGCAATATAAATTCGATACTTCTTGTTATGTAACTTGGATTGTTATAGAATGGTAAACATGGGAAGATGTGATTAAATATTTACTGAAGTCATGTTGAGACGTTTTAAGTTATGTATTGTTTGAATCGTAGTTTTATATCATAGATTTGCACACATAAATCGATGCACTGCACGTAGTCACTTGAATACATGTTGGTTGTGAATTATAATATGATTCGGATTTCTAGATAACACAAGGTAGAGACTAGACCCGGTGAGCTTTTGAGCCTATCTTTTCTTTTTAGAGGGTTATAAATACACATTGTGTTTGTCGAATTTCATTAAAATAGCGCATCTGCTTGTTGTTTAGTCTCATTATTCTTGTTTTGGTTAATAGTCAAGTTAAAATATTTGTTACCATACTAAATAATCTTCCGTCGTAAATGTTGAAGAACCATATAACCCTAGGACATGATTTTAGGCCTTCTTTGTTTGCTACTCACCGATAAATTATAAAATTTCCTTAGTTCGCCCCTTTGAGCCATTAAAATGCCTTTTTCTTTAACTACCATTATCCTGTTTTTGCTCCAATTTGGCCAACTTGGAGTTCACCCCTAAAAGATTGATCAACTTTTAGTGGTGTTAAGGCGATGCGTGATTGAGAAGAAGGAGAAGAAATAAATAAGATGATGATTGGGGTAGTTGCTTGGTATTCAATGCATAATCATTTGAGAAGCAAGAAAAAAAAGAAAAAGGAAAAGAAACAAAATAAAGAAGAGGAAGGTTGAAAAAAAATGAAAGAAAAGAAGAAAAATGAATGAAAAGGAATGAAGAGAAAGAAAAGATGAAAGTTGTAGAAGATGAATGAAAGAAATCGAACATGCCTTACAATGTCATTCTGAGATTTCCTACCTAACAAATCATTTCTATCCTTTTTCATTGCCTGAGCCACATTATAACCTTTGAAAAGTCCTATTTGATCCTAGGAAACATGGTTTGGATATGTAAAAGATGGGAGGGGGATTAAAACATGGTAATGATTAATTTTTCTTGACTGTTGGCGTCCTATCCATGAGACTACTGTTCTTTCGTATCATGCGTCTTTTCCGAGTCATATGTGAGCATTTATCGTTTGAAAATATACTTCCTTTGCTCCCATATATTAGAAAAATTACACCTGTTTCTAAGTGTTTCATATGAGAGTGTAATTAACATTGTGAGATTCGTAGTCGAAGCATAGTTGGATGGTTATTCGAGTTATATTCCAAGTTCATGACATGCGCGTGTTCATTTGACTACCACATCACACACGTGCAATTTTATGAGAAACCCTATTGATTCTTACGATGCATGTGCTTGAGAGTGTTTTTCATGATGTAGATAGACGTTTGATTCCGTTTCTTCTTGTTCATTATTCTATTTCAAATCATTGTTCTATGATAAGGAGTATTGATTGTTTTGTTTTTCGTTTTTAATAAAACTTTTTAAATTTATAAGTTAATAAAAATGGTTGTGGGTAACTTGTTGACGAGAACCCTCACGAGACTTCACTCGTCCGACTAGGGACACCTAGAGGTTTAAAAGGCTTGTTGCATAAGCTAAATGCAATCGTGATCCATGCAAAAATGGAGTAGTATGTTATTAGTAGTTTAGTGTTTATTTTAGTTTTGCTCGAGGACTAGCAAAATGTAGGTTTGGGGGTGTGATCGGGAGAGAACTAATCCTATTTATACGCCTTAACGAGCATTTGTTAGTTCCTTTTTATCCTGTTTTTGTATTTTTTTACTTCGTTTTCTAGTTTCTGACAGGATTTGGAAGAAACCACCTAAACCAGGCTAAACAGGGTGAAAAAGCAGAAGAAAAGAAGCTGAAAAAGGCAAGTCGCGCGCGCGAGCCGCGGGCGCGAAAATCCGAGAATCGCTCGCGCGATCCGCTCGCGCGAGAACCTAGAAATCGCTCGCGTGATCCGCGCGCGCGAGGTGCCAAATGTCGCGCTCACGCGATATGTGTAAAAATCAAAGACGCGTATTTCAGTGTACTGAAGACTCCTGTGCAAACGAGACTTCCTAACTGCGTCCAGATTGTAAAATATATCAGTTTCAGTTCGTTTCGGGTTAGGAATGCTTCCAAAGCTTGTTGTAAACTCTATATATACCCTATTTTACTTCAAAATTAGGGGTTGGTGATTCATAGACACATCCTACATACAACCAAGATCTGGGGTTTCAATGAAGCCCTAGCCGAGTAATAGGGAGTATTTTATGTATTTATTTTAGTTTTATTATGTATGGATGACAGTCACATGTTTAGAGGATTTTTATAAATAAATCGTACTTCTATTGATTAAATCATTGCTTTCAAAGTTTATTCTTGTCTTAGATCTATTTTGACTGTGATGTGCTCAATGATCTATGCTTGCTGTGCTTGTTTAGATTATTTACATGTGATGGTGCTTTATTGATTTGTGCTATCAAGTATCCGAATAGTCCATGTCTAGGTTAGATGGATTAGATCACAACCCTAGTTTAGTGTGGGATAATTCGTGCTAACCGCAGATGGATTATGTTGGTGCCTGAACCATGATTATCTTCTTGTCGGAGGAATTGGGCTTGTAGCTACAATTCCCCATATTCATCCAACGTAATAAGCTAAAGTAATTTATAAATATTCCTATTATGAAGCTAGTGGTGGATTTGCAATCCTAGGTTCCTTAAACATTATTTAAAAACAACTATTTAAATTGCTTTCATAGTTTAGATTTATTTTTATGTTCTTAGTTTAATTCAAATTAAAATCAAAATATTGTTTTTCTTAATTAATTAGATTTAGGTTCTAAAATTAAAGCACTGTAGTATTTCAATCTCTGTGGGTTCGACCTTTACTTTCACTGCTACAAATCTTTAGAAAAGTAAAGTATACTTTTTATATCTTGATATTGACAACATCAGAAGTTGAGGGACCAATTTCCTGACCTCGACTTCAGCAAAGTATTTGCTGCTGCAGAAGATTCTGGTGAGGCCGAAGCTCCAGGTCTTGATAATACTCCTCATGTTGAAGAGAATGTTGATATTGTTGAACAAATTCCTCCCAAGCAATAGCTTTTTTGTAGGGACTCTTCTTCCCCTTTTATGTAATAGTTATGTAATAGTTATAACTTTGTTTCTACATCAATCGATGATTTGTTTCTTTTTATTGAGATTGGTGGATGGTGTTGCACATGAGTTTACCCGTTAGAGGGTTTATTAACCTGTCCTGAAATCACAAAGATAAATCTTTTTTTTGATTTCTCTGTATTTGAAGTTAGATCTATATGGTGCGAACTTGCTCGGACCAAAACAATTAGAGTTAATCTCTCTTTCTTGACTTCTCTAGATTTGAGGTTAGGCCTAAAGCTTGTACGGTTTGACCTGACTCGAACACTTCGAGTTAATCTTTCTTTCATGATTTCTCTAGATTTGAGGTCAGGTCTAAAGCGTGTAAACTTGTCTTGACCTGAGCACTCAGAGTTAATCTTTTTCTCATGATTTCTCTAGATTTGAGGTCAGGTCCAAAGCGTGTAAGCTTGTCCTGACCTGAACACTTAGAGTTAATCTTTCTCTATTTAAATATTTATTATGTGGGCCCATGCTAACACAGGTTGTCATATCGTATTAAATGCACTTGATCTCATGTGATCTCAACTACCACCTCTTTTGGTAGATTCGCTGAATCCAACCGTTCATATACTTGCTGATGAATCTGACGGTGCGGGTTCTTTCCGCCGTTTATCATAATCATCATTTGCCCACATTGGGAGGCATACCCTAGGGGGTACTGTAAGCCTCTATATAGGTTCTTGTGCTCCAATACGTGGTTGCACATCTTCTTTTACCTTCACGTTCTCTTTGACCTCAAACTCTAGATTTTTCTCCAATGGCTTCTCGAGTTAACTTGACTTCGGATGAGGGACTTGCTGCGTTCAGGAGGGACTGTGAAATCCCCGTTGACATCAAAGTTCGCCCTTTCGTTGAGGGAGAGGACGTGGCATTCCCTTATGTAGTTGTTAGCAGCTATCTGCTACTGATAGTGGGTCTGCGTTTCCCTCTTCCTGCTTTGTTTTGTGATCTTCTCCAAGGATCGCGCTTCCCACTAAGCAAGTGTCGCCCAAATCTTGCTCGGCTCCTTTGGGGGGTTAGTGCTTTGTGCCAGCGGCTTGGCATAGTGCTCCGGTCAGGTGAGATTGTGCGATGTTATACTCTCAATATTGACCATGGGGATCCTTATTTGAGAATTGGGATCGAGGGGAAGCATCTTATCCGGGGTTTAGATTTCCCGAATAAGAATTGGCAGGAGTTCCCTAAAGTCGTGGTTTTCGGGAATCGGTTAGTCGATCCTACTCTTCGATCCCCCTCAGTTCTTCAATCCCGAGCTTTGTAAGGAATCTTATACTGCTTTCCGGGAGATTGCTATTACTGGCGCTAATGAAGATACAATCAACTGGGTTGTCGAAGCCGGCCTATCCTTTTCCAATTTGGTGCGCCCTACTGAAGGTCCTGCTGGTGGGGAAGTTCCGGTGGCAGCTCCTGCTGCGGCTACTTCTGGGGTCACGTCGGTTTACCAGGTCCATGGCTTCCGGTTCGTGTTTGTTGAGCAGGGCTGCCCCGCCTGAAGGGCCGATTGCCCTATCTGCTAGTGCTGATTCATCTTCATCAGAGGATGCAGGCCCGCCATCAGCCCCATCCAGAAAGGGGAAGGAAAAGGTGATCGAGGAGGAATCTCGACCCAGTCGAAAAGGGCTCGGCCGGGAGCGCACCCTGGCTCTTACGTGCCTAGCTCCTGGGCAGGCCTTTCGCTGGGAAATCTGGAAGAGCGTCTGCAAAAAGTGGAGAAGCAGAGTGCTCTTCTGCAGACAGACTCTGCTATGCATGAGGTGGATTTTCATGCTCTAGAAATTACTGTCAAAGAACTGGTGGCCAAAATGACCATCCTGGAGGAAGAAATCAAGGTCCTAAAGGGCAAAGGGACTTGAAGACTTTTCTTTTTTACTTCTTTCTCTGTTTTTTTATATAAATAAATAAAGCCTTTTGCAATGGTTTATTCTTAGTTCACCAGTATTTGCGTTTTTAGGCAAGGTTGTCCCAGAACTTTAAAACCAAAACCAGCAGACTTAAGCAGTCATGGTTAGCAAATAAGAAAAAAAAATGCTTAACTGCTTAATTTATTGCATTTGAGAGAAATAAAAAGCCTGATTTATTGTGCTTTGATGGAAAAGAGAAAAAAATGAGATGACTACATGCTACACATAATATTTCCTTAGATGTTCAGCATGCCAAGGCCTTGGGACTGGTCTATCATCCATATCTTGTAACCAGTATGTCCCTGGTCTGTTTATCTTGACCACTTTGTATGGCCCTTCCCAATTGGGAGCCATCTTTCCTTCGATGGGATCTTTGGTGTTTGGAAAGACCCTTACTAGGACCAGCTCCCCAAGATTGAATGTCCGGGGCTTCACCCGTTTGTCAAAATAACCTGCAATCCTCCGCTGATAGGCTGCCAGCCGGAGTTGGGCCTGATCTCTTGTTTCTTCCAATAAATCCAAATTCTGTTGCAAACCCTGATTATTTTGTGATTCAGCGGCAAGCTGCAAGCCTTGCTTTTCCATGGCTGGTATAGATTTAGTTCTGACAGTGGGCATACCGATCTCTACCGGCAGGACCGCCTTCGTCCCATAGGTTAGGGTAAAAGGTGACTCTCCTGTAGCTGTTTTCTTGGTGGTCTATATGCCCACAGCATTTTCGATAATTCGTCCAGCCATCGTCCTTTTGCCCCTTCTAGCTTCTTTTTCATGGCGTCCAGAATAGTTCTGTTTGTAACTTCCGCCTGGCCATTAGCCTAGGGGTGCCCAGGGGACGAGAAGTGGTGTCTGATCTGTAGACCTTCACAGAACTGTTGGAACAGTGACCCCTCGAACTGGGTACCATTATCTGTTATCAGGACATGGGGGACTCCGAATCTACATACCACATTTTTCCATACAAAGCTTTTCATATCGGCTTGACCTATCTTTGCCAATGCTTCCGCTTCTGCCCATTTCGTAAAGTAGTCCACGGTAATAACCACAAACTTCTTCTCTCCTCTAGCTATAGGGAGGGGTCCCACAATGTCCAATCCCCATTGCATGAATGGCTTGGGGCTCTGGACTGGAGTCATTGGCTACGGAGGTAGATGTACGTACTTTGCAAACCTTTGACATTTATCGCACTTCTTTACTAATTCCTGAGCATCAGACTTCATACTGGGCCAATAATATCCCAGCATTAGAGCCCGGTGGGTTAAAGTCCTGGTACCCACATGGTTTCCACAAACTCCTTCATGAATTTCCCTAAGGACGTAATTTGCTTGGTATGGAGTCAAGCATCTGAGAAGTGGCTATGAGAAGGATCTCCGGTACATCACCCCATCTAAAATCACATAGCGTGCTTCCCTGACTCTCAGTTTTCTTGATTGCTGCTTGTTGTCAAGTAGCTTTCCCTCTTTTATGTATTCGAAAATGGGCTCCATCCATGACCCAGAAAGGTCCCCAGCTTCGTTGAGATCCATCCTCCTTGGGGGTTGAGTGCTTGGAGCTTCCTGGAACCTTATCTTGATCGCTGGATCCTGAGATGGCTCCCCAGATGCTGCCAGCTTGGCTAACCAATCTGCCTGACCATTCTCTTATCCTGGGATTTTTTGCAGGGTAAACCCCTGGAAGTCCTGGGTCAACCTTTGAACAATTGAGTGATAGGCTTGCATGTTTTCTTCCTTTACTTTGAAGTCACCACTAGCTTAGCCTACTACTAACTGTGAATCACAATAGGCTTTGATGGTCATTGCCCCGCATAGTTTGGCTAGCTGCATGCCAATGATCAACGCTTCATACTCAGCCTCATTATTCGAGGCTTTGAAGCCAAAAGCTACTGAATTTTCCAACACCTCTCCCTCTGGGGTTTTTAGGACGATGCCAGCTCCAGATCCCTTCCTGTTTGATGCTCCATCAGTGTACAATTCCCATCGCTGCAGTTCTAAAATTGGGCATGCGGGAGAGCCTTCTCTAGTAAATTCGACCACGAAGTCAACCAAGGCCTGAGCTTTTATGGCTGTCCTGGGCTCAAATCGGATATCAAACTCTCCAAGCTCCACAGTCCACTTGGCCAACCTTCCCGAAGTTTCCGGCTTGTGGAGTACAGATCGGATAGAATGATCTGTAGGCACGATGATAGTATGTGCTTGGAAGTATGGCCTGAGTTTCCTTGCTGACATGACTAAGGCATCAACCAGCTTTTCAAGGCATGTGTATCTTTTTTCAGCTTCTAAGAGTGTTTGCTCACATAATAAACTGGTTTCTGTACTTTCTGTACCTTCCTGATTAAAGCTGAGCTGACGGCATAGTCTAAGACGCCCAGATACAAATAGAGAGGCTCATTGGGCTCTGGTGTTGCCAGTAATTCTGGACTGCCAAGATAGGCTTTGAGGTCCTGGAATGCACTTTCGCATTCTAACATCCAGTCAAACGTTCCTCCCCCTCTTAAGGCTTTGAAGAAGGTAAGACATTTGTCCGATGCTTTGGAGATAAAACGGTTTAGGGACGCTAATCTACCGTTCAAACACTGAATGTCCTTTTTTGTTTTGGGGGACTTCATTTCTATCAAGGATTTAATCTGAACCCAGATCTACTTCTATTCCTCTTTGTGACACCAAGAAACCCAAGAACTTTCCTGCTGAGGCCCCAAATATACTTTTGGCCGGGTTAAGCTTTAACTGGAACCTTTGGAGGACCTCAAATGTTTCCCTTAAATGGCTGATGTGGTCCTCACCGCGCTTGCTTTTCACTAGCATATCGTTAATGTATATTTCCATTGACTTGCCAATCTGATTTCGGAACATCATATTAACCAGCCTCTGGTAGGTTACTCATGCGTTCTTTAATCCGAATGGCATGACCTTGTAACAATATAGGCCTCTGTTGGTAATGAAAGAGGTTTTCTCTTGATCCAGAGGGTCCATCTTGATCTGGTTGTAGCCTAAGTATGCGTCCATGAAAGTCAGCAGTTCATTCCCTGCTATCGAATCAACTAACTGATCTATCTTGGGAATGGGGAAGCTGCCCTTCGGGTAGGCCTTGTTTAAATTGGTGTAGTCTATACAGACTCTCCATTTTCCTCCTTTCTTAGGGACTACTACCGTGTTTGCCAACCATGCTGGGTAGCGGACTTCCCTGATGTGTCCCGCTTCTAGAAGTCTATTTACCTCTACATTGATTATTTTATTCCTTTCTGCGGCAAAGGTTCTTCTTTTTTGCCTGACCGGAGGATGGTTAGGGTCGACAGAAAGGCGGTGCGTTATAACCTGAGGGTCAATCCCAACAAGGTCCTGTGCTAACAAGGCAAAGGCTGACATATGCTCTTTCAAGAAAGAGATGAGTGACAGCCTTTTTTGGTTGTGGAGTTGCGTTCCGATTTTTACCTTTTTGAGAGGGTGGCTTTTGCTGATTGAAACCTCCTCTACTTCTTCATTTGGCTCCAATACTAAGGGCCTCTCTGTGTCCAGGTCCTCGTCCACTTGAGAGATTGGGTGACGCGGACCAACCTGCTCGGAGCGGGGAGGGTTTAGTGATTGCTATCTAGCAGCTGATGACTTGAGAGCAGTGCAGCCGCATTCTCTAGCTTCCTTCTGATCGCCTCGGATAGTTGCAACGACTTCCCGGATGAGCAGCTTCATACACTGATGGAAGGATGAATGTATTATCCCCAAGTCATTGAGCCATTGCCTTCCCATAATTATGTTATAAGGAGAGAAAGAGTTCACCACGTGGAATTCATCTAGGGTTGTGATGTAGTTTGAATCTTCTCCTATGGTGATAGGCAACATCACGCGGCCCTCAGGTATCTTAACTTCTCCACTGAAATTGGTCAAATTAGATTTGGCCAGTTCTATTCTTCTCATGTTGAAGTCCATTTTCTTCAGAGTAGACAGAAAAATGACATTGACCGAGCTCCCATTGTCGATGAGGATCCTTCTGATATCAAAATTGGATATTCTCAAGGAAACGACCAGAGTGTCCTCATGTAGGAGATGGGCCCCAACCAGGTCCTGGTCAGTGAAGGTGATGTGCGGCTCCAACCTGGGCTCTTTTTCAAAGCTGAAAATTCACATAAGGGGAAATTGGGCTTCCCGAGCAAGTCTTTTCCTGGCCCTGTTACACTCCCCTGAGTTTCTAGAGCTTCCATGAACAGCGTGTATCATGTTGGGCTGATCATGTTGTGGTTGAGGAACCTGTTCCTGATTCCTATCCCTTCTAGTATCTCGGCCATCCCGCCTTTCTTCTCACCATCTGGATTTGTCGTCACAGCCGGCAACGTAATGACGAAGCTTGCCTCGTTTGATGAGCTCCTCAATTTCACGCTTGAGGATTTTGCATTCGTCTGTAGTGTGACCATGATCTTCATGGAAGTCACAATACCGTGACCTATCTTTTTTCTGAGGATTTCTTTTCAAACGTTCAGGGCCACCTGAAATCCTCTCTTCCTTTGGATTGATCCAAGATCTGGGAGAGGGGCGCGTTGAGCGGAGTGTACATTTTCGGTCTTTTAAAGTCTGCCTTTTTGGGTGGCCTATCAGGCGACCGATGTCTCTTCCTTTCATCCTTGGGTTCCTTTTTTGGAGTTTTAGGATCTATCATATGCCTCAGCTCTCTCCTGGCTAGGTTCATATCTTCCACCAGAATGTACTTGTTGGCTCGCGCCAATAGATCCGCATGATTTTTGGGAGGATTTTTGCTGATGGAGGTAAGGAAGATCCCAGGGTAAAGCCCTGCTTTCAGTGCTGAGTTGGCGAAGCCCTGGTCACATCCTTCAGTTGTATTGAGCTCAGCGTTAAACCTTGTGATATAATCTCTCAGACCCTCACCCTTGGCTTGGCGTATGGTCAACATATGATCCGGTCCCTTCCTGATCTTTTTACTGGTAAGGAACTGATTGATAAATTTTACCCCTAGGTCTGCAAATGAAGTGATTGACCTGGGCGGGAGGCAGTTAAACCATGACAACGCTGTGTCGGTAAGCGTATTTGAAAAAGCTCGGCACATTAGAGCATTGCTATGGCTGTATAAGGCCATGGTGCACTGATAGTGGCTTAGATGCTCCGCAGGGTCAGTTTCTCCATCGTACATGGCCAAATTGGGCAAAGCGAACCCCTTTGGGGGGGGGGGGGGCTCTTCGGTGATTGACTTGATGAACGGGGGTCCTCCTTGCCTTAGTAGCTCCTGCAGCTCTTGTTCAGCCTTAAGTTATACTGCTTCGGGTGTGTCTTCTTCCACTAGACCTGCCTTTGGCTGGTCATTCGAGTTATTCTTAGGCCCGTTCATCAAATTGCCTTCAGGATCCTTGTAGTGATGTCCAGATTCATTAACTTGTTCCCTCTCTTTTCGAATTTCATTGGTGCGCCTGGCTGCTGAACTGTGAGCTGTCCTGGTGAGATGGTCATCCTTTCTATGCTGATGGGGAGGATTGAGTTAACTACCTACCAGCTGTGATATTGTTCGCTGTTGTTGAACCAAAGCTTGCACCGTATCTGTCAGGCTTTTGATTTGCTGCATTACTAGTTCTATTGCCGAAGGTTGAACGGGTTGACGCACTGGGTCTACCCCAGCAGATGTTTCTGGAGCAATAAGATTCAAGTATCCTTGTAGAGGATCCTGGTCATCCTGGCGGGAAGGTCTGGATGAATTAGATCTTGTAGAAACCACCATTGTGCCTGAATCAAAGAGTAGAAAGAAAAGGAACTAATTTCGTTCCCACAGACAGCGCCAATTGATGTAGTTGATTTCAGGTAGGTTGGTGAAGGGTAAGAACAGGGGCAGCAGATGATGATTCCTCTATCGACTAATCCTGCACACAAGGAAAGGGAAAGACTCAAGGGGGTTAGGTTCCCTGAGCCTCCTCCGATGACTAAGTTAGCTATGAGGAGAGGAAGTAAGCAATATTATTTTTGTCAAGGAAAGACGGTGTACCTCATTTGTTCATTTGCTATAGTAGAAATAGGAAGTAATATTAACGGACTGCCGCCTTTATGGTGCAGTCTTCCATTAGTCTGTTATTATGCTGTTGGGTTGGGTCACTGTAGAGCCTGCCACATGTCCCATACCTTCGCATTGTGGGCTACCTGCTTCCTATACTTTTGGGATCAGGCTGACCGCGTCTTTTTGGCCCAACGGTTATGTGGACTCGTTCAAACTAGATGGTATTCCATGTAACCGGCCTGTAACCCCCTTGCCACGTGTCATACTATGGTGGAAGGGCTAAACGATGCCCGTATCACATATGAACTCTATGATTCCAATGCAAATGTTCTCAATTCACAAAAATGTCAATTTACATTGTTGTCGAAATTTAACAAGTCTCATACTTAGACATTTCACCATGATGATAAATGATTTCACATGCCATAATAGTAA
This sequence comes from Hydrangea macrophylla, assembly GCA_033977485.1. Taxonomy (NCBI): domain Eukaryota; kingdom Viridiplantae; phylum Streptophyta; class Magnoliopsida; order Cornales; family Hydrangeaceae; genus Hydrangea; species Hydrangea macrophylla. Next base: position 97,466,405 of record CM066997.1, on the reverse strand, counting down.
CATCATATAAGCATGAAAATTCCTATTAGCAAGATTCATTTTCTAAGCACAGTGACTACCTCCAATAATAACAAGTAGTTCATTTAGGCAATTGGGCAATTAACCAACACTTAGCCAAATAATTTACAACTAATCATGTAATCACATTTAAACAATTAGCCAACAATTGGGCAATTAATATTTTCATCTAATCAACTTTTGATAACAATTTAACAACTTATCCCACTTAGGCAACTTTGATAACAACTTGCCAACTAAACATATTAGTTTACTCCACTTAGAACATTTAAGGGAAATAAATCAAGATTATTTTCTATGCTTTAATCCCTAGCATTTCTATCACAAATCACACATTAGAAATAGGAGACATAGTGAATCAAAACAATATAATCTACTTTTGATTTAGGTGAAGAAAAGCACAAGAGAAGAAGAATCCAAGAAGGAAATAAGAAAGCCCCAAGTTGTAGAGCTCCAAGAAATGCCATGGCAAAACCCCTTTCTTTGCCCTAGCCCAAACCTTGTGTTAGGGACCACCAATGGAGAATATGAAAACACCACTAGATAGCCCTAGATGAGATGATCATCTTTGGTACTAATAGTCTAGCTCCAAAAATGAATTTTAGAAACCTAAATGGAAGCTTGAAATGTTAGTAACCATGGTGGGGTTTTGTTTTTCTTCCAAACAAAAGAGAGAAACAAGATAAGAATGAAAAAGAAAAGAAAAGAAAAGAGAGGGAGAGAAAGATATAGCCAGATGGAGGGAGGGTGAGGAGAGAGAAAAATGTGAAGCTTCCTTGGGAAGCTTTGGTTGATAGGATGGGTGTGGGTCCCACTTATGTCTCATCCACACACACACAAATATACATATATGTACACAGATGTGCCAAACAAAATGCAAATGTGATATCACAAAACCAAATGTTAGGCATTAAAATACACAAGTTCAAATTGGGTCCATACATTGATAACCAAATTACCATAATACCCTCAACAAAATTCTGGGTTTCTACATTCTACCCCCCTTAAAGGAATTCCGTCTCGGAATTCAGAACAAGAACGAAAAGAACTCAATCAAAGAACGGTCCATGACCACACGAAAACGCCGTCGTGTCACAAAACAACGTCAACAAAAGCATAACATGAGAAAATGAAACATCTCACGCATCGATTCTATGAAGGAAAAGAAAGCTCAATTAAACAGGCAGTAAGCACACCTAGGGTGCTGAGGAACAAATGCAAGGGACATACGAGGTTCAACATTAAAAGACGGAGTCAACTCCAAAGATCGACAATAATAATGGACATGAACCACCAAACCATTGGATCAACAAAAAATGTACTTGAATGAAAACAAGGTACAACCGGATGTCTCAAATTCATCGAATCAAAACAAAAGTGATCCCTTCAAAAGAAACACGTGATCACAAGAACACAACGGGCTGTTGTATACCCAGAATTTGTCTCAAAAATGAATAATCAACAAGTGTACAAAGGACATGTATACCAACAAAAGATATGATCTAATAACCAAAAACCCAATCCAAAGAACAAAGGGTAACCCGTAGAAGGGGAATAACATTGTACAACCATCACTCATGGTGAAAACATTCGCAAGACCCAAGGAATAAATGGGATAAAACCAAATCAAACATTCAATACTCACAAGGATTTTCCACATCTCTCCAAGACGAAACAACAATGAAACGAAAGAAATACTGAAAGGAATCAACACATAAACACATCTGATCACTACGTAAGAAGCATAGGATCTCCAGAACTATGAAGGGTTCAACAAGAAGCTCCAACGGATAGAACATCTAATGCGCATAGCCGAGTAACCTACCGGTAAGCACCTACACAAACAAGGGTACCAACCTTTCATGAAAATGATCAAAAAATTTAATTTTTTTTTTGTATTTTTTTTTCAGTCCGACCATTCACCGCTTCCAAAAGAAAAGGACTAGATTGATTCAAAGAAATATCAAACTTGGTTCCAAGAACCCTCACTAAGCTTTAATCGATATATAAAAGAATCGAAAAAAGATATTACACAAGCGTGAGTATCACACAGAGATCGCAATACAATCAAACACAAGATTTCAAAGTAAATCAATGATAGACTATCATAGAATCGTCATACGAAGCAAAAGTATGATGTTTTAAAACACGAGTTCCAAAATGACCCAAATAACTGGGTCAACTCCCAAGTAATGATCTAAACACTCAAGAATGGAACCAAGGAAAACTTTACAAGGAAAACGATATACTCAGTACTAAAGACCATAATGACTTAAAGTTACGTCTTAATCATATAAGAGGTAGGAGTCACAAAGACACTCTCGTAATACATCGCTGGTCACAAGAAGACAATGATCAATATAGACACAAAAGTCTACAATAATGGCAACGAGAAGTCGATAGAAGTAATCATTATCACATCCCAAAACATAAACGTCGCTATAGTCAATTATAACAATTTCACTAATAGATGGATCTATTGAGAGTTCCTATCTCAAAACAATACGACAAAAGAAATGCCATTGCCAAAAGTCAAAGGGTCTCACAAGGAAAGGAGTCTAAGAAGACACATTAATGCCATCAACAAGACAACAATAAATCAAACAGGATATAAACCAACAAGTTCATCGACATTCGGTGTCGCACGTGACAACAAAAAAAAATCGAAAACGCCTTGATCAAAATAAGAAAACATATGGCCATAACGATATCAAGCTCCCGAACTTTCAACTATTGATAGCCCGATTCACATCAAAATGAACTAGAAGTTCATGAACTGGGTGATCTTGAAATGTCACACGAAAGGTGGAAGCAAACTAGGCGACATGCCTAAAATAAGAGTTATAACAAACTCACATCACAACAGACCACAAATAATGAAAGTGTTCAAGGAAACACAGTCGAGGTTTCTCAACAGAATGAAGACAACTCTATAGAAGTTGCCACATTAACCGAATGTGATCTCTAAATAAATGATCACCAAAAATCATATCCTCTACTTAAAGCAAGGATAAAATTGAAAGATCACAACGACCTCGAACAAAGCACAATCACAATGATCTCACGACAGGGTGAGAAAAAAAAAGACTCATTGATCACAATAAGCAAGGAATGCACCAAGTGCATGAATCGAACTTGTCAACAATGACATCAACAACAATATATCAAGATAATATGCAAGTAAAAACTAGGGGTCCATCCAGCTATTGAAAGCCCGTAACCCAAACATAATCGAACCAGGAGATCTAATCACAAGCATAGAATCTCATATGATCCACTTCTAAACACAAAGTAATCAAAATTATTAACAAGAGAACATGCCCTAGGCATACTCCGAAAACCAATACAGAAATAAGGTAGATGGTGTCTAACAGATACTCTTATTCAAATAACCAAGTGAGAGATAAATCAATGGAATCAAGATAGAAGAATCTGATTATACACTCTATTCCCCTCAAATGACAAAGAAATGAAACAATGGGATCAATTGATAGGATCCAATAAAATGTGGTAAACAACCCACAATAATCGATCTGATAATCACAAGGGATCAATAATAGAATCTAGTAAAAATAATAGACGTTGTCTACAAAGCCAAGCAGTGGGAAAACTCTTAAGTCATGAACTCAAAAAAAATTATCTCATAGCCTCAATACCTCAATCGACACCTTACTGACCATGGAGTAAGGTTAACGCAAAGGAACATCTCTAAAAGATAGAGAGTAACACTGACTTTCAAAAGGCATGCATATTCGAATTCAACACGATAATAAAGTCAAAAAGACCCAACTAAACAAATTTGTTGAATAAAATCGACTCAACGGATAACATGGGGTACACATAAATTCGGACAATGTAGGATTCTTAAGTTATGAAACAAGAATTTATCCTTTCATAAAATTCAACTATTCGATTGGCACCTCATCTGCAAAGGAGTATAATAGTGGTAAATCAGACGGGTTAAACATGGTCAATCAACATTGTTTTGGTTTTCAATAGAATCTTAAAAGATAGTAATGAAAAGTCCCAAAGAGGAAAAGATACATAGATAGAAGTTTGTTTTGAAAGTCACGTAATATAGGTTTTTGAGAGGTTGCAACCAAATAACCGTTAAGAAATCAAAATTTGTATTTTTCCCATAATAGACTATCCATAGGCTAAGTACAAACCAAATTAGATTTCAAAATTTTTGAAGTCTAGGAAAAAGTCACTACTCATGCGTAAAGGGTCTTTCGACCGGTCGAATGTTCCCTATCCAGAATTCTTACTAAATTTTCAAGTTTTGGAAATTTTCTAAGTGTAGAACCTGTATAGCCATACCATAAACTTACCAAAACGACTCAAAACAACAACGGAACATCTGAACCAACATGAACACGATTTAAAAAGGATCTAAGCTAAAGGACTAACAAGTGTCAGAATCAACACGAATAAACACTTAATGTTAACATGCGTCCATAGGCGACTCAAAGTCCCAATTACATGTCCGGTTATATTAAGTCTAAAATTCTAATAGATTCTAAGTAAAGGGCTAAACATGTGCCCAAATTAAATATCAAATGAATTAAACTTCAAGATTCATATCTATTACAATCGCTTTATAAACAAAACTAGGAGTTTGAACATTTTTAAAACTAATATTCTTCTTGAAAGAAATCTTCAAAGTTCAACTTCATGCGTTGAGAGATTCTTGGGTCTTGCCCCAACTCGATAATACCTGAAAAATAGTTTGTCGTTTTTATGAGAACGACGGCTCGTAGAAAATATTGTAGAGATTCAATATGGATCCCATAACTAATATGCAACATGTGGTGCCATGAATGCCACCTAGGCAATGTAACTAATGAGCCCTCGGGCCATGCACACATGATCACTCGCCTCATTACCGGACTGTGAGCCACCCTCACTGGGAATGTAGCATACCAACTTTCCGATAGCTAGTTGAATATAAGTTGGAGTTTGGCACGTTCTTAGGTAAGTCCACCCTGTCTCACCACACAACCCACATCCGGATTTTCTTATCCACTTTTATCCCCTTTTATTGGGGTCGAATTTACTTTATCCCCTCTTAGGGATTACTCAAATGCCACCCATGCTAATGCTATGTGGTGTGCCCACTTGACAACAATGCATATGAACTCTATGATTCCAATGCAAATGTTCACAATTCACAAAAATGTCAATTTACATTGTTGTCAAAATTTAGCAAGTCTCGTACTTAGACATTTCACCATGATGATAAATGATTTCACATGCCATAAGAGTAACATCATATAAGCATGAAAATTCCTATTAACAAGATTCATTTTCTAAGCACAATGACTACCTCCAATAATAACAAGTAGTTCATGTAGGCAATTAGGCAATTAACCAACACTTAGCCAAATAATTTACAACTAATCATGTAATCACATTTAAACAATTAACCAACAATTAGGCAATTAATATTTTCATCTAATCAACTTTTGATAACAATTTAACAACTTATCCCACTTAGGCAACTTTGATAACAACTTGCCAACTAAACATATTAGTTTACTCCACTTAGAACATTTAAGGGAAATAAATCAAGATTATTTTCTATGCTTTAATCCCTAGCATTTCTATCACAAATCACACATTAGAAATAGGAGACATAGTGCATCAAAACGATATAATCTACCTTTGATTTAGGTGAAGAAAAGCACAAGAGAAGAAGAATCCAAGAAGGAAATAAGAAAGCCCCAAGTTAAAGAGCTCCAAGAAATGCCATGGCAAAACCCCTTTCTTTGCCCTATTAGGTACCACCAATGGAGGAAATGAAAACACCACTAGATAGCCCTAGATGAGATGATCATCTTTGGTACTAATAGTGTAGCTCCAAAAATGAATTTTAGAAAACTAAATGGAAGCTTGAAATGTTAGTAACCATGGTGGGGTTTTTTTTTCTTCCAAACAAAAGAGAGAAACAAGATAAGAAAGAAAAAGAAAAGAAAAGAAAAGAAAAGAGAGGGAGAGAGAGATATAGCCGGATGGAGGGAGGGTGAGGAGAGAGAAAAATGTGAAGCTTCTTTGGGAAGGTTTGGTTGATAGGATGGGTGTGGGTCCCATTTATGTCTCATCCACACACACACACAAATATACATATATGTACACACATGTGTCAAACTAAATGCAAATGTGATATCACAAAACCAAATGTTAGGCATTAAAATGCACAAGTTCAAATTGGGTTCACACATTGATAACCAAATTACCATAATACCCTCAATAAATTCTGGGTTTCTACATGTAATTTGTCCTATTTTGTCGAATAAAGACTGAGGGATTATTGATACACATTTTTTAATTTAATTTTTCAAATTCTTCAATGTCTTAATTTATTTTTCTTGGGTTTGTTTGTTTTTTTCCTTCCACTTTTTAGTTCTCCTGGTTACGAAATAAATATGATGGAAACGACAGGTAATCTCTAATTTGGTTTGTTGGAAATAACTTTTTGTGTTTCATGTAAAATTAAAGAGGAAGTGAAAAATGTTAAGGGTACAAGCATCTCTAACCACGCTCTCCATTGCACCTTTTTAGCTATTTTGGAGGGCCATGGTACTTTTTGGTTGCTCCAATGGACTCTCTAAATGACTCTCTATCATGACCGCTCCTTTGTGCTAGATAAATATGATGAGAGAGAGTTTGTGTGTTTGGAGAGCTTTCTAAAATTAAAATAATAAAAAAAAATATAACTATCGGGACCCATATGAGAGAGAAAGTTTCTTTGGTTTGACCAATTTTATCTAAAAATTAATATCAATATTTACAGCTCTGAAACAACCCATCTCCCGTCTAGCAACAATAATATTCGCTTTGGGATTAAGCACAAAGGACTTCCCGAGAGGTCACCTATACTAGTACTGATGTGGCAACATCACGCTTAACTGCGGAGTTCCTCCGAGGTTAGTTCCTCCACAATTTTAGAAGGCCTTGTTGCATATAGAGGGGGTGATAAAAGCATTATAAACTAGTCCAGGTCCTCATGATGCTCACCCCAAGCTATGTGGGACAAGTACATACCTCACTTCACCTCATGCATCTTGGCCTTCCTACCTCAGAAGTCTTGGCTCTTGGTCATCGCAATCCATCCTCCTAAATGGCCACACGTCCTCGTGTGGGATCTGCCCTGTTAAATTGGAGAATCTAACCCAAAACCAATTGGTAATAGGTGGAGTAGCCCCATGATCTTATATATTAAGTAGCAAGACTTTAAATTCCCAATGTGGGATCGATCATAAACTCAACACGCCCCACTCTTTCGGTTGCTATCCAATTGCGTGACAACTCTATTGGAAATTTTATTTAAAAATTCGAGAATGACTAAATTATGGATTGTGATGACCAAGAGCCAAGATTCCTGAGGCAGGACGGGCTAAGATGGATGAGGTAAGGTATGGGTACTTGTCCCACATCACCTAGGGTGAAGAGTTTGGACTAGTTTATAAGGCTTAATCGCCCTCTATATGTAGCAAGGCCTTATAAAAAGCTTCATATGCAACATGTGACTACCTCAAAATCTTCCATTTCTCTATTCATAAAAAACTTGAAAATAAAAAGCAAATAGAAATTGATGTAGACAAAATATGTATCGCACAGTGATTGGATGACCGCCTTTCTAACACACCTGCAAGAAAAGGCGATGGATGTGCAACCTAAGCATCCTCGATGATCAAGTTAGTCTGAGAAGGAGGAGGAAAAAGTAAAGAGCAAATATTCAAGAGAGATTAGTATTTTTCATGCATACCTTGCATGTGGCTATGCATGGGTTTATATAAGCGTATAAGTTACCTTATTCTGCTTGGACAAGTCGGTAACATGGTCCTTACGTAAAGGAGTCTTACTGGGCCTCATGAGTCCTATTAGGACTTCTCTCCGCGATATTAGTATGAGAGTCATTGATGGACTCCACCAGTGGTTGGGCTTGGTCTTAGCCGAGGTAGAGGTGTCAATTGGGTTGGGTTGGCCCGAGCCCAGCCCAGCCAGAATCGAGGCCCGGCCTGCCAGGCCCTCTCCATTACCATCGGTCCAGGGCGGACACCCCTTGTGGTCTCCACGGCCTGGCCCGCTACCTTGCCCAAAGCCAGGCCCGACACGGTGGCCTGTTCGGCCTTCCCGAGACCCGATCCTAAGCCCAGAAAAACTAGTATTGTTTACATTAAAAATAACTAAAAAGCTCAGGCCCAGTCCCTAGCCCGCCCCCTAGCCCGAAGCTCAACCTGGCCCTAAGCCCGACCCTAGAAGACTCAGGCCACTGATCCGGGGCGGACACCCCCCATCCCCTCTTAAGCCCGGCCCGGCCCGGCCCAGCCCGATTGACACCTCTAAGCCAAGGTAAGTAAAAAAAAAAAGAAGAAAAAAAGTGATGAATATTAAACCAATAATTTAAATAGTAAACTGGCCATAAATTCCTCTCTACCAAATATTTTTTAATTAGGCCAAACTTAAAAAAGATGTTAGTAATAGGTCCTATTAGTTATTAAGTTTATAGATTTTAGTCCAAAGTTCCAAATTTCTAATTTTCCAGAGACCTTATTATCCCTACATATATATATATACACACGTATTATATATGTACACATATACATACATACATTATATATAAATATATATGTTATATAGCAAATTTAAATGATACAATATGATTTGGAATTATTCTAATGTAACCAAAATTAGTTGGTTAGAGTCTTGAAAGGATTTTGATCTCTTTCAACCTTGGTCCTTGTGCGGATTGCATGCAGACATGGCACACCAACAAGTCCAATAAAGATATAAGGAGTAAAGAAATTTTTGTACTCATGCACATAACTCATGAGAATTATTCCTATATCTCATTAATTGACGATCACTAGTGGTCAATGAATCTTCACTTTCTCTTGATAATTGTGATGTAGTGAATGCTCTTAAAGGGTGTAAGAAAGAGGCGGAGAAACACTTAGAACAAAAATATAAAGATTGTAATACCTTATATGAGTGAAAATATTATGGTAGGTATACAAATATTAGAAATTTCCCCAAAAATCCCTATTTATTCAAGTTTTTATGATATTACCCACTCAATATTTAATTATACTACAAGGTCCACATCATCAAAAAGTTTATTTTGATTGGTCCAATTCCCCCATTTAATGTAAATAATGTTACAATTTTACCCCTTAATGTACATACATATATACACTGACTAATATACATACACATATGACTATATTTAGCACATATTAAATGGTACAGTGATTATGAGGCAACATCAAAGCCATGTATATATATATATATACACAAATGTATTGAATGATATTTAAACTCCTAAATTGTAGGAGATTTGAGTCAACATCACAGCCATATACATTTATATACATGGATATACACGGATGTATTGAATGATATTTAAACTCCTAAATTGTAGGATAATTGAGTCAACATCACAGCCATATACATATATATATATATACATAGAGTTATTTTTGGAACAAACTAATAATTACCATGATTGTAGGTATACACATTTGAATGGAGATTTAATTTGTAGTGGACTCTTTTTGTTTTGATAAGCTGTCATCTACATCTTTAATGATTTCCATATCTTTAGTGCCACGTCAAATATTTTGTTAAATTATCCATTGCTAATTTTTTTCATTCAATGTTATTTTGGTCAGCATGGCATGTATTTTTGACAGTAATGACTAGGCACATTATCAGTGTACAAATTTTTTTTTTTTTTATGGAAATCAGTGTGCAATTTTACACTACATTATCAGTGTAAAATTTTCATTGTATTTCTGAATTATATACAGATATATATAGTATATAAAGAAAGATTCTCTAAAGAGGGCGTCCTCTCTTTATTAAAGATAGGACCTCTGTTTTGACCGTCGGATCGTGTTTAAAAATTGTAAAATGACAAAACTGCCATTAATGAAAACATGATCTGACGGCGAAAACAGAGGCCCTCTCTTTAAGAAAAAAAGGGCGCCCTCTTTAGAGTCTGACTGAGTATATAAAAGAGTACTTAATGATTGTCATTATATTTTTAACACTGCATTATGAATGACTACAAGAGGAGAATTTTACACTATTATATTTTTCCAATGCATTGCTATAAAAAAAAAAAAACAAATCAGTGAAAAATAATATAAGAGTCAAATCTTGTTAGCTATAATTTTTACTCTGAAAATCAACACAAGAGTCAAATCTTGATAGCTACAATTTTTACACTGAAAATCAGCAAACAAATGTAAAATCAACACATTTTTACACTGAATCAGACAAATCCAACATCCAAAAAAAAAACAGACTAATATAAGAGTACAAGAACTAGCATTAGTGTATAATTTTACACTGCATCTGCAGAAAATTAGAGGACCAACAGAAAATAGAGAATCTGTAAAACAGATTGGCGACGCCTCCATTACAGCCTAACACGCCACCAGCAGATCGGGATGCTTCGCTCTAAATCTCGGACTCAACGCCGAAGATGGTGACGGTGATAACTAGTCCAATATATCCGCCTTCTATTGCTTATGTACGCTACGAAGCTTCTTTCCACACCAACGAAGCACTCATGATCGTTGGCACTTGATCGCCGGAAACGGTCCTTGAAACAACAACTAGTCGAATGAGAGAGAGAGAGAGAGAGGAAAGTTTTGAGAAGAGATCTTGTATAAATAGGCTTTTTAATTAATTACATATACATATATAGATGTATATATATCAGGAATCAAATAAATTTGCATTTAAATTTTAAAAATCCTAGATTAAGCTAGGGGTAGAATGGTCTGAAATATTTTTGTGCATCTATCTTCAAATAGTTTTTTGAGTTGGGTCTATTATAACAAAGATACACTAAATAGAATTTAATACTAGTCAACCCACAAATATTATGGTGAGGGTATAGCCTTCAAGTGACTTCGCAATTTCTAGAGTCCTTTGATTCCCATCTAATGTGTTTCTGAAATTGTTTATGAAATTTCACTAGAGAGGTTTACAACCTTACAATGCTTTAATGTCGTATATATGGGTTTTAAGCACACTCTAGTGACCTATAACAATATTAATGTATTTAGTAAACCCCTTAAAATAGCATTGATAAGCACATTGAAATTCTGAAGTAAAAAGTTTTATGGAATTTCACAAAAATATTTTTGTGAAATTTCACAAAAATAGTTTTGTGAAGTTTAAAAAAAAAAACTGTTTTTTTTTAAAAAAAAAATTAATAAGTTTAAGCTTGTGTTCACATATCGAGTCCTTAAACACATAAGGTATATCAATATGAATGTATCTAGTCCCTTAGAATTGATTACACATTAACAACTCCCTGAAATGTTTATAAAAATGTATGTAAAAATAGTTTTGTGAAATTTTATAAAAAGAAAATTATTTTGTAAAATTTAATAAGTTTAAATAACACATCCTATAAGGTATATCAATGGGAACGTATCTAATCCACCCTTTATTAGAACTAATTAAATATTAACAACTCTCTGAAATTTGTATAGAAATGTATGTAAAATTTGTTTTATGAAATTTTACAAAAAGACTTTATTATGTTGAATTTAACAACTTTATTGTCAAAACTTAGTTTGTTGAATTCCATTACTGGAGACCCAAATTCCACATAAAGAAAGCACAAATAAAAGCAGAAAACACAAAAAAAAAATTGTTTTAATGACCAAGGAAGGAAGGATGTGAAATTGATGGTGATGAAATGGTGTGGTCTGAGGTGGATATAAGTGACGAGCAATGTCTAGAGGACTAGGAAGCACCGACACTTCTAAGAAGGGAACGTGTTGCGTGTCTCGTGTCGTATCGTATCCGACACATGAACATGACACTTCACATACACTTTTCTTCGAGTGTTAACGTGCAATTTTTTTAGAATTTTATTATGTTGGTGTGGCCGTGTCGTGTTGTATGCTGTCGGTGTGCGTGCTTCAGAGGTGGAGGATAAAGAGATGGTGGGAATGCCAAAGAACCCATTATTATTAATAACACAATAAGGTTAAGTGCACAAATGACTAGCTAACTGCGTACATGGATACACCTGGAAAACATCCCAAAGCTATAGCTATAGAAACAATAAACAACAATGCTAAAAAAGTGCACCAAAATGGTATATTGAATGATTGGTGCCATCCATTTCAATAGAACCCACACATACAGCACGTGAGTCCCACCAAAATAGAGGACACCGATCATTCGGTGTACTTTTTCAGTGCCCCAAGACTTACTCAACGAAAAAATCAAGCAACTCTCTCTCTCACTCTCTCTCCAAACCAAACACACAGAGACACTCTCTCTCTCTGTCTCTCTCGCAAATCACCACCACAGTCCTACTACCATACGACCCGGAGCCTACTCGAAAAAATCAAGCAACTCCCTCTCTCTCTCTCTTAGGTTTTCCTATTCTACTGATGGAGTTTTGAATTTTGACGAGAACCAGAGATGTCAAGTAGAAGCCCGCCCAGTATCGTTGAGACGAAGAGCTATCGTATACTGATGATTCCGACGACTCTGTTTACGAAGAAGACCGCCGGCGAGCAGCTATGTTTTCCTATGTTAGTAATAAGAGGAATGAAACGTCACCCGATCACATAAGCGCGTTGCCGGACTCTCTCCTTATTCACATAATCTCCTTTTTGCACATCGAAGACGCCATTAAAATAGACGTATTGTCGAAGAGATGGCAACACCTCTGGACTTGTACACCCAATCTCAACTTGTTTCATCGCCGCACTAGTAGTACCATTTCTAAACCTGAATTCCTTTCCTTGGCCGACAAGTCCCTTACTCTTTGTTGTGGGTCTTCTTCCAATATCTGCAAATTTAGGGTTGATTTTGAATACACGAGGTCTGATGCTTCTAATGTTGATCTCTGGGTCTCTAGATTGTCTACAGAAAACAAAGTGGAAGAGCTCGTCTTAGATCTTTATGATTGCCAACATGAATTGGAAGAGTGTGATTGGTACAAGTTGCCTCAGCAGTTTTATTCCAACTCTTCGATTACAGGATTGAGTTTGTCCCTTTATGAGATTGTCCCTGTTAGTGTTGGGTTAATAAGCTGGAGGGCACTTAAGAATTTGTCAATTGGGTATGTAGTGTTGAGTGAGGAGATTATACAGAATATACTATTGGGATGCCCTTTGTTGGAGTCCTTGGAATTGTATTGTTTTAGTGGTATTCAGTCTTTGAACATTACATTTGCAAGTGTGAGAAAGTTGGTGATAAGAGAGTATTGGCGTTATTATGATTGTTATAATGAACCTAATCCTGATATTGAAGATGATTATTATGATGTAGGAACGAGATTTGAGGTTGCGGGTCCTAATCTTCGTTGTTTGGAAATTTTGGGGTTTTTGGATAGAACGAAATGCAAGCTGATGAATGTATCATCCCTGGTGGAGGCTAATCTCAATTTTGACCTAGTAACATATGATGATTTTTTTCATGCTGGTGATGATGAAGATCAACGAACTTTGGTAACAGAACTCCTTGAGAGCCTCAAACATGTCCCCAAACTTGGACTAGGGAATTGGTGTATTCAGGTTGGTCTTTCTTGGCAAATTCTCTGTATTGTGTTTCAAATATGTTTACATGCTACTTAATATATAATTGCAATCACAGGAGGAAATTAAAGAACTAGGGTTTTGGGAAGAAATTCTTCGTTAAAGAGTTTAATAGCTCACTTGGTTTACAACCAATCTCAATACAAAATATCCCAAAACTTATTTATCCTAACCCTAGCCTACTATTTATACCCTATTAAACTTATTCTGATGTCATATGCATGTGACCGACACAAAATGACAAACTAAACACATACCATAAAAGATACTACTAATAAAGCCTAACATACTACACCATATTAATTACCACTATATAGCATAATAACTACAACATACTCTCCCTCTAAAAGAAACTTGTCCCCAAGTTTAAGAATTAGCTTTCTTAATTGCATTTCAGTGGTTGCTTTTTTCTTCGTATCAATCTTGGAAACAATTATGGTTGCCACTCTATGTTCAATTGCATCTTCAACTCTAATGATCGGAAACAAGATGTAGCTTTGATCTTCAAACGCTCAATCTTCTTTCGTGGCCATAAAACTTCCCACAATTTTATTATCTTCAGCAGGGCCGGATTTGCATGGGATCTCACATGCATAACCCAAGGGCCTCCTTGCAATTACATATAGTGAGGGATGTTGCTAGAACATTAGTTAATGTTGATGAAACTTTTTCTTCTTTCGTTTTCTCTTTAATGCAGTGTACTGAATGATGGCAATATTTTTGTAATGAACATAGCTATGTGGATTTCTTTTACTCAAGTAAGGATATATGGGTTTCCATCGATTATGTATATATATATATATATATCTTTGATGCAATTTCAATGGAGGAAAACTGCTCTCCCCAAACATTTTTGAAACTCAAGTATAGGTATATTCACTCAAACAGATCCAAAGGACTTTGTCCCCGCCGCTAATAAGTAATAATCTACCCAATACCAAGACATTTTTCCCCTCAATTCTCTCGATCTCCCTCATTTTAGTCTTCTACTTGTATGATTCTTCTCTCATTTTAACCGCCTATTCTCCTTGGTCGCATTTCCCATCATCCCAAAACGAAATTAGATTTGGATTGTTATGTATGAGATACAAGTAATGGCTAATTTTTTTTTTTTAATATATGCCCAAATTTGACATGTGATTATTAATATAAGTGAAAATGATAACTGTAAATAATTAATCAAGCATATAACACAATTTTTTAGTTAAAGAATAGTGGGAGAAATTAGTTTGTCTTTGAATAATTACATTTTACCCTCCAACCCAATATATACATATATATGAAATCCACAAAAAAAAGCTACATAGAATTATACTTTTTCTACACCAAAACAATTCGGGTCAGTGGCAGCGTCCCTGAATCCTAGTATAAGTTTCTGCCCCCCTGAGCTAAGATTCTGGATCTGCCTTTGATCTTCAGATCCCTTCTCAACTCCACTGTTATACCACTCAAATTCGCAGTCTTCATCCCATGTAGGCATCTTGAAGCCGTCGCATTCAACAAACTCCTCAACAAAAGCTCCCAAATCAACCTTCTCCTCTTCATCAATAGAAGGAAGAACTTTGAGAGAATTAATAAAATTGTCTTCTAAGCCATCACCTTCATATCCACATTCCTCGTCATTAGTCATTGAAGCAACTGCACTCTTCTTTGGAGACCAAAGAAGTTCAATAAGGTCCACACCCTTGTCCTTA
This sequence comes from Hydrangea macrophylla, assembly GCA_033977485.1. Classification (NCBI taxonomy): domain Eukaryota; kingdom Viridiplantae; phylum Streptophyta; class Magnoliopsida; order Cornales; family Hydrangeaceae; genus Hydrangea; species Hydrangea macrophylla. Next base: position 97,451,113 of record CM066997.1, on the reverse strand, counting down.
AACTCGCCATCATAGCAATCATCAAATATTGACTCGTTTTCCATTTTCTTCTCATCTACTTCGTCTAGGTTTTCTTCAACCTCACTTTCATAATTATAATTGAATATGGGTTCCTCACACAGTTCCGTGTCATCTTCTGGATTTAGGTTTTCATCAAACCCACTTTCATAACAATCATCGATTATCGATTCCTCCCCAAATACTCATCAAACCTTGGTTCATCATCCCAGTACTCATCAAACTTCGATTTATCATCGAAGTCCAATTTAGCGAAAGTGTGTCCCAAGCCCTGATATTTGGTGGACATAATCCATAGTTGAAAACTTGTCCTCCAATTTCTTCTTCATTTTGTTCCAATCCTTGACTTTAGTCTTTCCCTCTCTCTTTCTAACAATTTTAATTTGTTTCCACCAATGTGCAACACTCCCTTTCAAACACGTCTATACGAATATAACTTTCTTATCTTCAATTACATTATAGAAATTGATGAGGCCTTCAACTTTCTTCAACCAATCATCAAACTCCGATTCATCACCGCATAATTCTGGAATTTGAATTCTATCACAACGAGGTTGCAAATGTTTTACCTTAAGTGTTAAGGTAGAAATTTACCTTCTTAATTATTCTAATTCATGTTGTTGGGTACCCTTAGGTAGCATGGGATGTGCCAAATAAAAATCAGTCCCATCCTCATAGTACATATCCTTCTACATCTTCCTCTTTGAGCAATAGCAACTCACAATCAATTGAAGAGGATGATATATATAGATATATGTATATATATATACACACAGATAATATCGCCGCCGCCACCACCATCGCACAGCCACCACCACCATCGCCACTGAAGAAGATGATAAATATATTTATGCATATGCACACAAGTAATATTATCTGTTTGTAAAACCACCATAACTTCTTTTTTTTTTTGGCCTTTTTAAGCGATTTTTTTTTTGTTCATATATTTTTCAAGATCTGTGCATTAGATTTGCCAATCTTGTAAACCAAATTTTTTTGAACTTGGATTTGAGCTTTTGTGGTTCAGGGATTTTATCTGTCAAAATATGATACAAACATATTATATTATCTGTTTGGAAAAAATCAACTTAAAATGGCCATAACTTTCTCATCTTTTGGTCTTTTGGGATTTCTTTCATTTATTTTTTCAAGATCTACGCAGTTCACTCGCAATTTTATAAAAACATCTCATTTTGATCGTTAATTTAAGCTTTTTTGGTTTACGGATTTTATCTGTCAAAATCTGCTAACAGATATTATTATCTGTTTTAAAATGTCTAAATTATCTTATTGGAAAAAAAAAGTTTTTAAGTGGTTCTTCAATAATTATCTGTTTTAAAGTGACAAAATTGATAACTCTAGCTGTTACAAAGTGACAAAACAAGTAAAAGTATGTGTTATAAAACATGTAATTTTATCTATTATAAAGTGGCTAAAACAGATAATATTTGTTATAAAGTGACAAAATATGTAATTTTATCTGTTATAAAGTGACAAAAACAGATAATATTATATGTTATAAACTTCTTCTTCAATCTCTTCCTTTTTTTCTTCATCGTTATCTTCTTTTTGTTCCTATTCTTCTTGTTGTTCATAATTCTATTCATTTTTTGTTTCTTTTTTTTTTATATGTTTTTTCTCCTTCAATCTTCTTCTTCTTCTTCTTTTTCTTCTTCTTCTTCTTCTTCTTCTTCTTCACTCTCTTCCTTGTTGACTTCTTCTTCTTCTTCTTCTTCTTCTTCTTCTTCTTCTTCTTCTTCTTTACTATCTTCCTTGTTGGCTGCTTCTTCGTCATCACTTTCTTCGAATTGCTCTGCCTCTTCATCTTCATCATCTCCCTGTTCTTCTTCTTCATTTTCATCATCATTTTCCTCTTCCTCGTCGTCTTCGTAGATGAGCAGTTCTTTTTCCTTTGTTGTCAGTCCCAGTTCTCGTCTACGTACCTGCATAGTTGACAGAAGAAGAGTGTTATTTGTTATTTAGAACATATAAAGTTATCTGTAATTCACAACAGATAGTATTATCTGTTGGATAGGAGAATTTGTAATGCACAATAGAGAATATGATATGAACAACAGATAATGTTATCTGTTGTGTACAAGAGTTTCAGTTGCTAATTAGAACATATATATTTATCTATAATGTACATCAGATAAGCTATCTAGTTCTGTAATACCCTGTATTTTTGTAATATATCATATAACTAAGACCTTGTATGTTTCTTTTAATACTTGTATGAGCTTGGCCTTACCCTTGGTATATTTTACATACCAATCGATTGAACTTTATCTCAATCGATTGATTGTTCCAATCGATTGAACTTTTATACCAATCGATTGCTTGTATCAATCGATTGACACTTATGTCAATCGATTGGAGGCAGCTGGGCAGATTCTTTTGCTCTGGCTGGGGAGAGGCCACGTGAACACCTTTCCTCTATATATACCAGCCCATTTTGGGCGTAATTCTGGTTGCTGAAATCAGAGAGAGTGAGAGGGAGTGTTTGTGTGTGTTTATATATATATACACTCATATAAATATATATACTCACATATATACATATATTTACTCACCCACACACACAGATGGACTGAGAAGAAGAAGAAGAAGACCAGAAAGAAGAAGAGAAGAAGGAGAAAGAGAAGAGAGAAGACAGAGAGCAGAGGAAGGAGAGGGAGGAGCCACCATTGAAGCTCCAAGCTTCAACAAACATTCCCAAACACGCCCTTAACGCCTAGGTGAGTTCTAAACTCACTTGGTAACTTGATATTGATGTTAGGACATGTTTTGAATGAAGAAATGGTTAAGAAACCTTGTATTTCCCGTTTATATGTGTTGAGCAGTCTTCTCTGTGAAGAAGACGAAGTGTCAATCGATTGACACTATACCAATCGATTGACATCTTTCATGTCTCAATCGATTGACATTTTATGCAATCGATTGACATGGATTGAGATCCAATCGATTGAACTTTATTCCAATCGATTGACCCTACTTTTATACCAATCGATTGACATCTATATCAATCGATTGGAAGTTACAGTTTACTGTTTTACTTGTTTAGTTAATATAATAACTATTTAGTTGTTTATTTACTGTTCAGTATTTCCCAGCATGCTTTATTATTGTAATACAGACATGATAATGAATTAATGCAGCGTAGGGTCGTAGTAACAACAAGATTAACGGATAATGTTTATAATGTTAGAGAACGGAATAGTTGTGAATCCTTTGGAGTTAACGTTCACTTCATTCAGAGTAGTCGGGCCACATTGGGATTGTCATGCATCGGTAATAGAGTTGAACTTAAGTAGGTTTGCTAAGATTCGGGAACCTTGCGTGGGCGGGCTTTGGTCGATCATATGTTCTTAAAAGCGGTAGACAGACGAAGGTGTCTATGACATGCGGTGGACCGTGATCACTGGTAGACGTCGCTAAGTCGTGGCATAGAATGATGTACTGTTGTTTAAAGCGTTATATCCCTGACATGCGGTGGACTGTGCATATGTTCTTAAAAGCGGGGGATGGACTAACGTGGTATCCATGACATGCGGTGAACTGTGCATATGTTCTTAAAAGCGGTGGATGAGCAATGGTGCGTTATAGAGTTGAACTACTGTCGAGTCTGTTCCCCTATCAAGACGCGTTATCGGTCTTATAATGAGTAAAACGTCAGTAATCGGATCATTGGTTTGATTAAAGGAGTTACCCTTACTGAATTCTAATTTGATTACGGTTTATAACTTGTAATAATATCAATAGTCGATACCCTGTTAGTATCTAACTCACTCGGCTTTCATTAAGCTGACGGCGTTTATGCCGCTGGACATTTCTACGTTCCAGCGCATCCTGGTTATGACTATACAGGTGAAGGGCCTGCAGGAGAGGACTACTATGCCGGTGACGGAGTTCCTGTGGAGAATTTCCCCGACGGAGGTCAGACCGAAGAAGACTACTACGCCGAGGACTACCCTTATGCCAACTGAAGACTAGACTAGAGTCGTAGTTAATTATCTTTACCGTTTTAGAATCTTTTTGTAGTCAGGCATATGTTGCCTTGGCATTTGTACTTCCGCTGCCTTATATTTAATTCGAGACTCTGATATGTAATAGTTAGTAACTTCTGTTGACTTTATGTTACGTTGTGATCAGAACCTAGACTTCATTCCTGCTACACTATTACTTTTGTTGCTTAGTACTGCGTGGTGTGGACAATCATGTGACTTCACCCGTCATTCCCTATGGACCCATAAAGGAAATTTATTTTTCTCTATTTATGCCATTCCGGGGCGTGACAGGATTTTTGGTATCAGAGCCTAGGTTGTATACCTTTTCGCTCACAGATTGTCCCACACCATCTGGTCCTAGAACCTTGAGATTCTATAGATGAGTATTAAGATTAGTTCTGACTTAAGGTAGTCCCTTTTCAGGTAGCATGGCACCGCCGCTATTCGTTCCAGACGAGTTCGGAGGACACTATGTGTATGAGAGTAGTATTGCGCCAGCAGATCCAGAGTACTATGCCTGGAAGGTTAGACAGAGAGCTATTGCAGAGACAGAGCGAGACATGCGGATCGAGCAGCAGAGATTTGGGACCCGGGACCCAGGACCCAGAAGTGATACGTCAGGAGATGATCTACCGCAAGAAGACCTTCAAATGCATCGAGGAGGATTCTCTACTGATGTTACGAGACCGTTCTTCGTACCAGGTTCTACTTGCACAGGTTAGAGCAGCACCTCCACCCCCACCAGAGGAAGACATGGCTGATGCACCCCCAGCAGATGAGGATTCGGAGGATGATGATGAGAGCGATGGCGACGATGAGCCAGAGGATGCAGATGAGGAGATGGAGGATGAAGAGGACGAGGACACCGATGACGAGGAGCCGGAGTATAATCCAGAGGAGGAGGACCCCGTGGACCCAGCCGGTATGGACGTGCCAGTTGGTGTAGATATTGTAGTTGCAGAGGGTTATCCGATAGAGGAAGAGGAGGTAGCCGCAGACGATGATGCAGTAGTACCAGTCTTACCAGGAGGAGTTATAGCACAGCTAGCAGCTGAGTGGGCCGCAAAAATGGCTGCACATCCCCATGGATTTGAGATCGGAGCACCGGAGTTGGCACAGGCTATGGTACAGGCTGAGGCACTTGCAGCCGCATTTGATACAGCCCAGGCTGACATGGCAGCTGATGCAGGAGATCTGGGAGCTGTTGTGGAGCATGATGGACCCGAGCTGATCGAGGATGTAGTGATAGAGGATGAGGACATGATGGATGACGATGACATGGATGAGGATGATGTTTTGTCTGAGGTTGCCCCAGAGGACGAGGCTTCCATCTATGGATCCGATGTGGACAACTTTTGAGTCCAGTACCTTTAAGACTTAGACTTTTTCGTCTGACTTTAGGACATGTTGTCCGCTTACTTTTGACGCTTACATAGACAGCTATTGACCATAGCCTTTTTGTATAGGTAGCCACCAGTAGTGGTTTTGTATATATCTTTCTTTTGTTTAGATCTTGTATAGGATCATGTACTACGCGGTACACAGATGATCTGTTGTGTACTCCGCTGTACATCTTTTGGGTATATATATATGGCAGATCGTTTCTCTTGATTATTTCTGTTATCATCTCATTATTATGTTATGGTTGTGATGTTGATTCCTGTTATGCTTCCTGTTATTTTAGTATGATCATCTCCCCGAGAAGATTGTCAGCTAATCGTTAGATCCTTCATAGGTACACCTCACACGGATCACTATGGTGGGACCCACAAGGAACCAAGCACGACTGGGAGCACCCATTCCCGAGGGTATGGACCCAACTGGAGTCTTCAAAGCTTTCATGCAACGGATGGAGCACATCGGCGATACCTACAATCATGCCACCAACGACAATGGCAACAACCACGTTGTCCCTCCAAGGCAGACAGGCGATAAACTGTTGGAACGATTTCGTGGCCTGCGACCCGAGAAGTTCGACGGCATGGCAGAGTCCTGGAAAGCAGAGCAATGGATACGAGAGTTGGAGCTAATCTTTGAAGCCCTGGAGTGCAGTGAGCTTGACAAGAGACGTCTAGCCGCATTTCAACTGACTTACTCCGCCGCAGACTGGTGGGAGGCCGAGAGAGCCACGATTGGGATTGACGCTGCAAGGAGAATGCCTTGGGAAGCATTCAAGACTCGATTTCTCGAGAAGTATTTCCCTGAGGACGAAAGAGATCAACAAGAGAGGAATTTCCTGAGTCTAACCCAAGGAAACCGGATAGTCAGGGAGTATACTACACAATTTGAGCGACTTTCCCGTTTCGCTCCGCACATGATAGACACCTCCGCCAAGAAGGTCAAGCGATTTCACCAAGGACTTAACCCACACCTCCGGCACATGATGATAGGCCATCTGGGCCAGTCATTTGAAGGGATTGTCCGTCTTGCTTCAAGTTTGGAAAAGGATGCTTACCCTGTGCAAGGACCACCAGTGAATCGACCTCCACCCAGGACCTTCCAACCAAGGAACTTTCCCGCGCAATCATCAAGGAACAATCAAGGATGGAAACCCCAGACCAACCACTACCAGGGAACCAAGCGCACGTGGGATGGGACAAGGAAGCCCCAAGCTAATTTTCCTCGACAACAGAATCAACAGCAAGGACCACCTCAGGCACAGCCCGTCGCCCAACGACAAAACACTGATGGATGTTTTAACTGTGGAGTGCCCGGACATATTGCAAGGTATTGCACAGCTCCCAAGACCAACCGGCGTAATGACCTCGTTTGCCGTAACTGTAACAAGCCTGGTCACATAAGCAAGGATTGTCGAGCACCACGTGGAGGCTACTATGGAGCGCCTGCTCAAGGACAGCAAGGACAGGTTAGGGTGAATGCCATCATCCCTGACAATGCAGGGTATAATGCAGAGGAACAACAAAACTTGGAAGGTACACTCATTTTATTTCACTGTCAAGTTAGAGCTTTGTTTGATACCGGTGCCGCCCGTTCTTTCATAGCTATTAAGATGGTACGTGATTTGGGTTTGCTACCCTTAGCACTTGAGCCGACCCTTAATGCCGTTTCGCCCTTGGGAGTATCCGTTAAGTTAGGTAAGGTGTGCAAGGATTGTCCCTTGACACTAGAGGATAGGAATTTTCCAGCAGACTTGATAGTCCTGTCAATGTCTGAGTTCGACATGATCCTAGGAATGGATTGGCTTACTAAGTATGGCGCTAACCTGGATTGTGTTAGTCGGACCATTGTCTTTTCAACGCCTGGTTGCCCGCAGATCAGATTTCAGTGCCAACCGTTGAGCGACATGTTTATCACGAGCTGCCTAGCTACGATTAAGACTTCAAGCACGGAGCTTACTATCAACCAGATCCCCATTATTCAAGACTTTGAAGATGTGTTCCGAAGTATCTCAGGACTTCCGCCGAAGAGAGAGATAGACTTCTGCATTGAGTTAGCACCCGGAACGTTGCCAATTTCCAAGACCCCGTATCGGATGGCGCCAATAGAAATGCTAGAACTGAAGAAGCAAGTTCAGGAACTTGAAGATTTAGGTTTTGTTCGCCCGAGTACATCACCTTGGGGAGCACCAGTTTTATTTGTGAAAAAGAAGGACGGAGAGCTACGACTCTGTATCGACTACAGGGAGCTGAATAAGGTCACGATCAAGAAAAGGTATCCACTTCCCCGGATAGACGACCTGTTCGATCAACTACAAGGATCAAGGATATTCTCAAAAATTGATTTGCGTTCAGGATACCATCAATTACTAGTTCGGCCGAAAGATATACCGAAAACTGCCTTCAGAACGAGATATGGACACTACGAATTTCTAGTGATGTCTTTTGGATTGACTAATGCCCCGGCCGTATTCATGGACCTAATGAATAGAGTATTCAGACCCTATCTGGATCAATTCATTATAGTATTCATCGACGACATTCTAATTTATTCAAGGACGGAAGAAGAACATAAGAAGCATCTACAAATTGCTCTACAGACTCTTAGAGACAACAGTCTGTATGCGAAATTCAGTAAATGTGAATTCTGGCTTCAGGAAGTTAAATTCCTGGGACATGTGATATCACAGGATGGGATTTCCGTAGACTCATCTAAGATCGATGCAGTCTTGATCTGGAACAGGCCAACCAATGCGACCGAAGTTAGGAGTTTCCTTGGATTGGCTGGGTATTATCGGAAATTTGTGGAAGGATTCTCTAGAATCGCAGGACCATTGACAAACCTGACTAGGAAGGAGACGAAGTACGAATGGACCGATAAACATGAGGATGCATTCCGGGAATTGAAAGAGAGACTAACCTCAGCACCCGTGCTTGCGATACCTAAGAGTGGTGAACAATTCATAATCTATAGTGATGCATCACACCAAGGACTTGGTTGTGTACTAATGCAGGAGGGGAATGTCATCGCATACGGATCAAGACAATTGAAGCCGCATGAGAAGAACTATCCGACGCACGACTTAGAACTAGCCGCAATCGTGTTCGCCCTGAAGATTTGGAGACACTATTTGTATGGAGAAAAGTTCGACTTGTTCTCAGATCACAAGAGCTTAAGGTACCTGTTCTCTCAGAAGGAGTTGAACATGCGACAACGGAGATGGATGGAGCTACTCAAGGACTACGACTTCTCTTTGCAATACCACCCGGGTAAAGCAAATGTTGTAGCCGACGCTCTGAGCCGGAGGCCGCGCCTTTTGGTTGCTTCGATTTTGATTAGAGAATGGCGAGCATTGGAGACGTTAGCCGAATTCGACCTTTAACCAGTGGAATCAAGAGGAGGACAACACTTTGGATGTCTTGTCGTGCAACCGACTCTCATCAGCCGCATCTTGGAAGCTCAACAGTCAAACGAGGATTTAAAGTTATGGTTTGCCAAGATGTCCGCAAAGGAACCCGAGATATGGAGTATTAGTACGGACGGAGCACTGAGATGCAAAGGTAGACTCTGTGTGCCAAATGACGATGGACTCAGGAAGAACATTCTGGACGAAGCACACAAGTCAAGGATGACTATCCACCCAGGAGGAAACAAGATGTATAAGGACTTGAAGAGAAACTTCTGGTGGCAAGGAATGAAGCGAGAAGTGGCCGAGTATGTATCGCAATGTCTTATTTGCAAACAAGTAAAGGCAGAGCATCAGAAACCACCTGGACTCCTGCAACCGCTACCGATTCCCCAATGGAAATGGGAGCATATCACCATGGATTTTGTGGTTGGATTGCCGAAGTCTCAACAAAACCACGACGCTATTTGGGTAATAGTAGATCGACTCACCAAGTCAGCACATTTTATCGCCTACAGCATGACGCACCCTGTTGAAAGATTGAGCCGGATGTATCTAGAGCAAGTAGTGCGACTGCACGGTGTACCCGTCTCAATAGTTTCAGATCGAGATTCACGCTTTACCGCAGAATTCTGGAAGAGCCTTCAGACAGCAATGGGAACTTCATTAAATTTGAGTTCAGCCTTTCACCCACAGACAGACGGTCAGACAGAACGAGTCAATCAAGTGATGGAGGATATGTTGCGAGCCTGTGTCATTGAATTCGAGAGTTCATGGGAGACACATCTACCTTTGATCGAGTTTGCCTACAACAACAGCTACCACACGAGCATAGGGATGGCACCGTTTGAAGCCTTGTATGGAAGACCTTGCCGATCGCCGCTGTGTTGGGCCGAAGTCGGAGATACTCAACTACTTGGGCCCGAGATGATTCGAGAAACCAACGAGAAAATCCAGATTGTACGAGAGAATATGAAGACAGCGCAATCCAGACACAAGAGCTATGCCGACAAGCGACGGAAAGATCTAGAGTTTGCAGTTGGAGATCATGTGCTACTCAAAGTCTCGCCAGTTCGAGGTATCGTCAGATTCGGACAGAAAAGAGGCAAGTTGTCGCCGCGATTCATCGGACCGTTCGAGATCCTAGAACGTGTTGGTAAGGTTGCTTATCGACTTGCGTTGCCGCCGAAGATGTCAGGGGTACACAACGTTTTCCACATCAGCATGTTAAGAACGTGTGCCCACAACCCAGCGCACGAGATCAGTTTTGAAGATATCGAGGTGAACGAGAACGTGACCTACAACGAAGGACCAGTGCGTATTCTAGACCGAGGAGTGAAGAAGCTCAGAAACAAGGATATTCCGCTAGTGAAGGTTCAGTGGAAGCACCACGACGAAGGAGAAGCTTCATGGGAGCTGGAGTCGGAGATGCGAGAGAAGTTTCCATTTTTGTTTTAACCCTGTTTATTTCGGATTTCGGGGATGAAATCTTTTGTGAGTGGTGGATGATGTAATACCCTGTATTTTTGTAATATATCATATAACTAAGACCTTGTATGTTTCTTTTAATACTTGTATGAGCTTGGCCTTACCCTTGGTATATTTTACATACCAATCGATTGAACTTTATCTCAATCGATTGATTATTCCAATCGATTGAACTTTTATACCAATCGATTGATTGTATCAATCGATTGACACTTATGTCAATCGATTGGAGGCAGCTGGGCAGATTCTTTTGCTCTGGCTGGGGAGAGGCCACGTGAACACCTTTCCTCTATATATACCAGCCCATTTTGGGCGTAATTCTGGTTGCTGAAATCAGAGAGAGTGAGAGGGAGTGTTTGTGTGTGTTTATATATATATATATATACACTCATATATATATATACTCACATATATACATATATTTACTCACCCACACACACAGATGGACTGAGAAGAAGAAGAAGAAGACCAGAAAGAAGAAGAGAAGAAGGAGAAAGAGAAGAGAGAAGACAGAGAGCAGAGGAAGGAGAGGGAGGAGCCACCATTGAAGCTCCAAGCTTCAACAAACATTCCCAAACACCCTCTTAACGCCTAGGTGAGTTCTAAACTCACTTGGTAACTTGATATTGATGTTAGGACATGTTTTGAATGAAGAAATGGAGAAGAAACCTTGTATTTCCCGTTTATATGTGTTGAGCAGTCTTCTCTGTGAAGAAGACGAAGTGTCAATCGATTGACACTATACCAATCGATTGACATCTTTCATGTCTCAATCGATTGACATTTTATGCAATCGATTGACATGGATTGAGATCCAATCGATTGAACTTTATTCCAATCGATTGACCCTACTTTTATACCAATCGATTGACATCTATATCAATCGATTGGAAGTTACAGTTTACTGTTTTACTTGTTTAATTAATATAATAACTGTTTAGTTGTTTATTTACTGTTCAGTATTTCCCAGCATGCTTTATTATTGTAATACAGACATGATAATGAATTAATGCAGCGTAGGGTCGTAGTAACAACAAGATTAACGGATAATGTTTATAATGTTAGAGAATGGAATAGTTGTGAATCCTTTGGAGTTAACGTTCACTTCATTCAGAGTAGTCGGGCCACATTGGGATTGTCATGCATCGGTAATAGAGTTGAACTTAAGTAGGTTTGCTAAGATTCGGGAACCTTGCGTGGGCGGGCTTTGGTCGATCATATGTTCTTAAAAGCGGTAGACAGACGAAGGTGTCTATGACATGCGGTGGACCGTGATCACTGGTAGACGTCGCTAAGTCGTGGCATAGAATGATGTACTGTTGTTTAAAGCGTTATATCCCTGACATGCGGTGGACTGTGCATATGTTCTTAAAAGCGGGGGATGGACTAACGTGGTATCCATGACATGCGGTGAACTGTGCATATGTTCTTAAAAGCGGTGGATGAGCAATGGTGCGTTATAGAGTTGAACTACTGTCGAGTCTGTTCCCCTATCAAGACGCGTTATCGGTCTTATAATGAGTAAAACGTCAGTAATCGGATCATTGGTTTGATTAAAGGAGTTACCCTTACTGAATTCTAATTTGATTACGGTTTATAACTTGTAATAATATCAATAGTCGATACCCTGTTAGTATCTAACTCACTCGGCTTTCATTAAGCTGACGGCGTTTATGCCGCTGGACATTTCTACGTTCCAGCGCATCCTGGTTATGACTATACAGGTGAAGGGCCTGCAGGAGAGGACTACTATGCCGGTGACGGAGTTCCTGTGGAGAATTTCCCCGACGGAGGTCAGACCGAAGAAGACTACTACGCCGAGGACTACCCTTATGCCAACTGAAGACTAGACTAGAGTCGTAGTTAATTATCTTTACCGTTTTAGAATCTTTTTGTAGTCAGGCATATGTTGCCTTGGCATTTGTACTTCCGCTGCCTTATATTTAATTCGAGACTCTGATATGTAATAGTTAGTAACTTCTGTTGACTTTATGTTACGTTGTGATCAGAACCTAGACTTCATTCCTGCTACATTATTACTTTTGTTGCTTAGTACTGCGTGGTGTGGACAATCATGTGACTTCACCCGTCATTCCCTATGGACCCATAAAGGAAATTTATTTTTCTCTATTTATGCCGTTCCGGGGCGTGACAAGTTCACAACAGATAATATTATCTAGTTCAAAACAGATAATATTATCTGTTTCACAACAGAGTTCTGTTGCCCAACAGATAATATTATCTGTTAAAATTTGTCAACAAATTACAGAAAACATAAGCTGTACAGATAATTAGCATTGCAAAAGTACAAATTGTATAATGTAGAACAGATAAAGCTATCAATAATGTGCAAGAGATAAAGTAATTATATGTTATGTAAAAGTTGTACACAATAGGTAATATTATCTGTTTTCTTGAACAGGTAAATAGAGACAACTTCATTTGATATAGAGCAAATTAGACAACAAAATAGTAATGGTATGTGTTTTTCTACAGCAATATGTTTTTTTACATTCTATTTTCATCATCTTCCTATTCTTCTTCTTCATTTTCATCATCACTTTCCTCTTCCTCGTCGTCTTCGTAGATGAGCAGTTCTTTTTTCTTGGTTATTTGGTTCACAACAGATAATATTATCTAGTTCAAAACAGATAATATTATCTGTTTCATAATAGAGTTCTGTTGCCCAAAAGATAATATTATCTGCTATCATCATCACCATCGTCGTCACCACCACCACTGACATCACCATCATCATCACCACCACCATCGCAGCACTACCACCACCACCACCACCATCGCAGCACCACCGCCATCATTGCCATCACCATTGACATCACCATCATCATCACCACCACCATCGTCATCACTACCACTACCACCATCGCAGCACCACCACCACCATCGACACCACCATCACCACCATCATGAAGAAGAAGATGATATATATATATGGGATTTGCTAACCTACAACACAGGAGGCTTTTAGCGACGAAAAACAGGCTTTTAGCGACAAAATTTTTCGTCGCCAAAAGTTGGAATCATTAGCGACAAAAATTTCGTCAATAAAAACATGTTTTTCGTCGCTAAAGAGGCTATTGTACGCTGCTAACCTACAACCATCATGTTGTAGGTTAGCAGCCCCATATATATATATATATATATATTTGTATGAACATCTATACACACAGATAATATCAACTGTCTGTGTGTATATATGTCTGTGCATGTGCGTGTGTGTATATGTATATATGTGTGTGTATTGCCGCCACCACCACCACCACCACCACCACAGCCACCGCCATCACCACCGTTTTTGGCTCTGTAAAAGAAAATTTGAATCAAACACTGTCTTCGTCGTTGCTTTTGGTCTATACAAGAAGAGGGTATTTTCGGATTCTTATAGGAAATTAGGTCATTTTGGCTTTTTTTATAGGGGGAGGGCTTATTGCGCTAAAATGTTGGACCTTGAGCTTTAGCTACTATATTTTGCACTATAGAGTGCTATGGCTGAGCACCCCCTATATACATATATATATATATACATATATGTTGAAGTGGACTATATTATTTGAAAATATGTTGTATTTATTAATTTTTTTTAAATGTTGTTGACTTCTTGTGTTGTGTTGTGTTAGAAAATGCTATTCTGTCTTACTCTCCTTCCGTATGATTTGGACGGTGCCCAACATACATGTAATAATTTCCCCCCTAGCTAATACTACCCGATGGATTGAGATGCTCTTCAAGTCGTGCTGTTCAACTATAAATAAATGTGTGAGTTTGTTGTGTTGTGTTGTGTTAGAAAATGCAAATCTGTCTTGGTGTCCGTCCTGGAAGGCCCCCATCATATTTGACCACTTGTAAGTAATAATTTCCCCCCAAATATTACCTTCCTCAGATGGAGGCTCGTCAAGTGAGCTGCTGCTGTTCAATTTTTAAATAGATGCTTGTCGAAGTTTGTTGTGTTGTATTCTCAAGTCATTCAAGCCTTTAGGGTGCAAAATGTCAAAACGCCTTTTCATTTTGGCTTATATAAAGGAAGGGCGTGATGAGGTGATGAATGTACATAATATATCATCTTAATTTTCTTTGACCACGTACGTACTATTATATTTTTATTTGATTTCAGCTAAATATCATATATAATCTCTAGCTATCTTTGCTAGGATGGTTCTCAATCTGAGAAAGGTGGTTTCTAATTGGCCTGGTGTTGTAAAGGTGAATAACAAGGATAATACAGATGATAAATAGTATCGAGTAGAGGTTCATTATGTAGGGAAGTTCGCAGCTGTTGCTAATAAATATACACAACATGTTGATCATATATAGTCGTGCGTTTGTGTTAGAGCTTGACGATCCGAATAATGATAATATAAAGTTAATCACATATACTTCAGAAAATGAGACTTTTGATTCTACCAGGGCAAATGAGTTGAACAATTATCAGGAAAGCCGGAAGATTGCAGGAGCTGCATAATGCATATATATACATGCAAGATTATCATCCCATTAATTCCCAGCTAGCTAGGGATATAATATCATGTACCATCGGTATAATAATTAAATTATTAACTGCATGCTTTCAGTGATAAATAAAATCCAAGCATATATATATGGATATTGTTGTAGCTAGAGAGACAGCTAGACTCTACTAAATAAAGGAAAGTTGAGAGTGAGTGTGTGCTTTGTTTGAAATTATGTGTTTGGATGTGAAAAACGATCCGAAAAAGTGTGAACAAAAATGTATGAAAAAGAAGTATGGTTTTGAAATTTTCAGTGAAAGTGTGTGTTTTTTACCACTGGTTTTTTTTTTTCGAGGTTTTTTTGTTTTTTTTTTTTTTTTTTTACTTAAAGAAAGAAAATGGGCTAACAACGAGCTAGCCCCCTCCCTAAACTTCTACCCTCCATTTCAAACGCACACGGGATTTCATCGACCAAAATATCTTGTTAAAACCTCAAGATAATCTCAACTGTCATTATTTTTACATGGGATGATGGGATGATCGTAGCAGCTATGTTTTGTAATATTGACTAAATATATCTCGTATTAGATACACGCTCTATCATTTAACTTATTTTAATTTTTTCATCCAACAAGGATGATGTTTTACATAATCACAAAAAGAACATAGCTTAAATAAGACAAAAAAGAATTAATACTTCTTTTTATCTGCAATAATGGATTTTGCTAAACTACATCAACCACTGCATGCTCTTTCGGCAGTTCGTAGGATGATGAGAAATTGATTAAAAAAAAGAACACATTTCCAATCGCATTCACAATGGATTGATAATACTTGAAAATGCCAAACCAATATATGTTCCAAATTTTATTTGAGTCATCTTAGCCACATGATTCTATATTCTAGTATGACAAAAAATAAATACCTATCAAAATAATGATCATGATGGAGATTATACCAATACATCCTTTTCGACTTAGCATCCCCCTCCCCCTTCTCCAATACACACAAAAACAAACAAACAAAAAAATACAAAAGGTCAAACAAACCACCTAAAAAAGAATTTGATAGGATGCCATGTTTTGGGTTGATAATTTGATAAGACACTTTCTGTCTACTTGTGGGGCAGTATGCTTTGTTTTTTTTTTTTTTTTTTTTGGTGGGGAGGGGGGTTTGTCTTTTTGCATTTTTTGGGGGGGATTTTTGCTGAATTTGTGGCTCTCCCATGGCTCTGTTTGGGGACTTTCTTCGTATCATCTTTCTTGGCCTTCTTAGCTCAGGCTCATAAATAAAATTTTGATTGCTGTTCAAAAAAAAAAAAAAAAATTTAAAATAAATCATGCATACAAAAAAATAGGATTAAAAATAGGGACCAGACCTGAAAGAATATTTAGGTCTCCGGACTTATCCATGCATCTAACAAGGGCGATCAATGTTATTGTCTAATTTTACAAAATTCTTCTAATTTAATTTAGTTAATTCTGAATTTGTAAATTTCGTAAATGACTTAACATGAGTATATTTAATGTTTGGTTGCTTTAGCATACATAGCAACCTCTGATAGGTCTGTGAAATTTGTTAATTTTGACAACCAAACACCTAATAAACAGGCTAATACTATAACGGGCTCATTTTCAAATAGTCTAATTGGCAATCATGAGGATGTAGGTCCGAACTAACGCACAATCAAAAGTGGAAAACAAATGTTTCTTTGCTGGATTACCACCCTGCTGAGGCACAAGAGACGCAGATCAGTGGGAGACAACGGGTCCATATTCAGATTTTGCTGCTTTCCAGAAGGGCTAGAGGCCCGACTTAATTACCATATCCATATGCAGAGGGATTGCCTTTGCCATCAAACTGCTGATTTTAAAGCCAAAAAGGTAAATTTTGTTCCATGCATGTTTTGATAACTTTGCTGAATTAATTAGTTGAATTGGATTTCCCATCCTAGCTAGGAGGGAAATTAAGACCAGCCATATTCGCCATTTGATGATGACCGAAACAAAGGTTGCATTTAGTATTACTGGTCGCATTGGTACGAGCTAGCGCTGGTCTAGTATTATTCTATAGTCCTGGACCACTTTGTCACGTGATGGTCTCAGCCAGTAAGGGACTGCCACGTGGCCAGGTTGTCTCCCATTAGTAAGACAACCTGGTCACATGACCAATGATCCGGGACCATACAATAATTTCTAGAAACGTGACCAGGAAAAGCATCCCTTTCAACTACACATGGGAAACACCCAATCACACCCCTTCTAGCATTTTCACTTGAGTATTGGGTCCCATAGCAAAAGTCACAATATTTTTCATTGTCTGCAAAGCTTGGTCTTGAAATGGCAGCCCATCATACATTTAAATAATTTGCCTTAATTGACTTGGGAGAACAACCTTTAGAACCCATTAAAGGTTAATTGACTGTGTTTGGATTGCACATGATTAATCAGAGGTCACCAGATTTTTCTTGTTTGAATAGATTCTGAACTCGTCTAGTTTTTGGTTTGTGAACCTGAGGCAAAATGGCACGTACAATTACAAAGGTGTGTTTACTTTCAATTTTAATTTTGAAATTTGAGTTTGCTCTGTTTCTCGTCTGTTTGGTGGTTGTGAATTCGTGAGAAAGGAATGGAATGGAAAATTAGATTTATTTTTTTTAAACCATATGTAATTATATTGATTTGGAAATTTTCGTTTACATGGCTCATGTTAGAGCTAGCTATATGGAAATTTCAAATCAAGATTTATTCTACACACAACTGTTCACACTATACACACACACACACACAGAATATTCATCTTCTCGATCAGACGTACCAAGACCAAGTGACCTTCACTTGGATCTGACTGTTTTTACCATCAATTTTCTGCTCAGATGTACCAGAGAGTTTAGGAGTGAATGTTGCAATGCCCTTGGCAATCTCATCATTGGAAGAAAAAATGTTGTTTCCCTTCAGGTCAGCCCGAACTATGAAGTTGGAGCATAAAGGCACAGCTACTACTGATCTCGACAAAGGAATGACCTCCCCATTCTTTACATTTATGAACTTATTATGTGCCTTCCGAAACAGCACACTTTCACTGTTGAGATTGACGTTGTGAGATGTAAGCAGTCCATAAACATCGGCCGGGTCTCCATTTTTTATGAGCAAAACCTCAACTGTGGCCACCACCGCATCGCTTAAAACTGCGTAGCTCACTGTGGCAGAACCAAATCTGCCTCTAACTTCTTGAAACAAGAGCTTGTCATACTCATTGGTGGAGATGTTCGTAACGTCCCACGAGATTTTTCCTTTGCTGATTTCATCGTCCTCGGACAAGCCCTCCTTACTCATGAGAGTCACATTGATGGTGAAGTTACTGTAGGCTGAAATGCATCGAGCGGGGCCATTTAGCAAAGCAGTTTCACTCGCGTGGATGGATTCGGAACCATTTGGTTGTCGATTGTATACAAATTCATAACCCAGTCCATCGCTGACTTGGATTGTGCCATAGATGTTGCCTATAGTGTTATGATTTCCGTGTATGTTGTTAATTGTCACCGAAAAAACCTCCACCAGTGGTCGTCCTTCAGAGTATTGTTCATTAATATTCTCTCCTTCATCAGCCGCACGCGGCCGACGTCTTTGTTTAGGAGGAGGTGCAAAGAAGTATCCCTTCAAGATACCAATTATGGCGGCCGCAGCCTCAAAAGTTGCGACATTATTGAATGTATTGAGGGCCGGAAGTTGGAACATATTATCCACATCGGCGTGGAGCAACGCTGCAGAGAGGTCTCTCCAGCCGCCGTCCTGCAAGTACGTTGTAATCCAATTAGGGATTGTTGACCCGGCGGTGCCATGAGTAACGAAATAGTTGGTGATATCATCAAATCTAAGAGATTCGATGATCATGACAATTACAACGACCAGTGACAGCGCCCTCTCCGCCTCCCTCGTGGAGGTAGCTAGCGAATTTATAGCATCAATAAGTTCCCGCCGGCCAACTCGTATTTCACTCAGAGCCTGTGCACCAGCAGCACTACTGAGTTTAGAGTAACTGTCATGGAAGCCCAGGAAGGTGGATCCGGCAATTCGTTGTTGAGGATAGTAGTCGTGCCTTAATTCCAACCATTGGTTAGAATTCTGCATTTGGTAGCCCACGAAGTAGAGGTTGTCCCGCCGGATCCGTGCTCTGAAGTTATGAGTGTTGGTTTGCAATATGATGTCGAAAAACCGAGTGGGTGGATGTCCCTGAGGAGGCTCAAGAGGGGTAACGGCATGATTGTGTGAATATCTCACTGCCACTAGACTGCGCAGCCGCTCAATGAAGCGCCTATAACTTTCCCAAAGTTCTTTTTCAAAGTTGAACGGATCAGCAGTGAAATCCGCCATTAGATTTAATTTGTTGGATTCTCCCTTGTAAAAGAGTGGTTTACTCTTATTTATTATCCCCCAAAAAAAGTGGTCTACTTAAGGAGCGAGACAAAGAGATTGGATGTGATGTGTTATTACTAAAATGCTCGGACACAAATAAAGGATGCTAAGAGTCTTTGGGACATACACACACGAAGGCTTAAATGGCTTGAGAATACAACACAAGTAGCTCAGTCCTATTTATAGTTGAACAGCACCACTTGAAGAGCATCTGCATCCGAGTACGGTAATATTTGGGGGAAATTATTACAGGTGATCAAATATGGTGGCCGTCCAAATCATACGGACGGGAGTAAGACAGATTTGTATTTTTTTAACACAACGCTACAAACTCAAACATATATTTATAGTTGGAGCAATGCTATGTTTCTCAAATCTTAATTCTAAATTCTCATCTCAAATGATGTGGTAGTGATTGTACTGAGTTTTGATTGAATGATGTTGAAATGGTTCCTATCATTATTGCAAATGGGTCCACTGCCACATCATTTGGGATTTGTATTTAAGATTAGTATTTGGAAAGCATAGCATTGCTCTTAGGGCATGTTTGATATGCAGGAATGAAATGAGTTGGGAATGGAATGAGTTCAATAATGGAATGAAACATGAATGGAATATGAATGACCAATTCATTCATATGTTTGGCTACATACCCAAGAATGGAATGACTTTAAATTTCAAATTGAATATTCAAAATACTTAATAAATTTATTTTAGTAAAAAAAACATTAAATTTAAATAGCAAAAAAGGAAAGATGTGAAGATTAAATTAATGAACAAAAATTCTAGGTATACAACACATTCCACAACACATTCCACAACATGGCTTTAAATGTGTTGTACCCTGTGCTGTTTGAATTTTTCACATTTTTCTATGCACCACTTACATAACACAGGGTACATGCATTTAAAGCTCTATTGTAGAATATGTTAAATGCCTAGCATTTTTTATAAATGTAACAAATATTGTGGTCAGGCCATACGGGCACCCACATGTTATTGGACTGGGTCCAAAGAGGCTTGGCTTGGACACCAAGTAACGGGCTTTGGAGTCCCAAGTCTTATAGGTTTTATGTGCCTATATATATGCATATATATCACATGGAAAAACTTAATGAGCAATACACTTTCAGCAGCCTCTCTCTTCTCCCTCACGTTAGTCTCTCTCTCTCTCTCTCTCTCTCTCTCTCTCTCTCTCTTATATTCACGGTTTCTCTCTCTAGCAAATCACCAAAAGGGCTAGGGATCTAGTACGTGGCATCATCGGAGATCGCTCAAGAAGCATCTCTGCGACTGTACGAGACACAAGAGAGTGCACGGAGGCAGCTAGTTCGTGGTTCAAGAGGAGGGTTCGTAACAACGTCGTTCCAACGATCCGACGAGTTATTCCGCTAGGTAAATGCACCTCTACTCGTCTGATATGCGTGTGTGTATGCATTTTACATTGGTATCAGAGCCTCTTAGACGTTTTTTCGCCCAAATATAACAGATCCACCGTTGTTGGATCATGTTTTGTGTACAAAAGCTTGCAAAAATCGTTTTCAAAGTAGGTCTACGTGTAAACCCTAATACTTTTCGAATTTTTTGGTTGCGATGTGTTCTTATATGACTATAGAGTCTACCCATGATGTTTCATGGCTCAAATATCTCCATAGAGGGAGAAAACTCAAACCCTAATTCTGGACTGTTAAAAAATCGATTTTTTTCCCTGAACTTTGAACATTTTTTTTTGGACGATTCAGACGTGTAATCGGTCTTTTTTTTGGTTCAATCTTCAAGTACTCCGTGAGATCTTTCCAACACTACAAGAAATATGACTTTTAGTGACGAAAAATTTCGTCACTAAAGGTCTTTACCGACGAAAAAAATTTCGTCACACGTTCATCACTAATTCCTCGACGAGAAAGGTTTTAGTGACGAAAAATAATTTCGTCGCTAAAAGTACTCTTTGACCATAAGAGAACTACTACTAATCTCCAGGGTTTTCGACTTAATGCATCTGTAACTACATTCACTTTTCCAAGATAATACTGCAACGTGAAATCGTAATCCTTCAACAATTCCATCCAACGTCGCTGCCTCACGTTCAACTCACTTTGGGAGAACAAGTATCTCAGACTCTTGTGATCGAAAAACAAATCAATATATCTTCTCACTGTAGAGGTAATGCCTCCAAATCTTGAGTACAAAGACAATCGCGGCTAGTTCGAGGTCATGCGTAGGGTAATTCAAATCATGGGGCTTCAACCTTCGTGAGCCATATGCTATTACCTATCCATCTTGCATAAGAACACATCCAAGTCCTTGGTATGATGGGTCACTATAGATGGTGAATTGCTCACCGCTCTTGGGTATCGTAAGCACTAGCACTGAGGTTAGTCTTTTCCTCAATTCCTGGAATGCGTGTTCATGCTTGTTACCACATTCAAATTCAAATCCTTCTTCATTAATCCAGTAAGAAGAGCTACGATCTTGGAGAATACTTCCACAAATTTTCGATAGTATCCAGCTAAACCAAGAAAACTTTTGACTTCCGTTGCGGTGGTTGGTATATTCCAATCCAACACTGCGTCTGTCTTTAACGAGTCACCGGCTATTCCATCTTGTGAGACTACATGTCCTAGAAATTTGACTTTCTTTAGCCAAAATTCGCACTTGTTGAACTTCGTATACAAGTGGTCTCAGAGGGTCTGTAGTGCGATCCTTACATGTTCCTCATGTTCCTCCTCAGTCTTCGAGTAGATTAGAATATCATCAATGAACACAATAATGAACTGGTCCAAGTAAACACTCTATTCATTAGGTCTATGAATACTATTAGGGTATTGGTTAATCCAAAAGACATGACCAAGGATTCATAATGCCCATACCTCGTCCTGAAAGCAGTGTTCAAAATATCTTCACGTCAAACCAACAGTGGTGATATCATGAATGTAGATCTATCTTTGAGAAAGTTGTTATTCCTTGCAGTTGATCAAATAAATCGTCGATCTTAGGGAGTGGGTCCTTATTCTTAATTAATGGTGACCTTGTTAAGTCCTTTGTAGTCAATATAGAGTAATTGATGGGTCGAACAAACTTAAGATCCTCCAACTCTTGTACCTGCTTCTTCAATTCTTGCATCTCCGTCGGTGCTTTGCGATAAGGAGCCTTCGATTGTGATAAAGTGTCGAGCACTAACCTGATGTAGAAGTTGATCTCTCACTTAAGTGGCAATTCAAAATGTTCCGAAACACATACTCGAAGTCTCGGACTACAGGAATCTGTGTAACGGTGATTTCCGAACTCGAACTCTCGGACTACCTAGATGGACACACACCACATGTTGAGATTTACGCAGCAGAATTAAACGAGCACACAATGAAAAGAAAATAACAAGGGAAAAAAGAAAAGAAAAATACACAAGAGAGTTCTACGTGGTTCGGCAAAACCCTGCCTACGTCCACACCCAAGAGATATTTCCTTTACTATTGAGAATAAATTGATACAAAAAACCTAGGATTAAATTACATAACCCAACACCCTTGTACTCACTCACTCAATACCCCAAAAGAAAATCTCTCACAATATTTTTCCTCTCTCTCACCAAAATTACCTAGCCGAGTGTGTCCCTATATATTCCATATATATATATATATATATGTTGATATCAAACTGCCAAGTTTTCTTGCTGAAGACTTCCAAAACAATCATGACACTTCATGCATGAGGATATTAGATATACTTGCATATCAACACGCAGATTGGATATCTACATCCATCATCCTATATCTATATCTCAATGCACAGCTTATCAAACAAGAAACCCACCTACGTGGGTCTTCTTCGGATTAACATGGGATGGACCCCACACCACACACATTCACACACACAATCCAAGCAGTCAGAGCCCATATCTTCAAACTAGGAACATGGAATAGTCTACAATGTGAAAGGAGGGAAAAATCCCATCTCACTCCATCTTAAGGAGATTCGAGCCCCTCCCCTCCCACATGGGAAGAAGAGATGATACTATTAGGCCACTGGGATCCTTGTTTGGGCCACTAGGGTCCTTGGTACAATAAAAAAAATATTTTGATTTTATCAAATTGAATAAATCATAAATTTTGGGTGCAAATTGTTACACTTTTTTAAAATTTATGATATAAATTGAATAAAAACAAATTATTGGGTACAAATAGAAAATTAATAAACTTGAAGGAACAAATTGTCAAAAATAGTGCAAATTGTTACTACACAAGGCATGCACATTGGCCACCCGCCAGGAAGTCAAGTCCACTAAAAAACACAAAAAGACTACAACGTTATGAAAAACAAAAAAACATAAAAACATTGGACGAAACAAAAAAAAAAGTCCACTCGTTTTGTTTTTTTTGTTTTTTAGTGGACTAAAGAAGTGTGAACTAACGGCTCGTTTGGTTCATGGATTATTTTAGGTGAATTTTAATTAATTACCAAAAATCGTAATACTAGTAATTAATTTACTAGGAATCTAAATCCTTGCAAAGTATTTGGTTGCTGAGCGAAATCCTAGGTGGATTTAGAATCTGGTGTTATGTTGGGTCAAAGAAAATGAAATAGGAATGATGTTTAATACATAAACTACCCTTAAAGTTTATCCATAATAGGAATGATATTAACTTATACCTTCTACAAATATAAGGGTCAATTTAGGTAGTATAAAATTAGAAAACTAAGACTCCAGTAATATTTGAGAATAACACCTCTAAGCAAGGATTTAGAATCCATTCTATTTTCCACCTTTGGGTGGATTCTAAATCCAATGAGACCAATTTAATGAATAATCCATAAACTAAATAAAGATAAATTTTAAGATTACTAGTAATATTAGTGAGGAATCAAAGTCCACCCTAAAAATCTATAAACCAAACGAGCGGTAAAGAAGTTTGGTGAAGAAAGTACATACTTGGAAAATTGATTATAAAAACCAAAACGAGTGAATTTGTTTTGCTTTTTCATAATGAGTGTAGTTTTTTTAGTGGACTTGACTCCCTGGCCGGAGGCCAATGGTCATGCCACATTTATATTTTATCAAAGGCTAGTGCTAATGCCAAAGCACAATGTGTTAATGCCAAAGCACAAAGTGTCACTAAAAGCTTTAGTGACACTTAGATATGTGTCACTAAAGCTTTTAGTGACACTTTGTGCTTTGGCATTAGCACATTGTGCTTTGGCATTAGCATCACCCTTTATCAAATTGAAGAAAGTATTAACTTAGGGTGCAAATTGTTACATTTTTTTAAATTTACAATATAAGTTGAATAAAACTAAATTTTAAGGTATAAATTGAAAATTAATAAACTTGAAGGAACAAATTGTCAAAAAATAGTGCAAATTGTTACTAGGCAAGGCATGAACATTGGCCACCGGCCAGGGGTGAGCGATTTTACTCACGGTAGGTTGCTCATGGTTAATTTACGGAGACACATAAATTGGACAAGTGTCCTTTCTTTTTGTCAGATTGTGTAATTTGTGAACAACAAAATTCACTGGGTCCCCTAGATTCTTTACGCCCAATTCTTTACACCCAACCTTGTGTATTTGCATTTAACTCCCTAAATATATCCAACTTTCAAACCACAGCTATCAAATAAGAGGAATGCTACTACACCCTACACGCACAATCAAAACCACAAACCACACAATCATGACCCTATATTTAACTTTCAAAAACTGGAGGTTGGACAACAAAAATTTGAGTAGGACCCACTCATTTTTGGCAATTTACACTCTATAGTTTGAAAATTGTGCAAAAATTCACCCAATTACAAAAAAAAAAAAAAAAAAAAAAAAAACAAGGGCACATGGAAATGTCACATTATTTCCAGCAAAAAATAACCACATGTGCAGGGGTAGACCTAGGAATGTAGTTCGGTGAGAACATGAGCTTATATGGGGGTTCAAGGAGCAGCACCCCGATCTAAATTATTTTTTTTTTTTTTGCAAAAATAGTATAATTCTATGAGTTTGTTTGTTTGTTTGTTTTTTTGTTTTTTTTTTTTTTTGTGTACAAACTAATCTATCCCATAATTCTTTCACAAAAATTTGTATTACAAGCTTAATTAGTTATATTTATCACTTTGATATTTGTGTGGCAGTGCGTGTTCGGTTTGAAATGTATCAGATTGTTTAAATGATTATAATATATTATCAGATGGTTTAATAGACTGTAAGATATTATCATATTATAAGCTTTAAGTGTATCAAATTGTTTAAAAGATTATAAGTTATTTATGGGATAGATTAGTTTGTACAAGAAAATCACATAGAATTATATTATTTCTATCCATAAAAAAATTAATAAATAAAGTGATATTTCGTAGAACCCATGTATAAGCTTATGCTTCTACTGAACTATACCCCTGGATCTACCCTTACACATGAGATCAAAAAATAGACTCAAAATGAGTGAGTCCTACTCATATTTTTGTTCTCCAACCTCCAATTTTTTAAAGTTAAATATAAGGCCATGATTGTGTGGTTTGTGATTTTGGTTGTGAGTGTAGGATCGATGTAGCATTACTCTTATTTGATAGTTGTGGTTTGAAAATTAGATATATTTAGAGAGTTAAATGCAAATACATAAGGCTGGGTGGAAAGAATTGGGCATAAAGGATCTAAGGGACCCACTGATATTTTGTTATTCACAAATTACACAGTCTGACAAAAAAGAGGGGACATTGGTCCAATTTATGTGCCTCCGTAAATAAACCGTAAGCAACCCACCGTGAGCAAAATCGCTCCCCCGGCCAGGGAGTCAAGTCCACTAAAAAAAGTGCAAATTGTTACTACGCAAGGCATGAACATTGGCCACCAGCCTGGAAGTCAAGTCCACTAAAAAAACAAAAAGACTAAACTCGTTATGAAAACAAAAAACATAAAACCATAAAAAAATAATAATAATAATAATTATAAAAAAAGAAAAAAATCATAAATAAGTCCACTCGTTTTTGGTTTTTTGTTTTTTTAGTGGACTAAAGAAGCGTGAACTAAAGAAGTTTGGTGGGTGAAGAAAGTACGTATAGATTTCGAAAATGAGTAATATTATGCTTCTTAATTTTTTTTTTAAAAAGTGTTTCCTAACTCATATAGTAGTGAGATCTTCTTCATTAATGGTAGGACCACTTCAACATCGATCAACCAATCAAAATTAACTAGGCCCACTATCACATGTATTGAGAAACACTTTTGGGAAAAAAAAATTTTGGAATCATAACATTACTATTGGAAAATTGATTATAAAAACAAAAACGAGTGAAATTTTTTTGTTTGATCCTTTTTTTTTTTGTTTGTTTTTTCATAACAAGTATAGTTTTTTTTAGTTTACTTGACTCCCTGGCCGGTGGCCAATGTTCATGCCTTGTGTAGTAGTAACAATGTGCACTATTTTTGACAATTTGTTGCTTCAACTTTGTTAATTTTTTAATTTATACCCTCTAATTTAGTTTTATTTAATTTATATCATAAATTTAAAAAAAGTGTAACGATATGCACCCTCAGTTAATAATTTCTTCAATTTGTTAAAAGATTCGTTGGTAACGACGCGATAGTCTGTTTTAATTTTTATTTTAAAAAAAAAAACCAAAAAATAAAAGCGCGTCTGGTAACATTTTTAGTTTTTTTTTTTTTCTTTAAAAAACGTTTGCAGAATTTTGTAAAATATTGAAAACACGAAAACGACATTTCCAGATTTTTTAAAAACGAAAAGTTGTCGCTGACTGAAATTAGCAGATCCACGCATGCAGCTTTTACCCCCATTGGCAGTCAAACAAACAATTGTGACCCAGTGAGCATGTGATGTTTCTATCCCAATTAACTCTCATAAATTACCAATTTTCCCACACTACATGACAAAACTCTACCAACTCTTCAAACGTACAAGGTACCCCTTTTTATTAGGAGATGGCTTGGGTGCTGTTAGATAAGTTTTGTGCAAATTGTGTCTCTTATAATTTATATAGTCTTTATACAGATTTTGAAAAGAAAAAAAAAGTTTTTCGAAAAAATATAATGCAAACTGTGAGTTTGCACAGGACCTATCTAAATGTACCCAAGTCATCTCCTTTTTATTAAGTCTCCAACTTTTTGAAGAAGAAGAGTAATGCAATTAATGCTACCCACGTATGTATCACAGAATGAGTAATGCATTGCTAATAAACAATAAGGGCAAAATTGACTTTTTTTTATATGCTTAAAAAAAGTAAAACATTCTTGTAACAAAATAATTGTGTTAAACAGTATTTAGAAATTTAAATTTAACATTGGCATCGCTACCAAATATGTTTCGAGTCTATGTTTTCATTTTTTTTAAACACTCAGCAATGGTTTCATTTTTATGATGCTCAGACTCTGGAATGTATGGCCAACTTTGAAGGTTTTGGTTGGTTTGGGTTTTACTGATATGGTGGTTGAAGAATGAAGGTGATGCTCTCTCGGTGATTCATGCTATAAATTCTGGGGGCTATGAGAGGGCAGCTTATATCAAAAATCACAAACTTTGCAAAACTCATACTTCAACGATCAACTATCAACTAGGGGCTGAGTCCATTATATATATTATGAGGATGATTTGGGGCTGGTAAATTCATTTCTTGGGGCTGGTTTGTTGTTTGCTTCAGGATCTCAATTAGGCACTGTTTGAAGCCTTTTTTGGGTGTGTAAGTTCCTTGGCCTTTGACACTCTTTGAAAAAAAATTTGCTGTTGAAAAAAAACAAAAAACTATCAACTATCAACACCGTCCCAAATTCCCAATTGTAAAACTCATAATCACCTGTCAACATAATTCAAATGTCAAAGTTAAAGTTGTAACTTTCAAAATTTTAGGGGTACATGGGCCACCCTGAACCTAATGTCCCTCAACCACCTACACTTGATAATTTCTCATACACAAGGAAATAAAGGGCACTCAAATATGATAATTTAAGTAAAAATAGTGTCAACATACCCAACTTAGCTTGGCATCGTGAAAAAAAAAAAGCAATTCGCAAAGCAAAAGCTACCCGAACCACAGTCACATGGTACCAAACCATACCATACCTTTTTACACCAACCCATACTCACGGTTCAAAAATTGCACGGTGGCGGGTGAACTAAGAAGAAACTTATGTTAACGAGGCATTGGCCCTTGGGTAAAGTATGGCTACTACGGAAGTTAGAAAAAAAATAATAAAAAATATATATATATAAAAACATTCTGAATAAGTTAGAAGGATAGGTTTGAAAATGTGGGCCCACCACATAGAAGAGTTCCGAGAAGGTAAGCGAGAAGTTAAAGATTGCATTTTTTCCTCACCCAAAAATAGTCACCCATTGCTCGCCCAGACATCTACTTGGGTGACATCTGGCTCTTTCCAGTCCCATTCTGTTCCTATATCATCAACATAATTAACGAAATTAGACACATATCACTCAGTGGAGACTTGAGTGAGCAGTGCGTGCCCATTTTTGGGTGAGCAAAAATGCTCTCGAAGTTGAAGGATTTGATTCGCTCAGCCCGCAAAAATGGCACATTTGGTTTGGTAGCTGGAAATAGCATGCGGCTGTCACCAACACAATTTTTCCCAACTTGTCAACACAGGAAAATTTGGTTATTCAACCTCCCTTACATTTCATAACATACTATATGCACAAAGGCAGGAACTAAGAAACATCATTGTCATTAAAATAAGAAGCCCAAAATCCCACAGCACCCATAGTCGCAACCTCTCGATCAACTGGGGCTTTTAAACGCTGATCCCCATATTCCCCTAATCCTTTGTCAGTCATATACCGGCAAGCACAATAAGCAAAAAAACCCTCAGCCACTACGACACCTAGAGATCTAGTTTCATAGTAAAGAAGTAGAGAAACGAGAAACACAGCAATGGCCAAGAAGAACACAACTTGTCCACTAAAGAATGACAATTCCGTCTTACAATAGTAAGCGAAAGACTCACAGTTGTTCCTCAAAATGTGGTAAACACCAAAACTATTTTTTCAATGTTGGCCTTTAGCTCGATTGAGAACAACCTCAAGTGGGTCCGAATGAATGAGAGTACAGGTAACACCTCTAACTTTGGCGATAAAGAAAGCCGGTGTGACGGAACACTGAAAGAGGTAGAGGTCGCCACGAAAAAGAAAGCATTCAATGCAAGAAGTGATCACACCAAAGCATTCAATGCAATGGCCAAGAAGAACACAACCTGTCCACAAAAGAAAGATAATTCCGTCTTACAATAGTAAGCGAAAGACTCACGGTTGTTCTTTAAAATGTGGTAAACACCAAAACCATTTTTTCGATGTAGGCCTTTAGCTCGATTGAGAACAACCTCAAGTGGGTCCGAATGAACGAGAGTACAGGTACCACCTCTAACTTTGGCGATAAAGAAAGCCGGTGTGACGGAATACTGAAAGAGGTAGAGGTCGCCACGAGAAAGAAAGCATTCAATGCAATAAGAGATCACACCTTTTAGGTTTGACTGGTCACCACAACTTGTGCACGACTTCATTGGATCGTCCTTCGAATGAGAGAGAGATGATTTGGAAATAGAGGGGTCTAATCCTGTTTCTATGCCATATCCCTGTCCTGCCCCACTAACAAAGTGGATCACATTTCCATCCTCAACACAAATACCAGGAGTCGGATAGTAGAAAATAGTAAAAATAATGTTAAAATATTTTCGAAACAGGATTATATAGAGCTAAAAACTTGTTCAAGTGAGTTTTTAGAAGGTCCTCCTACGAAACAAATATTAAGCAGGTAGATGTTAAAGAAGAGGAAAAAAAAACTGGCTACATGGCCACGCCCAAATCTATGGTTAGCCTATTTAAAAATTTACGTCTTTGTTTAAGGCATTCAAGTACCAAGTACCTATTTTAGTAGGAAACCAAGTTGTATGAGAGAGAGAGAGAGAGAGAGAGAGAGAGAGAGAGAGAGAGAGAGAGAGAGAGAGAGAGATTGAACCTTATTATGATAACAATATCCAAATTAGAATATCCTTTCCCATAACTTTCCTATCTATTGATTAAGCTTGAATTAACCATTCTATGGTTACAAATGTACGTAAAACTCTCTTCAGATTAATCAGAACTCATCCCTTATTTTCAACTAATTGCATAGATATCTTTCTCAACAACCCCTCCAACTAGTAGACTTTTCAACATAATTGCATTTACTCATCCTCGCAATGCTAAAATTTATTTTTTAACATCTTTAGTCTTCGACCCATTGCCCTAATCTAGTTGCTTTGTAAAATGATCATTTTCTAGTCCTAACATTAGTTTAACACCATGTCATTTTCTTAGTTGTAAAATTTCCTTAAAATTATAATTCTTGGTAACACTTTATATCCCCACAACATTGCTAGTCTCAACTGTCCCGTGGAAGTCTTCTTTCAAAATTATAAAAAAATTCACTTCAAATCTATCCAATTTCGTTAGAATTCTAAAGATGATAATATGACATAATTTACAACAAAGACAACAAAATAGAAGCTCCTGCCTATCTCCTGGCAATCAATCTCATGGACTCGTAACGTTGATTGATCCACTTAAAATTCTCAACCATTGCTCCATATTCTAAGCGATCATTTATAAACTTCTTTACCTTCTCAGTTAAAACTATTATGCACCTATGCTAGCAAATAAAATGCCCAAAAGGCAAACCTTTATGAGTTAGTTGGATTTGTCATAAACAAAATACAAGAGGTCACCACCATGACACTTTGAGTGGTTCTAATAGTCTACTTTATTACTGATTTTTAAAGCATATTGCAGAGCAAACCAAACCACTAATGCTAAACTCACCAAAATACAGAAAGAATCATTACTAGCTAAACAATTTTCATCAGAGAATGTTATCATATTGTTACTGCTACAATCTGTGGGTACTTGATGTATTTTAACAATTTTTATGCTCTAATTCTTTTAAGAGGAATCAAATAAACTAGTAACCCATAATCAACGAAATGCAAAATTTATGTTTCCCATCTTCTGTCTTGGACTCCAAGTGAGTCATGATAGGCAACCGTGTATCTAGGAACCTTTTTCTATGACAACATACAATATGACATTAATTCAGTTCCATACGCTATTCCAAGAAAAAGAATCGTTGTTTTAGTGTTCCATATGATTTTATATCCGGCCAAAACTTGACTCTTATTGCCATTCTCATCAAGTAGGAAACATGCTTAAAAACTTTTGCCACCCTTTTATATCGCCATTAAAAGTTGAATTTGCGCGATGCCTATGTATTTAACACATTACACGTTACTTTCAGAGTTCGAGAGAAAAAAAAAAGATCAGAAAAATTTACACAAACAATGAGGAGGCATGGGAGAAGAATTAAAGTATAATTTGATTGAAAAGGACCGAGTATTGAAGTGGGACAGAAATTATGATAAGACTAGAGTAGACGTTGTTCGAGTGAGCTTATGATCAATGTCGTTAATCTATGATCTTGGACTATTATTCTGTATTTTACAATCAAATTTTCTTTCAGATCTTTCAGATCACCTAGACCCACACCAATTCAGCTTTAAAAGACGGGCTAAGTAGCAAGGCAAAAAATGTCATGGTGTAAGTAATACCAAGAGAACTGAAGCCAAGCCATCAGTAATAACTACCTACGTAGCCGAACCTGTTACACATAGTGATCCTTAACTCGATGCAAAAGGCAAAGTGTGAGAATACAATACAAGTATCCAAATTACTGATCCATTGCCCCTACAAGACATATGAATCATGAGATATACCAAGCTTGTTCACGGTGTCTTCAATACATCAAACTAAAGGGTTTTTATAACCAATGACGGGATCTGCACATCAAGAGACAAAAAGGATTTCTATCTCAACCTCGAAAGACGGTCAGATCGAGAGTAATTAACCAAAACTGGATTCTAAAAGTAGAGACGAGATTTTACCCATGTCCTCCAGTTAATTCGAGAGCCAATTCTACTGATGTTGGTAGAAAAAATCATCCACAAACTCCTTTTCAGATGCAGCTAGAAGCACACATACGCACGCAGATGGAGGGGGGGCTACCTTACCAGATTTTAGCCTGAAACCCCGTGTGGACCTCTTGGGTAACCTAGCTAGTAACATGGACATCATCTCACACACACACACACACCCCTCCTCCCCCCCCCCCCCCCCCCCACACACACACACACACATACATATATATATATATATATATTAAAGTGGAATCAAAAGCTTGAAAGGTGGCAGCTTTGCATTTTTCTCATTTTTTGTACATGCAAATATATATATATATGTACTATTATATAAAAGAGGCTATATGTCTTCAATTTCCAATTTCAATTTTGTCCTAATTTATCATTTCTTCATTTTTTTGAAATGGCAGTTTTACTCTTACTTTTCTTTTCTGTTTCATTTCTCTTTAATGATTACTTTGAGTTTTTGTCATTTCATGAGGGTAGGTTGGTCATTTCACCCACCGAACAACCCATACTACTATTAGGTGATTTCTCAAAATTTTATTAATCTAGAAATGATGATTCAATCAACTTTTCAAAACAATATTTCCAAATATTTATAATTTTGTTCAACTTTTAAATTAAATTAATCTAGAAATGATGATTCAATCAACTTTTCAAGCAATAATTATAAATATTTATAATTTGGTTCAAAAAACTCAAAAGTCAACAATTGTAGGTTGTGCCTTATTTGGCACATCCGCTTTTCAGCTTTGTGGTTTGTATCTTTTTCGTTCTTCCCAAACAAGTCACTAACTTGTTTGGTTTTATTTTATTTTGTTTGGTGTTTTGTTTTGTTTTGTTTCTATTTTTTGGCTTTTTCCAAACAAACCACAAACACAAGCAAGGCACAACACAACCCGAATTGGGCTACGCCTTGTTTGGTTTTGTTTTTCTTTTTTTGGTTTTCCCAAACAAATCACAAACATTTGTTTTGTATACCCTATGTAAATCTATACCCTATATAAAAGAGGCTAAAGGTGATTTCCAATTTCAATTTTGTCCTTATTCCTAAATGTGATTTTTAATTTCAATTTTATCCTTATTTGTCATTTTTTTAAATTGTTGATTTTTTTTTTGTTTCCCAAACAAGCACCACCAATTTTGGAATAAAATTTATTTTTTATTTCTATATTATATGCACACTCATAATATATATATACACACACAATACATATAATACATATATAAGCAATGCTAAAAGACAAATTGTAATTTACAATTACTAATACATCTATAATCATATGTTGCACAAAATACATATTTTCATTTTATTTTAACTTTAACTTTTTTTAACAACCCTAAAATTTCTAAGTGTGTAAATAATTATTTTAATAATTGTTTTCAGTTAGCAATATTATATGAGTGTGCCTATGTAAGACATGTGTTTGAAAGTTTTAAGTGTTTGGAGGACATATAAATTAAATCATTAGTGAGCCCGTTTAGTTTGAGTGTTACATTTCGTTAATTTATTTTTGTTAAAAAAAAGTAAAGGGTTGATATTTAATTTTTTTTTTATATAGTGTTTACATGCCCGCGAATGTATCAAATAGTGTATCTGGTATTAAAATTAAGTACCCGGGGCATGATTACCCTTTGAGTTAGCCATTTTAGTGGTTTGGGTTACATACTGGGCTCATATGGGTCTCTTTTGTGAGCCCATAAGAAGAAAAACGGGATTTACATGTTGATTTGTGTGTATTTTATTGCCATGTGTTGTGTGTGTAGTATACATATACATTTATTAAAACCTAGCCCCTATTTAACCAAAAGAAAAAAAAAAGGAAAGGAAAGAAAAGGAAAAATTAAAAAGAGAGAACAGACGTGAGATAAAGAGAAAGAGAGAAGAAGCAACCCTAGCCACCTAGAAGAAGAAGAAGAAGAAGAAGAAGAAGAAGAAGAAAAAGAGAAGAGAAGGGTTTGAAGCGAGTAAGAAGGAGAGGGGTCTCAGATTCATAGGCACGTGTGAAATCGCGGAGCGTGTTGTTCGTCATTAGATTCGTACTCGCATCTATTTAACGATTGAAACAAGGTGAGTTAAATATGTGTATTCGGGTATATATATATACACGCATGTATAAATATATACACGAGTGAATGAATTTCTTACATATATGTCTAATTTAATTGTTGGTGTTTAATTTTTTTGCGTTAGACTGCACAATATTATTGTCGAATTAATTTATAACCTTTGTGTGACTTCATGAATTTGATCTTCGGGTAATGATCCTAGGGTATTCGTAAATGGTATGTGGATAGTTAGATGTATAAACACTTGTGTGAAATACTCAAGATAATTAGAAAGTTTTGTGAAATTCGATTTTTTGTAATTCTAACAGTTTCTGAAACTTCAGAAAAATATTAGAAAATCATAGCTTAGAATTTTAGAATTCTGTTCATGAGTCCTATGTAAAACGTGATTCTGCACACTTTTCATGTTTTAAGTTTTTCCTGATTCTGCACCGTTTGGGCAGAAATTTAAGATTCAGTAGCAGTTTTTAGTATGGTTAAACGTGTGAAATTTGGAGAATATGATTTCTTTGTGGATTTTTTATGCGTCAATATGACTTACCAAAAAATAACTTGGAAATACATGAGTTCTCATATAATGTTGAGCTATGAAAAATGGGTGATAGTCATTGACTTTGAGTCCGATGAAATTTTATAATTCCGAGAATGAAGAAATGGTTTCAAGTTCCTTAGTGTTCACCGCTCCCCGTTGTGTTATTTTTTTTCTAATAGCTCGACTTGCGGAGTGTACCTATTTGCCAGTGGCTTCATGATCAAGCTGGTCTAAGTTTTTGGTAGCTCGACTTGGTGAGTGTATCCATTTGCCAGTGGCTTCGTGATCAAGCTGGCCTAAGCCTTATGCTCGGCTTAATTTATAGACTTCTAGTCATATGACTGGCCTTTTGTGTGTATACCTGGTTTGGTTGATACCCCAACCAAACTGGCACCAGAGTGGATGTTGGTAGTATGTCCGGGCACACATAGGATATATGTGTGGGTGTACCATAGAGGGTGGCCAAGTAGTGAACCTAAGAAATTGAATAATGAATCATTCATAAAAGTAAGAGTGTGGTTGTAATTAAATTCCCGAATAATTAATCATGCGAATAAATTACTTCTTTGATTGCTGTTAGTTTAACTTCAATTGTTTTTAACATGTACGTAGCTTAGGACTAAGATTTTTATTTTGGTGATATTATAATAAAAATGTGTTCTGCACATCTTCGTGGTATTTTTGTGGTTACTAACTTTTGTATTGCAGGATGGTGAGCCCATTAACGTTTTACAGGTTTGGCTCACCATAAGTAGATTGGTAAGTATGAAATTCGTAGTAGCTTTGGGTTTCGAGTAAGAAACTATTGCCACCACATAAATGGAAACTACTCTATTGTCCAGATATGTGTGTGGAACTACCTGTCTTGGCCCAAGAGTGTTGTAGTATGGTTTGTAATTTACGGGTACAAGTTGAATCTCGAAGACTTGTTGTTTTGTTTAACTCATACCAGTCATGTGATGGACCCGAGTGTGTTATGCAATCGGGGGCGTTTCTATATGAAATGTAGTCGAATGTATTTGCAGGTTTAGTAACTGGAGATTTTCTGTGGAGCTTCTGTTTGGGTGAAGAGATTGTCGCTGTGTTGTTTTTTATTAGAGTTGCACTTATTTTGTTGTACGCGATTTCATTTCTGGCAGTATAGGCCACGTATCTATAATTGTAATTAAGATTGTACATTGGGTATTGGGATAGTTGTAGTTGCTCTGACCAATAGAGATGTATCGATTTTATTTTCTCTCCGCTGAACTCTGTGAAGAGGATTTTATTTAAAGAAAATCATATTTCTTTTGTAAATCGAAATGATGTAATATTTGTAATAGAACTTTATTATTATCTATTTTAATGAAATGCATGTTTAGAACTATAGGTTTGTTATTCAATAAGTTTTTCTTTAAAAACAAGATCACATGTCCTTATTTAATGAGTATTAAAAAAAAAATTCAATAAATTATCTGTTAGCCTGTGTGGGGGTGTTACTCACGGGGTTCTGACAATTGAATATTAGTCCGGATATATTATCTGGATTGAATATTTGATTATCCAAAAATCGGAGTGTGACAGCTTTTTTTGCATTAAAGCTATAAATATAAATGGAATTTCATATTCATATTTTATTACACACATATACCTATAAATTTAATTCATACACACATATGGCTAGAAATTTACTTTTTTACGCACATAAGAAAAGAAAAAAAAATGAAAAGTTCTTCCAATATATCATGTGTTATGATGTTCAAAATAAGTTATTACTAAGACCAAAAAAAAAATAGGGAGAAGGGCTAAAAGAAACAGAAGTGACAACACCAAGTAAAAGATCTGGAAAAAAAATAAAAAAAAAACAGAAGAAAAAAAGAAAATATAATTTGCTTCCATCTCGAATTATTAAAACTTTTATGCTTACAATTTTATTTTCGCAGCAGTACATGTTTAGTAGATTTAGGATTAAGGTTTTGTAATTTAATTTTTTTTATGATTTACTGGATAAATACATCTATTTTTTTTACGGGCCCATGAATTGCACATGCGTCTACCCTAGTATATAAATATATATATATAATAAAAATATAAGCAGTTTTTATAGTGTATATCCCAAAATTGAAGCAGTCTAGCAATGACATAATTTTTAAACCATTTCTAATATATATATATTGATATGTCCAGAAATGTTCTGTAGCAGTCCAACCGCCACGTGGTCATCCAATAGCCCGGGGAATCCGGGTTAGGAGCATAGGGCCCACAGTCTCGAGGCGTCCGACTGTTATTATTCGAGATATTCGCAGCTCGGGTACCAGGCGTGGTAGGGCTCCATGAGGTGCGGCATGAATCACGCTTCCCACCGTTTCCTTATACAGCCATGATTCTATCAAGAGAATTAATGGTTTCCTAAACCGCTTAGGAAAATCTCCAAACATTGTACAAATCTATTGTGATTAGATTGAGGCTTCCTAATCTAATTAGCTTACCATGTAAAGGTGGACTCTTGCACCTATAAAAGAGCCCACCTACCCTCTCTAAGGGGATCCGAATATCAATTCTCTGAGCGTACAAGCACAGGTCAGAGAACTCACCTCCATACACGCATACACCCGGCCGGTATTACTGGGAGTGCTGCCCATCTTGTCAGCTCACCAGGCCCGCCGGTGATCTGCTAGTGAGACGCGCACAGACGCACCCGTGGACGTAGGTCACCTTATTAACGGGACCGAACCACATACAAATCTCTTTTTACTTTGTTTCCAGTCTAACTCGTTCTTACCAATTTTCGGCATCATCAGTTTGGCGCCGTCTGTGGGAACTCGACACAGTTTTCTCATCAACCAAAAATCTTTGACTGATCACCATGCCGCCAAAGAAAGGTAAGAAAAACGCCGATTCAACCGGTCAGGAGGACCTGCAGATCGAGCCGCAGGCTACCTCCATGACCACTGATCAGGTCACGGCAGCGTTGGAGCAACTCTTGGAGGGCCAGCTCCGGACACAACAACAAATTGAGGCGCTTATGGCCCAGCACGAAAAGGCGGTTGGGGACCAGGAGAAAGGCCCTTCGGCGGAAAAGCAGCCCGAAAAGAGCGTTCCTAGCCAAAGGCCCGCTCGGACCCGCGGAAAAGCCCGATCTGCTCCAGTATCCCAACGAGGTCGAGAACATCATACAGAGGGAGAACGTAGCCAGGCTCCTAAACGCTCACAGGGTGGACCTCGACACATTCCTCGCCGAGCGCGCCGAGTGGAGGACGCCAGGATCCTCATTGAACGGCGCCGAGCGGCAAGGGGAGAAGCGCCCGGACGCAGAGTCCGGGAGTCGGCCGATGACCCACCCGTCTTGAGCCGTGGGGATCTTAGGCACAGACTATCCCGAACCCATAGCCGGGTGCTATCCCCGAGGTCAACGCGCTTTGAGGATGAGGCATCGTCGTCAGACCCCACCTACCACTCAGACGCAGAAAGGATAACCGGGCACACTGACGTCAGAGCCCAGGTCGAGGAGTTGCAGCAGCAGATTAAGAGGCTGAATCGCAAGTCCGGTCATGACCTCACGAGCACGGAAACGGAGTCTCCCTACACCGCCCGGGTGACACAGTTTCCCATTCCGCGGAAGTTCAAACCCCCGCACCTTAGTTCATACGACGGCAAGGGGAGTCCGGTGGACCACATCCGCACCTATAAGGCGCAGATGGCACTGGTCACTACAACGGACGAGCTGCTGTGCCTAGCGTTCCCCAGTACTCTAAAGGGATCAGCCGCACAATGGTTCCATGCCTTGAAGCCGCGGACGGTTGACAACTTCAAAATACTCGGCAAACTCTTCATCAGTCAGTTTGTTGGGATGCTAGACCGATCACAGCCAGACACCCAGCTGCTGGCTGTCAAGCAACAAAAGGGGGAATCTCTGAGGGAGTACGTGGATCGCTTCAACCAGCAGAGGCTCCTGATCCGCAACCTCAACGAGACGACCGCAATCATGGCCTTCTGTTCGGGAGTTCAACATACCAAGGTGGCCACGTCTTTCCATCGCAATAGACCGGCAACCCTGGTGGAGCTCTCGGAAAGGGTCGGGAAATATATAGATACCGAGGAGTTCTTGAAGGCGAAGCGCGCCAGCCAGGCGGGGGATGAATCCCCAAAAGCCAAGCGCAAGCGTGAGGGATCCGAGAAGGGTCCGGGAAAGAGGCCAAAGCAAGATCAGAGAGATGCCAGGGGCCAGCCCCCAATGGCCTTCACCCACCTTTCCCGGTCTATACAGGAGGTAATGGCCGCTGCAGAAGCACAGGGGCTGCTCCCGCAGCCGGCTAAGCTCAGAGTCCCACCCGGTAAGAGAAACCGGGAGAAGTTTTGCCGTTACCATAGGGATCACGGCCACAAAACGAAGGATTGCTTCAAATTGAA
Source organism: Hydrangea macrophylla (assembly GCA_033977485.1). Classification (NCBI taxonomy): domain Eukaryota; kingdom Viridiplantae; phylum Streptophyta; class Magnoliopsida; order Cornales; family Hydrangeaceae; genus Hydrangea; species Hydrangea macrophylla. The sequence goes on along the minus strand of CM066997.1, from coordinate 97,411,967 downwards.
GATAGCAATTGAGAAGCTGATCGAGCGGGGACATCTCGCCGAGTTTGTCACAGAGGACAGACGGCCCCGACGGGATGCCCAAGCTCCCGGTCAGCCCCCTCCACCGCTCGGCCACATTAACGTGATCTCTGGCGGGACATCAGGCGGAGGTGATTCTCAGTCGGCTCGGAAGAGGCATGCCCGAGCATCCCGAGCGGATGTATGGCAGGTCCAATCCACCGGCCCCTCGCCAACTGACGTCCTGACATTCTCGTCCGATGACGTACAAGGCCTCCACTGCCCCCATGACGACCCGCTGGTAGTGACGCTTTCTATAGCTAACTACATGGTCCAAAGGGTACTGGTCGACACGGGCAGCTCGTCTGACATAATGTTCACAGCGGCATTCGACCAACTCAGGATTGCCCGGGATCGGCTCCGGCCAGTTGCTACTCCCTTGGTCAGATTCAACGGCTCCAGCACTCAACCGCTCGGCACGATCGAGCTCCCGGTCCTCATGGGGACCTACCCGCAGCAGGTTTCCATGCTCACTAATTTCGTGATAGTGGAGGCCCCGTCGGCCTACAACGTCATCCTCGGGAGGCCGACCCTCAATAGGGCCCGAGCAGTTGTCTCCACCTACAGCTTAACCGTGAAATTCCCGACTCCTCAGGGACCTGGATGCCTGCGAGGAGACCAGACCATGGCTCGAAGTTGTTATGTTAGCTCGTTGCGCCGGGGGGCAATCACCGAAACACTGAACGTCCAAGAAATGGACCCCCGGGACCAGAGGGACGTGATAGGGCCTATGGAAGAATTGGAGCGAGTTATGCTAGATCCAGAACACCCAGACCGTACGGTCAACATAGGTGCACTGCTGGAGCCAGCCTTGAAGGAAAGGGTGATCCAGTTCCTGAGGCAGAACCAGGATGTTTTTGCTTGGAGCCATGAGGACATGCCCGAGATTGATCCCCGGGTGATGTCCCACCGTCTCAATGTCAGTCCGGATTGTCGCCCGGTAAAGCAGAAGCGAAGGGGCATGGCCCCCGAGAGACAAAAAGCGGTAAACGAAGAGGTCGAGAAGCTCCTAAAAGCTAACTCCATCCGGGAGGTCCACTACCCCGATTGGCTGGCCAATGTTGTCCTGGTCAAGAAGAGCAATGGCAAATGGAGGATGTGTGTGGACTTCACCGACCTCAACAAGGCTTGTCCCAAGGACTGCTATCCGCTGCCCAGGATAGACCTCCTTGTCGACTCGACGGCAGGCCACTCACTCCTCTCGTTCATGGACGCCTACTCGGGGTATAATCAGATCAGCATGTACCCCGGGGACGAAGGGAAGACGGCGTTCATCACCGACCAAGGCACGTATTGCTACAAAGTTATGCCCTTCGGCCTCAAGAATGCCGGGGCTACATACCAGCGCCTGGTCAATTTCATGTTCAGAGACCTCATCGGAAAGTCCATGGAAGTGTACGTGGACGATCTCCTGGTCAAGAGCCGGGATGAACCCGATCACCTTGAGCATCTGGCCGGGGCTTTCAACATCCTAAGAAAGTTCAGGATGAGGTTGAACCCGGCCAAATGCACCTTTGGGGTCTCATCCGGGAAATTCCTCGGTCATCTAGTCAGTAGGCGGGGAATCGAAGCAAACCCCGACAAAATTCAAGCTATCATCAACATGCGGTCACCTAAATCGACAAAAGAAGTTCAGAGCTTAGCCGGACGGGTGGCCGCCCTAAATAGGTTCGTGTCCAGAGCAACCGATCGATGCCTGCCGTTCTTCAAAATTCTCCGTAAAGCTTTTCAATGGTCGGAGGAGTGCGAGAAGGCATTCCAGGAACTCAAGAAATACCTGGCCTCTCCTCCTCTACTGTCGACACCTACGGCCGGAGAAGAATTGTTCCTGTACTTGGCAGTGTCACCATCAGCGGTTAGCTCGGCACTTATTCGGGAGGAGCACGGGATACAGTTCCCAGTGTACTACACCAGCCGGGCACTGCAAGGCGCAGAGAGCCGATACTCCCGCATCGAGAAATTGGCCTTCGCCCTCATTACCTCAGCCCGAAGGCTCCGACCTTACTTCCAGGCCCATGCCATCGTAGTACTGACCGATCAGCCACTTTGCAAAATTCTCTCTCGACCAGACACATCCGGGAGGCTCGTCAAGTGGGCTGTGGAACTGGAAGAGTTTGAGGTAACTTATCGACCCCGGACGGCAATCAAGGGACAAGCCGTCGCGGATTTTTTGGTCGAGTTTATGTATCCAGAAGACCCGGTCGAGGAACCTGAGCCTCCGGCATTACCGCTCGGATTGCTCGCTGGCATCCCCACTTGGGTGTTATATGTCGATGGCTCTTCGAACCAGCAAGGTAGCGGAGCCGGAATCATCCTGACTACTCCTGATGGCATCCAGCTTGAGTATGCGCTGAGATTTGGGTTTCGCGCCTCCAACAACGAGGCCGAGTATGAAGCCCTCTTGGTCGGGTTACAGCTGGCCGTCTCAATGAGCGCACATCAAGTCCAGGGCTACAGCGACTCCCAGCTCGTGGTTAATCAAGTAAACCAGGAATACGAAGCATGGGAAGATAGCATGGTCGCTTACCTGGCCCTCGTCCGGGCAATTTCCAAACAGCTCCAAGGATTCTCCGTCAGTCGGATACCCAGAGAAGAAAACGCCAGAGCTGACCGTCTGGCTCGCCTCGCCTCGTCATCTGAGTCAGACTTACCCGGGATAAGGGTACAATTCCTGCCCGAGCCAAGTGTGATCAACTCAGAGGGCATGGAGGCCGACCCGGTCACTCTGGCGCCCAGTTGGATGGATCCAATCATGAGTTTTTTGACAACAGGAAGTCTGCCGGACGACAAAGAGGAAGCTAGGCGGGTCAGGTACCGGGCGGCACGATACCACGTTATAGACGGTGTTCTCTACAAGAGAGGATTCACCATCCCGTACCTTCGCTGCGTTCATCCTACACAAGTTCAAGCAATATTGTTCGAAATTCACGAAGGTGTGTGCGGGAACCACGTAGGAGGGCGGACACTTTCCAGAAAGGCCCTACTGCAAGGTTATTACTGGCCAACCATGGCCCGAGACTCGCAGGAGTACGTTCGAAGATGTGACAAGTGCCAACGGTACTCTCCCATAATAAACCAACCGGGAGAACTTCAGACCCCAGTACACAGTTCCTGGCCATTCGCCCAATGGGGGATCGACATCGTTGGTCCCTTACCAACAGGGAAAGGGCAGGTTAAGTTTGCTGTGATAACCGTTGACTACTTCACCAAGTGGGCAGAAGCCGAGCCCCTGGCAACAATAACCGAGCAAAAAATGGAACATTTTATGGAGAGAAATATCCTTAGCAGGTTCGGTATTCCACGAGTTCTGATCAGCGACAATGGAAGACAATTTGATACACCTATCTTTAGACAGTTCTGCTCAGACTATGGGATATTGAATCATTACTCCTCTCCCGAGCATCCACAAGCTAATGGTCAGGCTGAGGCGACCAACTGCACAATCTTGCAGTCGATGAAGACAAGACTTGAGGGTGCCAAAGGCCTGTGGGCTGAAGAGTTACCAGCCCTCCTGTGGGCCTACCGCACCACACCCCGAGCAGCTACGGGCGAAACCCCATTTTCATTAACTTATGGTTTTGAGGCAGTAGTCCCCACAGAGCTCGGGCTGCCCACATACCGGGTGGCTACCTTCACTGACTCAGACAATGAAGAAGCCCTCCGGACAGAGCTAGATCTGGTAGAAGAAAAAAGAGACCAGGCCTATCTTAAGGTGGCAGCTTACAAACAAAGGGTCTCGCGGTATTACAATAGTAAGGTGAAGCATCGTAGCTTTCAAGTCGGAGATCTCGTCCTCAAGGCAGTGAACCAGTCCACCCGAATACCCAGCCATGGGAAATTGGGGGCAAACTGGGAAGGCCCGTATAAGGTAACTCGGGTCAACAGGCCGGGAACCTACTGGCTACAGGGCATGGACGGGCACGACCTTACTCATCCTTGGAACGTGCAACACCTCCGCAAGTACTATCAGTAGCACCTGACCACGGGAGTTTAGTACTGTAGGAATACTCTTTTCTTGTAGCTTTAAAAGAGCAACCATTGCGGATTATCATTTTTCGAATAAAATTGGATAGTTTTGCTTTCAAGATTTATTCCGGTTAGTACCTCGTGCATAAAAAGACCTCGGGCCTAACCCCGAGGCACCAAAGACCTCGGGCCTAACCCCGAGGCACCAAAGACCTTGGACTTAACCCCAAGGCATAAAAAGACCTCGGGCTCCGAACCCAGGCACCATAAAAAGACCTCGGGCTCCGAACCCAGGCACCATAAAGACCTCGGGCTCCGAACCCAGGCGCCAAAGGACCCTGCGACCACCCATGTCCCAGGTCGGTTTCCTATGGTCGCTCCTCAGCATGCCCCCGCCTGTAAAGGACGCTCGGGGGTAAGAGGATTCTAGACCTAAACAGGAGATTAACTAAAGTTTCGCCTAGGTCCAGCCGACGATGGGGCCAAACCCCTAGGTGGCCAATGATGGTAAGCCTCAAATGTTCCTGCAACCACCCATGTTCCAGGTCGATTTCCTACGGCCATTTAGTCCCGTATTCCCGCACTCCTGCCTTAGCGAAATGCTTGGGGGGCAGGGGATAAGGGGACAAAGGGCAATGCTAAGGCTAAAACAGGGAATTACATCACTCGACTAGGTGTTCTGTGGGTTACGGTCCTAAAGCATTTGCTAAGGCAGATGTTAGGTTGGCCAAAGCCGTACGGATACTAGCAAAAGTTAAAGCACAGTACAACAAAATTAATGGAAGGATGACCTCAAGGGCCTTTTCATTAACTAAAGCAAATGTACAAAGCTTGGGGGGCAGTTGTAGTAGCCTCCCCGAAAAATAAAAACTACGAGCAATAAAAACAAATAACAGGAAGGAGGGACCGGGGGGTCAGTTTTCCACATTGACCACATTTTCGGTCTCCCCGGTCTGCTCCCTTGGTGCAGCAAGTCCTTCTTCCCCCAAGCCCCCGTCTGGGGCGAGCTCTGTGGCCTCAGCAGTCGCCACAGGGTCTTTACCAATCACAGGAGCTTCGCCAACGGTGGGATCTTCACTGATATCCCAGTAATCTGAGTCAATCCCCTCGTAGGCCGAAAGGGCCCATTCGGGGTGATCCCGGGCTACCCGCCGCTTCAGATCGTCGTAACCTTGGAAGAAGCCATCGTCAAACGCGCCTTCCAAGGCCCCTGCAGCAGGTATCTCGGCCGCCGCCTTTGCCCGGGCTTCAGCTGCCGCGGTCAAACCCCGGGAAACCTCCAGTTCGGCTAAAGCAGCTGCTAGGTCCGCCTGAGCCGCCCCCAAATTCAAGGCCAAAGACTTCGTCTTGCTTGTCTCCACGGCTAAGGCGGCTTGGGCCACTTGCAGTTCTTTCCGCTCCTTTGAAAGGGCGGCTTCGGCAGCGCTGACCTTCTCGGCCAGGGAGGACAGGACGGACTCGGATCCCGCGGCCATGCAGCCAACCTGCGGCAAGAGGATGAAAATCAGTTAGGTAAGTTAAAAGGGGAGCGGACCAATGTTTTAAGGGGGACAGAACACTTACCAGATGGGATATACTATACAGCCACCCTTGGAAGCCTTGGGGAGAGAGCCCTGCGCATGCTTCCACCTAGCTTGGGACAAGGACGGACTTCAGCCTCTCCCGGACCTCATCAGGCCCGCCCAGGGGCAGACCTGGCGGAATATCAGCCCTGGGCACGGGCTCATCAACAGCCGGCCTATGGGGAGCCGATGTCCCCACAGGGTCGTGGCGGTTAGTCGTCCCATGGCGAATACGCCAGAGCGGGCGCTCGCCGCCTGGGGCCTCAGTGGCTGGCCTTTTTCCTTGGGCGACCGTCGCCCGAGCGGCAGTAGTGGCGGCAGCGACAGCTTGTCTCTCCCGCAGCTGGTCCAAGTTGCGCTTGGGGGCCATTTCTGCAAAAACCAAGATCGCACAGTCAGAAGTGCAAGGGGCAAAAATTATACAAGTACATAATGAAACCAGGATACTCACCAGGAATGATGGGTGTAAAGCTGGGGGCCAGAACAGGCTCCTCAGGGGAATAAGTCACAACAAGATCCCCCGTTCGGGACAACACGTTCCAAACGCTAGTGGGCAGCCCTGCTAGCCTCAGGATCCTGGTCTGGCACGTTTCAGGGATTTTTGGGGGCTTCGTTGAGCCAGCTGCAGACAGAAGAATGAAGTCAGTTAGTAATCCACTATGTTCCTAAAGACCGAAATAGCAGGCGGAGTTTGGTGGACGGTCTTACCCCTCAACTCCCCAGCCCAGGATGTCCTCAGCTGGATCCCCGGAGCCATGTCGTAGAGGCGGAGGGTAGACGCCTGGAAGAATTTGCCCTTCCACCCTTTGTTATTGCTAGGGCAATCGTGAATAATCTTCCTGCCCGGACGGGCAGAAAATGAGAAAAACCCCAATTCCCGATGTACGGGGAATGGTCGGTGGGCCCAGAGAAACTCCTGGAGGGTAAGCTCGTACCCGAACACTTGAGGCCATAATGATATACACCCCATCAGGAACCTCCACCCGTTGGGGGCCAACTGCCCGGGAGCTATGTCAAGGTAGATCAGGACATCCCGGGCTACGGGGTGAAGGGGTAGCCGAAGGCCCGCTATCATGGCGTCCTCGAACAGGGTAACAAACCCCGACTCATAAAGGTGCGCGCCGCCAAGGTTTACGGCTAGGGTGCAACCATCTGGGAGAGAGTATCTCTCCCTGATCCTGAGACGATCTTGTGAGCACAGTACAGAAGGAATGGATCACAAGCAAAAACCACCCGACCCGTCTCCCTGGGCAACTCGTCGCCTGAACCTCTCGAGACGGAGGCGACAGGGGCCTCCTGGGTAGACTCACTATCAGACAGACGAATAGGAATCCTGGCCCCACTGTGGTGATCGGACAGGGACTCAAGAAGCCGACCCAAACTGGCACCGGGGGACCCTGACCGGTATTGTTCACTCTCCGATCTCGACGCAGAGTTGAAGCCGGAGTGTTCCATCTCTGGCTCTCCGACGGGGAGGAACGGACACAAACTACGACCGGTAAACGGATCAGAAACCTCAAACCTGATATACAGGGGGGGCAGAGCTACTAACCTGAATGGTAACGAGTAGACACTCCTCAACACAAGATAACACTCTCTCAAAACAGCGCAATAAACACCTGCTCGGTTCAGTTGAGTTAAGGTTCCACCTGACTCGAAAAACGCAGAGAATCTGAGGAGGAAGAAATCCCACTCCCGCTCGAACCCCACAAGGTTCGTTCTCTCCAGCCTCACTCCGAATGAAAAGGACGCGGGGAAGAGGGAAGAAAGCAAGAGGTAGAAGATTAAGAAGGGATGCAAGAAGTAAGGGGAGTGCTCCTTATATGAATACCCTGAATGGCCAAGATCAGAACAGATCCAGCGTCTCAGAAGAATTCCCGCCCAAACCGTCGCTTCGGTCACGTGGGGAGTCGCCTCAAAAGGCGCGCGCATTAAATGCGTGAAATGACGGTCCCGTTAGTCTGCAAATGTTTCGGTTACGACCACGTCTCCACTTGTTAGGATCTAATTTGACTCACGATTGGTTGGTATAGGGTAGCAGTGGTCCGGGCCCGAGCAGTCACAACCCGGGCGCAGTCATAAGCCGGTCGGGTGTTAACCGCCCAGCGTGGTACAGAATTGATAAACAGTTAAAAGGGCACAGAGAAAGGAAGAGTGGGCCTCAAGGACCTTTTTATTGCTATAAAGGTGAACTATACAGAAGCCGGGGGCAGTTGTAATAGCCTTCCCGGTAAAAAAATAAAAAAATAAAATAAGGAACGAGGTGCCTTCACGGTCCCTGGCCTTTCAAAGCCTTGACCTCATCTTCCAAGGCCGCCACCTTCGCCACTAGCCCCTCTACAGTGAGCTCCAGGGCATGAAAGTCCACCCCCCGCAGGGCAGAATCCATCTGCAGTTCGTCGCCCATCTTCTCCACCTCCTGCAAACGGCTCTCCAAGTTCGCAAGAGAGAAGTCCGACCAGGAGCTAGGCATGCGAAGACCGGCGGACGTTTCTGGCCGGCTCCTTTTCGGTTGAGGCTAGGATTCTTCCTCAACCTCTTTCTCCTTGCCCTTCCTGGACGGGCCTGATGGCGGGCTTGCATCCTCAGATGAGGAAGAATCACTGCTGGTGGACAAGGTGACCGGTCCCTCGGATAGACCGGTCCTGCCGATGGTGCGTGGTCCGGTCGCCATGGATCTGGTGTAGCGGCGTGACCCAGAAGCCACGATGGCAGGAGCTGCAGAAGAAGGTCCGGTACTCGCATCATCCGCCGGTCTCCCGACCAAATCAGAAAACGACAGACCGGCCTCAATAGCCCGGTCAATCGCCTCCGTGTCATCGGCAGTAGGAGCAACCCCGCGAGAGGCAGCAAAAGCCTGCTTGCAGAGGTCGGGATCGAAAGTTGCAGGAGGGCAGAGAATGGCATCCTCCAGCCAGTTGCCGGCGACCACAATCCAAGGGTACCGCTGCCAGTTCTTGTTCGGAAAGTCCAGGCCTCGGATAAGGTCCTTTCCCTCGATCTTGGGACGGAAATAAGGGCCTCCGTTGTCAATGCCCAATATGTAGCACCTCGCGACGTCGGCGGACCGAAGGAACAACCCCAGTCGCTCGTTTAGCACTGATATGCCCCATAGGAGGCGGGCGACGTTCGGGCGGCACTTGTGGAGCGGGATGTGCAACCCCTCAAGCAGGTCGCAAAAGGAGACCGGGAGGGGGAAGCGTAATCCCACGATCAGCAGCAGATAGCTGCTGATGAGGACGAAAGGAAAAGCTATTTCCTCCCCCTCAGTGAACGGACGGACCACAACGTCGTCCGGAATTTGGCAGTCCTCTCGGAATGCTTTGAGCCCTTCATCAGACGATAGATCGATGTGCGAAGCCATTTGATGAAAGTGAAAGTTTGGGAAACGAAGACGGCAGAGAAGGGGAAGCTCGGAGTATTTCGCTCAGGCAACTTAGTTGATGATTTGCGGTGAGAAACAAGATTGAACGAGTGCTCCTTATATAGGCAGCACGAACGGTTGGGATCTAGCTTGATCGGATGGCCTACATACTCTCCCGCCAAAACTATCGTTTCGGGCACGTGGAGCGTCGCCTCAGAAAGCGTGAGCATTGAATGCGCGACGTGATGGTTCAGTTGCCACCTGGACGATTCAGTTACTTCTCAACTGGCGGTTTCGGGTCCGAACCAAACCGATAGCCAGTGGACACGTGGCGTCGGGAAGCCCGGTCCTGCAGAGTCACTGCTCGGTCGATATACTGCCGGGTCATTCCAAGCCGGCCCCGTTCCAACAGGGGTCCCGGTCCTTTCCCGGTCGGGATCTAAAAGACATTCTTTATTTTCGAATTTCATCTGACAAGGCGTCATCTCAACTTTGAAAATGGGGGGCAGCTGATATGTCCAGAAATGTTCTGTAGCAGTCCAACCGCCACGTGGTCATCCAATAGCCCGGGGAATCCGGGTTAGGAGCATAGGGCCCACAGTCTCGAGGCGTCCGGCTGTTATTATTCGAGATATTCGCAGCTCGGGTACCAGGAGTGGTAGGGCTCCATGAGGTGCGGCATGAATCACGCTTCCCACCGTTTCCTTATATAGCCATGATTCTATCAAGAGAATTAATGGTTTCCTAAACCGCTTAGGAAACTCTCCAAACATTGTACAAATCTATTCTGATTAGATTGAGGCTTCCTAATCTAATTAGCTTACCATGTAAAGGTGGACTCTTGCACCTATAAAAGAGCCCACCTGCCCTCTCTAAGCGGATCCGAATATCAATTCTCTGAGCGTACAAGCACAGGTCAGAGAACTCACCTCCATACACGCATACACCCGGCCGGTATTACTGGGAGTGCTGCCCATCTTGTCAGCTCACCAGGCCCGCCGGTGATCTGCTAGTGAGACGCGCACAGACGTACCCGTGGACGTAGGTCACCTTATTAACGGGACCGAACCACATACAAATCCTCTTTTTACTTTGTTTCCAGTCTAACTAGTTCTTACCAATTTTCGGCATCATCATATATATATATGTATACGCATATTCCCTAGAGAGGGCGCCCTCTCTTTAATAAAGACAGGACCCCTGTTTTGAACATCAGATCGTATTTTGAAAACTGGATCAGACGGCCAAAACTGAGGCCCTCTCTTTAATAAAGAGATGGAGCCCTCATTAGAGCCTAACTGTATATATATATATACACACATATATTTTCAAATATACACACATATATCATACAAACTAGATTTATCAATTAAAATAGGGTAATACTTGGGACACACCCAAAGACACAACTTTTGGGACACAGCTCAAAAGACGTGTCTATCTCTCTCCTGTGTCACTGTGGGGTCCAGTGATATCATATGAGAGATATAAACACGTCTTTTGAGTTGTGTCCCAAAGTTGTGTCTTGAGTTGTGTCCCTATCTTTACTCATTAAAATAATATAACAATAGTGTGAAAATATGCACATGAAATTTAAAAATATTTTCCTATGCATCTCACGGGTTTTGATGGTAAGTATAAATTCATGGTTCCACGCCTGCCCTCACTCATTCACCTTGAATCTAAACACGTATTTTTACACTTATACTCACCTGCCCTCACTCGTTGACTGGCTAGTGTTTTCTCTTTATTTCTTTCTTGTACTAATGAAAATCCCTTCTAAAAAATCAAAAACTACCAGTCTAGGAAGTCTAGGAAGTACTGACACTTCTAAGAAGGTGACGTGATGTATGTCAGAACATGACACTTTGCGACACTTCTTCTGCCATATTGGCTCAGTTTTTTTATTAGGCCATGTCCGTGTTTGTAAACAATTAAATGTTTTTAACGCTAAAACAAATAATTTTTATGAAAAGTGGGAAATCAAAAACAGATACTTATAAATCTATAAAAGATGAAACACATAAGCTCCAAATCATAACATACTAAGCAAAAAGGCAGGAACTAAGAAACATCATTGTCATTAAAATAAGAAGTCCAAAATCCCACAGCACCCATAGGCGTAACCTCTCAACTGAGGCTTTTAAACGCTGATCCCCATCTTACCCTGATCCTTTGTCAGTCATATACCGGCAAGCACAATAAGCAACAAAACCCTCAGCCACTGCGACACCTAGAGATCTAGTTACATAGTAAAGAAGTAGAGAGACGAGAAATACAGCAATGGCCAAGATGAACACAACCTGTCCACTAAAGAGAGAGAGAGAGAGAGAGAGAGAGAGAGAGAGAGAGAGAGAGAGAGAGATTGAACCTTATTATGATAACAATATCCAAACTAGAATATCCTTTCCCATAACTTTCCTATCTATTGATTAAGCTTGAATTAACCATTCTATGGTTACAAATGTACGTAAAACTCTCTTCAGATTAATCAGAACTCATCCCTTATTTTCAACTAATTGCATAGATATCTTTCTCAACAACCCCTCCAACTAGTAGACTTTTCAACATAATCGCATTTACTCATCCTCGCAACGCTAAACTTTATTTTTAACATCTTTAGTCTTTGACCCATTGCCCTAATCTAGTTGCTTTGTAAAATGATCATTTTCTAGTCCTAACATTAGTTTAACACCATGTCATTTTCTTAGTTGTAAAATATCCTTAAAATTATAATTCTTGGTAACACTTTACATCCCCACGACATTGCTAGTCTCAACTGTCCTGTGGAAGTCTTCTTTCAAAATTATAAAAAAATTCACTTCAAATCTGTCCAATTTCGTTAGAATTCTAAAGATGATAATATGACATAATTTACAACAAAGACAACAAAATAGAAGCTCCTGCCTATCTTCTGGCAATCAATTTCATGGACTCGTAACGATCTCCATATTCTAAGCGATCATTAATAAACTCCTTTCCCTTCTCAGTTAAAACTATTATGCACCTATGCTAGCAAATAAAATGCCCAAAATGCAAACCCTTATGAGTTAGTTGGCTTTGTCATAAACAAAATACAAGAGGTCACCACCATGACACTTTGAGTGGTTCTAATAGTCTACTTTATTATTGATTTTTAAAGCTTATTGTAGAGCAAACCAAACCACTAATGCTAAACTCACCTAAAATACAGAAAGAATCATTACTAGCTAAACAATTTTCATCAAAGAATGTTATCATGTTACTGCTACAATCTATGGGTACTTGATGTATTTTAACAATTTTTACGCTCTAATTCTTTTAAGAGGAATCAAATAAACTAGTAACCCATAATCAACGAAATGCAAAATTTATGTTTCCCATCTTCTGTCTCGGACTCCCAGTGAGTCATGATAGGCAACCGTATATCTAGGAACCTTTTTCTATGACAACATACCATATGACGTTAATCCAGTTCCATATGCTATTCCAAGAAAAAAGAATCGTTTTTTTCGTGTTCCATATGATTTTATATCAGGCCAAAACTTGACTCTTATTGCCATTCTCATCAAGTAGGAAACATGCTTAAAAACTCTTGCCACCCTTTTATATCGCCATTAAAAGTTGAATTTGTGTGATGCCTATGTATTTGACACATTACACGTTACTTTCAGAGTTCGAGAAAAAAAAAAGATCAGGAAAATTTACACAAACAATTTCTATGAGGAGGCATGGGAGAAGAATTACAGTATAATTTGATTGAAAAGGACCGAGTATTGAAGTGCATGGGACAGAAATTATGATAAGACTAGAGTTGATGTTGTTCGAGTAAGCTTATGATCAATGTCGTTAATCTATGATCTTGGACTATTATTCTGTATTTTACAATCAAATTTTCTTTCAGATCACCTAGACCCACACCAATTCAGCTTTAAAAGACGGGCTAAGTAGCAAGGCAAAAAATGTCATGGTGTAACTACCTACGTAGCCCGAACCTGTTACACATAGTGATCCTTAACTCGATGCAAAAGGCAAAGTGTGAGAATACAATACAAGTATCCAAATTAAATTACTTATCCATTGCCCCCACAAGACATATGAATCATGAGATATACCAAGCTTGTTCACGGTGTCTTCAATACATCAAACTAAAGGGTTTTTATAACCAATGACGGGATCTGCACATCAAGAGACAAAAAGGATTTCTATCTCAATCTCCAAAGACGGTCAGATCAAGAGTAATTAACCAAAACTGGATTCTAAAAGTAGAGACGAGCTTTTACCCATGTCCTCCAGTTAATTTGAGAGCCAATTCTACTGATGTTAGTAGAAAAAATCGTCCACAAACTCTTTTTTCAGATGCAGCTAGAAGCACACGTATGCACACAGATGCAGGCGGGGTTACCCTACCAGATTTTAGCCTGAAACCCCGTGTGGACCTCTTGGGTAACCTAGCTAGTAACATGGCCATCACCTCACACACATACACACACACTCACACACACACATATACATATATATATATATATATATATTAAAGTGGAATCAAATGCTTGAAAGGTGGCAGCTTTGTATTTTTTCTCATTTTTTGTACATGCAAATATATATATATGTACTATTATATAAAAGAGGCTATATTTCTTTAATTTCCAATTTCAATTTTGTCCTAATTTATCATTTCTTCATTTGTTTGAAATGACAGTTTTACTCTTACTTTTCTTTTTTGTTTCATTTCCCTTTAATGATTACTTTGAGTTTTTGACATTTCATTAGGGTAGGTTGGTCATTTCACCCACCGAACAACCCTTATTACTATTAGGTGATCTCTCAAAATTTTATTAATCTTGAAATGATGATTCAATCAACTTTTCAAACAATAATTCCAAATATTTACAATTTGGTTCAACTTTTAAATTAAATTAATCTAGAAATGATGATTCAATCAACTTTTTAAGCAATAATTATAAATATTTATAATTTGGTTCAAAAAACTCAAAAGTCAACAATTGTAGGTTGTGCCTTATTTGGCACATCCGCTTTTCAGCTTTGTGGTTTGTATCTTTTTCGTTCTTCCCAAACAAGTCATTAACTTATTTGGTATTGTTTTATTTTGTTTGGTGTTTTGTTTTGTTTTGTTTTTAGTTTTTGGGTTTTTCCAAACAAACCACAAACACAAGCAAGGCACAACACAACCCGAATTGGGCTACGCCTTGTTTGGTTTTGTTTTGTTTTGTTTTTCTTTTTTTGATTTTTCCAAACAAATCACAAACATTTGTTTTGTATATTTTTTTTGGTTTTTCCAAAACAAATCACAAACATTTGTTTTGTATACCCTACGTAAATCTATACCCTATATAAAGAGGCTAAATGTGATTTCTAATTTCAATTTTGTCCTTATTCCTAAATATGATTTTTAATTTCAATTTTATCCTTATTTGCCATTTTTTAAATTGTTGATTTTTTTTTTGTTTCCCAAACAAGCACCACCAATTTTGGAATAAAATTATTTTTATATTTCTATATTATATACACACTCATAACATATATATACACACAATACATATAATACATATATAAGCAATGCTAAAAGACAAATTGTAATTTACAATTACTAATACATCTATAATCATATGTTGCACAAAATACATATTTTCATTTTATTTTAACTTTTAACTTTTTTTAACAACCCTAAAATTTCTAAGTGTGTAAATAATTATTTTAATAATTGTTTTCAGTTAGCAATATTATATGAGTGTGCCTATGTAAGACATGTGTTTGAAAGTTTTAAGTGTTTGGAGGACATATAAATGAAATCATTAGTGAGCCCGTTTAGTTTGAGTGTTACATTTCGTTAATTTATTTTTGTTAAAAAAAAAGTAAAGGGTTGATATTTAATTTTTTATATAGTGTTTACATGCCCGTGAATGTATCAAATAGTGTATCTGGTATTAAAATTAAGTACCCGGGGCATGAGTACCCTTTGAGTTAGCCATTTTAGTGGTTTGAGTTACATACTGGGCTTATATGGGTCTTTTTTGTGAGCCCATAAGAAGAAAAACGGGATTTACATGTTAATTTGTGTGTATTTTATTGACATATGTTGTGTGTGTAGTATACATATACATTTATTAAACCCTAGCCCCTATTTAACAAAAAAAAATGGAAAGAACAGGAAAAAATAAAAAGAGAGAACAGACGTGAGATAGAGAGAAAGAGAGAATAGGCAACCCTAGCCACCTAGAAGAAGAAGAAGAAGAAGAAAAAGAGAAGAGAAGGGTTTGAAGGGAGCAAGAAGGAGAGGGGTCTCGGATTCGTAGGCACTTGTGAAATCGCGGAGCGTGTTGTTCGTCATTAGATTCGTACTCGCATCTATTTAACGATTAAAACAAGGTGAGTTAAATATGTGTATTCGGGAATATATATACACGTATGTATAAATGTATACATGAGTGAATGAATTTCTTACATATATGTCTAATTTAATTGTTGGTGTTTAATTTTTTTTCGTTAGACTTCGCAATATTATTGTCGAATTAATTTATGACCTTTGTGTGACTTCATGAATTTGTTCCTCGGGTAATGATCCTAGGGTATTCGTAAATGGTATATGGATAGTTAGATGTATAAACACTTGTGTGAAATACTCATGATAATTAGAAATTTTGTGAAATTCGATTTTTCGTAATTCTAACAGTTTCTGAAACTTCAGAAAAATATTAGAAAATCGTAGCTTAGAATTTTAGAATTCTGTTTGTGAGTCCTAAGTAAAACATGATTCTGCACACTTTTCATGTTTTAAGTTTTTCCTGATTCTGCACCGTTTGGGAAGAAATTTATGATTTAGTAGCAGTTTTTAGTATGGTTAAACGTGTGATATTTGGAGAATATGATTTCTTTGTGGATTTTTTATGCGTTAATATGACTTAACGAAAAATTACTTGAAGATACATGAGTTCTCGTATAATGTTGAGGTATGAAAAATGGGTGATAGTCATTGACTTTGAGTCCGATGAAATTTTATAATTCCGAGAATGCAAAAATGGTTTCAAGTTCCTTAGTGTTCACCGCTCCCCGTTGTGTTATTATTTTTGTTTTTTCTGGTAGCTCGACTTGCTGAGTGTACCTATTTGCCAGTGGCTTCATGATCAAGCTGGTCTAAGTTTTTGGTAGCTCGACTTAGTGAGTGTATCCATTTGCCAGTGGCTTCGTGATCAAGCTGGCCTAAGCCTTATGCTCGGCTTAATTTATAGACGTCTAGGCATATGACTGGCCTTTTGTGTGTATACCTGGTTTGGTTGATACCCCAACCAAACTGGCACCAGAGTGGATGTTGGTAGTATGTCCGGGCACACATAGGATATATGTGTGGGTGTACCTTAGAGGGTGGCCAAGTGGTGAACCTAGGAAATTGAATAATGAATCATTCATAAAAGTAAGAGTGTGGTTGTAAATAAATTCCCGAAGAATTAATCATATGAATAAATTTCTTCTTTGATTGCTGTTAGTTTAACTTCAATTGTTTTTAACATGTAGCTTAGGACTAAGATTTTCATTCTGGTGATATTATAATAAAAATGTGTTCTGCACATCTTCGTGGTATTTTTGTGGTTACTAACTTTTGTATTGCAGGATGGTGAGCCCATTAACGTTTTACAGGTTTGGCTCACCATAAGTAGATTGGTAAGTATGAAATTCGTAGTAGCTTTGGGTTTCGAGCAAGAAACTATTGCCACCACATAAATGGAAACTACTCTATTGTCCAGATATGTGTGTGGAACTACCTGTCTTGGCCCAAGACTGTTGTAGTATGGTTTGTACTTTACGGGCTCAAGTTGAATCTCGAAGACTTGCTGTTTTGTTTAACTCATACCAGTCATGTGACGGACCCGAGTGTGTTATGCAATCAGGGGCGTTTCTATATGAAACGTAGTCGAATGTATTTGCAGGTTTAGTAACTGAAGATTTTCTGTGGAGCTTCTGTTTGGGTGAAGAGATTGTCGTTGTGTTGTTTTTTATTAGAGTTGCACTTATTTTGTTGTACGCGATTTCATTTCTGGCAGTATAGGCCACGTATCTATAATTGTAATTAAGATTGTACATTGGGTATTGGGATAGTTGTAGTTGCTCTGACCAATAGAGATGTATCGATTTTATTTTCTCTCCGCTGAACTCTGTGAAGTGGTTTTTATTTAAAGAAAATGATATTTCTTTTATAAATCGAAATGATATAATATTTGTAATAGAACTTTATTATTATCTATTTTAATGAAATGCATGTTTAGAACTATAAGTTTGTTATTCAATAAGTTTTTCTTTAAAAACAAGATCACATGTCCTTATTTAATGAGTATTAAAATTTGTTTTTCAATAAATTATCTGTTAGCCTGTGTGGGGGTGTCACTCACGGGGTTCTGACAATTGAATATTAGTCTGGATACATGCTCTAAATCGGGGTGTGACAGTTTTTTTTTGCATTAGAGCTCTAAATATAAATGGAATTTCATATTCATATTTTATTACACACATATACCTATAAATTTAATTCATACACACACATGGTTAGAAATATACTTTTTTAAGCACATAAAATAAACTTGAGAAATTTAATATTAGTGATTGTGGATAATATCAAAATAGTAAATTCAATTTATAAGCATGTGTGTGTAATACATATAACCATTCCCTTGATTTTAGCAAAATAAATCATATTTGTATAAAGTTTATAAGTAGTTAAACAAAAAAGAAAAAAAGATGATAAGGTTTTGGAATATATCATGTGTTATGATGATAAAAAAAAAAAAAGGTTATCACTTTAAACAAAAAATAGAAAAAAATGATTTTAAAAAAAAAAGTAAAAAAGCAAAAGAAAAGAAAAGAAAAAAAAAATGATAAGTTCTTCCAATATATCATGTGTTATGATGTTCAAAATAAGTTATTACTAAGACCAAAAAAAAAATAAGGAGAAGGGTTAAAAGAAACAGAAGTGAAAACACCAAGTAAAAGATCTGGAAAAAAAATTTAAAAAAAAAAGAAGAAAAAAAGAAAATATAATTTGCTTCCATCTCACATTATTAAAACTTTTACGCTTACAATTTTATTTTCGCAGCAGTACATGTTTAGTAGATTTAGGATTAAGGTTTTTTAATTTCATATTTTTTTATGATTTACTGGATAAATACATCTATTTTTTTTTTTGATTTTGACGGGCCCATGAATTGCACATGCGTCTACCCTAGTATGTGTATATATATATAAATATAAGCAGTTTTTATAGTGTATATCCCAAAATTGAAGCAGTCTAGCAATAACATAATTTTTAAACCATTTCTAATATATATATATATATGTATACGTATATTCCCTAGAGAGGGCGCCCTCTCTTTAATAAAGAGAGGACCCCTGTTTTGAACATCAGATCGTATTTAAAAACTGGATCAGATGGCCAAAACAGAGGCCCTCTCTTTAATAAAGAGATGGAGTCCTCTTTAGAGCTTAACTATATATATATATACACACACACATGTATTTCCAAATATACACACATATATCATACAAACTAGATTTATCAATTAAAATAGGGTAATACTTGGGACACACCCAAAGACACAACTTTTGAGATAACTCAAAAGACGTGTCTATCTCTCCCCTGTGCCACTGTGGGGTCCAGTGATATCATATGAGAGATATAAACACGTCTTTTGAGTTGTGTCCCAAAGTTGTGTCTTGAGTTGTGTCACAATCTTTACTCATTAAAATAATATAACAGTAGTGTGAAAATATGCACATGAAATTTAAAAATATTTTCTTATGCATCGCACGGGTTTTGTTGGTAAGTATAAATTCATGGTTCCACGCCTGCCCTCACTCATTCACCTTGAATCGAAACACGTATTTTTATACTTATACTCACCTGCCCTCACTCGTTGACCGGCTAGTGTTTTCTCTTTTTTCCTTTCTTGTACTAATGAAAATCCCTTCTCAAAAATCAGAAACTACCAGTCTAGGAAGTACTGACACTTCTAAGAAGGTGACGTGGTGTATGTCAGAACATGACACTTTGCGACACTTCTTCTGCCATGTTGGCTCAGTTTTTTTTATTAGGACATGTTAGTGTTTGTAAACAAATAAATGTTTTTAACGCTAAAACAAAAAATTTTTAATGAAAAGTGGGAAATGAAAAAGAGATACTTATAAAGCTATAAAAGATGAAACACATAAGCTCCAAATCATAACATACTAAGCAAAAAGGCAGGAACTAAGAACCATCAATGTACTTAAAATAAGAAGCCCAAAATCCCACAGCACCCATAGTCGCAACCTCTCAACTGGGGCTTTTAAACGCTGATCCCCATCTTCCCCTGAACCTTTGTCAGTCATATACCGGCAAGCACAATAAGCAACAAAACCCTCAGCCACTACGACACCTAGAGATCTAGTTACATAGAAAAGAAGTAGAGCAACGAGAAACACAGCAATGGCCAAGAAGAACACAACCTGTCCACTAAAGAAAGACAATTTCGTCTTACAATAGTAAGCGAAAGACTCACAGTTGTTATTCAAAATGTGGTAAAAACCAAAACCATTTTCTCGATGTAGCTGTTTAGCTCGTTTGAGAACAACATCAAGTGGGTCCGAAGGAACGAGAGTACAAGTACCACCTCTAACTTTGGCGATAAAGAAAGCCGGTGTGACGGAATACTGAAAGAGGTAAAGGTCGCCATGAGAAAGAAAGCATTCGATGCAAGAAGAGATCACACCTTTTAGGTTTGACTGGTCACCACAACTTGTGCACAACTTCATTGGATCGCCCTTCGAATGAGAGGGAGATGATTTGGAAATAGAGGGGTCTAATCCTGTTTCTATGCCATATCCCTGTCCTGCCCCTCTAACAAAGTGGATCACATTTCTATCCTCAACACAAATACCTGGAGTCGGATAGCAGAAAATAGTAAAAATAATGTTAAAATTTTTCAAAGCAGGATTATATAGAGCTAAAACTTGTTCAACTGAGTTTTTAGAAGTTACTCCTACGAAACAAATATTAAGCAGGTAGATGTTAAAGAAGAGGGAAAGAAAACTGGCTACATGGCCACGTCCAAATCTATGGTTAGCCTATTTAAAAATTTCCGTCTTTGTTTAAGGTATTCAAGTACCAAGTACCTATTTTTAGTAGGAAACCAAGTCATATGAGAGAGAGAGAGAGAGAGAGAGAGAGAGAGAGAGAGAGAGAGAGAGAGAGATTGAACCTTATTATGATAACAATATCCAAACTAGAATATCCTTTCCCATAACTTTCCTATCTATTGATTAAGCTTGAATTAACCATTCTATGGTTACAAATGTACGTAAAACTCTCTTCAGATTAATCAGAACTCCTCCCTTATTTTCAACTAATTGCATAGATATCTTTCTCAACAACCCCTCCAACTAGTAGACTTTTCAACATAATCGCATTTACTCATCCTCGCAACGCTAAAATTTATTTTTAACATCTTTAGTCTTTGACCCATTGCCCTAATCTAGTTGCTTTGTAAAATGATCATTTTCTAGTCCTAACATTAGTTTAACACCATGTCATTTTCTTAGTTGTAAAATTTCCTTAAAATTATAATTCTTGGTAACACTTTATATCCCCACGACATTGCTAGTCTCAACTGTCCTGTGGAAGTCTTCTTTCAAAATTATAAAAAAATTCACTTCAAATCTGTCCAATTTCGTTAGAATTCTAAAGATGATAATATGACATAATTTACAACAAAGACAACAAAATAGAAGCTCCTGCCTATCTTCTGGCAATCAATCTCATGGACTCGTAACGATGATTGATCCACTTAAAATTCTCAACCATTGCTCCATATTCTAAGCGATCATTAATAAACTCCTTTCCCTTCTCAGTTAAAACTATTGTGCACCTATGCTAGCAAACAAAATGCCCAAAAAGCAAACCTTTATGAGTTAGTTGGCTTTGTCATAAACAAAATACAAGATCGAGGTCACCACCATGACACTTTGAGTGGTTCTAATAGTCTACTTTATTACTGATTTTTAAAGCTTATTGTAGAGCAAACCACTGAATTAGAGTAGTAGAAAAAAATCAAGTCATAGAAGTGAATTGGCAAACATAAAATCAAGTTCGGTACACACAGTACGCGTGAACTAACTATAATTTCAAATTTAGGGCAAATATATGCACGTGATATGATAGATCAAAAGGACCCAAAATGAAAAATTATGAGCATGCATCAAAAAAGTACGAACCATGATGAGCGTAACCGCCCCTCCATGTGTAGATGTGGTCGCCTGGCTTTCGTTCGTCTTTGTCAATCTTATTAGACAGTAACCAACTCGTTTCTTTTTCGGGATCATCAGCAAAGATAAATATCATGATTATCGTTAATGAGAAAAACCCAAACAAGAGAAAGTTACACAAACCCCTGAACAAACCCAAATTAGGGAACAACAAGAGCAGAAAAAACAACAAAATGGAGCCAATCATCAGTACATTGAACAAAATCACCATCTCCTCTTCTGAAGACTGGTGACATGGTTCCTGTTCCAATATGAATGATAAATCCGTCATTGTTTTTTTCTTGAATATTATAGCAAATTTGTAAAAAGCCACGAGAAACATTAAAAAACTCAAAGGGAAACCCCACAGATATAACATAAAAAACGAGCCAGTCGCAGTAAAATTGATAATAAAAATATTCCTGATCTTTTGTGGAGACAGATGATCATGTGGTTCTTCCATAATACGTTGTCGATTGTTTGCAAATCAGTGGTGAATATTTTGGATTGTTGATGCTTGATCTTTAATCTAGGGCCAAGGCTGGCCATACAGTACTCAACACCTTGTCGTTGCTCTCTGTCCATTGTGCGGTATTGTCGTCTGAGTCTCCAAAGATGTGAGATAGAAACGTGACCTGGCAGGGACGGCCCTGCCCAGGGTTTTTTTTTTGCTTTTTATGAGTAATTGAATGTGGGCATAAAATGGGTCCACGTGAACACCAACTGAGGAGGAGCTGGACTTAGGCTTAGTTCGGCCCCCACGTGATTTTTTAAAAGGAGCTTATAAATTTATTACTGTACTAAGTTGTTTGATAATTTTATACAAGTGATGCACTACTCTTCAAAAAGACATCATGAACCCAAAAAACAACCTTGAGCTTTTAAAAACTCCATTCTAGAACTTTTAGAAGCTCCCTCCAAAAAAGCCTAAGTTCAATTTTTCAAAGCTCATAGATTAGTTACATAATGAATTAACATGGAATTGTGCTTCAAAAAAGGAGAAGCACCAAAATGGGGGCCAAACTAAGCCTTAGACTGCCAGGTCTACGAGTTATCACTGATGAACACCCACTATGGAGAGAGAGAAGAGAAGACAAGAAAACAGAGAGAGAGAGAGAGAGAGAGAGAGAGAGAGATTCTATGATGTGTATACAGATTATTAATGTGGGGTATTTTTGTCTAATAAAGATTGAGGAACTTATTGATATCACTTATGAACACCCACTGACAAGAGAGAGATTGTGTGTGTTTTTATGGTGTGTATACAGGGTATTAATGTGGGGGTATTTTTGTCCAATAAAGATTGAGGAATTTATTGATACACATTTTTTAATTTAATTTTTTAAATTCTTCAATGTCTTAATTTAATTTTCTTGGGTTTGTTTTTTTTCTTCCACTTTTTAGTTCTCCTGGTTACGGAATAAATATGATGGAAACGACCGGTAAAAAGGGCAATCTCTAATTTGGTTTGTTTGAAATAACTTTTTGTGCTTCATATAAAATAAAAGAGGAAGTGAAAAATGTTAAGGGTACAAGCATCTCTAACCACGCTCTCCATTGCACCTTTTTAGCTATTTTGGAGGGCTATGGTACTTTTTGCGTGCTCCAATTGGCTCTCAAAATAACACTCTATCATGACTACTCCGGCCTTAGTGCTATATAAATATGATGAGAGAGAGTTTGTGTTTGGAGAGTTTTCTAAAATTAAAATAATAAAAAAATAGAACTATCGGGACCCATATGAGGGAGAAAGTTTATATGGTAAAACCAATTTTATCTAAAAATTAATATCAATATTTACAGCTCTGAAACGACCAATCTCCCGTCTAGCAACAATAATGTGGAATTAAGCACAAAGGACTTCCAAAGAGGTCACCTATACGAGTATTGATGTGGCAACATCACCCTTAACTGCGGAGTTCCTCCGAGCTTAGTTCCTCCACGGTTTTAGAAAGCCTTATTGCATATAGAGGAGCGATAAAAGCATTATAAACTATTCCAGGTCCCCATGATCTTCACCCCAAGCTATGTGGGACAAGTAAAGACCTCACTTCACCTCATCCATCTTGGTCTTCCTACCTCAGGAGTCTTGGCTCTTGGTCATCGCAAGCCATCCTCCTAAATCGCCACACGTCCTCGTGTGGGATCTACCCTGTTAAATTGGAGCATCCAACCCAAAACCATTTGGCAATAGGTGGAGTAGCCCCATGATCTTATATATTAAGTAACAAGGCTTTAAATTCCCGATGTGGGATCATAAACTGAACACGTCCCACTCTTTCGGCTGCTATCCAATTACGTGACAAATCTATTGGAATTTCAATTAAAAATTCGAGAATTATTAAATTATGGATTGGTATGACCAAGAGCCAAGATTCCTAAGGTAGGAAGGGCCAAGATGTATGAGGTAAGATATGGGTACTTGCCCCACATCACCTAGGGTGAATATTTTGGACTAGTTTATAAGCTGGCTTAATCGCCCTCTATATGTAGCAAGGCCTTTTAAAACCGTGAGGGAGCTAAACATAAAAGAACTCCGCAGTTAAGCGTGCTGCTACTATAATAGTACGTACCGGGAAGGATAACCACTTGGGAAGACTTTTGGGTTTAGGCCCAAAGAGGACAATATTGTTGGTACAGAACAGAAAACCAGCCAGAAGTTTGGGGTTGGTCACGCATGAGGATGCGTGGCGCTTGAGTCGACCATTGTTGGCCTATAAGTACATCTAAAGCCTCCACCATTTTACATACTTAAACTCATTTTTGATACACATGAAAGCTTCATGATAGAACCTCCCATTCAACCAAAATGAAGAAAGAGTGAGAAACGAATGCGTAAAGCCATAACCAAGTTGACAGAAACTTAGGCGTGACCTACCACTCAAACGAGAACATATCCATCAACTATAAGTATCATAACTTCTTCTATAATGTTCATAGACATGTTATGGGGCTTCGTTTGGAGCTGTCATGGCTTAAAATGTGAAATTCAAAATCTGTTTAGAGGTTGAAGATGACCTTCTGGTTCGCTCGATAGCTCGAGCAGTTTAGCTGAGTGAGGGGTCACTCGAACTGCTCGCGAGAGCAGGTATTGCTCGAGTGGTCTGCTAAGGGACAGATGTGCATGTTTGGAAGTTTTAGTAAGTGTGATACATAGATCGTTATGCTATTACATGTGTACTTAAAAGGTATACTTCACATGTAATATCTTATATAAGCTAGCTATTCATGCTATACGTTATGCCATCAATGTTTTACCTTATGTTATAATATGTTATGCATATGTCGACATGCTGCCAGAATCACATGCTATTAGATATATATATTCTGCAAAGTTGATTTTGAGCATGTGCATACATTGTGAGCATAGTCAGTTGCGGAGGCTCGAGTGTTGAATTGTGAAGTGACAGCCACATAGTCTCGAGTTTATGTTAATTAGTAGTATTGCAAGGATCCATCAAGATCAAGTCACAAATTATCTTGATAAATCTGTTGTACAAGGCATGATAGTAAGTAAATCATTCTGCCATTCTAGGCATGTATTATTGACAAATAAGGTCATTGCGACTTAGAATATCTTGATTAATCACCCATTAAAGGCACGATATTATCGTGATCAATGAAAATTGATCATTCGGCCATCCAAGGCATGACAGTATATTAATCATTAGGCCATACTACGCATGCATATTCTGAAATAATGGCTTTCAGCAGCTAGAGAGATCTTGAGTCACATTATGAATTTGTGTGTGTGATTAGTAGTGGTTAGTCAATAGAAGTTGACTTGTTCATGCAAGGCCACACACTGTCCATGTATAGTATCCATGATTTGTACTATCACATACATCTCTCTATATATATACATCTATATGAACCACCATGATGTTATATTCCTAAGCATGCCTATATGTTTTCTATGATATTTACATATTACATTGGGATGCTTACTCACTCAGCTGATGGTGTTATGCCTTTGATATTCCCACGTCTAGACTTTACAAATGAGGTATAATCAAAAGAATTTACAACACCTCCGAAGCACACAAACTTGCCTAAACAACATGAGCCACAAGTACGATAATGCCTCAACCTTACAAACCAAAACATAAGTCTTGCACTAACCTAAAATACAAGTGTTACATAACTAAACATCAAACTTGTTTATTTAATATCGTGTATGTGTGTCTCTTATTTTACATAGTAGGTGATCTGGCGTGTAGAGTCTGGCTTACACACGAAAGATCAGATCATCAGATCTTGTAGAATATAAAATTTTAGTTTACAATCTTAGACGAGATTGGACACCCATCGGTAGGACTACTGTATGGTGGTGTAGTAGGTTTGTCTTGATTACGGGAAACGGTATAGTCTCAACTTACTTTGCTCGTACACTTTGTGTATTAAACGGAACCGACTTGGGGGTAATTATCTTTATACTGACTTATAAGATAATTAGCACCACATGGTTATTATGAGTGCTTATGCTCTAAATCCTAAGTTAAGATATAGACACGTACATTTGATATTTATACTTTGATCCTTAAAAGGGTGAGATCCTTAAGTGGGTCAATATCTTATTGAATTGAGTGACAACATTAATTGTGTGATGGATATTAATTAATAATAGAATCGTACGTCTCAGCTTTGGGATTGATGATAATCCCTGGAGGAAGCTTATAAGTTTTGATTATGTGAAACCTTGCAGGTGGATTTTGTATATGACATATCAAATAAGTTAAGCAGAGGATCCCAAGGAAATAATTAGAGATTAGTTAAATATGATTGTTAGTAATTATATTTAATTAATAGGTATTTATAATCTTAACGTGGGGAGACATTAAGCATTTAACAACTGGAGCTCGAAAAATATTTTTGAGATAAGGGTAGAAGTGCAATTATAATTCTTTAGTGGTATGAGTTATAATTACTAGAAATAGGAATATGATTTAGTTTGAATTAGGTTTTTCTAATACCATAAGAAGCTTATTCTTTATTGACTTTTTATGGTCCATATATAATAGATCTCATAGAAAGCCTATTACTTATGACTTGTAAAAGCTGGAGCCAAATCTCCTATGACAGACTTCCATATGGCGCCTATGTGGGAAACCTCAACGAAGATGGGGGTTTTTGGCAGCGAAGGTGGGGTTTTCAGGGGCGGCGCTACCACTGAGAAAAAAAATTAGATCTGAAGAAGATGATACAATAAATAGATATACACTTACGAACAGGTCAAACAGTCTCAATGGTTTTATTTAGAGCACTTCATTTGCCCCACAATTGATGCAATCACTCCAAACAACATTCTTCACCATATGATCTATGCATGTACTTCTCAAAACATGAACGCATAGTTTTGTATGAATATATTGGGGTTGAGTTGTATATACATATCTAGATAATGCAGCAAAGATCGAATCTAATGTTTTTGACAGAAAGATTAATGTTAGGGATCAGAATCGGTTTCATCATTTCAAAGATGGGGTGTGTTCCTACAATGATAATGGTGAGCCCTTCTCGCTTCTTGAACCTAATTGTATTGCTGGATTGTAGATAGGGGTGGCAATTTGGGTTCTCGAGTCATAATCGTGTCATTAATCGGGTTGTGTGCTTTGGGTTTGATTTTTAGTTTCGAGTGCTATTCATGTAAAATACAAACTATTTTAAATTAATCGTGTCATGTCGTGTCGTGTTCGGGTTGTTTCTGTAAAATGGATTGTTGTGTCAAAATTGTCACCCCTAATTGTAGAGAACTGTTGCTTTTAAATATTTTGGAGTCAGTCCAAAATGAAGTTATTGTATGCGAAGAAATCAATTCTATTAGTTTAATCTCTGTAGCTACTATCCACTTGCCACATTTTTTTAATGTACAAAAAGAGAGAGATGTTTGGAAAATAGGTCGAGCAAAAATGTTTAGGGAAAAAATATCTCAATGTTGAATTTGGAATTTTTCGTGTGTCAGCTTTATTCACTCACCATTTATGCATTTATAATCTATCAAGCTACGGAATTTTGACCTAGAGCTACTTGTGGCACTGATATATTTTCATGTTTTGTCAAAGTGTTTATATTAGCTTGACTTTTCTTTTCTTTTTTTGGTATGGTAGAAGAAAAAGAAACAACAAAAGAAGAAAAACACTAGAACCTAATGAATAAAGCTAGTCCCACATGTGTATGCAAGGAGAAGCTGGACAAGGTTAGTGGGAAGGGTCTCAAGAATAACAAAAGAATAGCTTTGGACAACCCCAATGTTAGCCAAAAGTCCGCGCATATATTGCCTTCATAGTACGAGTGAGAAATCTCACCATGTCCCCATTTCAGCAGTGATATGCAGTCCTTGATAAGGGGCCATGCCAGAGGATGGTCATTGCGCTCGGAAGAGGTACTAAATTTCATCGCTACCTCTGAGTCAATTTCAAGGATGAAGTTCATTCAATCTTATCCATCATGTGCTTCAACCCATGGCAAATAATCCTAATCTCGGCCTGCAGGCTGTCACAGAAGAGGATGTTGACCATGTATCCAATTTTCCAACTTCCTTGGTCATCACGAACAAGCCCACCAATTCCTCCTTTACCTGGGTTACCCTTATGACACCCATTCATGTTAATTTTCCATTTACTTGCAGAAGGAAAAGACCATTTAATTTGTCTGGGTGCCAGAGAATGGGGGCTTTCCCTATGCCGATTAGCCTTGACAATTTCCCTAGCAAAAGTAAGAAAATTATGAACAATGGCAGGGGTAAAGGTATCTTTGTTGTTAAAAACAAAGTTGTTCCACTCTTTCCAAATAAACTAAATGGCAGAAGCAAAGATAGTGCCCCAGTCTAAGTGATCGTGAAACACTTCATCATTGTTAGTAGCATTAGAATGAATCCAAGCTTGGAGATGTAAGGAATGGAACTTATGACTTGGGATTAGAAGGCTACTCCAAACCGATTTAGCGTTATGACAGTCTCGAAGGATATGCAAGGTGTGCTCATCCCAAAAATTGCATCTTTTACACCTTGAGTCATTAGTCATGTGGCGGGCATCCCTAAGGTGGTTGGAGGGTATACGATTATGTTGGACAAGCCAAATGAAGAATTTTAATTTTTGAGGAACTTTAAGAGACCATATCCACTTCCAATCACCTTTCAGGATTTTCATAGTTAACATTAGTGATAAAATCATAGGCCTTTCTAGTGGAAAATTTGTTCGAATTGGAGTGACCCCATATAAGATAATCAACAAAGGTGATGTACTGGGGAATAGCAGAATTGTGTCCATGATAAATCTATTATTAAGGTTGCACTACATACTCTAGGATCAATCTAGGTCTGCCCTTCCTCTAATCATTTCAAGTACTACGATCCTATCACATTTTCACACAGGTGCGTCTATAGGTTTTCGTTGGACATCCCCAAACCATCTAAGTCTATTCTCCCTCAACTTATCCTCAATCTGTGACATTCATACAATCTCTCGAATGTACTCATTTCTAATTCTATCTTTCCTAGTCTTACCACACATCTATCTTAGCATCATCTTATCTACGCTTATTTTGCTAATGTGTTGTTTCTTAGTTACCCAACATTATGTCCAATAGAGCATATCTGGCCCAACAATGTCGTGCAAAATTTTCTTTCAATTTTGCTGGTATTATTCGGTCATATAAAATGCCAGAAGCGCTCCTCCCCTTCAGCCAGCATACTTTAATTCTATGGGTCACGTCATCACCAATCTCTCCATCTCTACTGATCATCGAACCTATATGGTGAAAGTATTCCCTCTTTGGGATCTCATGATTTTCAATCTTTAATGCTTCTTTGTCTCTACTTCCACTGTTACTAAAACTATATTCCATGTATTCAGTTTTTACTTATCTTTAGCCCTTTTGTCTCCAGTGCTTCTCTCCTAGCTTCAAGTTTAGTGTCGAGTCCCCCTTTATGTCAAACTTATTGGATAAGAATTGTTTAGTAATTCTTATCATTTCGGTATTTCTACCTATATTAAGCATATTGACATGAATATCTAGAATGTCAGATTTATGCACCAAGGATCGATATGCATTACTATTATTGGCATAACCAATGAAAACACAGTCAATGGTTTGTAGGTCCTATATTTACCCTTTTGGGTTTAGGAACTGCAACTTTTGCTAAGCACGTCCACACTCTTAAGAATTTGTAACACGGTCTATGACCTTTCCATAATTCAAAAGGTGCCTTTTGGGCTTTCTTATGAAGCACTTTGTTGAGAATATAATTTGCGGAAAGTATAGCTTCCCCCCACAAGTTCTGTGGTAATCCAGAACTTAAGAACATAGCATTCATCATTTCTTTCAATGTTCAGTTTTACGTTCAGCAATACCATTAGATTGAGGTAAGTAAGGAGTGGTAGTTTGGTGAATGATTTCATGTTCTGCACAGAACTCCTCAAAAGGTGATTCATATTCACCACCTCTATCGCTTCTTATTGCCTTAATCTTTTTGCTAAGTTGATTCTCAACTTCATTTTTATAATGTTTAAACATTTCTATTACCTCGTTTTTACTTCTTAATTAGCAAATGTACATAATTATATCCAACCATCAACAAATGTGATAAAAATACTTTTTTACTCCTCTTGTTTGTACAAACTTTAAATCACAAATATCACTATGTATTAAATCTAAAGGTTCACTAATGCGATCAACATAATTAAATGGAGGTCTAGTCATTTTAGATTCAACACATATTTCACATTTATGATTATAATCAAGGGGCAATTAGTGATAAATCTAAATTACAGAAAATATAGTGGTTTAAGTATAAGTAGGAAAAGTTTATAGAATTAGGTCCACTCTTTGGTCTTTTGACAAAATTACCCCCAACATTTTTCTACACAAATAGTTTCAAAGTTCCTGTGCCTCCGACGACCTCGCATGAGCTCCGGTAACCACTACCATGACAATGCCTGAGCTCCGGCGACCTCGCCTAAGCTCGTCTGACCTCCGCCGAGCACCACCACACTACACCAAACCCCCAGCGACCACTACTACCACCACATGCACTGGACCTCTGCCATTCACAACCAATGCCACACCAGACCTCTCTCAATCTCTTCACAACCAAACCACCACAGAAACATAAAAATGATCATAAAACAAGCTTCTGGAAGTTAATTTATCATATCACCGAAAAATGTTGTGAAATTAAAAAAAAAAGTTATGAAATTTATCAACAAAAAGTTGTGAAATTTCACAGAGTTTGTGAAATTTCACAAAACCACCACTGCCACAGCAGACCTTTGTCGATCACCACCACGACCTTACCTGATCAATTTCTTCACAACCAAACCACCACATCAACATGAAATGATCACAAAATAAATTTTTGAAATTTAAGTTCTCATACCAATACTAAAAAAGTTGTGAAATTTCACAAAAAAAAAAAGTATTCTGACAAACAATGCAAAAACTTTTTACAAATTCGACCATTCAAATTGATCTACAAATTATTTTTTGCATAAAATATATATTTTTACAACCTACTCAACGAGATCTATCAAGCAAGTATCATAGTTGGCATCAAAATATGAAGAAAAAAATATTGTGTAACTGCGCTGACTTTTTTTTTTTGATAAATTTCTCAACAAAATGTGTTAAAAAAACCCACTTCTACACCATTCTTTAGAGATGACGATGGCGGGAATTTTTGGTATTTAATAGCAAATGTCACCAGAGCATTCTTAGAGATGACTGTGGTAGTTGGCTTTTCTGTCACATTTCAGCGGTGAAGAACGAAGATTTCACCAGTTCTGGTGAAAAAGACACAAATGGTCGCAATATTGGTGGTGGATCTGCTCACGGAGGTGGTGGATTTGGAATTCGTGGTGGTCGTTGATGGTCAAGGCTAGTGGTCGTTGGTGATGGATGTAGTCAGCGGTGGTTGTTGGCGATGGCAGTGGATGGAGACGCAACAACAGCTTTCTTTGGGTGAGCATGGAGAGGATGGTGGTAGTCACCGAAGATGATAGCGGTCACTGGTGGTCTCGCATTTGGTTCTCTGTGGTCAGTGATGGCGGTGGTTGGTGGTCCAATCAAAGATCGGTATTCTCTCTCTCTCTCTAACTGCAAACCCAATAAGGGGTAATATGTGAAGGGTGTAATAGTCACAAACTATGGTATTATATGGGCCAAAGGATTTATGTTTATTAATGTCCACTAATCTTGGACTTATCCCCAAATATTTTTCCCTTGTGTCTTATAACCAAATAGTTCTCCTAATTTGGTATTCAATACTAAATTTCTATATAATTAATATCAAATTTAGGTAGAAAATCTAAATTACTTAATCTATGCAAAGTATCATAATTTACATGGCCTAATCTAGCATGCCAAATATTAGAAGAGTTCACCAAATAATTAGAAGCATTGCTATTATTACTAGCAATCACCTTGGGTACAATAGTCATTACATTCATCTTAAAGAGTCCATCACTTAGTTAGCCCTTTCCTACATACATCTTATTCTTAGTGAGTACAAACTTATTAGAAATAATAAACCAATGTAAAACCATTCTTGCTAAGCAACGATCTAGAAACTAAGTTCTTGCAAATGTCGGGAACATAAAACACATCATTGAAAGTAAGTTCTTTACCCGATGTCATTTTCAGTATAACTTTTTCATGTCCTTTAACCTTGGAAGTAGAAGAATTTTCCATGTAGAATTGTTCATCATTATCCACAGGCTTGTAAGTAGAAAACATGCACCTGTTTAAACAAATGTGGCACGTAAGCCCAATATCCACACACCATTAATTGGCATTACCAACCAAATTGCATTAAGATACAACCACTGAGAGGTGTATGTCGGAGACATTATCAGAAAGCTTCTCCAATTCAATCACATTTTCTTGCGAACTTTCATTCCTTTTCAGCTTACAACAGTCCTTTGCAAGATGTCTAGGTTTGCCATAGTTGTACCGCTTGCCTTTGAACCTTTTAGGACGAATAACTCCTTAACTTAGACCTTCACCATCATGCTTACTTTTATTCTTAGAACCTTGTTCCACTACATTGGCCTTTGCTCTCATAGAAGAATTAACACTTCTTTTTAGAATCATGGTTGTCTTCTTCAATCCTCATATAGTCTCACTATTAATTCTTCAAGATTCATCTCTTTACGTTTGCGTTTAAGATAATTCTTAAAGTCTTTCCAAGTTGGTGGTAATTTTTCAGTAATCGACAATACCAGTGCTGTGAGACTGAATTTTTATTGCAGGCTCTAGGTATATTAGGAAGAACAGGAACAACCTGGTCTTTAGCAGAAAATATGCCCCTTGCTTACATTGTAGCATAAATGGCTATTAACTTGGCCTTTGATATTGAAAAAGCTTTCCACAAAGAAACCATACAGCAATTTCACTCCTCAACTGAGCTTATTGGTTGGTCTTTTCCTCCTACAGGACTGTTCAAGCTCAACACTATTTAAGCTCAACACAGACGGAAGCTGTAAAGGCAACCCATAAAGGCAACCCAGGAAGACGAGGATTTGGAGGTCTCATTCAGGATGTCCAAGGAAGGTGGAGAGTTGGATACTATGGCTCCATTGCAGAATGTACAAGCCTCTATGCTGAAATTGAAAGCATCCGTCAAGGAATCTCCATTGCATTAAGGAAGAACTGTTTACACCCTAAAATATAAAAATTATATTTTTATATATGACCGGTTATTTTATGTGCAAGTAAGAAGTTAACCACACACTAGTGGGGGAGTTTTGCTAGTGGGTAGTGGCTATTACATGTGGCAAGAAAATAGAAAATGGTTGGGTGGTTATTGCAGAATAATTTGTAACCAGTGGCTGATGGTTGAGAGATAGTGGGTGGTTACCAAGTTGGAAGTTATTTCATTATCTATAAAGCTCAAGTGAAGATCAACATTCAAAGGAGGCTCACACACAGCCAAAGCCCCTGCGGCTACACAAATCTAACTCATCCACTGCGTTTCTTTTCCTAATTCTGTTTATGTTTTCTTCTTGTACACATCTTGTATTTATTTTTCAGTCAGTGTCATTTGTTTTCTTTCAAAGCAATTACTTGCTTTTGTATTTAGTTTTAGTACTTAATGTACTACTATTTGTTCAATGAATCCATGTTTCAAAAGCTTTGGTACTTGCTGTTACCCGCTTGATTGAATTTCTATTCTTGTACTTCATTTTCATCACTCACCCAAATTACTCGCATCAGAGTGGTTGGACCTCAAAGAAAGGGTCATCCCTACTTCCCAACATCGCCCGATCCATCTCAAACAACTCTTAGTGATAGTTTTGGTTACATGTTTGGGTCTTCGTACAAAGCCCCTGGCACGCCCAGTCGAATTAATTTTTAGCCAAAATAATTTGGCACGCCCGGTCACCGATGCATGGCTACATTTTACAACGATTCGATCCATTAGCGACATGAGGGAATAAGCCATTTTCATGATGAAATTTATTGTCTTAAACATGATAAATCAGCTATTTGTAATAATTTATGGCACCAAGTTTGTGTATTTCCATGGAGGCTGTATTTACGTGATCAGCATGACACTGAAGCGCGCCGATATGACGTTAAAATTGGTCAGTTGTATGGTGAGATTCACCGGTTTGAGACTGATAAACGGTTTTTTGGCCGTGAAATTGACCTCATTGAAGCCTCAAGTGGGGTTGACGATCCACCACCTGAGGGTCATTTATTCATGTCCCTAGATGTCTTTCTATATGGCAAGTGGATGATGACATCGGGCAACACCTCCGATTTGTCACTCGGGGGGGCAAGGCAATGAAGTCCCAATTATCAATGAGCCAAAAAATTCTAACTTGGCCAAGGACACCCACGATAGTGTAGTTTTCTCTCTTGAAGAGAAAAATAAAGAAGTGGTTGATAATGAAAAGCCAAAAAAATTTTAAAAGCCGCTCACTAGTGTTAATGACCGAAAAACACTCGGTGGGGCAAGACCCACAATGGCCAACCGATTTCATTTTGGCCGAAAAGGTTAGGGAAATTTTTGAACAACTTTCTTTGAGAAAACCAGCCTTTGAAGAAATGTTCAATTTATTCGATGGTATCATAATCGATGAAAATAAATTTACACAAGGCCAAATGATTATTTGGCTTGTGTTGATTTTAATCTTCATTGGCTCTGTGGAGCCCATCAAAACATAATTTTGGCTCTATGGTTGTTTCTGTTACATTATTATTATAAAAAAATTTATTATTGACCGAAGGCAGATTCTGATCTCGGTCTTGTATTATTTAGACTAATAGCCGATGTAATTCCTGAGGAGTAAAGGCTGTAAAGCTAATTTAGGTAAGTAATTGACCTGTGTAAGCCTTCGTATGGTCTAGCATGACTGATCAAATTGCCACTATTTTCGTCTTGGATTTGATGGCAAGAGTAGCAATGTTAATTACTAACCGTGAGACCCACAATTTTAAAGTCTTTGCTATAGAGCTTATATGGCAACAGTTCCATCTCGGGCTAGTATAGTGGTTGAAGAAGCAAAAAGTGGTCTTGAACTTTTGAAAAATTATGGTCTATGATTTTGACGCCGATGGGATACAAGATCGAAAATATAAAATTTACAATGCTACTAGTTGGTACATTGGTTTGCTCAAGGCCGATCTCATCTGTCTCACTTAGTGAAGTTTTGGTGTTGGCCCACATTCCAATCAACGGGGTACACACGTGGCCACAAAAATCGGCCTATGAGGCCGATAATTACCAAAAAAAAATCGGTTTGTTGTATACATGGTTCTTCAAAAATTACATTTCATTTCATTTTCAAAGAACCAGGGGGCATTGTTTACACCCTAAAAAATAAAAATTATATTTTAATATATGACCAGTTATTTTATGTGCAAGTGAGAAGTTAACCATACACTAGTGGGGGAGTTTTGCTAGTGGGTAGTGGCTATTACATGTGGCAAGAAAATAGAAAATGGTTGGGTGGTTATTGCCAAATAATTTGTAACTAGTGGCTGATGGTTGAGAGATAGTGGGTGGTTACCAACTTGGAAGTTATTTCATTATCTATAAAGCTCAAGTGAAGGTCAACATTCAAAGGAGGCTCACACACAGCCAAAGCCCATGCGGCTACACAGATCCAACCCATCCACTGCGCTTCTTTTCCTAATTCTGTTTATGTTTTCTTCTTGTCCACATCTTGTATTTATTTTTCAGTCAATGTCATTTGTTTTCTTTCAAAGCAATTGCTTTCTTTTGTATTTAGTTTTAGTACTCAATGTACTACTATTTGTTCAATGAATCCATGTTTCAAAAGCTTTGGTACTTGCTACTACCCGCTTAATTGAATTTCTATTCTTGTACTTCATTTTCATCACTCACCCAAATTACTCGCATTAGAGTGGTTGGACCTCAAGGGAAGGGTCATCCCTACTTCCCAACATCGCCCGATCCATCTCAAACAACTCTTAAGGATAGTTTTGGTTACATGTTTAGGTCTTCGTACAAAGCCCCTGGCACGCCCGGTCAAATTAATTTTTAGCCAAAACAAGAACATGAAAGGAATAGTGGTGGAGACTGACTCCAAAATTGCTTGTCTTTTGATCTCAAAGACCGAAGAGAACCACCCTCTCAAAATCCTCATTGAAGATTATTTTGTTTTACTTAATTGATGTAATGGTACTATAACACACACTAAAAGAGAAGGAAATAGATGTGAGCTATCTTAGCTAACTTAGGGGCAGGTCAGTGTAACCCCCTTGTTTTGTTAGACAATCCTATTAGAGAATTAAGCTACGCCTTTGCTCGTGGAAGTTAGTAATAGCAATACCAAACATGGCCTTACAACTTGACATCATCAGTTATAACTAATTCTATTTAGTTGTAACTAAATCTGCTTGTGATTAGTTAATAGAAACTAATATAAAGTGAGTCAGTGGATTGGATTTTTGAGATATATGTATATTGTATTCATTGAACAGGGGATTAAAAATAGAGATTCAGTCTTCAACTTCATCTTCTTCCTTTAGATCATTTTATGGTATCAGAGCTCTAGAACCAACGTTCTTCAATGACGATCTCTGCGACCTCCGGCTCATCTTCTTCATCTGCAACACCTTCATCAAATCCAGTAAATCCAATTTACTTGCTCTCAAATATCTCCAATTTAGTTCCATTCAAACTTGATGAATCCAACTACATACTCTGGAAATATCAAATTTCCTCGATTCTTCGAACGCATTCTCTTTTTTCTTTCATTGATGGATCAAAACCTTGTTCGTCAAAATTTCTCATCGATACAAATGGTGTTGAAACCACAAATCCAAATCCAGATTTTCAGATCTAGATATTGCAAGATCAAGCGATAATAACTCTGATTAATGCAACATTAACTGAGAGTGCTCTATCACTTGTTGTTGGAAAAAGTTCTTCTAGAGAGGCATGGTCTGGAACGTCAGTATTCATCGATGACTCAATCAAATATTTTATAACTCAAATCTGATTTGCAGATGATTTCAAGGAAATCTGATTCCGTTGATTGCTATGTTCAGAAAATCAAGAAAATTAGAGATAAACTTCTAGCAGTTTCGGTGCATATAGATGAAGAAGATATGCTACTGTACACCTTAAATGGCCTTCCTGCTGAATATAATGGCTTCAAGACAGCAATACGAACCAGATCTGATCGATTAACTCTCGAAGATCTTCATGCCCTATTGCGGACAAAGGAACACACAATTGAAGCTTCAAACTCAATTGCTCAACAGGAATCCCATTTTTCAGCCATGGTTAGTGTTCCTAATAAAATGTCATCAATTTAGTTTCAAGGAAGAGGTCAGAATTTTCAATCGTATAATCGCGAAAATGTTTTTAATAAAAGAGGAGGTCGATCTGGTGGTAGATCTAGAATTTTTCGTGGAAAAGGTAATCATTCACCGAATTTTCAGAACTCAGGAACCTTCCAGCCCTTCAATAGACCAAACTCTTCATCACGACCTTAAGTTTTTGGTCAAATCTGCAACAAGCCCAATCATCTTGCAATAGATTGTTACAATCGGATGAACTATGCCTACCAAGGGAAGTATCCTCCAGCACAACTCTCAACTATGGCTGCTTCTTCTTCCTGGCATTTTCCCTCATCTGATCCCAACAATTCAAAGGTTTGGCTGTCAGATTCTAGAGCATCCAATCATATTACATCTGAGCTGAACAATCTCGCTTTCTCTGAAGAATATTCTAGTTCTGATAAAGTTTCTGTTGGCAATGGCCAAGGACTTACGATTTCACATATAAGTAACTCTGATCTACCTACTGCTACTCATACATTTTCCTTAAATAACATTCTTCATGTTCCCTCCATTGCTACTAATCTTCTTTCAGTTCACAAACTTTGTTGTGACAAGACTGTCACTTTGTTTTTCATGCCAAATACTTCACTATTCAGGACAATTCCACGGGGAAGATCCTATACCAAGGGCCCAGTAACAATGGTCTCTATCCTCTCAATGGCTTGCTGTCTTCTCCTCAAGCTCACCTTGGTCACAAAGTAACAAATCATTTGTGGCATTCTCGTTTGGGACATCCCTCTAACAAAGTTCTTCAGCAAATTTCTCCTCATTTCACTTTTCATTCTCTCAATAACACTGTGTGTCAACACTGCCTTCATGGAAAGATGTCATGGCTACCTTTTTAACAATCACAACACCCAGCTCAGTCACCTTTAGAAATTTTGCATAGTGATGTATGGGGTCCAGCCCCTCTAAAGTCTTTTGATGGATTTCGATACTATGTGTCTATTATTGACAATTGTACACGTTACTGCTGGATTTTCCCTCTTCACAATAAATCTCATGTACTCCATGTTTCTACCAAATATAAAACATACATTGAGAATTTACTTCAAACTAGAATTAAGATTCTACGAACTGATGGAGGTGGTGAATATATTAGCTATCTTTTCCAATAAGTTCTTTCTAATTCTGGAATCCATCACCAAAAATCCTGTCCTTACACACCGCAGCAAAATGGACTAGCTAAAAGGAAACATCGTCATATAGTTGAGATAGCTTTAGCTCTTATGTCTCATGCTTCTCTTCCTACACATTTTTGGTTTCATGCTTTTTCTGCTGCAGTTTTTCTTATTAATCGTTTCCCTAGCACTACCACTAGTAATAAATCACCATGGGAGCTTCTTTTTGGATCCAAACCTGATTATACCCTTTTAAAGGTTTTTGGTTGTGCTTGATATCCCTATCTCCGACCATACAATCAAAATAAACTGCAGCCCAGAACCAAACAGTGTGTATTTCTTGGTTATACATTGGATTACAAAGGGTATATTTGCTTTGATAGGACTACAAACAAGTTTTTTGTTAGTAGGCATGTTGTTTTTGATGAATCAATATTCCCTTTCTCTACCCCTGTTTCCAATCCGCCTCCTCTTTCTTCCTCTTCATCTCTTAGTTCTTCCATTTTAGGTCCTGTCCCTATACTTTACTCCCCCCCCCCCCCCCCCCCCCAGTTTTCTACTCTTCAGCCTTCATCTATTCCTTTTTCTCAACCCTCCTCTGAACCTGCTCCTCCTCCTACTTCTTCCCCACCTCTTTCTGCTCCTCGTACTTCTTCATCTACTCCTTTTTCTCAACCCTCCTCTGAACCTTCTTCTCTTCCTCTTAATTCCCATTCCATGATTACCCGAGCTAAATCTGGTATTTTCAAGAAGAAATTTGGGTTTAGTGTCTCTCCTCTTCCCTCAACTAAACCTACTTCATTTACTTCTGCCTCCAAAATCCCTGTTTGGCAGTCTACCATGCGAGAAGAGTTCTTGTCTCTTCAAACCAGGGTACTTGGACTTTAGTGCCTTCCTCTCCTGATAGAAATGTTGTTGGATGTAAATGGGTGGGTCTATAAAGTCAAACACAACTCCGATGGCTCTATTTCTAGGCACAAGGCTAGGCTTGTTGCTAAAGGATTTCATCAAGAAGCTGGTTTTGACTTTGATGAAACCTTCAGTCCAGTTGTGAAACACACAACAGTTAGATTAATTCTTGCTCTTTCAGGTCAATACTGTTGGAAACTTCGCCAATTAGACGTGGAAAAATGCGTTTCTACATGGTTTCTTAAAGGAAGAAGTCTACATGTCTCAGCCTCAGGGCTTCATTGACCCCTCTTTTCCCAATCATGTATGTAAATTGCACAAATCCATCTACGGTCTCAAACAAGCACCTCGGGCATGGTTTGAAAGGTTTACCACTCATTTATCTACTCTTGGCTTCCAACCTTCAGTTGCTGATCCTTCTCTTTTTCTTTTATCCACCAATACTCAATTCATTGTCTTACTCTTATATGTGGATGACATTATCTTAACTGGAACTGATCCTGCCTATATTCAGTATTTAGTTTCACAACTTCAACAGGAATTTGAAATGAAGGACTTAGGTCCTTTACATTATTTCCTAGGTCTTGAGATTCAACAGACAGATC
The DNA here is from genome assembly GCA_033977485.1 of Hydrangea macrophylla. Lineage (NCBI taxonomy): Eukaryota > Viridiplantae > Streptophyta > Magnoliopsida > Cornales > Hydrangeaceae > Hydrangea > Hydrangea macrophylla. Next base: position 97,372,300 of record CM066997.1, on the reverse strand, counting down.
AAGGCCTCTTTGTTTCTCAGGAAAAATATGGCCGTGATCTCCTTCATAAATTCAATATGTTTGATTGTAAGCCCAACTCTACCCCCTTAACTTTATCTACCAAACTAAGCAAAAACTCCGGCCAGATCTTGGCTGATCCTACACCTTTTCGTCAAGCTATTGGAGCCTTACAATATCTTACCTTCACTCGGCCCGATTTAGCCTTTGCAGTTAACTCAGTCTGTCAGTATATGCATCAGCCAAGTGATTCACATCTTTCTGCTGTCAAGAGAATTTTTCGCTATGTTAAAGGCACCATTTCTCAGGGTATTTTATATCAATCTGGTCCCCTACAGCTTTCCACCTATTGTGACGCTGATTGGGCTGGGGATCCTGTGGATCGTCGGTCTATTACTGGGTTTGTTATGTACTTGGGTTCGAATCCCATTCATTGGGGAGCTAAGAAACAACTCATGGTTTCGCGTAGCTCTACTGAAGCTGAGTACAGAGCTTTAGCTACCTCTGCTGCAGAATTAACCTGGGTGCAAATGCTCCTTCGAGAGCTTCGAGTATTTCTTCCTGACATCCCAACCTTGTGGTGTGACAATAGCTCTGCGATTTCTCTGGCATCTAGCCCTTTATTTCATGCCAGAACTAAACATATTGAGCTGGATTACCATTTTGTATGTGAAAAAGTTCTCAAAAAGGATTTAGTTGTTCTCTTTGTTCCCAGCATTGACCAAGTTGCTGATATTTTTACCAAAAGTCTCTCATCCACTCGCTTCCTTACTTTGAAGGCCAAACTGATGGTAGTTTCACCTCCCCTCAGTTTGAGGGGGCATAATAGCAATACCAAACATGGCCTTACAACGTGACATCATCAGTTGTAACTAATTCTATTTAATTGTAACTAAATCTGCTTGTGATTAGTTAATAGAAACTAATATAAAGTGAGTCGGTGGAGTGTGAGTCGGTGGATTGGATTCTTGAGATATATGTATATTGTATTCATTGAACAGAGGATTAAAAATAGAGATTCAGTCTTCAACTTCATCTTCTTCCTTTAGATCATTTTTGTTAGTTCGTTTGTTCTTGTTTCTTTTTACCAAAAAAATAAAAAGAAGTGATAATAGGAAATGATAACAGGTGATCATAATATGCTTTATGCATGTGAACGAGATTCTTCTTGTCTATCAGAAAATTTAAAATTCACGTGATCCCTACTTATAAAGCTAGCAGCATATATATATATATATATATAGGTCTGAAATTCAATAAATGTGTGCGTGTTGTATTTTTTTATTTTTTATTTTTATTTTTGGGAAAAACATAAATGTGTATTGTGTGTGATATAATATGGCAAAAACATGTACTCGATCATATTAGGCAAGTGCACGTGCTAAGGCATGTGTGTAAGGTGTTATTGTGGTTATGATACTTTCCTCTAATATTCTACTTCTAAAATTTGATTGAAAATGTTAAAGCAGTCCTACTTTTAATAGTGGTAGCGGTCCCACTTTTAATAGTGGTGTCAAAGCGGTCCCACTTTTAGCACATTGAAGATTATCTATGTTTTTTTCGTCTAATATTCTACTTTTTAAATTTGATTGGAAGATGTTGAAGTAGTCCATTTTTAATTGTGATCTCAGCAGTATTTGAATGTTAGCACACTTAAGTACAAAACCAGTTAGTCTACGTGTAAATTTTCTTTTTCTTTTTTTGTATATGTAAGTTTTCCCTTCTAAGTAATTTTGCAAATGCTAGCTATTGACTTCTTTGTAATTATTGGTATAAAGTCTTTCCCTTTATTGAGTTCCAGCTTTTGTGGTTATCGTAATTTTACCCTAATCAGCTTTAAAGCTATTGTGGTTATTGTATTTTCCTCTAATGTTATTGTGTCAAAGTAGTCTCACTGTTAGCACACTGGAGATTGTCTATGTTTTTTTTTTTGGTCTAATATTTTACATCTCAAATTTGATTGGAGGATGTTGAAGTGGACCATTTTTAATAGTGGTCTCAGCATTATTTGAATTTTAGCACAGTTAAGTACAAAATTAATTAATAGTTGTCTCATATTTTCTCTAAAATTATATAGTTTTATTATATATATATATATACTCCCTCCGTCCCATATTAAGAGTCTCTTTTGAAAATTCCCACTTATTAAGCGGACAACCTTGATTTTGGTGAGATTTTCAACTTTCTAATGTTGGCCTTTTTGAAATTCAAAATTCTAGTGTCGCGTCAAAAAAAAAAAAAAGAGGGAAGAGTTGGATATAATAAAGGGCAAATTTGGAAATTTGTGTATTAAAGTACTTTAACTTTTCAAAGAGTACTCTTAAAATGGGACATCAAAAAATGCTATCTAAGACTCTTAATATGTAACAGAAAGAGTATATATTTATGTTGAAGTGGACTATATTATTTGAAAATATGTTGTATATTTTTAAAAAAAAAATTTAATGTTGCTGACTTCTTGTCTTGTGTTGTGTTGTGTTGTGTTGTGTTAGAAAATGTTGGAAAAAATAAGAGGATAATGCTATGAGATTGATTGAGGTGTGCAACAATTTGCACTGTCCTTAAGAACAATTCCGCCCCTCGGAGTCAGTGACTCGATGCAATAGGTCTCAGCGCTATGTTCTCCAGGATTCAGCAATCAGACCTTCCAAACGTGCACACGAATTGAAAGATTATTTGAGCGCTCAGACTTGCTCCAGAATCATAGAGTTAACCAAAGAAGAATATTTTCCAGAACTAGAAAGATATTTTCTTGTGTACAAGACTCTCAATAGTCAAACAAAAAAAAAAATTCATAAAGGTATTTTTCTTGTGTATAAGACTTTCAATCGGCACTGTTTGAAGTTGAATCCAAAATGGATTTTTTCCAAGTACATCCCTTTTCCAAGATAGTTTCTATATCATGATTATAAAGGAGCCACCAATTAATTGATACACATTAAACTCTCATTATAAAATTAATTCTGTCCGTTGTAAGAACTCATTTTTTTAATGAGATAAAAAATGTTACAACTTGTTTTGTAATTTGATCAAATATATTATTGTATATAAAAATGAATTAAATGTGCCATCAACCATGTGCAGCCCAACGGCCATATTATTAAAAATATATTAAATACCCACCAACGGCCATATTTTTAATACATGATACTAGTCACATTAATGTAAATGACTTTGTTTGCATTTTTGAAATAAAAGCTCAATGCCCAAATAAGAGGAAACCCAATAATTCCAACAATTCCTCCCTATTTCAAAAATTTAAACAACAAATAAAATAATGGAGCAAGAGAATTTAATGCATCAGAACTGGTGCCTTTAGGGCTATGAACCAGTCCCTAAGAATATAAGAAGTGACTTACCAGAATTTGGTGAAATAAAATTTCTATGAAACAGAATCCCTTAACGTAAACCAGTCGTCTTATACCCACATTGATTCCTCAGAATCTGAGTAACTCTAATCGGTGTGGCGCCTCTAGGCCCTGCGCCAGTCCTGAATTTTTCATAAGTGCTCTAGAAAACTTGCCTAAGTTTTCATAGAAAGCGGCCCCACTTTCACACTTGTATAGGTGAATCCATCAAGTATGCATTGCAATTAAACATACCATCCATTCATTGTGGACTATGGAATTCATTAAGAGTTTAACTCAACCTTTCTCATTGCAATTGCACTATACACCATAGGAAGGGACACTAATATAATAATTTATAGTGCATCTCAAACCAACCAATGACTTGTTATTACCCATATGAACCTATTTCTTGGGTTCTCCAATTACATAGGTTGGGTTACCATCATTGTTGGTTTTTGTTATAGGCTTAAGTCCCTTTTCCCCTCGATGTTTCATACACTAATTTTTTGCCTTAGTGATTTTGTTCAAAAGATCAGTCAACTTTACTTCTGATCTTACAAAAATTAATTGATATATCTTCGGTCTCAAGCAATTGCCTCACAATATTATATTTTAGGCGTACATGCCTACTCTTGCCATAATAGGACTTTTTCATACCTCGGCCTATTTCAGCCTGGCTAACACAACATAAAACATTAATGGAGTTGGTTTATTCCAAATAGGAACAACTACTAAGAAGTTTTTGAACGACTTAGCCTCATTACCAGCTTTCTCAAGAGTTATAAACTCATCTTCCATCACTAGTTTAGCTATGCAAGTTTTGCTTGAACAACTTCCAAGAAACTGCACCTCCACTAAGTGAGAAATAAATACACTCATTGATTTATTCTCATATAAATCCGAAATCCAATGCGAATCACTATACCATTTCACAACTCTAGGAAAATCAGTATATTTTGTACTTAAAAATTTATTTCTTCCCTAAGTAAATATTGAGCCACATTTGACATATATAATATAGTCATGGTACAAAGTTGAAGCAAACTGAAAAATATGCTTTATCACTAGGTCATTTGAGAAGCCAATTTACTCAGAACTTTTCAAAATATTCCGAATAACGCTAGTACATTAGGCTCCAAAATTTACAACCTCAAGCTTGCTAAAGAGCTTGTATAAAAAACACTTTTTTTTTGCAAATAAATTTTATTTTCTCAATTCTCAAAATTTTTCTTAGCAGGCACAACAAATTTCTCCTCCAAGAAAAATCATGGTTTCTCACAAGTACAAAATTGAGATTCACATATTACACCAAATGAGCATAAAGTTTTGTTAAAATAAAAAAAAATGGCTTTTTGCACCAAAACTCCTTCATTTGAAAAAACTTATTTATCTCAAAATCTCTTTTCATAAGAAAAGAAATGCATAAGTAGCGGGCCTCTAAATCAATAATTTTAGGAAAATACCTTAGGTAGAAAAGTGCCAACACATCCATAATAATACTAAGCTGAGTATGCTCAAAATAAAGATTTAGTAAGCACAAATTCTTGATTCAAATAAAATACAATTTTCTAACCCCCACTATGACTTTATCCACATAATTCATTAATCAATAACATTTTTCTTCCATAATATATATATATATATATATAGCTCTAAAAGTCTCTAAGTATTAGTGTTAAATGAATATCCCAAAAAAAAATGCATATATTACTGCTCTACTAGTAATTTCCTTAGGATTAAAAATATATAACCCAAACTTCAAAATTAACAATTGGGGTTTTCTACTTTTCCAATACTCAAAATGGGTAACACAATTAGAACTCGAATGAACAATACATCGCAAGCCATAGCTGTTTGGTCTGAAGATTAACAAGTTCATGAGAAACTTGCCTCACCCAATAAAACCTTACAAAACTGACAATCACTACTAAATTGTCATTCACACTTATACCCATTGGAATAAAAAAATAATCCTTTTACACAATGGTATAAAATCCGTTGGACAAAAGCTTTCAAGACTTAAACAACCAATCAAAGCCAGATTCTTATAGCAGTTAACAAAGAAACCTACAACAAGTTACTAACTTTTGGATATTAAAAATTTTGAATAATCATTTCTACATGACACATGTACTTATAAATATTTATATTTAAAACAACCCAACACGATCACCTTAGGTGCACATATTGAAATCTGTTACAAATTAAATATTGACTTTTCCGTTACTACCATAATCAGTGAAAAGAAAAATTGAGACCATTCAATTAAAATTGAACTTTTTTTTTTCAAGTAACTGATCACTCTTTCTTATGATAGACTTGCACTCAAGAATATCTCACATAAGTGCCCCTATTCATGTAATTGTATATATAAATTACCCAAATTATAATAATAACAATAATCATCATAATAAAAAGAGAAACAACCAAGGTAAGCTTTTTGTAAAGCTAATTTTTCTTCGGATGGGGACTACCAGGACGTGCCACTGCTATTATGGATATTTCACAAACTGACCATCTTAAGGGGAGGCTTAGTGTGGTTAACCAACATTCCACATGTTTAGTGTACTTTTAAAACTCTTAACACCAAATATAAATGCCTATATCCGTTGGGTAAGAAAAACTTTTTCCAAACAAAGCCTTGCAACCTATGACATTATTAGTATTCAAATAGGTTAATGCTTTCGGAAAATAAAAATGTAATCACATTGTGCATCAATTATATATACATATCTACGTCAACCATACACCTCTGCACTATGCATACAATATAACAATAATGTGTGTTAAATAATCCGTAAGGATTTTATCTATGATATGATCTATCTGTCTGAATTTAAACCAAATTTGGTCCTCAAAATCCTAATAAGAAATTCATAGTTGTAAGTGAGTTCAGGACATAGTGGAATTGCTCAAATTCACTTATATAATTTATAGCCAAATACTGCCATTGAGCCTCTCCCAGCATGGGTAAGAATTGTTTTTTCCTCTATTTACCACAGCATGCATATACATAGTTGTATCTACATGCACAGTAATATCCATGAGGCTTAACTCAAGCCTTTAAAAATAATTCCAAGATATATATATATTAATTATATATTCTACCCAAATCAAAGTCTCAAATCTCTAATTGGATCTCATGCACATAGTCTAAATCATTTCAAATTAACCCAATAAAAAATTTATTTCTTTGTAATAAGTAAAATAGCAATTTTTGTCTCCACCTCTTAAAGTGAAGATTATCAAATTTTAAAAAAAGGACTTGTAGAGGTATTGGAACTAAGAGGATGATCAAAATTGTGGCAAAATTCTTAAAATTGTTAAAACTGAAAATATAACAGAAACAATATTACCGAATCAACAGCCTCTTGAACAGATCTTGGGTTGAGTCGATCATAGCAGTATCCATGGAATGTTCTTAAGATTGTTGGAAAAAATAAGAGGATAATGCTATGAGATTGATTGAGGTGTGCAACAATTTGCACTGTCCTTAAGAACAATTCCGCCCCTCGGAGTCAGTGACTCGATGCAATAGGTCTCAGCGCTATGTTCTCCAGGATTCAGCAATCAGACCTTCCAAACGTGCACACGAATTGAAAGATTATTTGAGCGCTCAGACTTGCTCCAGAATCATAGAGTTAACCAAAGAAGAATATTTCCCAGAACTAGAAAGATATTTTCTTGTGTACAAGACTCTCAATAGTCAAACAAAAAAAAATTTCATAAAGGTATTTTTCTTGTGTATAAGACTTTCAATCTGCACTGTTTGAAGTTGAATCCAAAATGGATTTTTTCCAAGTACATCCCTTTTCCAAGATAGTTTCTATATCATGATTATAAAGGAGCCACCAATTAATTGATACACATTAAACTCTCATTATAAAATTAATTCTGTCCGTTGTAAGAACTCATTTTTTTAATGAGATAAAAAATGTTACAACTTGTTTTGTAATTTGATCAAATATATTATAGAAATATACGTTTTGGTCCCTCAAATTGTAGTCAATGTACAGTTAGTCACTTTGACTCTTTAAACCCTTAAATTCATCCTTAATTATTAAAGAAACATAGGAATTAGTCCTTTTCCCCAAATAACTGTATTTTTTTTGGCCAAAATTACCCTTCACTAGATATATACATATTTGTGTATATTTAATCACCTTAAAATTAGGGATTTTAATTTAAAGCCTAATTAAATAATTAAGATATGTTTCTCTCTCTGTCATTATCTCACCCCAACAACTCTCTCTCTAAACTTTCTCTCACTAAAATGAGGTATTGGGTCTGAAGAATTTGAGTGGCTTTTCGTGGTAAATTGATTGGGTTAGGGTCAGTTTCTTTTTCTTTTTTGAATGAAGTTAGGGTCAGTTTCAATGGCTTCAAATCCTCCATTTCATGTGGACGGTCAGACAGATGAGGATTTTTTTGACAATTTGGCCATGGTGATAGTGGTGGTGATCGATGGTTATGGACAACGATGGGGATGGCAGGCAGACCACCACGAGCAGATCCGGCTAGATATGTTTTTTTTTAAAGTCATTTTTTGTGAAATTTATCAATATTTTTTTACCAGATTTTGATATCGATCAACAATGGTAGATCTAGTTGAGTAGGTGTAGATATCAAAAGTTGTCAAATTTCACAACAATTTTTTTTTTTTTTTTTTTTTTTTTTGTAAAATTTCACAACTTTTTTTATATTTTCAATTTTGAAGGTGAGGAATTTTGTTTGTTTTTTTTTTTTTTTTTTTTTTTTTTTTTTTCAAGTGAGCAATTTGTAATCAAAATACTAGAATCGACAATTTCTCACCAAAAAGTGAGAAATTTATATCAAAATTCTAGAACCGAGATTTTCTCACCAAAAAATTTTCACTTATAGTCAGTGATTCATTTAAATTGAGAAATTTCACACTATTGTTGGAAGTGAGAATTTCTCACAATATTATATAGAATTTCGTATTATGTTATTATTGAGGAATTTCTCACTCTGTGATGTATTTTAAAGTGAGAAATTTCTCAATTGTGATGAAAATTCAGATTTATTATATATATATATATATATAGAGAGAGAGAGAGAGAGAGAGAGAGAGAGAGAGAGAGAGAGAGAGAGTTATGAGAGAGAGAGAGAGTTATATGGGTTTTAAATTTAAAAACCCTTAATTGTAGGAGTGGGGGTATTTTGGTCATCAAAATAGGTGAGGGACTGATTTCTAAGTTGACTTATACAATGGATCTATTTCTAAAAAATGACACATTAAAGGACTGAAATCTAACGGACCCTATTGTATATAAAAATGAATTAAATGTGCCATCAACCATGTGCAGCCCAACGGCCATATTATTAAAAATATATTAAATACCCTCCAACGGTCATATTTTTAATACATGATACTAGTCACATCAATGTAAATGACTTTGTTTGTATTTTTGAAATAAAAGCTCAATGCCCAAATAAGAGGAAACCCAATAATTCTAACAAAAAATGTGTTAGAAAATGCTAAATCTATCTTACTCTCCTTCCGTATGATTTGGACGGTGCCCAACACGCGAGGAACGCGCTTTCTGACATCGAATACATGTAATAATTTCCCCCCAAATACTACCCGATGGATTGAGATCCTCTTTAAGTCAACTGTTCAAACTATAAATAAATGTGTGAATTTGTTGTGTTGTGTTGTGTTAGAAAATGCAAATCTGTCTTACTCTCCGTCCTGGACGGACTTCATATTTGACCACTTGTAAGTAATAATTTCCCCCCAACCCCCAAATATTACCTACTTCGGATGGGGATGCTCGTCAAGTCAACTGCTGCTGTTCAATTTTTAAATGGATACATGTCTGAGTTTAATTTGTTGTGTTGTATTCTCAAGCAGAAATGTTAGATGCACAAAAAAATTGTACAGTCTGCTTAAAATTGTTGAACTTTGTGCTGGAAAATATGTATACACAAAAAGACAAAAAAAAAAAAAAGAGGTGTACAGTTTTTTCAGCACGAAGTCTAACAATTTTAAGCAGGTTGTGCATTTAGTTGTGTATTTTTTTTGTGCATCTAGCATTTCTGATTCTCAAGCCATTCAAGCCTTTAGGGTGCAAAATGTCAAAAGGCCTTGCAAGGATCGATCGATGGTTCTCAATCTGAGAAAAGTGCTTTCTAATTGGCCTGGTGTTGTAAATTATATATATATATATATATATATGTTGGAAATTCGCAGCCGATGCTAATACATATAGACAACATGTTGATCATAGTCGTGCTGTGTTTGTGTTAGTGCTTGACGATCCTAATAATGATAATATAAAGTTAACCACATATACTTCAGAGAATCAGACTTTTGATTCTATCAGGGCAAATGAGTTTTAACAATTATCAGGTAAGCCAGAAGATTGCAGGAGCTGCATAATGCATGGGGCGGACCGACAGTGGGGGCGAGCAGGGGCAGCCGCCCCCACTGAACTTTCGGGAAAAATTAGTTATATATGATAGTTTTAAAAATAATGTGAATTTTGATTAAGATTTTCTGTTAATTCGGGGGCTTTTTGTATAGAATAATGATATACTTCCCAAATTTCTATCCCAAAAGTGTTTCCCAAATGATGTGGCAGTGGGGTCAGGTTAAATACAGTGGGACTAGTTGAATTATGATTTGAAGTTAATTGTTTACCTCGCTCCACTTCTAGGTCATTTGGCAAGCACTATTGAAATAGAAATTTGTGAAGCTTACTTTTTTGTAAAGACCACCTAGAGTCCCCTAGTGTCCCACAAGGCATTTCTAAAAAAATAAAAATAAAAAATGTTCCCACGCAGATAAAGTTGAAGTTTTGCAAAAACCCTCGAAAGACTCAAAGACCCCATATCCACTATTAACCTCCTCTTGCTCTTGTTTAACGAAAAAAAAACTCCTCTTCCTACTCCTTTTCCGTGAGATAGACAAAAAAACATACAGAATACTCCTTATATATACACGAAACTTATGCAAAAAATTTACATAAAATTATACTATTTCTACAAAAAAAAAAAAATCGGTCGGGGGCGCTGCCCCCGAACCCCCGTAAAAATTTCGCCCCCACTGAATTAAAGTTCTGGGTCCGCCACTGAATGCATATATATATATATATACATGCAAGATTATCATCCCATTAATTCCCAGCTGGCTAGGGATATAATATCATGTACCATCGGTATAATAATTAAATTATTAATTGCATGCTTTCAGTGATAAATAAAATCGATATTGTTGTAGCTAGAGAGACAGCTAGACTCTACTAAATAAAGGAAAGTTGAGAGTGAGTGTGTGCTTTGTTTGAAATAATATGTTTGGATGTGAAAAACGATCCAAAAAAGTGTGAACAAAAATGTATGAAAAAGAAGTATGGGTTTGAAATTTTAAGTGTAAGTGTTAGTTTTTTTTAACATTGTTTTATTTTTTTGATGTTTTTTGTTTTTGTTTTTATTTTTAATTAAAGAAAGAAAATGGGCTAACAACGAGCTAGCCCCCTCCCTAAACTTCAACCCTCCATTTCAAACGCAATCGGGATTCCATCGACTTAATTCTCTTGATAAAACCTCAAAATAATCTCAACTGTTCATTATTTTTACATGAGAATGATGGGATGATCGTAGCAGCTATATTGTTTTGTAATACAAACTAAATATATCTCATATTAGATACACGCTCTATCATTTAACTTATTTTAATTTTTTCATCCAACAAGGATGATGTTTTGCATAATCACAAAAAGAACATAGCTTGAATAAGACAAAAAATAATTACTCCCTCCGTCCCATAATAAGTGTCTACATTTCTTTTTTTGGATGTACCACAATAAGTGTCCACTTTCCTAAATTGGCATATAGCTCTTACTTACTTTCCAAAACTACCCTTATAATAAAGACAAAGTAGCATTTATTTGTGGTCTCAAAACAAACAAAAAGTCAAACACTCATCACATCTAAGGGTAAACTTGGAAAGTGACCCTTTAATGAACCAAAAAATTAATATAATACAACTTTCTTAAACATTGTGCAAAAAAAAAGTGGACACTTATTATGGGACGGAGGGAGTATTTTTTTATCTGCAATAATAGAGTTTGCTAAACAACATCATGCACTGCAGGCTCTTTCCGCAGTTCGTAGGAAGATGAGAAATTGCAAGTTTCCAATGCAGCACAATAAGAAAACCTACACTGCATTTTCTACTCTAACAAAGTTTTGAAAAAAAAAAAAAAAAAAAAAACAGACACACATTTCCAATCTTATTTAATGGACTGATAATTCTTCAAAATGCCAAATCAATATGATCTTTTGTTCCAAATTTTATTTGAGTCACCTTAGAATGACAAAAATAAACACCTATCAAAATATACAGGCTAATACATAACAAGTAACAACCAAACACTACAAAACAGGCTAATAGTAACGGGCTCATTTTCAAATAGTCTAATTGGCAATCATGAGGACATACCTCCGAACGAACGCACATTAATCAAAAGTGGAAAACAAATGTTTCTTTGCTGGATTACCACCCTACTGAGGGAGGCACAAGAGACGCAGATCAATGGGAGAGACGGGTCCATATATAGATATGTTGTTTTCCGGAAGGGCTAGAAGCCCGACTTAATTACCATATCCATATGCAGAGGGATTGCATGCCTTTGCCACCAAACTGCTGATTTTGGAGCCAAAAAGGTTAATTTTGATAACTTTGCTGAATTATAGTTGAATTGGATTTCCCAGCCTAGCTAGGTGGGGAAACTAGGACTAGCCATATTCGTCATTTGATGATGACCAAAACAAAGGTTGAAGTTCCTCTTTCCAATTTTTAATTAGGAACCACCAGAGGTCTAATTGGGCTGCCCGCCGATGCAGGGTTTGGAGCTAAATAAGGTAGTATTACTGATCACATTGGTACGAGCTAAATTAGGTAGTATTACTGGTCTACTTGCAACAAGGTGATCCCGGTCAGTAAGGGGCTATCACGTGACCAGATTGTCCATTTTTGAGACAATTCGGCCACATAGCCCATCGTCCGGACCACACAATAATTTCTCCAAGCATGACCAAGAAAAGCATCCTCTTCAAACCATCAAATGCACATGGGAAACACCCAATCACACCCCTTCTAGCATTTTCACGTGAGTATTGGGCCCCAGAGCAAAAGTCACCATATTTTTCGATGTCTGCAAAGCTGGTCTTGAAATGGCAGCCCATTATACATTAAAATAACTTGCCTTTCGGCTTGGGAGAACAACCTTTCGAACCCATTAAAGGTTAACTATGTTTGGATTGCACATAATTAATCAAAAAAAATTTGCTTTGGATTTTTCTTGTTTGAATAGATTCTAAACTTGTCTAGTTTTTGGTTTGTGTGTTTAATTTCAATTTTATTTCTGAAATTTTAGTTTGCTCTGTTTCTCCTCTGTTTGGTGGTTGTGAATTTGTGAGAAAGGAATGGAAACTAAATTAATAAACCATATAAAATTTTATTGATTTAGAAATTTTCGTTTACATGGCTCATGTTGAGCAATATGGAAACTTCAAATCAAGATTTATTCTGGGGTCATTTTACTCTTCTTCTTCTTCTTCTTCAGACGTACCAAGACCAAGTGACCTTCACTCGGATCTGACTGTTTTTGCCATCAATTTTCAGCTCAGATGTACCAGAGAGTTTAGGAGTGAATGTTGCAATGCCCTTGGCAATCTCATCATCGGAAGAAAAAATGTTGGATCCCTTCAGATCAGCCCGAACTATGAAGTTGGAGCATAAAGGCACAGCTACTACTGATCTCGACAAAGGAATGACCTCCCCATTCTTTACATTTATGAACTTATTATGTGCCTTCCGAAACAGCACACTTTCACTGTTGAGATTGACGTTGTGAGATGTAATCAGTCCATAAACATCGGCCGGGTCTCCCTTTTTTATGAGCATAACCTCCACCATGGCCACCACTGCATCGCTTAAAACTGCGTAGCTCACTGTGGCAGAACCAAATCTGCCTCTAACTTCTTGAAACAAGAGCTTGTCATACTCATTGGTGGAGATGTTCGTAACGTCCCACGAGATTTGCCCTTTGCTGATTTCATCGTCCTCGGACAAGCCCTCCTTACTCATGAGAGTCACATTGATGGTGAAGTTACTGTAGGCTGAGATGCATCGAGCAGGGCCATTTAGCAAAGCAGTTTCACTCGCGTGGATGGATTCGGAACCATTTGGTTGTCGATTGTATACGAATTCATAACCCAGTCCGTCGCTGACTTGGATTGTGCCATAAATGTCGCCTATAGTGCTCTGATTTCCGCGTATGTTGTTAATTATCACCGAGAAAACCTCCACCAGTGGTCGTCCTTTAGTGTATTGTTCATTTATATTTTCTCCATCATCAGCAGAACGCCGTCGACGCCCTTGTCCACCGGGTCCAAAGTCATATCCCTTCAAGATACCACTTATGGCGGCCGCAGCCTCAAAAGTTGCGACATTATTGAATGTATTGAGGGCCGGAAGTCGGAAACTATTATCCACATCGACGTGGAGCAACGCTGCAGAGAGGTCTCTCCAGCCGCCGTCCTGCAAGTACGTTGTAATCCAATTAGGGATTGGCGAACCGGTGGTGCCATGCCTAACGAAATAGTTGGTGATATCATCGAATCTAAGAGATTCGATGATCATGACAATTACAACTACCAGTGACCGCGCCCTCTCCCGTTCTCTTGTGGAGGTAGCTAGCGAATTTATAGCATCAATAAGTTCCCGCCGGCCAACTTGTATTCCACTCAGAGCCTGCGCATGAGCAGCACCTACGAGGTGAGCGTAACTGTCATGGAAGCCCAGAAGGTGGATCCGGCAATTCGATGTTGAGGATAGGTGTCGTGCCTTAATTCCAACCATTCGTTGGAACCCTGCATTTGGTAGCCCACGAAGTAGAGGTTGTCCCGCCGGATCCGTGCTCTGAAGTTATGAGTGTTGTTTGCAATACGATGTCGAAAAACTGAGTGGGTGGATGTCCCTGAAGAGGCTCAAGAGGGGTAACGGCATGATTGTGTGAATATCTCCATGCCACTAGACTGCGCAGCCGCTCAATGAATCGCCTATAACTTTCCCAAAGTCCTTTTCAAAGTTGAACGGATCAGCAGTGAAATCTGCCATTTGAGTTAATTTGTTGGGTTCTCCCTTGTAAAAGAGTGGTTTACTCTTATTTATTATCCCCCCCCCCCCCCCCCCCCCCCCCCCCCCCCCCAAAAAAAAAAAAAAAAAAAAAAAAAAGTGGTCTACTTAAGGAGAGAGACAAAGAGATTGGATGTGATGTGTTAATTCCTGAAATGCTCGGACACAAATAAAGGATGGTAAGAGTCTTTGGGACATACACACACGAAGGCTTAAATGGCTTGAGAATGTACAACACAAGGAATTCAGACACCTATTTGTAGTTGAACAGCACCACTTGAAAAGCATCTCCATCCGAGTACGGTAATATTTTGTGTAAGAGGGGGGGAGGGGGGTGGGGGGGGAATTATTGCATGTGATCAAATATGGTGGCCGTCCGATTTGCATTTTTTTAATATTGGGGGGGGGGGGGGGGGGGGGGGGCGGGGGCGGGGAGAGGGGGGGATTATTGCATGTGATCAAATATGGTGGCCGTCCGATTTGCATTTTTTTAATATTGGGGGGGGGGGGGGGGGGGGGGGGGGGGGGGCGGGGAGAGGGGGGGGATTATTGCATGTGATCAAATATGGTGGCCGTCCAAATTATGCGGACGGAGAGTAAGACAGATTTGCATTATCTTAACACAACTCTACAAACTCAAACATCTAATTATAGTTGGGAGTAATGCTACGCTTCCTAAATCCTAATCTTAAATTCTCATATCTAATGATGTGACAATGAGTCCACTCAATTTTAATTGAATGATGTTGAAATAGCCCCTCTCATTATTGCAAATGGATCCACTGTCACATCATTTGAGATGTGCATTTAAGATTAGAATTTGAAAAGCATAACAACACCACTTAAAAGAGGCATCTCCATCCGAGGACGCTAATATTTGGGGGGGGGGGGGGGGGGGGGGGGGGGGGGGGGTTTTGCGGCATCCAAATCATATACGGACGGAGAGTAAGACGTATTTGCATTATATCTGTGTTCTAATAAGTGTGTTGGAAACAAAAAATGTGTTTGGAACGACTTCCTTTTACTTTTTAATTTCAAGTTTTTATGAGTAGAGAAATGGCATGTGAAACCTTTTCTTTTTTGCTATATACAATGTACTAGAGTTTTTGTATTTTATTGCAGGCTTTCTCAGAAGTGATAGGGGATAGAAAAAAAAAATATCCATATATATATACTATAATAATCTAGCAGATGATGGAAGGAGTTAGTGACTATTGAGTATGCGTGCGTAAAAAAACATAGGAGTCCTTTTTTTTTTTTTTTTGCTGAAAAAAAAAACCATAGGAGTCGGTGAAATACCAAACTACCCCTGTATACCACTGCCCTCTTACAAAAAAATTTACAAAGAGGTCAATTAACATTTTTAAGAATTACAATGTAGTGAATAAATCAAAAATTACAACAAAATCAATAACATTTTCAAAAATAAATTTAAAAAAGTACCGAGAAGGAAAATCTTACATGAAAAAGAGTCTACACATGAACTCAATAAAAAGGAAATTTACACTAAAATTGACAAAGAAGTCTATAACACTTCCAAAATTTTTGAGATGGGAAAAACTTATATGAGAAAATTTACACATCGACTAACTGCTTTTATATTTAAGTGTGTTAATATTCAAATAATGTTGAGATCATTATTAAAAAGGGACCACTTCAACATCTTCAGTGTGCTAAAATTGGAACCACTTTGACACCACTGTTAATTAAAAGTGGGACCACTTTAACATATTTTAATCAAATTTGAGAAATAGAACATTAGAGGAAAATGCAATAACTACAACAATGTCTTACACACGTGCTTTGCACGTGCACTTGCCTAGTATGAGTTCATGTTTCTGTCTATCCCATATCACTCACAATACACATTTATCTTTTTTAGAAATATAAAATGTACACTAAGACAAAGTAAAAAAAATTGTTGTAGGTGTAGATTTTTGTAGTCGCCTTAAAAAGTTAGGTTCTCAAAGTGGGACTTAAAAAATAGGACGGAGGGAGTCTGTGGCGGACCCAAAACTTTAATTCAGTGGGGGTGAAGTTTTTACGGGGGTTCGGAGTCAGCGCCCACAACCAATTTTTGTGTGTGTAGAACTAATATAATTTTATGTGATTTTTTCCATAAGTTTCGTGTATATATAGGGGTTGAAAATTATGCGTGTGTTTTAATTTTTTTATCTATCTCACAAAAAAGTAGCAAGAAGAGGTTATTTTTTTTGCTTAACAGGAGCAAGAGGAGGTTAATGGTTGATATGGGGTCTTTGAGGTTTTCGAGGGCTTTTGCGAAACTTCAAACTTCATCTGCGTGGGAGCATGTCTTTATTTATATTTTTTAGAAAATGTTTTGTAGGACACTAGGGGACTCTAGCTAGATGGTCTTTGTTTTGCTTTTTAGTCTTTTATTATAAAGTAATATATACATATATACATACAATATACTAATAAATAATAAAGAGTAGGAACAAGTTATCAATTTAAACCGTGTCAAAGTTCTTCAAAATTTTAAAATTTACAAAAGAGTAATGCTATGCTTCCCAAATTTCTATTTCAAAAGTATTTCCTAAATGACCTAGCAGTGAGGCGAGGTAAACAACTTCCAATCAAAATTCAATTGCTCCTACTGTATTTGACCTGACCCACTGTCACATCATTTGAAAAAATTTTGGGATAGAAAGTTAGGAAGCATATCATTACTCTTTACAAAAAGCCCCTGAATTAACATAAAATCTTAATAAAAGTCCACATTTTTTAAAACTATCACATATAAACTGTTTTTTCTTGAAAGTTCAGTGGGGGCGGCTACCCCCGCTCGCCCCCACTGTGGATCTACCCCTGGAGGGAGTAAGATACGGTCCAAATGAAAAACTGAGTGCAAAAATTAATCCTTAATCACCTATTTAAATTAGGAATTACTCCTTTTTCCCCAATTTTTAGATGATTTATAGACAAAAAATACCCCCAATTTAATATATGCATGCGTGTGTGTGTATATATACATTCTTCAAAAAGAGTGTGTATATGACAGTTATGATAACCATTATTTCATTGATATGGGGGGAAAATCAATAATGTTCCTAAAATCATGGTATCTTCATTTTTTTTCTACTCAAAAACCATACCGGTAGGTAATCTTTCACGTTTAAATTCTTGTTTCAAAAATTTTTACAGTTTGTTTTGTAGTAAAAACCTTATTGAAAGACCTTTTTGCCCTAATTCTTCAGTTTGGGTAAGGATTTTAAAAATGGTCAATTAGATAGGACGGTTTATGGTAATTATATTGGTCTAAGAACAATTAGAAAAAATGTGTATCAATAAGTCCCTCAATCTTTATTGGACATAAATACCCCCACATTAATATTCTATTTCTCAAATTTGATTGGAAGATGTTGAAGTCGTCCGACTTTTAATAGTGGTGTCATCGTTATTTGAATTTAGCTAAACTTAAGTACAAAACCAGTCAGTCCACATTTAAACTCGTTTTCATATAAGTTTTTCCCTTCTCACAGTAATTTTTTAAATGTAATTTTGAAATTGTTATTGACTTAATTCCTTGTAATTTTTGGTAACTTCTTTGTAATTTTTTAAGATGATACCAAAATCTTTGTAATTTATTTTGTAAGAGGCGGGTGGTATACAGGGGCAGTTTGGTATTTCACTAACTCCTTCCTTCCCCTGCTATTTGTAATTTGTATTGATTTCCTTATTTGTAATTTTTATTTACCTCTTTGTATTTTTTGAAAATGCTGTATACTTTTTTCTAACTTGTGACTTTTTTTGTAATTTTTTAAATGTAGTTGACTACTTTCTGATTTTTATTATACTCTGTATTTTTATATATATTTTTTAACCACTTATAAGTAGTAATTTCCCCCTTACCTTCCTCGGATGGAGATGCTCGTCAAGTCAACTGCTGCTGTTCAATTTTTAAATAGATGCTTGCCTGAGTTTGTTGCATGTGTTGTATTCTCAAGCCTTTAGGATGCAAAATGTCAAAAGGCCTTTTCATTTTAAGGAAAAGGCGTGAGGTGATATGCATATACATCATATATCATCTTAATTTTCTTTGATCACTATTTTTTTTTTTTTTTTTTTTTTTGTTTTGACGTTATGCAAGAACACACGCATCCATGCAAACTCCACGAACTAGGACCTACAAAAACAAATTCATACGACACACTTGAGCATATGGGTCAAAGAGAAGAAAAACCCCTCAAACCACTCCCCTTAAGGGGAATGGAACCCTCAACCTTCCACTTGAAAGAGGGTGAGTGATGCCGCTAGACCACAAGGGTCTTGGCACTATTATATTTGTTTTGATCAGCTATATTTCATAATCCCTAGCTTTGCAAGGATGGTGTTTAGTCTAAGACTAGTGGTTTCTAATTGGCCTGGTATTGTAACGGTGAATAACAAGGAAAATACAGGTGATAAGGAGTATAATCTTGTTGGAATTAAAGGATGTGCAGTTGGGAACTATGTGGCTCGGCAAAAAGGAAAAACCAATAGAGGCTCGTTATGTAGGGAAGTTACCGGATGGAAGGTTTGCAAGTTATCTCATTATGTCGATTTGGGATGATGGAAGCTGTCATTAATGTTGGAAGTTCGCAGCCGATGCTAATTCATATACATAATAACATGTTGATGGAAGTCGTGCCGACTCGTGCGTTTGTGTTAGTGCTTGACGATCATACGAATGATAATATAAAGTTAACCACGTATACTCAAGAATATGATGAGACTTTTGATTCTACTAGGACAAAGGAGGTTAACAATTATCAAGTAAGCCAGAAGATTGCAGGAGCTCCATGCATATATATACATGCAAGATCATCATCCCATTAATTCCCAGCTAGCTAGGGATATAATATCATGTACCATTGGTAATTTGGTATTATAATTAAATTATTAACTGCTTTCAGTGATAAATAAAATCCAGCATATATGGATATTGTTGTAGCTAGAGAGACAGCTAGACTCTCTACTAATTAATAAAGGAAAGTTGAGAGTGTGTGCGAGCGTGTGCTGTGTTTGAAATTATATGTTTGAATGTGAAAAATGATTCGAAAAAGTGTGAACAAAATGCATGAAAAAGAAGTATGAGTTTGAAATTTTAAGTGAAAGTGTTTGTTTTTAATTTTAATTACCGTTGGTTTATTTATTTATTTAAATTTTTTTTTTTAGGTTTTTTGTTTTTTTTTTTTAATTACAGAAAGAAAATGGGCTAGCTAATAACGAGCTAGCCCCCTCCCTAAACATCTATCCTCCATTTTAAACGCAAACGGGATTCCAATATTGTCACGCTCCGGAGTAACTAAAAATAGGAAAATTTTAAAATTTCCTTTCTGGACCCGTAGGGAATGACGAGTTGCATAAAACTGACCTGTCCGTGCGACATACTAATAAAATATATATATCAGAGTAAGAAATTTACAAAAGCGTCTAATGGTATTCATGGGGGAACTTAAAATGTTTTGCTACTTAAGCTATTACAGAAGTTCCAAATGAAAACCACAAAAAATAAGTTTGGGCGATTTACGACACTTAAATTATTACATCAACCAAAAGATAGTTAGAACATAAAAGAAGTCTTAATGCGGAAGTAGGCCAGGGTCCTTTTTCTAACTGGCAAACCCGTAACCTTCGTTATCAAACTCTTCCTGATAGTCTGCCTCAGGATCACCTTCCTGATAGTTCCCATCCTGAGGATAGTGATATGCATCTTCATTGTTACCTTGATAGTCCTCCTCATTATAACCTAGACGTAAAATGTCCAGGGCAGGGAAGGAGCCGTTAGCTTTTGAAGCTAAGTGAAATCATCTGAACCGATCACTCCTAATACATTTAAGGATATACAAGTATAACAATATCTTGAACCAACATTAAATAAGCATATGACATGGTAGTATGAAGACACAATGCATTATCGATATATTCGACTTTAACTCAGCCATGGACACCACAACCGACTCATGTGACTTGTTACATTACCAGTGTAACGCCGTTGGCTCAGAGTAGAATGATTTCGTTGCTATCGTCGCCTAACAGGGCCCTATAACAAATTTTGGTTTTAAAAAGAGTGTAATCATTGGACTCTTAGATCCTCATGACCTTGCCGGGAGAATAGAATAGTTACAGCGCTATCGTCGCCTAGCAGGGCCCTATAGCATTTGAAAGGTAACTATTGTATTCTGATGGATACTTTGCTATCGTCGCCTAGCAGGGCCCTATAGCGTATCAATCATCAATTTATACATAATTTCAATGATTTCAATGGGAACTCTGGCTATCGTCACCTAGCAGCCCATTTACTTGACTGTACCACTCGGACCACCGCAGCCCATTCAATGTATGTATTGATATGACTGGGTTAGTCCCCGTGACTAAACATGCAGACGTCAATATTGACATCATGACTCGACCATGTTCATATGAATGTTCATGTGACTATAGAAACGGGAATCATGATAAACAAGAATATCAGCGAATATCCGCTAAGCATGGAGTATAGTTAATTAACATGCATTCATTATATAAGAAACAATCTCAATGTTCACATAACTAATACTCATCAGTATCGTCCACACAGGACGTACTGGGTATACATATATGATCAAATAATAATTCTATAATATACCAAGTGAGTTAGGACGACTCACCTCGATGCGGGTGCGTAACAGTAAGCGTAGTGGTTCCTACAAAGCATAAAATTACGTAGAACATTGATTAATAAACTTATTCAAATCAGGGGCACAATGGTAATTATACCGGGTGGGTTCCTAAACCTCAACATGGTGATATAGGCATCATTCTGAGTCTAACGCCATTGACTAGACTCAAATCGGAGTCCGTCGCATAAAAGTCTGGATTTTCTATACCAGTTTGGGGCACCCTATAGACATGCTGTATTTTTTACAGTGTCGAAAGGTCACCAAACTTTAAGGGGATATTCTAGACTTTGGAATATCCATTGATAAGTTGTGAAGAGTTTAACCATAAATAATCTCTTAACCATCCCATCAAATAAGTGGAAGATTCGTTAAACTGAGAAACGTTACCCTGCCATAATGTGATGTGCTTCCAATGCCAATAAAAAGTAACCCATCCAATGGTATTTATTATTCTAAGACTCTGGAAACTGACCGTGTATTTTTTTCGAGCTACGGTTTATTTATTATGAATTTATGAAGTTTAAATCGTCTAATAATAAACTGTGGGGTCCCATAATTATAAAATATTGTTTAGGGAAACATATGACCCTTATAAATATTTTTATTAAATACTAGACCTTAAATTAGGCTAGTAGTATTTTTCTCATAATTTTCGGAGTTCGTTTGGTATTTTAAATAATTAAAAATATAACCAAACGGATACTTTATAAGTAATTAATAATTACTAAAAAAAAATACTAAAGTTGGATTTTATAGATAATATTTTATAAAATAGAGGCATTAGACCTTAAGAAACTTTGATATAATTTTCCTACATTTTAAAATGGTCATTAGGTATTTATTACCTAATCATTTTTATTTAAAATCAAATCTTATCATTTATTTACATTAAATAAATAATAAGGCTAATACATGATGTATACAATATATTAACAAAATATGAGACATTATTATAAAATAATATTTCAGAATATTAAAATATAAGTTATAGTATTTAAAAACTATTTTTAAAGAATTTAGAATTATTTAAATCCTTTTATATTTCATTTTTAACTAATTATAATTATTTATTTATACATAATATATAATTAATAATATATTTGATACACCCAAAATTGGCTTTATCTTATGACCGAGCGGTTCAAATCAGCAGCTAGTCCATGCCCCGGGCAAATCATACACCACTCCTCAGAAGCATCAGCCTGAGCAGTTTAATCTATTTATCATCCCGAACGGTTCATCTACGACCCGGCCAACAGATCGGGAAAACCGCTGATCTTGTCAGAATCAAGATATAAAAGTATGCTTATTTATGCTTTACTTTCAAAAGATTTGTAGTGTGGAAAGTAAAGGTCGAACCCACAGAGATTGTTAACTTTTAATCCTTTAATTACTAAAATCTAATCTATCTAGTTATAAGAAAATCGGAAGTTGAATTGATTTAGGTTTTTATTATCACTACTACTTTAAACTATGAAATTTTAGAATTAAGATCTAGAATTAAATCTAAGTAAACTTAAATGCAAAATTGGAAATTGGTTTAAATATATGGAGATGAGATCTAGGATTACAAATCCACCACTAACTATGCATTGAGGGTCTATACTTCTTATTCTAAGTTCTATGTTTGGATAGTTATGATCTATTGTAGCTACAAGCCCAATAGTATCGTCAAGAAGATATCGTTAGTTTAATCTAAACATAATCCATCTACGGTTCGCATGAATCATCTACCTATAACTAGGGTGTAGCATGACTCATCTTTCCTAAGCATGAACTATAAAAGATATAAACATCACAATCATATAAGCACCATTGTATGTAAATACTCCTATCAATCACAGAAATCAAGGACTATTGAGTTCAATAAGCATAAGAAAAAATCTAAGACAAGAATAGATCCAAAATACTCTTGATTATTAACATTAAAAACTGATTATATAAAATCCACCAACATACAATCACTATCCCAAAACATAAAAACTTAAAATAGAAAAGCATAGAATCCCCCTTTACATAACTAGGGTTTCATTGAAACCCTAGATTAGAAGTTTAGTGGCTCATGATTGGTGAAAGCATGAAGATGGAGTTGATGAAAGCCATTAGAAACCTTCAAGCTTGCTCTTCCCTTTCCTCTTGCCTTCAACGAATGTATGTGAATGAATCTCTAGGTGTGTAACCCCTTCAAAACATAAAAACTAGATATATATATATAGTTTAGAAGAGATTATCCAAGCTTTTTCCTCCCGAAACGGATTAAAACAGGTGCTATTTGCAATCTGGACGTCTTCAAGCAATTTCGTCTGCACAGGACTCTTTAGAATACTGAAATACGCAACTTTGGTTTTTACACATATCGCGCGACTTTCGTAGAATTGCGATAACGTTTTGTTCGGAACTCGGATTGACTCACCGTTTACGGCCACGCGTCCGTAACTCGAAGATCTACATTTTATGTCTCTGGTAAAATTTCTCAAATCTGAATTAATCCTTGTCAAAAATGCAATTTTCCGAGACTGCTATTGCGTTCCTCCTTCACCGGAATCATCTTTTAAGCCCAGAATGACTTCCAAAGCCACTAATCATTGGATTTTTGTGCATTTTCATATTAAAGCTCCAAAACCTACAAAATATAAAATACTTATTAAAAATTACTTAATAACTACATGAAATGGGCTAACAAAACGTATTTTTAGGACTATAAACCGCACTATTCGTCGCCGATCACACCCCCAAACCTACAATTTCCTAGTCCTCGAGCAAAAAGAAAATAAAAATAAAACTACGAACAAATACTACTCCATTTTCGCATGGATCAAGATTGCATTTAGCATATGCAACAAGCCTTTTAAACCTCTAGGTGTCCCTAGTCGGACGAGTGAAGTCTCGTGAGGATTCTCATCAACAAGTCACCCACAACCATCTTTATTAACTTATAAATTTAAAAAGTTTTATTCAAATGAAAAATAAAAAAAATCAATACTCCTTATCATATAACGATGATTTGAAATAGAATAATGAACAAGAAGAAACGGAATCAAACGTTTACCAACGTCATGAAAAACAATCTCAAGCACATGCATCGTATAAATCAATAGAGTTTCTCATAAAATTGCACGTGTGTGATATGGTAGTCAAATAAAAACGTGCATGTCATGAACTTGGAATATAACTCGGATAACCATTTAACTATGTCTCGACTACGAATCTCACAATGTTAATTACACTCTCAAATGAAACACTCAGAAACAGGTGTAATTTTTCTAATATATGTGAGTAAAGGAAATATGTTTTCAAAACGAGAAATGCTCACATATGACTCGAAAAAGACGCATGACACAAAAGAACAGTAGTCTCATGGATAGGACGCCAACAATCAAGAAAAATTAATCATTACCATGTTTTAATCCCCTTCCCATCGTTTTCATATCCGAACCATGTTTCCTAGGATCAAATAGGACTTTTCAAAGGTTGTAATGTAGCTCAAGTAATGAAAAAGGATAGAAAGGATTCATTAAGTAGTTTTAGAATGGCATTGTAAGGCATGTTCGATTTTTTTCATTCGTCTCTTCTACCACATTCATCTTTTCATTCTCTTCTTTTTCATATTTCTTTTTTTTTTCTTCTGTTTCTTTTTTCTACTTTCAACTTCTTCTCTTTTTTTCTTTAAATCCTTATCTTTTTTTCTTTCCTTCTCGTTGCTTTCTGAATAATCAGTTAATAAATAACAAGGCAACCACCCCAAACATCATCTTATCTTCTTTTTTTTCTCAATCAACAAATTGCCTTAATACCACTAAAAGTTGACGAATCTCTCAGTGATAAACTCCAAGTTGGTCAAGTTGGAGCAAAAACAGGATAATGGTAATCAAAGAAAAAGGGCATTTTACGGCTCAAAGGGCGAACTAAGGAAATTTATCATTTATCGGTCGGTAATAAACAAAGAAGGCCTAAAATCATGTCCCATGGTTATATGGTTCTTCAACATTTACGACGGAAGATTATTTAGCATGGTAGCAAATATTTAACTTGACTATCAACCAAAACAAGAATAATGAGACTAAATAACGAGTTAATGCGCTATTTTAATGAAATTCGACAAACACAAAATGTACTTATAACCCTCTAAAAAGAAAAGATAGGCTCAAAAGCTTACTGGATTTAGTCTCCACCATGTGTTATCTAGAAATCCGAATCATATTATAGTTCACATCAAACATGTATTCAAGCGACTACGTGCAGTGCATAGGATAACGTGCAAATCCATGATATAAAACTACGATTAGAACAATACATACCTTAAAACATCATATCATAACTTCAGCAAATGTTTAATCGCATCTTCTCATGTTTACTATTCTATAACAATCATAGTTACATAACAAGAAGTATCAAATTGAGATTGCAAAATGTCGGTACATCGTGTATTTAAACACAAGTTTCAAAAAATTTTTAAAATTTTGCATAAAATAATGTGCATGTATGAGTGCATACCCCCAAACCTAAACCATTCATTGTCCCCAATGAAACAATAAAATGAAAGAACGGAGAGTAGGTAAGAAAGGAACGATAATACCTCGATCTCGGCAATCACAAACAGGTGAACACAAAGGAATATGTCAATAAAGTTCAATGTTACCTGTTACTTCTTGATAAAAGAAAATTAAACAAAAGAATAGCTAATAGAAATATCTAATATAGAAAACTAAACTACTCTAAACTAAACAAAATCAACTATAAGACTTAACAAAACTACGAAAATCAACAATAAAATCAATTATAAAAGAAAACAATCAAAGACTCGATCTAAAAGTACCTAAGAAACAAAAACAGAAAAGTAAAAACTACTAGAACAGGTGTGGAGCAAATAGGTAAGACAACAAAAGAAAACATCAAGAAAACAGGGAATCGCGCGAGCGGCCGTCGCGCGCGCGAATTCCCAAAAAATTTTTATTATTTTTTTTTAATCGCGCCAGCGGGACCCCCTCGCGCCCGCGAGCTACCTCGCGCCCGCGAAACCAGGCGCGAGAAGAAGCAGAGGCATCATATAAGAAAAAGCAAGGAAAAATGCCTAAGGCACAAACTCGCGCCAGCGGACCGCGCGCGCGAGTTGGGTTTTTTCCATTTTTTGGCTAAAATTATGTATGTAATATTAAAATAAATTAATTTCGACCCCCAAACCTGTCCAGAAAAACTCTAAGACTGACCAAAACGACTCAAAAACATTCAAAAATCAAAGAAACAGACGAAATCAAGCTTGAGTTGCCTTCCAAGAAGCGCTAACTTTTACGTCTTCAGCTAGACCATTCTAGCTCAAGAATCATGGAGGCCGTAACTCGGACTGTGAACCCTTTAAGATGTCAGGAAGAGCCCGATGGTAAGTTGAAAGCATGTCGCTTCGAATTAATTCAATCGACGGTTCATCCTGATTATATTCAAGTCGATTTTTCACCTTTCGAGTAAATTCATCGTTAGAGTCTGTTGTATTCAAATTCATCCGATCATCACTCACCATATTATTCCCCTCATTGCTATTTATTATTTTATTAGGTTCAACAGTTCTTCTAACCTCATTCCCCTCAACACTTAAGTATTCATCGTCCTTTGGAGGTTGATCAACCGCATTAAAAACATTTAATTTTAATTTCAAGTTCCCGAACGACACTTTCATTACCCCTGTTCGACAATTAACACGTGCGTTGGCCGTGGCTAAGAATGGACGACCAAGAATAATAGGAGTGTATTTTCTAGCATCTAGCACCGGTTCGGTGTCAAGGACCATAAAATCAACGGGATAGAAACATTGATCAACTTTTACTAGGACGTCTTCGACGATTCCTCTAGGTATTTTGACAGAACGATCCGCTAATTGAATAGTAGCGACCGTGGGCTTAAGTTCACCTAGACCTAGTTGTTTATAGACATGATAGGGTAAAAGATTAACACTAGCACCTAAGTCAAGGAGAGCCCGATGAATGATAGTGTCACCTATGACACATGAAATCGTAGGCGTACCGGGATCCTTATACTTCGGAGGAGCGTGTTGAAAAATAGAACTTACTTTTTCCGTGAGGAAGACCTTTTTAGGAGTATGACTACGTATTTTGTGCTTTTGCGTACATAGGTCATTAAGACATTTAGCGTATGCGGGAATTTGTTTTATCGCATCGAGGAATGGAATATTGATTTTAACTTGTTTAAATACCTCGAGTATATCCTCAGTTTTTGACTTTTTCTTTGTAAGATTAGACGGTTCCTCAACATTAGGTGGAAAAGGTAACTTTGGAACATAGTTAGTTGGGACCGGTTCGTTATCTCTCTTATTTCGACTCGTACCCTCACCCTACTTAGTCAAGTTAATGTTCACCCCTTTCTTATTCATATCCGGATGTTCAACAACTTCCTCTTCCCGAATAGTCGTCCTAGTCGATACAGCATTGACTTGTTCACTCGACCCCTTAATCTCATACTGTCCCTTAGGATTCTGAATAGTTTGGCTCGGTAACTTACCCTCGTTCCTACGACTCATTGTATTCGCTATTTGTCCCATTTGGGACTCAAGCTTCGCAATGGATTGTGTGTGAGAGTGCACTATTAGTGCTTGTGCTTGGACTTGAGTTTCAATATTCTTAAGGGAAGCCAACACCGTCTCCTCAAAAGTGTTAGTCCTTGGAGGATTAGGATTGGGAGGAGGGTGTCGGTATTGATTTTGTTGAAATTGGGGTCGATAAGTGTTAGGAAAATTATTCGCCCTAGGCGTATAATTATTTTGTGGGAATTGTTGCATAGCATTTAGGTGTTGCTCCACAAATTCGGGAAACTGAGATGCCGATGGGCATGCAAGTATAGAATGTGACGGATCTGAACATAATGCACAATTTTCGTAAGAGGATGCACTTGTTGTTTGGTTCATGGTCATAAGTCGGTCAAGTTTCCTATTTAATTCTTGTATTCCAATTGACTGACTCGACTCGAAACGCTCCTCTCGTTTAGGTTTAAGAAGATATCCCTCAGAACGTACCGACACGGCCTAATGCATCGAATTCTCGCTTAACGTTTCAAAAATTTTCCAGGCCTCGTCGGCGCTTTTGTGTAGGAAGGTTCCCGCACAAACGGCATCGACGGTATTACGGACAGAGGGAATAAGTCCCTCATAGAAAACCTGTACCAACTGCCACTTAGGAACCTGATGATGTGGACACGAGCGTAATAATTCTTTAAATTTCTCCCACGTGTCATAAAGTGTTTCCCCATCTTGCATTACAAAATTAGTTATTGATTTCCTTATCTGATTTGTACGCATAATAAGGAAAAACTTTTGTAAAAATGCGGTGTGTAAGGCTTCCCAAGTTTTAATTGTGTTTGGCTCTAAAGATTGGAGCCAATACTTAGCTTTGTCTCTTAAAGAAAATGGAAAGAGCCGCAATTTTAATTCATCATCATTTAAGTTTTGGATTTTCAAAGTAGAGCATATAGCCTGAAAATCTCCTAAGTGTTGATATGGATCTTCATTCAGATGGCCATGGAAAGAAGGAAGTAGCGAGATCGTAGACGACTTTATCTCAAAGTGAGATGCCGTCGCCTCCGGTAATTCGATACCGGCTTGTGGCGTGTAAGTAGTAGGAATAAAATAATTTATAAGTGGAGGAGGTGGTGGTATATTAAGATTATTCATATTATCTCCATTGTTATTTTGGTCGTTATTGTTATTGTTATTTCCAATGTCTGCCATTTTAATCGGTTCTATGTTATGAAAGCGTGGTTTCTTTAATCTTGTAAGGGTATTACGTATTTCAGACTCAAATAAAGACGTTGGTTTTGGTGTCAAATCGTCGTCTATTAAAAACCTAGCTCTAGAAGTTAAGTTTGAAGACTTATTAACTCTTAGGGTGCGTTCAAGTTCAGAGTCGAAAGGTTTTAATTCTGGTTTATTTGAACGTGTACCTAACATAAACTAAAACAAAGGAAAAGAAACTAAAACGACTAACTAAACAAAAGAAACAAATAGCAATCACGTAAATAGGCAACATGCACACAACATACTATGATGCATGCAAATTATCCTGTAATGCAATGACCGCGTCAAGCCCAGCGCCCCGGGTTTCCTAACTAATGCAGTGCTCACTCCACAACTAATCTAATGCAAGTAATTGCGTCTCAGCGCCCTGACTTACAGTGATTTGATGCGAAGTTTAAAGCGAGCAATTTACTTGATTTTTATTTTATTTTATTTGCGTCAGCTCCGTTGATGCAATTAGCTACTCCACTCGAAAACGTTGGAATTTTTATGACTCGATAACCTACAAAATAAAAGAACACGTTAGTAACTAAAAACAAAAAATGAAAATAAGAAAATTAGTACTTAATCTAATATTTACGAACTAACTAAACTAAGATTATAAAACTAAAGGTAATAATGCAATCCCCGGTAACGGCGCCAAAAATTGATCTTGTCAGAATCAAGATATAAAAGTATGCTTATTTATGCTTTACTTTCAAAAGATTTGTAGTGTGGAAAGTAAAGGTCGAACCCACAGAGATTGTTAACTTTTAATCCTTTAATTACTAAAATCTAATCTATCTAGTTATAAGAAAATCGGAAGTTGAATTGATTTAGGTTTTTATTATCACTACTACTTTAAACTATGAAATTTTAGAATTAAGATCTAGAATTAAATCTAAGTAAACTTAAATGCAAAATTGGAAATTGGTTTAAATATATGGAGATGAGATCTAGGATTACAAATCCACCACTAACTATGCATTGAGGGTCTATACTTCTTATTCTAAGTTCTATGTTTGGATAGTTATGATCTATTGTAGCTACAAGCCCAATAGTATCGTCAAGAAGATATCGTTAGTTTAATCTAAACATAATCCATCTACGGTTCGCATGAATCATCTACCTATAACTAGGGTGTAGCATGACTCATCTTTCCTAAGCATGAACTATAAAAGATATAAACATCACAATCATATAAGCACCATTGTATGTAAATACTCCTATCAATCACAGAAATCAAGGACTATTGAGTTCAATAAGCATAAGGAAAAATCTAAGACAAGAATAGATCCAAAATACTCTTGATTATTAACATTAAAAACTGATTATATAAAATCCACCAACATACAATCACTATCCCAAAACATAAAAACTTAAAATAGAAAAGCATAGAATCCCCCTTTACATAACTAGGGTTTCATTGAAACCCTAGATTAGGAGTTTAGTGGCTCATGATTGGTGAAAGCATGAAGATGGAGTTGATGAAAGCCATTAGAAACCTTCAAGCTTGCTCTTCCCTTTCCTCTTGCCTTCAATGAATGTATGTGAATGAATCTCTAGGTGTGTAACCCCTTCAAAACATAAAAACTAGATATATATATAGTTTAGAAGAGATTATCCAAGCTTTTTCCTCCCGAAACGGATTAAAACAGGTGCTATTTGCAATCTGGACGTCTTCAAGCAATTTCGTCTGCACAGGACTCTTTAGAATACTGAAATACGCAACTTTGGTTTTTACACATATCGCGCGACTTTCGTAGAATTGCGATAACGTTTTGCTCGGAACTCGGATTGACTCACCGTTTGCGGCCACGCGTCCGTAACTCGAAGATCTACATTTTATGTCTCTGGTAAAATTTCTCAAATCTGAATTAATCCTTGTCAAAAATGCAATTTTCCGAGACTGCTACTGCGTTCCTCCTTCACCGGAATCATCTTTTAAGCCCAGAATGACTTCCAAAGCCACTAATCATTGGATTTTTGTGCATTTTCATATTAAAGCTCCAAAACCTACAAAATATAAAATACTTATTAAAAATTACTTAATAACTACATGAAATGGGCTAACAAAACGTATTTTTAGGACTATAAACCGCACTATTCGTCGCCGATCAACCGCACAGGAACATCCCATCGCGGGAACAACTCATCCGGGCCCACAGGCATGATCCCGATCATTATGGGCAGTTTCCTACTCAAGCTAGAAGACTAACGGAAAGTGCACACTATTTCCTAATACAATTAGGAAATCCCCATAATTAATGCCAATCTATATCACTAGGATTTTATTTCTTTATCCATGTATGAGTAGGTCTCTTATATCTATAAAAGAGACCTCTCACCCCCCATTAGAGGGGCCGCCAACTTTTCAGTCTAGACAACACCTCTATAATTCACCATTGTACGCATACACCCGGCCGGTATTACTAGTAGTGCCGCCCCTCTTTGTTGGCTCACCAGGCCCGCTAGTGATCTGCTAGTGAACGTGCTCAGGTACACACATGGACGTAGGTACCTTCATTAACAGGGCCGAACCACATAAAAAAATAGTCTCTCACTCTCCTCTCCCTTTAAATTGCTTCACTTTACTTTTACCAAATTTTGGCATCATCAGTTTGGCGCCGTCTGTGGGAAACGACAAATCTTTTCATCAACAAATTTCTCAACTGATCGTCATGTCACCGAAGAAAAGGAAGAAGGCTGACCAGCAGTCCGACCGGGATATTCCTCCGGCCCCGGCAACAGCTGCGGCAGTCATGACATCTGAGCAAATCACCGCAACCCTCACACAACATCTGTAAGGCCAACATCAAATCTAGCAATAGATCGAAACCCTACTAGCCCAACAAAGCAGTCCTCTAGTGGCTGGGAAACGACCCGGGAACGTTACGTACGGTCGGGAACTGATCTTGACCAGACAACGTGCCCGAGCCATCCCGTCCCATGTTGAGGATGCCAAAGACGTCAACAGTGGGCCTGCTGCCGGAGAGGAAAGGTAGGAGCATATGGCCAGAGAATCAGTCCTGGGTCACTCGGTCAAGAGCCGAGTTGTCCCTAGGCAAACGGTTACCCGAGGTCATAGCCGAGCTCGATCCCAGAGGACAGCACCCCGCCACGAAGAAGAAGCCTCTTCCATCAACCCGACCAGTTCCTCAGATACCGGTCGGGAAGGGATGGAAGCCCGAATTAAGGATTTACAAAAGCAGATCGACGGAGTGGCCAAAAAGCTTGGTCAAAATCGTATTCAGAATCAAGCCAATACCGAGACAGAGTCACCGTTCTCCAGCCAGATCACGAGGTTCTCCATCCCGCGCAAATTTAAGCAGCCTCGGCTAGATTCATACAATAGCTCGGGAAGCCCGGTCGACCACGTCGGGACCTACAGAGTTCAGATGGCCCTAGCCACCAACTCCAATGAACTGCACTGTCTAGCCTTCTCCAGCACTTTAAAAGGCCCGGCCGCCCACTGGTTCTACTCCTTGAGACCCCGATCGGTCTGTAGTTTTGAACAACTCAGCAAGCAGTTCATCAACCAGTTCGCCGACATCCATGAACGGCCAAAGCCAGACATGCAGCTACTAACGGTCAAATAACGGAATAATGAGTCCCTCAAGGAGTTCACCGACCGGTTCAACCAACAGAAGCTTCAAATCTGCAATTTGAACGAGACAATCACCATCATAGCCTGCTGCTCGGGAGTTCAACACACCAAGTGCGCCGCGTCGTTCCACAGAAATCGACCGAAAACTTTGGTTGAGCTCTCTGAGAGGGTTGGTAAATACATTGACACTGAAGAGTTTTTGAAGACCAAATATACCGGGCAAGAGAGCAACGAGTCTTCCAAAAGTAAGCGAAAGCGAGATCAGCCCGGTCATTCTGACAGTTCTTCCAGTTCACAGCAGTCCAGGTCAGGTAGCCCCGACCCGACCTCCAGCTTACAGCAAACAGAGTCCGGCAGCCCCGACCCGACCTCCATTTCACATCGGTCAGGATCAAGCAGTTCTAACTTTGCCTCCAGCACAGAGAAATCTGGAGCGTGACGATCCTGATCCGACCTCCTGTCTCCATCGGTCTAGATGAGCCCGACTACAGTGGCATTTGCCTGATCACCACATGAGGCTCTGCCGATTGTCAGAGGGTCCTTCCAAAGTCCTCGTGCCTAACCCTAAGGCATACAAAGACCTCGGGCCTAACCCCGAGGCACTCAAAAGACCTCGGGCTCCGAACCCAGATACTCAAAAGACCTCGGACTCCAAACCCAGGCACTAAAGATCTCGGGGTCACCCCGAGGCATCGGCTTCGCTTAGGTCCAACCGACGATGGGGGCAAACCCCCTAGGTGGCTGATGATGGCAAGCTTCAAAAGACCCTGCAACCACCATGTTCCAGGTCGGTTACCTACAGTCATAGCCTCTGTAAGACCCTCGTCTTAGTGAAAGCTTGGGGGGCAAGATGGCGCAGTGAACTAAACAGGTAATCACACCGGGTATCTACAGGCCTCGCGGATAACTAAATCAAAATCTTGGACAACCCGAGAACCTACAGTAATTAGAGGCATTAACTCCACTTAGGTCCAAACCGACGATAGGGGTGACTAAAATCTCTTAGGTTGACCGACGATAGAGGAGCAAAAGGACCCTAAAGCAACGTGATTTAGGTCGGCTCCACCAACATGGTCAAGCTCTTCTCCCAACAGTCTTGATGAAGGCTGGCTGCGCGGAAGACAACCATCCTGGGGAGTTTACATAAAAGGACCCTAGAGCAATACGCTTTAGGTCAGCTTTTCCAACATGGTAAAATCCTTCTACCCACAGCCTTGACGGAGGTTTACGGGCAGAAGATAACCATCCTGGGAGCTAACTCAAGCAAAAAAGACTCTGAAGTAGGCCGAGTCTCAACTCTCGGTCACTTCCCGAGCACTCAAAGACTCCGAATTAGGCCGGGTCTCAACTCCCGATCAGTTCCCGAGCACTTAAGGGTCCCGAGCTAGGTTGGGTCTCAACTCTCAGTCAGTTACCGAGGACTCACTAGGCTCAGAAGTCCCGAAGCAGCTTCCACAAGCACTCAGACAGCGGCAAGTTACATCAAACTGATTCCCAAACTTGCCCCGATATAGCATCTGGCCAATCTTGGAAATGGGGGGCAGCTGATACACCCAAAATTGGCTCTATCTTATGACCGAGCGGTTCAAATCAGCAGCTAGTCCATGCCCCGGGTAAATCATGCACCATTCCTCAGAAGCATCAGCCCGAGCGGTTTAGTCTACTTATCATCCCGAACGGTTCATCTATGACCTTGCCAACAGATCGAGAAAACCGCACAGGCACATCCCATCGCGGGAACAGCTCATCCGGGCCCACAGGCATGATCCCGAGCATTACGGGCAGTTTCCTACTCAAGCTAGAAGACTAACGGAAAGTGCACAGTATTTCCTAATTCAATTAGGAAATCCCCATAATTAATGTCAATCTATATCAATAGGATTATATTTCCTTATCCATGTATGAGTAGGTCTCTTACATCTATAAAAGAGACCTCTCACCCCCCATTGGAGGGGCCGCCAACTTTTCAATCTAGACAGCACCTCTATAATTCACCATTGTACGCATACACCTGGCCGGTATTACTGGTAGTGCCGCCCCTCTTTGTTGGCTCACTAGGCCCGCCGGTGATCTGCTAGTGAACGTGCTCAGGCACACACGTGGACGTAGGTACCTTCATTAACAAGGCTGAACCACATACAAAAAATAGTCTATCACTCTCTCTCTCCCCTTAAATTGCTTTACTTTACTTTTACCAAATTTTGGCATCATCAATATTTATATACTAATCTCAATTAATAAACACTAATAATTACTAAAATAAATTACTGTAACACTAATTAGGTTTAACAGAATAATTAACTATTTAAAACAGATTAATTAAACCTTAATTAAGACTAACAGAATAATTAATAATATAAAACAAATAATTATAATTAAAAGTAAAGGCCCGCGGGTCAACCCAAATCCAACCCGAATTCAATTGGCTACCCATTTAAAGACTCAGAGGAGTCCTTGGCCAAAAACTCGCGGGTCACGCCCGAACCGACCCGACTTAAACGGGTGAAACCACGTAGAGACTCAATAGAGTCCATGGTAAAATTCGCGGGTCAAACCTGAATCCTAATCGGGTTCTCTATGTATTTAATAAACTGAACAACCCGATAACCAAACCCGAACCCAAATTAACTCTGATACTAACCCGATTCGTTAGCCCGAACCAACCCAACCAAATCTGGTTAGATCCGAAGCCAAACGACGTCATTTGGATTAGTAACCTTCGGGTTATTTTAAATGACCCGACCCGGTAGAATTAAAATGATATAACCCTAATTGAAACGGGTTAGTACACCTATTGGAGCTTGGTGTACAACCAAATAAGGCGCTAGGGTTTGGGTCTCCTTCTCCGTCGAAGCTACTCGCCGCCGGCGAGCCCTGATTTGGCCAGAAAACTTCCAACGACCATATCTCCGCCGTTTCTCTATGAAAATGACTCAAACCAACGCCATTAGGACCGGTTTGAGACCCTCTACCACATACTAGGAGCCTAGAACGTAGTTCATTCGTTTTAGGGTCCTATGAACCCATTATTCTTTCGGTTTCTCGAGAGAATAACGGCTTGCATGACCTACCTATGGTGTACCAAACCAAAAACTGAACTAAAGGGGACTTATTGGGAGTCTAAGGGTCTGATTAGTATAATTTTTAGAGACCAAGGTTGATTTTAAAAATTCGAGCTCCGGTGAGGGCTCTTTAATGGTGATTTTGGAGAAATAAGAGTCTTAGGCTCTGTTTAGGCGCGCATGGGGGTTCAGCAAAGTGTGTAAGGGTGTGTGAGTATATAACAACAACCAGGGGGTGAGGGTTTTACCTGAGGAAGCCTCGGTTCTTCTTCTTCTTCCTATCTCCGGTGGCTCTCTCTCTAACTCTCGGTTTTCTCTCTATCTCTCAACTCTCATATAAATACAGGGCTAGGTATATACACACATATATGTATATGCAAATTGAGAATCTGCTAGGATTAGATTAGATATAGATTGAGAGAAGTGTGATGTGAGTGGCATCTCAGGGGGTGTGTGGCCGACGGTTGGTGGTGAAGGGGTAAGTCCGGTGGGTTTGAGGGGAAAAGTTTGGGTAATGCCATTAACCATGGGGTTTAGGGTAGTTAGGTTAGTACACACCCAATTAGGAAAGATTCTTGTTGTACTAGCATGCCATAAACGTATGGTTAAGCCGTCGCCAGAAATCACGTGCATTACAGTCTAAACAAATACAGATTTTATGAGTTTACGTGAAAACTCAGTCCGGGTTGCAACTGCAGTCTAAGCTATTACTTGAAATAATTATGCACACGTATTAAATCAAGTTCTGAAATTACGAAATTCATATACTGAAAAAAAATACGAACAAAAAAAATACGGGTACTGATTTTATCAACAATGGAAATTTACAGGTATTACAAATATCGACCTAAATCTCTTGATAAAAACCTCAAGATAATCTCAAATGTTCATTATTTTTACATGAGAATGATGGGATGATCGTAACAGCTGTATTGTTTTGTAATATAGACTAAATATATCTCGTATTAGATACACGTTCATTTAATTAATTTTATTATTTTCATCCAACAATACATAATCACAAAAAGAACATAGCTTAAATAAGACAAAAAAGAATACTTTTTTATCTGCAATAATGGAATTTGCTAAACTACATCATGCACTGCAGGCTCTTTTGGCAGTTCGTAGGAAGATGAGAAATTGCAAGTTTCCAATGCAGCACAATAAAAAACCTACACTGCATTTAAAATAAATAAAATTAAAAAAAATAATAATAATTAAAAAAAAAAAAAAACCAAACATATTGTCAATCATATTCACAATGGACTGATAATGCTTCAAAATGCCAAATCAATATGATCTTTTGTTCCAAATTTTATTTGAGTCACCTTAGCGACATGATTCTATATTCTAGAATGACAAAAATAAATACCAATCAGAATAAACACGCTAATAAATAACAACCAAACACTACAAACAGGCTAATAGTAAAAGGCTGATTTTAAAATAGTCTAATTGTCAACCATGAGGACGTATGTCAGAACGAACGCACATTAATCAAAAGTGGAAAAAAAATGTTTCTTTGCTGGATTACCACCCTGCTGAGGCACAAGAGACGCAGATCAGTGGGAGAGAACGGATCCATACATAGATATGTTGTTTTCCAGAAGGGCTAGAGGCCCGACTTACCATATCCATATGCAGAGGGATTGCATGCCTTCGCCACCAAACTGCTGATTTTGGAGCCAAAAAGGTTGATTTTGATAACTTTGCTGAAGTATAGTTGAATTGGATTTCCCAGCCTAGCTAGGACGGAAACAAGGACCAGCCACATTCGCAATTTGACGCTGACCAAAACAAACGTAAAAGGTTGGAGTTCCTCTGTCCAATTTTTAATTAGGAACCAACAGAGGTCTAATTGGGCTGCCCGCCGAATGCTGGATTTGGAGCTAAATAAGGTAGTATTACTAATCGCATTGGTACGAGCTAAATTAGATAGTATTACTGCTCTAATTGAAACAAGGTGATCCCGGTCAGTAAGAGGCTGTCACGTGGTCAAATTGTCTCCCATTAGTGAGACAATCCCGCCACATAGACCATGGTCCGGACCATACAATAATTTCTCCAAACTGCCCAATTTTACTGTTGAAACTGTGTCTAGCACAGTTCCAACAGCACTGAAGAAACAGGACAGAAGTGTTCTCCATTTTTCAATGTCTGCAAAGCTGGTCTTGAAATGGCAGCCCATTATACATTAAAATAACTTGCCTTTTGGCTTGGGAGAACAACCTTTCGAACCCATTAAAGGTTAACTGTGTTTGGATTGCACATGATTAATAAAAAAAAATTTGCTTTCGATTTTTCTTGTTTGAATAGATTCTAAACTTGTCTAGTTTTTGGTTTGTGTGTTTACTTTCAATTTTATTTCTGAAATTTTAGTTTGCTCTGTTTCTCCTCTGTTTGGTGGTTGTGAATTCGTGAGAAAGGAATGGAAACTAAATTAATAAACCATATAAAATTTTATTGATTTAGAAATTTTCGTTTACATGCATGGCTCATGTTGAGCAATATGGAAACTTCAAATCAAGATTTATTCTAGGGTCATTTTACTCTTCTTCTTCTTCTTCTTCTTCTTCTTCTTCTTGATCAGACGTACCAAGACCAAGTGACCTTCACTCGGATCTGACTGTTTTTGCCATCAATATTCAGCTCAGATGTACCAGAGAGTTTAGGAGTGAATGTTGCAATGCCCTTGGCAATCTCATCATCGGAAGAAAAAATGTTGGATCCCTTCAGATCAGCCCGAACTATGAAGTTGGAGCATAAAGGCACAGCTACTACCAATCTCAACAAAGGAATGACCTCCCCATTCTTTACATTTATGAACTTATTATGTGCCTTCCGAAACAGCACACTTTCACTGTTGAGATTAACGTTGTGAGATGTAAGCAGTCCATAAACATCGGCCGGGTCTCCATTTTTTATGAGCATAACCTCTACCGTGGCCTCCACCGCATCGCTTAAAACTGCGTAGCTCACTGTGGCCGAACCAAATCTGCCTCTAACTTCTTGAAATAAGAGCTTGTCATAATCATTGGTGGAGATGTTCGTAATGTCCCACGAGATCTGCCCTTTGCTGATTTCATCGTCCTCGGACAAGCCCTCCTTACTCATTAGAGTTACATTGATGTTGAAGTCATCGTAGGCTGTGATGCATCGAGCAGGGCCGTTAAGCAAAATTGTTTCACTCGTGTGGATGGATTCGGAACCATTCGGTTGTCGATTGTAAACGTATTCATAACCCAGTCCGTCGCCGACTTGGACTGTGCCATAGATGTCGCCTATAGTATTTTGATTTCCGTTTATGTTGTTAATTGTCACCGAGAAAACCTCCACCAGTGGCCGTCCTTGAGCATACTGTTCATTTATATTCTCTCCACCATCAGCAGCACGCCGCCGCAGATGCCTTTGTCCACCGGGTCCAAAGAAGCGTCCTTTCAAGATACCAATTATGGCTGCCGCGGCCTCAAACGTTGCGACATTATTGAAGTTATTGAGGACCGAAAGTTGGAAGCTATTATCCGCATCGGCACGGAGCAACGAGAAAGAGAGGGTTCCCCAGCCGCGCACGTGACTGTCAATCCAATCAGGGATTGGCGAGCCGGCGGTGCCATGCGTAACGAAATAGGTTGTGATATCATCAAATCTAAGAGATTCGATGATCATGACAATTACAACGATCAGCGACCGTGTCCTCTCCGCGTCATTCGTGGAGGTAGCTACCGAATTTATAGCATCAATAAGTTCCCGCCGGCCAACTCGTATTCCATTCAGATCCTGGACACCAGCAGCATTTCTGAGTTGACCGTATGTGTCACCGAAGTTCAGGAAGGAAGATCCGGTAATTCGATGTACAGGATTGTTGTCGTCGTACCTTAACTCCAACCATTGGTCAGAATCCTGCATTTGGTAGCCGACCAAGTAGAGGTTGTCCCGGCGGATCCGCAGTCTGATGTTATGAGAGTTGGTTTGCAATACGATGTCAAAAAACCGAGTGGGTGGATTTACCTCAACAGGGGCAACGGGACGATTGTGTGAATATCTCACTGCCACTAGACTGCGCAGACGCTCAATGAAGCGCCTATAACCTTCCCAAAGTTCTTGTTCAAAGTTGAACGGATCAGCAGTGAAATCCGCCATTTGATTTAATTAATTAATTGGTTGGGTTTTACAAGAGGAGAGAGAGACAAAGAGATTAATTGGATGTGATGTACGTGTTATTATTGAAATGCTTGGTCTGACACAAATAACGGATATGCTTTAAGGGGCCTTTTGGGACATACAACACACACAAAGGCTACAATGGCTTGGGAGTACAACACAACAAACTCACACACCTATTTATAGTTGACCAGCACCACTTGAAAGAGCATCGATCTCCACCTTCTTACTATTTGGAGGGAAATTTTTTTTTTGCTGAGAATTTGGAGGGAAATTATTACATGTGATTAAGGGTAATGCTAGGAACACAAAATTGTCACAAGAGATGCTCTTAAAAAGATGTGTGTAACACCGATGTGCCACATTGGTTGATTTAAGTGTGGTGGGTCCTACTACCACATGGATGTCACATCTCTTTGTGACCCTATAATGTCCCAAACATTTCCCTGTGATCAAATATGGTAACCGTCCAAATCATACGGATGGAGAGTAAGACAGATTTGCGTCATCTGTGTTCTAATAAGTGTGTAGGAAACAAATAGTATAAATCTTTTTTTTTTTTTTTGGATGACTTGGACAAATCCCCAGCGAGTCCTCTCCGACTTCAGGATCAATATCTTGTCGTTAGTTGGAGTAGAACAAGGGCAAAATCTGAGCACGTGCACCGACCTCACAACACACGCACCAGGTAAATTAGAGAGCTGAGTGAGCGATATGAGTCAAACCAACACCAAGCTCTGAATACAGGTCGTCTAG
The DNA here is from genome assembly GCA_033977485.1 of Hydrangea macrophylla. Classification (NCBI taxonomy): domain Eukaryota; kingdom Viridiplantae; phylum Streptophyta; class Magnoliopsida; order Cornales; family Hydrangeaceae; genus Hydrangea; species Hydrangea macrophylla. Next base: position 97,331,761 of record CM066997.1, on the reverse strand, counting down.
CACTTGAGATTTGTCCTTCGACTCACCCATACGACCCTTGGGGGCTTCAAACACTTGTTCCCATAGTCTTCAGACTCCTGCATATGTGGGATTGTTGTGTGTCCTAAGCGCATCCCTCAGAGCATCCACAGCAGGTATAGCAAATTTAAGGCTCATGTTTGTTAAGTTTAGTGTAAAGAAGAAATACACTCGTAATGGGTAACTGGTCAAACGGCAAAGAGAGAGAGCCGTGTGTGCTATCAAACGGCACACATTGTGCCGTGTGGGACTAGGCGGCACAATTTGTGCCGCGTGATATCACACGGCTTCACATGTGCCATTTGCCCCAACGGCTATATTGTTTCGTAAATTCTACCGTTTTTTTGTGCCGTTGGAAATTATCAATTTCCCGTTTAATTTTATTGCCGTTGGGACACACACGGCACAAAAGAAGCCGCGAGAAAAACGCCAAGCTTACACGGCACACATTGTGCCGTGTGATGTCACACGGCTAATATAATGCCGCCTGGACATCACACAGCACAATGTGTGCCGTTTGCCTCCTCACGGTGCTCATTTTGCCGTCTCTTGTACAATAGCTGAAATTAGGCGTACACTAAACTTAAGTTTCGTTTCAGTGTTGTACATTATTGTACAATCGACCCATTGCAAGCGTACACATCCAAAATATGCTTAAGTTTGTTGTATAATGCAACTGCTGTGGATGCTCTTAGAGCATCCACAATAGGTATAGTAAACTTAAGGCTCATGTTTGGTAAGTTTAGTGTATAGATGAAATACCCTCGCAATGGGTAAGTTGTCCAAATGGCACACACTATGCCGTATAGAGTCACATGGCACACACAATGCCACATAAAACTCACACGGCACAAACAATGCCGTTCAAAATTCACACAACACACTCAAAAGTGTGTGAGTGCTTGCACCATAAAAAAACAAAAAAAAAAAAAAAGGTCAAACGGCACACACTATGCCGTTTGAAAGCGGCACGGCACAGTGTGTGCCGTTTGGGAGATGATTGTTTGCCGTTTGGGAGTGGCACGGCTTTGTGTGTGTCGTGTACACTCTCACGGCACACCCAGTGCCGTCACCCTCGTACATTAGCGAAACTTAGCTGTACACTAAACTTAAGTTCCACTAAGTTCATTTGTGGTACACTGTTGTACACACTACCCATTGCAAGCGTCCTACAACAAACAATGCTTAAGTTTGTTGTATACTGTGACCTGCTGTGGATGCTCTCACCCCCCACGGAGAAGTTATTCAGTGAGCCCGTCATGCCACGTCAGCATGCTAACGTGGTGTGACCAATTAATCTCAACCACCCACTTGTCCCTACCCACTTGTCCCTTTCTTCAAGGGAGATCATGACAAGTGGTTAGTGGAATTTCAAAATTTAAATTTGATAACCACTTATCATGATCCCCATGGAAGGAGGAGGCAAATAAGTGGTTGGAATTAATTGGTCACACCACATCAGCATGCTGACGTGGCTTGACGGGCTCACTGAATAATTTCTCCCCCCACGTGAGTGGGACTGTTGTGCGTGCACCTCTACCAAAAAATAAGGGAGTTAGTGAAATACCAAACTGCCCATGTGTACCACCACCTCGTACAAAAAAATTTACAAAGTGGTCAATAACATTTTTCAAAATTACAACAAAGTGAATAAATCAAAAATTACAACGAAATCAATAACATTTTCAAAAATACTTTTAAAAAGGGTAACACTAAGGACACAAAAGAGTCGCAAATAGGAGAAATTTTTGGGTACTCGAAGGTACCACGTGGCATGCCACTTGGCACCCTATACCCAATAGAAGCGCACCACATGAACAATAGAACCCACCACAAAAAAAAAAAATAAACGGCCCAACAATCCTGTGTGGTGCTACCTCATTGGGTGTGGGGTACCACATAGGCGCTACCTTGAAAGTATACAAAAATTTCTCCACAAAGAGATGTTCACAAAAGAAAATGACATCCCATATAACATCTCATGGGTTGAGTTAAGTGTGGTAGGTCCTACTGCCACATGAGATATCATCCTTTTTGTGATGAGCATCTCCTTGTGACCCTTTTGAATCCCAAACATAGCCTTTTAAAAAATTATTGAGAAGGAAAATCTTGCACGAGAAAGAGATTACACATTTAGCATAATCCGAACCACGCTCTGAGTAGCGTCTCTCCCTCACCTACCGCCCATCCTCCAGTCAAGCACCACCATCCTCCTCTTTGATCTCAAAACCCACCACTCACTCTTGTCCCCTTGTTTTTCTCCCCATCTTTGGTTTGTGTACTACCCACCTTTCTCTCTCACATGCCCTCATTACCTACTAACCCATTTATTTCTCTCACCTGCCCTCTTCCTTGATCAGTGTCTTTACTCTTCTTTTGCTTGTGGCCCCACCATTCCGTCCTCCTCCCATGGAAGATTTAACAAATGAGTTGTCCCAAATTATTTCAAAAACCTCAAACCTTTCGTGTTTTAAAGAATCCCTTTCACTAGAAGATGAAAATTGCTATGTTGCTGATGGGACTATCTTACCTCTAGTTGGTAAAGTGGTAGCAGAAAAAAACCTAAATACGCGAGCACTCAAATCCACCATTTTCAGGGCATGAAACCCAATAGGCACTCTCTCCATCATGGAGATGGAGGCAAATACTCTACTGTTTGTTTTGAAGATATGAGAGATTTTCAGAGGATAATCAAAAATCCCCTTGGTCAATCATGGGACACCACATTGTCATCAAATCCTGGCCCCCAGGGCTAATTATGGAAGAACTACGATTGGATTTCACCTCCTTCTGGGTCCAAGGCCATGGTATTCCACCCAGCCAAATCACAGAGAAGAATGCCAAGACTATTGGTACCACTATTGGCACAGTTGAATTGGTGGATTTGGTTGGTGGTAATCTTCCTATTTGGGCTAGAACTATGCGCATTAGGGTTGAAATAGATACCAAATCCCCTCTCAAAACTAGCTTCTTGCTCAAAAGGAAAAATCTGCCTGATGCCTGGATCCAATTCAGGTATGAGAGATTGTCTGAATTTTGCTATACTTGTGGGAGAATAAGCCACACTAAGAATTTCTGCACTTTCGAAGCCAAACCACAGCCTTTGAATCCAAAAAACCCTAGGCAAGGTTCCCATTCCTTCGGAGCCTGGCTGCGAGCTGATATACGTGGTAACCAAACCCAAAACCAATGGATGGATAAGCAATTGGAGAAGGAAGGAAGACGAAATTCTCCGGCAAACCGGAGTGATGCCGGTCCTTCGGAGATCAAAGCCGACGACATCATAACAGAGGAACAAGGTACCTCAACCCATGGAGCACACTCTACTCTGACCGGTAGCCCCCAAGCAGCACTGCAATCCAGCCTGGAATGTACCACAAGTCTCATCAGGAGTCGCAACAAGTCTGATACGCAAAAGATTAGTAACGCCTCCTGCATGGGCCTACTTTAACCACCCATTTTACCTGAAGCCCAACCCTCTTGGCCCATCTCCCCAAACACCCAAAGCCCAGCAAAACCATATATCATTCCCCAACTTAGGAAAGTCGCAACCCAGTCCGTAACCTTCTCTAAGTCCATAATGCTCCTCGGCCACCACCAAAGCCTACTCAATCCCCACTGAAACCCATAAGTTTTCCCATCTTTAGAACCCCCATTAATCTCAAAAATCACCCAAATCCAGGAAATATAACCAACTCCACCTACCCCTGTTGTCAATTCTACAGCATCTAATCCCTTACCAAAATAAGAAAAGAACCTCAGAATCCCCAATACACCGAACCACCCAAAAAAAACCCAAATGCCTATAACTACCCCCTCCAAACCCCCTACTCTTAGCCCCTCCACACTCAAGGCCCTCCACCATTTCTTTCACTATGATCCTTGACCATGAAGGACAGCCAACTGCTCAAAGCAACCATGGAGACCAATCATCAATTGAGCAGTTTCAACTGCGAAAGATGATCAGCCCCAAGCATCTAGCCAAAAGCAAAGAAGATACATCCTCACGGAAGGGGAGCCACACCACAGAAGAGAATGCCAAAACTCCTTTTATTGCCGAAGAGGTGGGCGGAATGCCCCTTCTCGGCCAATGTTAATCACCAGTTGGAACTACCGTGGATTAGCCCGAGCCACGGCAGTGAGCACCCTGAGGGCACTGATAAGAACCCATAGGCCGGAGTGTCTATTCTTATCAGAGACAAAGCTTAGTGACATTGATATGGCATCCTTAATGAACCAGCTTGGATTTCACAATTGCACTTGTGTTCCTGATTCAAACAAGGCAGAGGCGGTCTGTGCTTGGTTTGGCAAAATGGAGTGGACTTGATTACCTCCGTTTCCAATTATAACATCATCAATGCTACTGTCTTCTCGGACCCTCCCAACAACCCGTGGACTCTTTCTGCTATCTATGGGTCCCCCCTACTAGAAGGACAAATCTAGATTCTAGAATCAAATGGACACGGTGGCTAAGGCAGTTGATGGGCCTTGGATGACCTTCGGTGACTTCAATTGCATAACAAATCAATCCGAAAGGAAGGGTGGAAGGCCTTTTGCATGTTCATCTAACGGTGGGTTAAAGGGCTTTATGGATACTCACAGCTTGGTGGATCTTGGCTTCTCGGGCAACATTCACACATGGGATAATGGTCGATTTAGTTGGGCCAACATTAAACAAAGGCTTGATGGAGGTATTTCCAATGTTGAATGGTGTATTCTCTTCCCTAGAGCTACTGTTCGCAACCTGCCTATCACTAGTTCTGATCACTCCCCCATTGTCATCAACACTATCGTTGAACGATCGAGCATCCCTAAATCGTTCAAATTTGAAGCCATGTGGATTAGAGATGAGAGTTGTGGGTGGTTGATTACAAAAGTTTGGAACTCCACTCCTACCTTTGGCTCCCTAGCTTTCCGTCTTTGCCAAAAAATTAAAGCTGTTAGACTGGCCCTCACCATTTTGAATAGAAAACATTTTGGACGGGTTCAATCTAAAATCAAGGAAACCACTCATTGCATCGAGAGGCTCCAATCCATGGAGCCGTCTGCTGAGAACTCTTATAGATTGCTAGTCATGAAGGAGGAGCTGAATGAAAACCTTAGAAGAGAGGAAATATTATGGAAGCAAAAGTCCAGGATCCAATGGCTGAAGGAGGGTGACCGAAGTACCCCGCTTCTTTCACCTCTCTACTATGATAAGGCGTCGTAGAAATTCCATTGATCTTCTGAAACAGGATAATGGTTCTTGGACGGACGATCCTGTAGAGATCAACAGTGCCTTTATCTCCTATTTTGCTAATATCTTCAGATCTTCGGACCCATTTCTTCCACCGGATCTAGAAGGACTCATCCCTAACATCATCTCCAACAATGATAATGAGGCTCTGTGCCACACCCCTGATGAAAAAGAGATTAGTACAGCCATGTTTCAGATCGGTTCCACCAAAGCTCCTGGGCCAGATGGTATGTCGGCTATTTTTTATAAAACCTTTTGGTCCATTGTTAAAAAAGACGTCATTGCCACTGTGACTAGTTTTTTTTTCTGGAGGACATATCCTAAAAAATCTCAACCATACCAATATTGCCTTAATCCCAAAAATTCCCTCTCCTTCCTCTGTCCACCATTTTAGACCTATTAGTCTTTGTAATGTGATCTACAAAGTTATCTCCAAAATCCTCTCTAATAGACTTAAGCCCTTCCTTGATAAAATGATTTCCCCAATGCAATCTGCTTTTGTTCCCGGTCGTTTGATCCATGATAATTCGATCATAGCCCAAGAGATCGTTCATTCAATGAAAAACAAAAAAGGGAAAACTGGGGTCATGGCTATAAAATTTGATATGGAAAAAGCTTTCGATAAAATTGAGTGGAACTTTCTCATTAAAGTCCTAAAGTGTTTCGGTTTCTCAGATGTGTGGTGTAATTGGATTCATCAATGTATTTCCACAGTTTCCTTTTTGGTCCTCATCAATGGCCACCCCAATGGTTTTTTTAAGCCGGGTAGAGGTCTTCGGCAAGGAGATCCTCTATCCCCTTTTCTTTTTATTGTATGCTCTGATGTCCTATCCAGGTTAATTCAAAGAGATGCTGATCGTGGATTGATTAAAGAAATCAAAGAGGCTAGAAATAGCCCTTCTTTCAACCATCTTCTTTTTGCCGATGATCTCATGGTGTTTGGTCAGGCTCTCCCCGACGAGGTGCATAACATCTTGGACTGCATCAACACTTATGGCAGCTGGTTAGGGCAACAGATCAACCACCTAAAATCCAGAATTATTTACAGCAAGAATGTTTGCAAGTAGGTGATTCTATCCATCAAAAGGGAAACTGGTCTTAAAAGCGCTCCACCTAATGCCAAATATTTGGGGCTGCCACTGGTGTCTAGAGGTTCAAAAAAGTTTATTTTTTCTGATATATTGGAAAAGATGCAAGCCAAACTTCATGGTTGGAAGGCCTCCCTTCTTTCCCAGGCATCGAGAGGCACCCTAATCCGAACAGTGGCTATGGCCATTCTAATCTATACTATGTCACTCTTCCCTCTTCCCATTTCACTGTACAACAGATTGGATGCCTTAATTCGCAAGTTTTGGTAGGGTTATTTGGATAAGGAGAAGAAAGGTATGATTCTTAAATCTTGGGATACAATCTGCCTCCCAAAAAGCTGTGGTGGACTCGATTTTCGAAGGATGAGAGATAATAACAAGGCCATTTTAGCTAAAAATCAATTGGCAGATTTTAACACAAGAGGATAAGCCTTGGGTTTACCTCCTTTCGGGGAAATATCTTTAAAATACTGGCCTCTTGCAAGCTAAGTCGTGCTCGAACTCTTCCTGGATCTGGCAGGGCATTTTGAAAGCTTGTTCTATTATTGAGAAGGGGGCTTGCAAGCTAATCGGGAAAGGAGAAAGTTCGAATATTTGGGATGACCCGTGGGTTTTCTCTCTCCCAAATTTCAAACCTGAATGTTCTCTTCCCTCCCGTCCCAATTTCTCAAAGGTTGCTGAGTTAACAGTCAACAATGGCACAGCATGGAACACTAACTTGATTCACAATATCTTCACTGAAGACTCTGCTAAAGCAATTCTCAAAATTGAACTACCTACCGGCAAAGAGAGAGATAAATTGATTTGGACCCCAGATTCTAAAGGCATTTTCTCGATCAAATCTGCCTATCTTACAGATCAAAAGAATCACTTGGAGTCTTCTTTTGGTCTCTCTTCTTGCTCTTGGAACCTTCTCTGGAATGCTTGTCTACATGAACGCCTAAAGGTGTTTATTTGGAAAGTAGCCTCATCGGCTATCCCAATCAGATCCGTCATTGCTTGTCGGATCCCCATCAGTGACACGTCGTGTGTTCTCTGCGACCACCCATGGGAAACCATGGAGCATTCGTTCCTTGGTTGTCATGTGGTGAGAATCTTTTGGCGATCTTCTAAATGGCCACTCGATCCATCTGTTTTTGAACAATCTGGTATTAAGTTGTGGATCACTGAATTTCTAAACCCTCACAATAATCTTGGCATCCCAAAAATTGAGGCTAAAGAATTCACTTTGTTCGCTGTTATTCTTATGGAACAAATCTGGGCCCTGCGCAATGAAGTGATGCATCATGGAAATGGCTATGTTTTGGAGCTTTGGAAAGCCCAGATAAATTCTATGGCAAAAGAGCACTGGGCTGCCTACATTAAAAACCCAAAAGACCCTACTATCAATCTTGCTTTATGGTCCAAACCTCCCCTTGGATGGCTGAAAGCAAACATTGATGTTGCTATTAGAGATCGTTTTACAACTCTTGCAGTCGTGTGGCGTGATGACGCGGGCAGAACTATCCATGTGTTCACGGAAGCAAGCGAGACTCTTGACCCCCTTTCAGCGAAGGCCCTGGCAGCCCGCTTGGCTATCGCGCATTCAGTGAAGTTGGGCCTAAAATGCATGGTTTTTGAAGGTGACTCCTTACTGGCGTATACTCCCCTCTTGGACTGGACACAAAGCGCAAGTTGGGCTATCGAGTCGATTATCTTGGATTGCAGAAGACCTTTGCATCTTTCTTTTGATTTTTGGCATGTGCATAAGATTCATAGATCTGCTAATTTTGTAGCTCACAATGTAGCCCATTGGGCAGCTAATTCTCGTCTTTTTGGGTCCATCCCTGTAGTAACCCGTGTTTTCATGTTTAAATTGACGATTTAGACTTCGTGTGCGATTTTAGCGAAAATTGGTCACAGGGGTATTTTGGTCATTTTTTCAATTTTATAAGTCATGAACTAAAAATATATTTTTTTGGGAAAAGTTGCGTGAGATTAAATGATTTGGTATTCGTGTTGGAAGTTAAGATTTTTCGAGTTATATTTAAAATTAAATCTAATATTTTCTCTTTTAATAATTAGATTGTTAGGCCAATGTCTCTAAGTGGAGTTATAGGTGCATTAGTGTATGTTTACATCATCTTGCATATTCCTTATAAACTACCCATTAATTAGAAGTTAGTGGATTGTTAGGCCAATGTCTCTAAGTGGAGTTATAGGTGCATTAGTGTATGTTTACATCATCTTGCATATTCCTTATAAACTACCCATTAATTAGAAGTTAGTGGATTGTTAGGCCAATGTTTCTAAGTGGAGTTATATGTGCATTAGTGTATGTTTACATCATCTTGCATATTCCTTATAAACTACCAATTAATTAGAAGTTAGTGGTTAATAAGTGGATTGTTAGGCCATTGTCTCCAAGTGGAAGCTTGGCTATTTATACACTCAAATACTCTCTCAAACACACACATTCTACACTTCTAGCATAGAGAGCTTGAGAGAGTCACATAGAGAGAGATTTATATATATATACATACACAATTATAGATATACATACACCTCGAGTTAGAAGAAGAAGAAGAGAAGTGTTTGGGAGTTGCTCAACATCATTTATAGGTACCGGGTTGTGTACAATATGCTTTCTAAATTCTCCGGAGTATTTCTTTGTTATCTCTACTCGTACTCTTTTTGCAGTTATGTTGTGTTTTCATTTGGAATCAATGAGTATGTGTTTATTGCTAAGTGCTATGGGACTAAAGGGTCATGAGCAAGGAGCACCTACCAACAGTCCAACAGGCCTCAGGGACCGACGTACTGGAGACGGGTGAGGTGAGGTGAGGTGTCTCTTGCTATGTGATCAAGAGGAACCTGGTATGATGCTATTGGTATGAGCGTTTGGCTAGTGTGAGCAGTTGGGTTGTGAGACTGGTCGATTGATTTGATGTCATTCTATGTATTTGATTGTCATTATCCTTTTGAGCCTTTATTATTCATGTCATATTGTATACTTCCCGGTATGGTTTTTAGATGCAGGCAGTGCCGGTAACCGAAGCCTAGAAGGGAGATAAGGTTAAGGATGATATAGGAGATCCGTGGAGAAGATGGACCTGCTGGGAGTTTTTAAAGAAATTTTGTATTTTTATTTTAAAGAATCAAGTGTGATTTATTTAATTTCTCAATGGAAATACGCTTATTTTTGCGGGGCGTCACAAATGGTATCAGAGCCTGTCCCCAGCCGGAAATGTAAGACTAAGTCAAGGTTAGATAGTCTGCATCGCCTGGGAGGAGTCAGAGAAGGTTGAAAAAAAAAAAAAAATTTGTTATTTTATAAAACAATATATGCTATATTTGTTTTAAACATTATTTTAAGAAATTTATGAATTTATTTACCAAATGCTTTTATCTCTAGATTTCGGGACGAAATCTCTATTAAGGAGGGTAGATTGTAGTAACCCGTGTTTTCATGTTTAAATTGACGATTTAGACTTCGTGTGCGATTTTAGCGAAAATTGGTCACAGGGGTATTTTGGTCATTTTTTCAATTTTATAAGTCATGAACTAAAAATATATTTTTTTGGGAAAAGTTGCGTGAGATTAAATGATTTGGTATTCGTGTTGGAAGTTAAGATTTTTCGAGTTATATTTAAAATTAAATCTAATATTTTCTCTTTTAATAATTAGATTGTTAGGCCAATGTCTCTAAGTGGAGTTATAGGTGCATTAGTGTATGTTTACATCATCTTGCATATTCCTTATAAACTACCCATTAATTAGAAGTTAGTGGATTGTTAGGCCAATGTCTCTAAGTGGAGTTATAGGTGCATTAGTGTATGTTTACATCATCTTGCATATTCCTTATAAACTACCCATTAATTAGAAGTTAGTGGATTGTTAGGCCAATGTTTCTAAGTGGAGTTATATGTGCATTAGTGTATGTTTACATCATCTTGCATATTCCTTATAAACTACCAATTAATTAGAAGTTAGTGGTTAATAAGTGGATTGTTAGGCCATTGTCTCCAAGTGGAAGCTTGGCTATTTATACACTCAAATACTCTCTCAAACACACACATTCTACACTTCTAGCATAGAGAGCTTGAGAGAGTCACATAGAGAGAGATTTATATATATATACATACACAATTATAGATATACATACACCTCGAGTTAGAAGAAGAAGAAGAAGAAGAGAAGTGTTTGGGAGTTGCTCAACATCATTTATAGGTACCGGGTTGTGTACAATATGCTTTCTAAATTCTCCGGAGTATTTCTTTGTTATCTCTACTCGTACTCTTTTTGCAGTTATGTTGTGTTTTCATTTGGAATCAATGAGTATGTGTTTATTGCTAAGTGCTATGGGACTAAAGGGTCATGAGCAAGGAGCACCTACCAACAGTCCAACAGGCCTCAGGGACCGACGTACTGGAGACGGGTGAGGTGAGGTGAGGTGTCTCTTGCTATGTGATCAAGAGGAACCTGGTATGATGCTATTGGTATGAGCGTTTGGCTAGTGTGAGCAGTTGGGTTGTGAGACTGGTCGATTGATTTGATGTCATTCTATGTATTTGATTGTCATTATCCTTTTGAGCCTTTATTATTCATGTCATATTGTATACTTCCCGGTATGGTTTTTAGATGCAGGCAGTGCCGGTAACCGAAGCCTAGAAGGGAGATAAGGTTAAGGATGATATAGGAGATCCGTGGAGAAGATGGACCTGCTGGGAGTTTTTAAAGAAATTTTGTATTTTTATTTTAAAGAATCAAGTGTGATTTATTTAATTTCTCAATGGAAATACGCTTATTTTTGCGGGGCGTCACAATCCCGGTTGAGGACATTCCTTCCCATGTTTGTGAGGAATGGAATCAAGGGGGAGTGTGACTTTTGTTGCTTTCTATTTCTGTTTTCTTTTCTTTTAATGAAATTTCTCTCAGCAAAAAAAAGAAAGAGATTACACGTGAACTCAATAAAAGGGAAAGAATTTACACCAATACTTACAAAGAAGTCAATAACATTTACAAAATTTTTGAGAGGAGAAAAACTTATATATATGAAAAAGAAAATTTACAAGTCGATTAACTAGTTTTATACTTAAATTTGCTAATATTCAAATAATGTTGAGATTACTATTAAAAACAGACCACTTCTACATCTTCCCATCAAATTTGAAAAGTAGAACATTAGAAGAAAAAAAAAAACATAAACAATCTTCAATGTGCTAAAACTGGAACCACTTTGACACCACTATTAATTAAAAGTGGGATCACTTCAATATCTTTCAATCAAATTTGAGAAATAGAACATTAGAGGAAAAAACAATAACAATCACAACAACATCTTACACACGTGCTTTGCGTGCGCTTTCCTAGTATGAGTACATGTTTCTGTCATACTATATCACACACAATCCACATTTATTTTTTTTAGAAATATAAGATTTAGTCCCTGCACATCCAATTTAATACTAAGATTTAGTCCAAATGAAAAACAAGTGCAAAAATTATTCTCTTATCACCTGTTTAAATTAGGAATTAGTCATTTTCTCCAATTCTGAGATGATTTATGGACAACAATACCCCCAATTTAATATGTATGTGTGCATATATATATACCTTCTGCAAAAACAGTGTGTATATGACAGTTACGGTAACCGTATTTAATTGACAACCATATTGGTTGTTATTCTCTCACGATTGAATTCTTATTTGTAAAATTTTTACAGTTTGTTTCGTAGTAAAAACTTTAGAAAAATTTAGTGGGAAATCCTATTCTACTAATGTTTGTTACAATAGACTCACCAATTGGTACTTCCCAATGAGAGACCCTATAATTGTGAATGTTGTTAGTGATTAATTAGTCCACAATCCCCAATTATAGATAGTTTTAGTGACTTTTTTACCCCTATACATATACACAGGCATACATATATAGAAATATATGTATATGGTAATAACTCTATTATCCCATTGATTTGCATATCAAATATATGGAAATAAAATCCCATAACTTTAGCCTTGTACATTATGGGTCTTTTGAATATTTTTAACGCCATTTTTATGTGGGTATCCCATTTTGTATGTTCTACCAATAATCATTGATCACATAACATATTAATATGTTACTATGCACCATACATTTATGCGAGTATTGAATTTTACACTGCAACTAGTTCGTTTTACACTGCAATTGGTTCATTAGTGTGAAATTTTACACTGCAACTGGTTTGTTTTTACATTGCAACTAGTTCATTAGTGTGAAAATTTTATATTGCAATTGGTCAAACTCAATCCCATAATCTTGCATATATTTTGGGAAGTTACCAAACTTAAACTGCAATTGGTCAAACTCAATCCCATAATTTTGGGAAGTTACTAAATCTTGCATATATTTTAGGAATTAAGTTACTAAATGCCATAATTGTAGGGATTTATACGTTAGAATCTGTTTAATATTAGACATATCTTTTTTAATTTCGTATTTCACCATTCTTGGGTGATCTAACAGTCATTCATCACCATCACCCAAAAAAAATTGTGTTAAATTTCACACTAGAATGAATATAAGTGTTAAATTTCACACTCATATTCGAGTTATTCAACAAAAGGAACACTGTCTTATCACAAATTCATTTGCACATTCATTTTTACACTGACTGCAATATTTCATTGACATCACATTTTTCATTCACATAGTATACAATTTCGCAGCATAACATGTGAAACCAAGAACATGAGTGTTAAATTTTACACTACAACCTTTTGGACCACAACCTTTAAACCACAACATAATAGACAATCGGGTTCCATTGTATAGCTTGAGAGAGAGCAGATCCGGTATTGCCATTGTTGTTGAAACCCAGAAAGCTTCCAAGAATCATAAGTCAAAACATCAACCGGTTTCGAAACAACCACCAATATCGAATCGGGCGAGTACTTCGCAAGTTGGGACACAATAATCAAGAACACCCTTGTTCCTCTGTATCAAGTTCAGCCTGGACTTGCCGGGGTTCTGCCTAGCGCCGGCGATGACGATACAGAGAGCGGATCCGACGATGATCTTGGTCCTCGAGTAGTCCAAGTCGGCCATGATCTTGGTCCCCGGGAGGAGCGCGGCGGCGTGTTTGAGACTGAGCATCTCGCCATGGAGTTTATCTGGCTTGCGTCGATTAGCGTGAGGTCGCCGGAGAGGTCCTGTGTGAGGATGATTTGAGCTATGGCCTGAGCTTTCTCTCTCTAAACAGGGAGAGAGAGAGAGAGAGAGAGAGAGAGAGAGAGAGAGAGAGAGATGCATATATAATGTGATTTATTCTCATTTAGGTATTTGGGATTTGAATTTTGAAAACCCCTAAAATAGTTGGGTTTATTAATTGCAGTTTTGAATGAGAAATGGAAAGGGTAGTTTGGTCCAAATTTTGTGGTGTGGACTTTAGACGAAATTGTTTCATACGTTGGACCTATTGCAAGAAACCTAGAGTAAAATGGACATTATACTAATTAACTCAAAACTTTATTAAAAGACCATTTGCCCTCATTCTTTGATTTGGGTAAGGATTTAAAAATTGTAATAATTGGCCCCATTTATTAATAATTTTTCCAAATTGATGAGGACAAATGTTTGTTGATTGTTATGACCTTCAGACAAGGGTATTGATGGAAATTAAATACCTCCTCATTAAGGTCAAATTGTTACAATTTGACTCTCATGCATATCGTATATTTCACTTCTTCTTGTTGTGGTTTTTAGTCTTCTAGACTTTAGGTGGTTGTGGATGTCATTATGTAAACAGTTAATAAATAAATTATTTTTTTTAGTACTTATTTGGATGGACACACACCACTCACACACAATTTAAATAGTCAAAGTCCAAGAGATTTTTTGAAATTGAGAAATATGGGGTAGTTCTACAATGCAAGGAGGGGAAAATCCCCCTCCGATCCACTCTCCCTTGAAGAGATCTGAGATTCGGTATTGAATCAATCCTGGTCGTCACCTTCTACCCCCCCCCCCCCCCCCCCCCCCCCCCATGGGGAGAAGAGTTGATATCATTGAGCCACTAAGGTCCTTGGTTGGGTCACTAGAGTACTTGGTACAGTCAACAAACAATTATCTTTTATCAAATTGAAGAAATTATTAACTGAGGGTGCAAATTGTTACACATTTTTAAAATTTACGATATAAATTGAATAAAAATAAATTATAGGGTATAAATTGAAAATTTAATAAATTTGAAGAAACAAATTATCAAAAATAGTGCAAATTATTATTACATCAGGCATGAACATTGGCCACCAGCCAGGGAGTCAAGTCCACTCAAAAAAAAATGTGCACTTGTTATGGAAAAATAAAACACCAAAGGATCAAACAAAAAAAAGTCCAACCGTTCATGTTTTTATAATCAATTTTCCAATTATGTACGATATTCACCAAACTTCTTTAGTTCACACTCCTCGTTTTCAAATTATTTAATATTTCTTGTTAAAAGTCTTATTTTTGGTATGCGTGCTAATCCACCAAGAGGACACTCACAATCCTCAGGAAAAAATAGAAAAAAAGATACTAAATTTAAAATACTTAATATGTTTGTCAAACAACTTAAAATACTTGAAAAGATCGATAACACTCATAGTTCATTCCATTGTAGCAACTAGCGAAAAGCCATCAACTCTGCACTTTACTCGGACCACTCCCAACCGATAAAGCTCCAAACTCTTGAATCAACTATGTAATATATATGAATCAACTATGCTATACAATTAAATTGTGAGATCAAAAGAACTAGAAAAAAAAAACAAAAAACAAAACAAAACAAAAAAGATCAATTGGGGCAATGAAAAATGCAGAGGAACTACAAAAATTCAAAACCTACTACAAAAATTATAGATCAATTGGAGAGGAAATACAAAAATTCAAAACCTACTACAAAAATTATAGATCAATTGCAAAGGAACTACAAAAATTATACAAAAACTATGGATCAAAACTCCTGGAATATGCATGTATTTGTATGCTATACAAATAATTTGTGAGGAAAAAAAAAAGCTTGAAATTTTCCAACAGCAATTGGGGCAGTGAAAAATGCAAAGGAACTACAAAAAATCAAAACCTGCTACAAAAATTATAGACCTATTGTAGAGGAACTACAAAAATTATAGATCAAAACTCCTGTAATATGAATGAATGAAGCAAAAAAAAAAAAGACTGGTACTAAAGAGTCTTCCAATGAAAATTAAGTTGACCCACAACATATATTGGGAACAATAAGCCAATTACATCTTTTAAGCTACAAAAGCTATTAAACCAAGTAGATTCAGGCTAACAGCAAATTAAGCCAACTCTTAAGGAAAAATCAAAGCAACCCTTATGCCAAAATAATTTTCGTTGGGTGCTATGTTTCCCAAATTTTGTATCTCAAACAAAGTGGTTCTCAACCCATGTCACAATGAGACCAAATTTTTTTATTTTCAATTTTGGAATGACTTACATTTACTTTTTCAAAAAAAAACAAAAAGTATAAATCTTGTTTGAAATGACTTCCATTTACTTTTTAGTTTCAAGATCTAAATGTATTTTTGAAAATGTTATTGAAACAAAATTTGCCGTTTCTCTATTCATAAAAACTTGAAAATAAAACATAAATGGAAGTCATTCCAAACATGCTCTATACTTTTTTTTTCCAACACTAGAGGTGTCAAACGGGGCTAGTTGGCCAGCGTTAGACCCAGCTCGACTAGGTTTTAGATGGCTAAAAGCCTGGCCCAGCCCGCTAAGGGCCCGGACATGTCCAACCCGAGAAATGTTATAGGGCCGGGGTGGACACGATATAATATGTCCTCGACCCTGCCTGATCTCAAACCCGCGTCCACATCCACCCCTCCAGGCCTGCACGCATCTATATCTGCTAGCCCAATGAGCGTCCAACTCGGCAGTCCGGCCCATTAACACTCAAAAAAACTAGCCGTTATGTTCGGCCAGGCCCGCCAAAACGTCTAGTAATCTCTAACTCTTATTCAACATTTTATATTTATTTAGTTTTGTAAGACAATCTAGAGATTTTCTTATTATATACTTATATAGCTATATTCAGTTAAGTAAAACATTAATAAATGATAAGTAAAAGATTATTATTTTTTTATTTTTATTATACTTAGTTAAGAAAACTAATTTTATTGTAAACATTGATTAGTTACTTTAGGTTTTCAAAAAACTCTTAAGCCATCCCTCTTGACCCGCCTCGGCTCGGTCTTTCGGTGAGCCTGCCCAGCCCATTTGACACCTATATCCAACACACTTATTAAAATAGAAATAATAATGCAAATCTGTCTCGGTCTCTGTATATAATTTGGACGGCCACCATATTTGATCCCATGTAATAATTTCCCCCCAAATATTGCCATCATTGGATGATGGAAATGCTCTTTCAAGTGTTGCATTACCGTCCTCGGTTGGAGATGCTCGTCATAGTCTAGGAGTAATGTTAGATACATCTAAACGGGATACTTCAATGATATATCTGCTAATGTAAATTTTTTAAATTATTCATCAGTTACCAAATAAAGTTCAATTAATTTCAAAACCGCCACGACACATCAGTAGGTGGATAGTTTAGGTGCAACAAATTGGTGTACCTAGCATTTTCCTGTAGTCCAATAAAAAATACTTATCGAAAGTAAAACATTTATAACCAAATCCCATGTAGCTCAGTGGTAGGTAGACCAGATAGCGAGGTGTTCTACTCCCTTGGTCTTGCGTTCGAGACTTCACATGGCAAAATACAAGGAATTTGGCCAAGGCATGTGGCTTCCCTAAGGGAGGTCAAAGGTTCGAAATCCCCCAAGGGTCGTGCAAGCAAGTTGAAAGGATGGATCTTAATATGGACAATGTCCAACTTTGTGTGGGTTCAAATCTTACAGCTAGCTTGCTTTCCTGATTTACCTAGTACATATATTGTAGAATTGGTACACATATCCAGATTTGCCCCTGTTGTATTCCGATAAAAACGTCAATAAATAATGATTTGATGTCGCGAAGTATGGACTAGGAGATTTGTCTTCATATCTGAAAAATAAAATAAAATAAACATTTGTAGAGTCGTACTCATTGTCCGTTGATTTTTATATTGCATATTAAAACAGTTATGACAGTAAATTAATATTGGATGGCACACTTGCCAAAAATAAGACTTTTAACACGAATTATTAAATAATTTGAAAACCAAAAGTGTGAAGTAAAGAAGTTTGATGAAAAACCAGAAGTGAGAACTAAAGAGAAAGTACGTATTTGAAAAACTGTTTATAAAAACAAAAATTAGTGGATTTTTTTGTTTGATCCTTTGTTTTTTTTTTTTTTTCACTGACTATAGTTTTTTTCTTTTTAGTGGACTTGACTCCCTAGCCGGTGGCCAATGTTTGTTCATCCCTTGTGTAGTAACAATTTGCACTATTTTTGACAATTTGTTCTTTCAAGCTTATTAATTTTTCAATTTATACCCTGTAATTTAATTTTAATCAATTTACATTGTAAATTTTAAAAAAAAAAGTGTAACGATTTGCACCTTCAGTTAACAATTTCTTCAATTTGATAAAAGATTCGTTTAGTAACGTTGCGATCTTCAATTTTCATTTTTATTTTTTAAAAAGTTAAAACTGAAAACACGTTTGGTACCTTTTTTTTTTCTTCAAAAACGTTTGTAGAATTTTAGAAAAAATCGAAAACACAAAAAAGACCTTTCCGGATTTTCTAAAAACAAAAACTCGTCTAGTTGATCCGCACATGGCAGCTTTTACCTCATTGGCAGTCAAACAAACAGTTGTGACCCAGTGACCATTTGATATTTTTATCCCAATTAACTCCCATAAATTACTAATATGCCCACACTACATGACAAAATTCTACCTACTCTTCAAATATACAAGGTGCCCCTTTTTTTTATTAAATCTCCAGGACGTTTTTGAAGAAGAAGAGTAATGCAATTAATGCTACCCGGTTTCGTATCACATAATGAGTAATACACTGGGAATAAACAATAAGGGAAAATTTGACTTTTTTTATTGTTTATTTTTTATATTTGCTTAAAAATAATTGGGGTTGGATAAATATGTCAATTACCAATATATTTAATTGGGATATTGTGCGGTGGAAGGATTCAAGTGTACGAAAATGGAGAGGTTCATTATTTTTCAAGCTATCTGAGGTGTGTCATGATATGCTAATAGGTGTCACTCATGACTAGTAGATGCCTGAAAAATAATCATGTATTTGTCATTAATTTTTTTTTCAATAAGGAAGAATTCGAAGGTGTTGGAATGCAATAATAATCAAAAAGAGATCTAATTGTAGTACGTGAAAGTACTTATTCCTACTACCACATTAGTATGAACCGAAGGGGTCACACACAATAGGATAATGTATAATTTGAAGAAACATGTAGGGGTCTAATTACTATTAAGAGTTAATAGTGATGACATTATAATTAGACTATAAACCTTAGTTGGATTTGGGAAGATGAACTTTCAATCAAACTAGGTTTCCTAATATGATTAGGAAATAAACTAAAGTAAAGAATGCTAGCACATTTTAATATAGGGTGAATTAGTGATAAATCTAAATTACAAAAAATTTAGTGGTTTAAGTACAAGTAGGAAAAGTTTTTGCGATTAGGTCCACTCCTTGGTCTTTTGACAAAACTACCCCCAACATACACAAGAGTTGCCACTGCTCCTCCGACAACCATGCCTGACCTTCGGCGACCACCACCATGACCTCGCTTGAGCTCTGGTGACCACCACGACACCTTCCCTGACCTCCACCGACCGCCACCACCAGCACCAGACTAGACCTAGTGATCACCACCACCACCTCACCTAACCTCTAACGACCACGACCACCACAATTGTTTTGTACTTTATTGATAACATAGGCTATGATCACAAACAATTTTATGAAATTTAACTTCTCATACCACGGAAAAGAAAATTTCTTAAAGATTCAAAAAAAAAAAAAAAAGTTTCTGCAAATTCATAAAAAGAACGGCGAGAAGAGAGTTCAAGCATTCTAGTTGTAGATGGGGTGATTTCTGACCACAAAGTTAATAAACTTCACAAGAAGAGAGTTGAGATATTTAAGTAGTAGTTGCTGCAATTTTTTGCCACAAATATATCAAATTTCACAGAATTAATGTTGAGAAATTTCTCAAACTTTCTTGTGTGAAATTTCTCAAGTCTCGTCTTGGGGAAAACGAGAGGAGAGAGAGAGAGAGAAAGAGAGAGAGAGAGAGAGAGAGAGAGAGAGAGAGAGAGAGATGAAGAAGAACAACAACAACGAAGAAGATGCTCACAGGGAGGTCGGATCTACATCTAGATCTAGATTTAGATCTCGGTCATCTCTTTCATTTTCATCGGCAATTCTCAGCGATGGCAGTGGTGACGATGATTGTGGTGGTGGGGATGGAAGTCTTCGGTGATGGCAATCTCGTTCATCATTATGGTGTTGAAGTCCAACGAGAGAGAGAGAGAGAGAGAGAGGGTGGTCGCAGAGGTGGTCACGAAGGTGGTCACGAAGGTGGAAGATGATCTGGCCAAAGGTGGTGATGGTCTCATCGCCGGTGGTTACGAGATGGCCGTGGACGGTGGTGGTCAGTGATGGTCGTGGCCAGTGGTGGTGGTGATGAAGAGAAATACTCAGATTGGTGGGATGGAATCTATTTGTGTTGGAGAAGAAGGAGGGGTAAGGTTGTCACAAAAAATATATGGTCAATGGTCAAAGGACCGTAGGCTATAATGTTTTAGCATCTAGGGACTTATCACTATAAAAGTTTTCTTTGTGTCCTATAACCAAATACATTTGGAAAACGAGGGATTTAATACCAAATTTCTATTTAATATATCGCTACCTACCTCACACACCTAAAACATGTAGTGCCATGTTTGGCATTTTTCTTTTCTTCAATTTTTGGAGATTGATCAATGTTTCTTCAAATTTGAGATTCATCTATGTGGATACATTTAGAGATCAGACACTTGGACGATTCAAGTGAACCTTGTAAGAGGGCACCAAAAGGACTTGGATTAAACAATGATCTAAAGGTTTTGTAAAGAACGCTATAAAGGTAACTATTCATTTAACCCTCTATGAATGTTTTATACATTTTGTATACATTATAGACTTGATCATGAGTTTTAGGAAACCGTTAAATATTTATTTTCCGATGCGCGGACCTTAAAGGGTTCCATACAGTTTTCTTTCAGTAGTATCAGAGCCTTAGTCTATGATTAATACAAAATATTGTAATTGTTAATGTAGCACAAGTTTATTTTGAATAAATTTGAGTTTTTGGAATTTCTTCATATGAAGATTTTAGGGTTCTTGCTCATATGATGAGCAAAAGGGTTTAATCTTCTCTACGTTGGTATATAGTGTTCGCATAAGATATAAACATGTATATATCAATTTTAATATGTATAAAAGTTATACATATTTTTGTGACAAGGTTGGAACTTGGTCATGATTGGTTAAGCGAAACAGTTCGTGATTCACTAAAGAAGACGAGTCAGGTTCGAACTTGAAATTTTACGTCAGAACACCAATGATTGGTTAAGCGAAACAGTTCGCGATTCGCTAGAGAAGACGAGTCAGGTCCGAACTTGAAATTTTACGTCAGAACACCAATATTCGATTGGAAACAACGTTCAGGTGGTTTTCGTCAAAAATTCGATGTTTAGACCCTCTAATATATGTTTTAACGTATAACATGATGATTTTTAAATTAAAAGAAATTCTAATTAGATTAGAATTGAACCCAAAATTCATGCTACAACTCGAATAAATTATTTTTCTTATCTTTTGTTTTATTACATGTGATGTGAATGGATGACAACGATGATTATGGACTAAACCAAATAATTGAGCTATATGATTGGTTTATTAATTCAATGTGATTGACTGTTTTATAATTTTAGATTTGTAATTTTTAAATGGGTCTTGCATGCCTTCCTCCCTCCTTCTCGATATAATTTCTATCTCCCTCCTATGTTGAAAGAAAAAATATCGGTTTAAATGGAAAGTTTAAACGCGCAGCGGAAAAATCAAGTTATAAAACTTTTGGTATCCCAGGATCTACTACTCGTCAATTCTATAGATGCGTACAAGAAGGGACAAGAGTTATACCTTAGTGTCTTGAACCCAATTCTGAAATCTTCAACCTCCAGCAGCCTCCACTAGATGGCCTTCACTCTTATGACTCCTATGGATGCTCACAGGAAGGACTAGGGTTGGTGGGAACCCTAATGGAGAGGAAGGAGAAGGTTTGGAGCTCTAAAATAGTTTCTGCAGTTTCTGACGTTCTGAAAACGATGAACAACAATTCCAAAACGCAGCTGCCCTATTTATAGATTCCCAGAACCGACCTAGCTCTCGAGCGATCGAAGTGGCTTCGATCGATCGAACATTCGATCGATCGAACCATTCTCGATCGATCGAACCTGCCATGACTTCGATCGATCGAACTAGCTTCAATCGATCGAACCTGTCTTAACAGCTTCCTCAATTGTCTTTCCAAGTATCCTGGCGGAGCTAAGAGTGGGACCTCCTAGGCTCTTTATTGTTGGCTCAGATCAGTTGATTAATCCCATGACCAAACTCTTTGATCAGCAAATTAATTGACTGATCAGTTAACGTTTACTCCACTATAAAACGATAACTGAACTCCAACGCAAAAGAACATATCCGAAGCGATAACTAGACTTGTATGTTGTACTAATGTCCCTCTACCTTTAGCATTCGTAATCATATTCAGGTAGTCGGATAACTGTTACTGTCAACCTGAATCATGATTACTTCTTGTATTCCTTGAGTCCCATTCACCTCTCATTATTACCAAACATGTTGATAACTCTTATCAACAAGATTGCAGTACTCAGTAATCGACTTGGTGACATTCTCAAGGGAATGCTTACTCTGAATCAGAGGGTAGATTCTATCTTGACAATATATGTTCACAACCCTATGAACATGACATACCCAAGATACCCAGGTGTTGATCTTCTATAGACCTCACTGATTGGTAAGTCAAAGCAGTCATATCCACAGTCTGTGTTCATAATCGTCTCAAGATTGAGAACACATACCTTATACAAGTTATGAGTTCCTATTGACTGTTGACAGCATTAAGCGTCAATAGGAAACTCAGGTCCGTCAATGCACTATAAGCACTAGCATACTAACCAAGAGTCACACTCTAGTGATTGAGATTTATCACTCCATCCAATGGTAGTTAATGATGCTACAGTGTATACCTGATGAGATATCCAGTCTCATCATCCACTGTGACAAGCTTTAAGTATCAAAGAATAGTAATTCGTATCTCATTGTATATATCTCATACACACACGAAATACTTACTATGATACTAATGGATTAAACAATCATCTCATGAAAGAAACATACATCATAAAATGTAAAGCTGATATCCATATATTAAAATGCTAATGTCTAATACATATAGTAATGGTTTGAGGGCACAAACCCAACAAACTCCCACTTGCACTCATAACCATACAGGATTACATCTGAGACCTAGACTATCTAGATGACGATCAAATACCTTCTGTGGCAAGGCCTTTGTAAACGGATCAGCAAGATTGTTAGCGGTGGCAATCTTGGTGACAGTCACATCTCCACGTTGAACAATATCTCGGATAAGATGATATTTCCGCTCTACGTGCTTTCCCTTTCCGTGGTTCCTTGGCTCCTTGGACTGAGCCACTGTCCCACTATTATCACAATAAAGCGTAATAGGTGACAGCGACGCTGGTACCACCTCGAGCTCCATAAGGAACTTCTTGAGCCAAACAGCTTCCTTTGCGGCTTCACAAGCAGCCACATACTCAGCTTCTGTAGTTGAGTCTGCAATGCATTTCTGCTTAATGCTCCTCCAACTGACAGCACCACCTCCCAAGGTAAAGAGATGACCGGACGTCGACTTCCTCGAATCTTTATCTGACATAAAGTCCGAGTCAGTGTATCCTACTAGAATTAACTCACTACCACCGTACATAAGCATGTAATCTTTAGTCCTTCTCAAGTACTTAAGAATGTGCTTGACGGCTGTCCAGTGCTCTGGACCTGGATTCGACTGATATCTGCTAACCATGCCAACGGCAAAGCAAATATCTGGTCTAGTACATAACATCGCATACATAAGACTTCCCACTGCTGAAGCATAGGGAACTCCTGTCATGCGATTCCTCTCCTCCTGTGTCTTTGGACACTGGTCCTTGGAGAACGCTAAACCATGCCTGAAAGGTAACAAACCTTTCTTCGAATTATCCATTGAAAACCTAGTCAGCACCTTATCGATATAACCAGCTTGAGATAATCCCATTATCTTTCGCTTACGATCCCGAAAGAGCTTTATCCCACGAATATAGCTCGCCTCTCCTAGATCCTTCATATCGAAAGTACTAGCTAGCCAAACCTTGACCGTTGAGAATGCCGCTACATCATTTCCAATGAGTAGAATGTCGTCAACGTAAAGCACAAGAAAGGCCACCACTTTCCCTTCACTCTTCTTGTATACACAAGGTTCATCCAGATTCTGTATGAAACCAAACGACTTGACCGCTTGGTCAAATCGGATGTTCCAACTTCTGGATGCTTGCTTAAGCCCATAAATGGACTTTTGCAACTTGTATACCAAGTTACCTTTCCGACCAGCTATGAACCCTTCTGGTTGTTGCATATAGATGTCCTCCTCAAGATTGCCATTCAAGAATGCAGTCTTGACGTCCATCTGCCAGATCTCATAATCTAGGCATGCAGCAATGGATAAGAGTATTCTGATGGACTTCAGCATGGCTACCGGCGAGAAGGTTTCCTCATAGTCAATGCCCTCCCTTTGAGTATAACCTTTCGCTACAAGCCTAGCCTTAAAGGTTTCAACCTTTCCATCAGATCCTCTTTTCCTCTTATAGACCCACTTACAGCCAATGGGTTTAATATTGGCTGGAAGCTCTACAAGATCCCAAACCTGATTAGAATCCATAGATTCCAATTCAACCTTCATAGCTTTAATCCAATGAGCCGAGTCTACATCAGCCATTTCCTCTTCGTATGTGGCAGGATCAGATTCAGATTCTATGGAGACAGCTTCAAAAACTTCTCTTAAGAACATGTATCTATCAGGCTGGCTGATAATCCTCCCACTACGATGAGGTACCGGTGCGGAAATGGGTGAAGAAGTGGTATTTTCTTGATTTTTATCGTTATCAACTACGGGTTGGACTGAGGGCTCTCCTTCTATTTCTCTAAGATCTATCCTTCCCTTAGGTTTTTGGTTCATGATATAGTCATCTTCCAAGAAAACAGCATTCGTACTAACAAACACTTTCTGCTCTCTTGGATCATAAAAATACCATCCATAAGTACCCTTTGGATACCCTACGAAGTAACATACTTCCGATCTAGAATCCAACTTGCTCATCTTTCCTTTCAACACATGTGCCGGACACCCCCATATCCGGAGATGTTGCAAAGAAGGCTTGCGCCCAATCCACATCTCTCGTGGTGTCCTGGGAACAGATTTGCTTGGTACTAGATTTAGTATGTACGCAGCGGTTTCCAAAGCATAACCCCAAAGGAATAATGGCAACTCCGAGTAACTCATCATCGACCTAGACATGTCTAAAAGAGTCCGATTCCCTCTCTCCGCTACACCGTTCTGCTGAGGCGTACCAGGTGCAGTCAACTGTGACAGAATCCCATTCTGTACGAGGTGATCAATAAACTCATTAGAGAGGTACTCGCCACCTCGATCAGATCGAATGGTCTTGATATGTGTGCCCAATTGCTTCTCCACTTCAGCCTTAAACTCTTTGAACTTTTCAAAGGCTTCAGACTTGTGCTGCATTAGGTACACATATCCATACCTGGAGTGGTCATCAGTAAATGTTATGAAATACTCATAACCACCCCTTGCTCTAATATTTATTGGTCCACACACATCAGTATGAACTAATTCCAACAATGCATCAGTTCTATTTCCCTTTGTAGGAAAGGGCCTTTTGGTCATCTTACCCTCTAAACAAGACTCGCAGACTTCCATTGGTTCTAGAACCAAATCGCCTAAGATCCCTTCTTTGACTAGTCTGCCAATCCTATTTAGATTGATATGGCCAAGCCTCATATGCCAAAGCCTTGTTGGATTAGTGGAAGGTCTCTTTCTGTTAGATGGTACAGTAACCACTGAGTTATTAAGTTCCATGCAAGAGTCTTTAGAAATATTGGGAGTAATCACATACAAACCATTTGATTTAACACCAGAACATATAAAAGAACTATTTCTTTTAATCACAACTTCAGTTCCAAAATGAAAAGAATAACCATTATTCGATAAATTAGAAACTGAAATTAAATTACGTTTCATTGAAGGGACGTAAAGTACATCTGATAAAATCAAAATTTTATTGTCTAGAAATTCTAAAACTACGACTCGTATAGCAACCGCAGAAACGGTTGCGCTAGAACCTAGAGTAAGTACGATTTCCCCATCACTGCTCCTCCTGGTTGATCTGAACCCCTGCAATGAATTACAGATATGGTTAGTCGCACCAGAATCAATGCACCAAGTGTTTGAAGTATCCGTTATAAAATTTACTTCAATCACATGTGATTCAATCATACCTTGAACTCTTGTAGCTAAGAATTCTGGACAGTTCCTCTTCCAGTGGCCCTTCTCACCGCATTGGAAACACTTTCCTTTGCCTTGGCCACCCACCTTCCCTTTGCCCTTACCTTTTCCCTTAGATTTTTCAATCTTAGGGACTGGTCCAACACTTGAACCACCAGTGCTAGCTTTCTTCTTCCCTTTCCTTCCTTTCGGCACAGATCGGGAAGAAGAAGCGCTTTTCTCAACGTTCAAAACGTTGACCCCAGGTTTGATCACCCCTTCCGCTGTCAAAAGAGAACTCATCAATTCGCTCATTGAAAAATTCATTTGATTCATATTATAGTTAAGTTTAAATTGAGCGAATGAAGGCGACAGCGAATTAAGGATCATATCAACTTGGGTCTGTGCATCGATGTTGGCACCTAGGGTCTCCAGCTCGTTTAAATAACCAATCATTTTTAAAACATGTTCCTTGACTGGAGTCCCTTCCGACATCTTTGCACTCATTATCTTTTGCATGGCTACCTGTCTGGAAGGCCTGCCATGCTCCCCAAACATCTTTTTCAGGGATGAGATAATTTCACTGGCAGAATCATTCGATTGGAATTGGTGTTGCAACACACCAGCCATTGAGGCCAGAATATAGCAACGAGCCATTCCATTCGACTTCTTCCATTTGTCGAACTCGCGTCTGGCAGCTGCCGAAGCATTTGCCGCGGGTTCTTCAGGGCTTGGGGTGGTGAGGACATATATGTGATCCTCCGCAGTTAACACGATATCAAGATTACGTTTCCATTCAGTGTAGTTGTTTCCAGTTAACTTGTTTTGAGTGAGTATGGTGGCAAGTGGACTAAATGCAGATCCAGACATTATGATTACTGAAAATCAAACAAACAAAATAAATATGGATATCAGAATTTGACAGTTTGAAATAAAAGAATCCTTTTAAAACTCTTATTTTAAAACAAAGTCGCCGGAATATCGAAACGAAAGAATAAAGCCTCCGTGTGGTGGTCAATGTTCGATCTTTCGATTTATCATAACTTATTTGCTATGCAACTCTTGCAAAACAAATTATGACTTCCGAACCTATTTGATCTCTAAGTTTATGAATAATGCCCCGTGTGGGATCCCTTATCCATAGCTTAGCTAGTGTGTACCATTAACTAGGATCCAATCACAACCGTCTCAAGTAGTGCCTCCGTGTGGTGGTCACCCTCTAATACGTCTGATTGATCCTATCAAAAGAAGTTCACATCTAGTAACCAATGAGTAATGCACCCTCCGTACGGAATGATCACCCCTGACGAGGTGACACAGAATGCACCACTCATCTTACAGTGAACCGTTAATGGAAGATCGTGGGTGTAATTAATAAGACCCTCTCCCACTAGATTTAGTAAAAGGATTTTGCTTTTTGAGAAAATCTGTTTCTACACACTTCCCATAAACATCTAATGTTTACTAATGTGTTGAAAACGGTTTTTGAATTTTATTTTAGAAAACTTGTTTTGCGTGCATGCAACAATGTATTATACGCCAATCACAAACCAAGCACATAAAACAAAAAACTAAAATAAAATATAGGCATTCAAACAATGCCTCTATCTCCCATGGCTCTATCTTTATAGAACCTCCTTTTGATTTGATCGCCTCCAGCTCCATCTTCATGGACAACGGCTCCTTGCTCCATCTTCATGGATATTCTAATTCTATTACATTGAACCTCTTTTGAAGCTTACAATTTATCTAGAAATAGAAATAGCAACAACAAAATAAAAGGCTAGGGAAACCGGTGCAACTTTCCTTTTCGTAGGATTGAAGTCACAACGCCCTTTACATATGCCTTAAAACCATACCAAACTTAAATTACAACATGCACTAATCTCAAACAATTTAAATACAAATATTCAAATAATTTGGTGCCATGGGAGATAGTGACTAATCTAGCTGCAAAAGGGTTAGTCGTACACGCATCCACACATACATAACAAATATGTGTAACTGTTGGAACACTTAATTGATTCACACAGTATATAAACTCTTTACATACTGAATTAGAACTTAAAACAGCATCGTACTTTTCTGTCACAGTTCGATCGATCGAAGCCCGTTCGATCGCTCGAACCTTCGATCGATTGAACATTGTTCAATCGCTTGAACATTCTGTTTCACATAATGATTTGAAAATTTTACAGAATATTTTAAAATTAAAGTTTTTAATTTCAAAACTCTTTAAGACTATGAAACAAAGATCCTGACAAAGAGTCTGTCTCGATCGATCGAACTCTATTCGATCGCTCGAACACCAGAAGGTTTCGATCGATCGAAACCTGTTCGATCGTTTGATAACAGAGTATGTTCGATCGATAGAAATATGTTCGATCGATCGAACCCGCCTTGCATCCTATGAAATCACAGATTTGTATACTGCTGCGATAACATTGCAGAAACAGATCTGTGACGATGCAGTTTCGAAAACAGTTCTAAAATCAACATGCAAATCAAAATAGTGTTCCAAAAACGCATCTATAGATCCAAACGAGCGTGGCTCTGATACCAATTGAAAGAAAAAATATCGGTTTAAATGGAAAGTTTAAACGCGCAGCGGAAAAATCAAGTTATAAAACTTTTGGTATCCCAGGATCTACTACTCGTCAATTCTATAGATGCGTACAAGAAGGGACAAGAGTTATACCTTAGTGTCTTGAACCCAATTCTGAAATCTTCAACCTCCAGTAGCCTCAACTAGATGGCCTTCACTCTTATGACTCCTATGGATGCTCACAGGAAGGACTAGGGTTGGTGGAAACCCTAATGGAGAGGAAGGAGAAGGTTTGGAGCTCTAAAATAGTTTCTGCAGTTTCTGACATTCTAAAAATGACAAACAACAATTCCAAAATGCAGATGCCCTATTTATAGATTCCCAGAACCGACCTAGCTCTCGAGCGATCGAAGTGGCTTCGATCGATCGAACATTCGATCGATCGAACCATTCTCGATCGATCGAACCTGCCATGACTTCGATCGATCGAACTAGCTTCAATCGATCGAACCTGTCTTAACAGCTACCTCAATTGTCTTTCCAAGTATCCTGGCGGAGCTAAGAGTGGGACCTCCTAGGCTCTTTATTGTTGGCTCAGATCAGTTGATTAATTCCCATGACCAAACTCTTTGATCAACAAATTAATCGACTGATCAGTTAACGTTTACTCCACTATAAAACGATAACTGAACTCCAACGCAAAAGAACATATCCGAAGCGATAACTAGACTTGTATGTTGTACTAATGTCCCTCTACCTTTAGCATTCGTAATCATATTCAGGTAGTCGGATAACTGTTACTGTCAACCTGAATCATGATTACTTCTTGTATTCCTTGAGTCCCATTCAACTCTCATGATTACCAAACATGCTGATAACTCTTATCAACAAGACTGCAGTACTCAGTAATCGACTTGGTGACATTCTCAAGGGAATGCTTACTCTGAATCAGAGGGTAGATTCTATCTTGACAATATATGTTCACAACCCTATGAACATGACATACCCAAGATACCCAGGTGTTGATCTTCTATAGACCTCACTGATTGGTAAGTCAAAGCAGTCATATCCACAGTCTGTGTTCATAATCGTCTCAAGATTGAGAACACATACCTTATACAAGTTATGAGTTCCTATTGACTGTTGACAGCATTGAGCGTCAATAGGAAACTCAGGTCCGTCAATGCACTATAAGCACTAGCATACTAACCAAGAGTCACACTCTAGTGATTGAGATTTATCACTCCATCCAATGGTAGTTAATGATGCTACAGTGTATACCTGATGAGATATCCAGTCTCATCATCCACTGTGACAAGCTTTAAGTATCAAAGAATAGTAATTCGTATCTCATTGTATGTATCTCATACACACATGAAATACTTACTATGATACTAATGGATTAAACAATCATCTCATGAAAGAAACATACATCATAAAATGTAAAGCTGATATCCATATATTAAAATGCTAATGTCTAATACATATAGTAATGGTTTGAGGGCACAAACCCAACATATGTACCTCCCCCTTGGTTATGAATCAAGGTTTTCTTTTAAAGTCATGTAAAATTAGGTTTAGAGAAGAAGATGAAAAGAGAACAAGGATGAAGAAGGTGGAACTTACTTGGAGAAGACAAGGTATCCATGGAAATTAAGCATGAAGACTATTTATTAAATAATATTATTGTTCAAGCATAGAGCTTAAAAGCATGTGATGTTGAATAGTGATTATAACATCGTAGACCTATATTCAACTTAAAAGCTCAAGTTGAATAATGATTACAACCTCTTAGACCTACATGAAAATTAAAAGAGTTTACATGTGAACTCAATAAAAGGGGAAACAATTACACCAATATTTACAAAGAACTGAATAACATTTACAAAATTATTGAGAACGGAAAAACTTATATGAAAAAGAAAATTTACACATCGACAAACTGGTTTTATACTTAAGTGTGCTAATATATATTCAAATAATGCTGAGATCACTATTAAAAAGGGACCACTTCAACATCTTCCAATCAAATTTGAGAAGTAGAACTTTAGACCAAAAAACATAGACAATCTTCAGTGTAGTAAAAGCGGAACCACTTTGACACCACTATTAATTAAAAGTGGGATCACTTCAACATCTTCCAATCAAATTTGAGAAGTAGAATATTAAAGAAAAATACAATAACCACAACACTGTCTTACACACGTGCTTTGCACGTGCACTTTCCAAGTATGAGTACATGTTTCTATCATATTATATAACACAATACACATTTATCTTCTTTAGAAATATTAGATTTAGTCCTTGCATACCCAATTTAATAAGATGTAGTCTAAATGAAAAACCGAGTGCAGAAATTAATCCCTAATCATCTATGTAAATTAGGAATTAGTCATTTTCCCCATTACTAGATAACTTATGGACAAAAAACTGCCAATTTAATATATGTGTGTATATATATACACATTCTGCAAAAAATAGTGGATTATGATAGTTATGATAACCGTATTTAATGGATTTCATGGATATGGGAGATAATGATCCCTAAAATCGTGGCATCTTCGTTTTTTCTACTCAATAACCATATTAGTTGGAATTCTTTCACATTTCAATTCTTATTTAAAAAAATTTACAGTTTGTTTCACAGTAAAAACCTTATTGAAAGACCATTTTGTCCTCATATTGTGGTTTGGGTAAGAATATAAAATTTTATAATAATTGGCCCCATTTATTAGTAATTTTTCCAAATTGATGAGGGACAAATGTTTGTTGATTGTTACGACTTTCAGGCTAGGGTATTGATGGAAATTAAATACCTCTTCATTAAGGTCAAATTGTTACAATTTGACTCTCATGCAAAGCGTAGACTTCACTTCTTGTTGTTGGAGTCTTTTAGACTTTAGGTGGTTGTGGATGTCACTATATAACCGTTAACAAATTAACTTTTTTTTTTTGAGTACTTACCTGGATGGACGCACACCACACACACGCACAGCTAGAGCCCAATAGATACCTTTAAACTGAGGCACATGGAGTAGTTCTACAATGTGAAGGAGGGGAAAATCCCTTCACAGTACCCCTTGAGGAGATTCGAACCCCTCCCCTTCAACATGGGGGAGAAGAGATGATACCATTGGGTCATTAGGGTCCTTGGTTGGGCCACTAGCCCACTAGGGTCATTGGTATAATCAACTAACTTTTATTTTTTTTTATCAAACTGAAGAAATTATTAACTGAGGGTGTAAATTGTTACAGTTTTGTTAAAAATTTGTGATAAAATTGAATAAAACTAAATTATTGGGTATAAATTGAAAAATTAATAAACTTGCAGGAACAAATTGTCGAAAAATAGTGCAAATTGTTACTACACTTTTTTTTGCTCAAGAACTAAAATTCATTCATGATAACTAAACCTTACAAAGAAAATCAAACAAACAACAACAAAATAACAAAAAGCAAAACAACCAAATTAAGGTACAAAAGATAAGGAAGCATAAGCAACCATAGAAAACACTATGTAAGTTACACGAAGAATCCACCAAGACCACTACTGTATCCCAAGGACTGCCCCGTAGAGAGATCCGGAACCTAGGGCAACTTCAACCTTATAGATGATAGAGACCATCCAAAGAAAGAAGATGGCACAAAGCCACGTCCAAACAAGTGAAAAAGCTTCACCAAATGTGGCAACCGAGGTTGCTTGAAAAGCTTCCATGATAGCAAAAGCTGTACCATGGAAAGTGTCACGCCCCGACGTAGCATAAATAAGGAAAGCGTTTAATTTTCTTTATGGACCCGTAGGTCGTGACAGTTTGAAGGATCGATTCCGTCCCAAATGTCAACAACAAAACATAATAATCAGAGCAGAGCAATCAAGGCTTACAATAATTTGCTAACTTAATAGTTATTACAGCACGGGGTCTCTATAGGCACAAACCGCCTTAAATCAAAACAATGACATAACATCTATTACAGTCATCCTTATTACAAAACAGTTCATAAATTAAAGCATAGGATATTGATAACAGTTCTATCGCCCAAAGCAGCCGTTCTCAGTTTGCGTAATCATAATGTTCTGCTTGATCAAAACCTGAAAAGCCTAAACACGAATGTTGAGGGCGCATCAACGCCGCCAGGTTCAAGAAGCTGGTGAGTATTAAAAACATAACCTTGAATGTAACACATACTCATTTATCATTTTCAAAATCCCATTTAATTCAACAAGTTTACATTAGAGTAAAGAGTTCATTTTAGAAAACAACCACAATATCATTTGAAAGCTGTAATTTACACATATGTGACCGTGTATGAAAACAATGCACCATCTCATCTTACCGACTCTTTTCTCTCGACAAAACCCAACAATCCAACTCTCTCTCACCAGTATCTTTGAATACTCTGATAGCCACACTTTAGCACAGGGGTGCCAGGGAATGTCCATTTTGCCTCACACTTTAGTCCGGCGTACCAGAGAGTGTCCAATGCCTCACACTTTGGTACCTAATCCGCCTCGCAAATACCGGAGGAAACCTCACGCAGTATCCAGACTCGGGTACCAGGGAGTGTCCGTAGGCCACACTTTAGCACTTCCATGGGTGCCAGGGAATGTCCAAGTTCGACTTTACACACTTTGACACTACCATGGTCGTCAGGGAGTGTCCAGTTTTGCCACCGTCGCATTTCAAAGACACTCTCGCCGCAATCTCAACCACAACACACTTTGGTACTCACTTACCAGCGAGTGTCCACAACACAATCTCAACCGCACTCATTATACACACTGACCATTACTCTTTTTCACACTGACCAACATTCACACTCACCATGCAAGCACAACTAACTCCACATGTATGCCATGAAACTTTAAACATGAGGTAAATCATTGAATTATATAAACGGCGTGCGTACGGGGATTGATAAGTCGTAATACAACGTTCTAATCGTCCAAACATAACCAAATAGGATTCTGTTTTAGTAAATTTTCCAAATAGAGCTTTAAAAGTTCATGAAACATCACCCAAACAGTTCCTTAACATTAAACAAGCAAAAACTAGAAACTGTCAGAAGTCACGCGCGCGAGCCGCTCACGCAAGGGGTGGCTTGCACGGGCCGCTCGCGCGACGTGCCTGTTTTTCATTTTCTTTATAAAACTTTCCAAACTGCCAGAACACAGGGATATCGCACGCGTGGGTCGCTCGTGCGATCTGCCTATTTTTCAATTTTGTTTATAAACTTTTCTTACTGTCAAAATACAAAAACCTCGCGCGCGCGGGCCACTCGCGTGATCGCGCGCGCGAGATTGTGCAGTAACTTCGTCTTCTTCATTAGAACTGCCCTGTTTCAGAATTTCAGGGCCTATTTGACCCATTTTGCAAATTGCAACTATATATATCATATAATATATGAATCTCTTCGTTTTTCGACGAGGGTTAAGAATCCACACCCAATTTAACATGATTCAATCCGTAGTTCCAGGATTTTACGAAAAATCAAATGATGTCAAAACTTAATTTCTAATATACTTTCTCCTATGAACAAATTAAGCTTTTAAACTTCAAACATAGCAACTATGATGTATAATCTTTCATAATCATCTTTAAAGATAGATTTTGATTGAGTTTGGAAAATCATGATTTTTCAAGCCATGGAACTTCAACGTAAATTCATAAATGGTGACCACAAATTAAGCTACACAAAACAGTAAATACCATATAAATTACATTCTAGGTGCGTTTAGAACACTCACAGATGACAAGAGTTTAAAGAATTGTTGAAAAAGAATAGAAATTAAGAAATCCAAACTCAAGCTTCAAGCTATGGTGAATGAAGTTCTCTTTCTAAAATCTGTAGAACTCTCTGAACTTGTAATGTGCAGTTTGTGAATGTGTGGTGTGTATAAATAAACACAACCAGTATTGAACTTGGAGGCCAAGTCTTGTGTTGGTTACTCAACAAATACAAGAGATTTTGAATTACCAATCTCCTAATATCAACAGCATAAATACATAAACATATATGAACAGATTGTAATGGCTTCAACAGTGAACCAAGAGTCAAGTAGACTCATAGGGGTCACCTAAAGGTGTTTGGGAAAAGCATATTAAGGTTTAACAAAGCACACACAAAATAAGCTTAGCCAAACAAGGAATAAGCTAGTTGTGTAGGAATCACTTTTATAGTTTGGAAAAACAACTTATGGCTCTCAAATTTCACGCACACAAATACACTAACCAAACAAGGTATAAGCAAATCATTACTTTCCATAATTGAAAATAAAGTGAACGTCAAATCTAACTTTACATCACTTCCAAAATCTGTGGAAGTCCAATACAACGCGGACAGTTTTGAACATAAACTGGTATTTTCGCGGCACGGTGTTCATCACAAAAATACAGAATATTCTTTTTAACGAAAGAAATGGTTTTCTGGTTTTATAAAAATACTGATTGAGTCAAAAGCAAACATTTCCACTATTTTGAAATACAGTTTTGAAATCTAACACATGTACTACTAAAATTGTAGAATTTGCAGTTTGACCCCCAAAAAATTTAAGACATGAAATAAAATTATAATTAAGTTTAACATGTAAGGGTTGTAATTAGAATAACAGCAAACAATACATATTGATTTTAAATATGACAATGCAAATACAGGTTAATTATGGAAATGTCAATTTAAGATTAAATGAAAATGCAGGTTGTTACACCCTTCCTCCCTTAAACAGGATTTCGTCCCCGAAATCAAGACTAACTAGTCCTGAAACAACTCCGGATACTTCTTCCTCATATCAGCTTCCACTTCCCACGAGGCTTCATTCTCGTCATGGTGATTCCACTGAACCTTCACCAACGGAATGTCCTTGTTCCTCGGCTTCTTGATACTCTAATCCAGAATCTTCACAGGTCTCTCTTTGTAAGAAACGTTATGACTTGTCACAATATCATCATAACTGACCACATGCGAGGGGTCTCGTATGTACTTTCTCAGCATACTCACATGAAATACATTTTGAACCCCAGACATCTTTTGTGGTAACGCCAGTCGATATGCCACCTTCCCGACACGTTCCAAAATCTCGAACGGTCCGATGAAACGCGGAGCCAATTTTCCTCTTTTGAGACCGAAGCGTACTACTCCTCGGGTCGGTGAAACCTTAAGAAGTACGTGATCTCCAACACTAAACTCCAAATATTTTCGACGTCGATCGGCATAACTCTTATACCGGCTTTGAACTGCCCTCATCCTTTCCTTGACCAAAGAAATCTTCTCATTGGTTTCTCTAACCAAATCTGGTCCCAACAATTTTTTGTGTCTCCAACCTCTGCCCAACACGACGGAGAATGACATGGTCGTCCGTACAATGCTTTGAACGGGGCCATCCCGATACTCGTGTGATAACTATTGTTATAGGCAAATTCAACCAAAGACAAGTGTGTTTCCCAAGATTCTTCGAAATCAATAACACAAGCCCTAAGCATATCCTCCATAATCTGATTAACATGCTCAGTTTTCCCATCTGTCTGAGGGTGGAAAGCAGTACTCATCTTGAGCGAGGTTTCTATAGCTTCTTGCAAAATTTCCCAAAATCCAGAAGTAAAACGTGTGTCATGGTCTGACACAATCGACACAGGTGCACCGTGAAGTCACACAACTTGTTGTATGTACATCCGGCTCATCTTTTCTACCAGGTATGTCATACTGTAAACGATGAAATGTGCCGACTTAGTCAGTCGATCCACGATTACCCAAATGGCATCATGATTCTGTTGCGATCGAGGCAGTCCCACTACAAAATCCATAGTGATGTGCTCCCACTTTTAACCAGGAATAGGTAGTAGTTGCAACAATCCCGAGGGTCTCTGATGTTCAGCCTTGACTTGTTGACACGTCAAACACTTGGATGCAAATTCGGCCACATCCTTCTTCATACCTTTCCACCAGAAATTTCTCTTCAAATCCTTGTACATTTTCGTTCCTCCCGGGTGAACTATATATCTTGATTTATGTGCGTCTTCCAGAATATCCTTCCTAAGCTCTTCACAATATGGCACACATAATCTATTTCTGCACCGATATCCTTCATTCTGTCGAATCTTTCTCTGACATCTTAACAAACCATGTCTGAAACTTCTCATCTTCTTTCTGAGCTCTAATAATGCGGTCGATAAGAACAGGTTGTAGGATAAGACATCTGAAATGTTATCCTTGTCCTTCTTCAGCACTCTGTACATCGAACTCTGCCAATGTCTCCAATGCTCGCCATTCTCTAACCATTAAGGAGGCGATCGTCTCACGAGTCTGCCGACTCAAAGCATTAGCGACCACGTTAGCTTTACCAGGGTGGTACTCTAACGTGAATTCGTAATCTTTGATCAGCTCCATTCATCTGCGTTGTCTCATGTTCAACTCTTTCTGTGTGAACAAATATTTCAGACTCTTGTGATCGGAAAACAAATCAAACTTCTCGCCATAGAGATAGTGTCTCCAAATCTTGAGTGCGAATACTACTGCTGCCAACTCCAAATCATGAATGGGGTAGTTCAACTCATTCGACTTCAGCTGTCGGGATCCATAAGCGGTAACTCTACCATCTTGCATAAGTACACACCCTAATCCTTGATATGACGCATCACTAAAGATAGTGAACTTCTCATCAGGCTTGGGTATTGCTATTACCGGTGCGGTAGTGAGTCTCTCTTTCAATTCTAGAAAGGCTCGCTCATGCTTCTCTGTCCAGTCGAACTTCAAATTCTTCTTCGTTAATCCGGTTAATGATGCAGCTATTTTAGAAAACCCTTAAACAAATCTTCTATAATAGCCTGCGAGTCCAAGGAAACTCCGAACTTCTGTAGGGTTGCTCAGCCTAACCCAGTTCGACACAACATCGGTCTTGGACGAATCCACAAAAATTCCTTGAGATGACACCTTGTGTCCCAAAAATTTCACTTCTAGTAACCAGAACTCACACTTACTGAACTTGGCATACAAGTGGTGGTCCTTAAGCGTCTGTATCGCTATTCGTAGATGCTGCTCGTGTTCTTCTTCTGACTTAGAATAGATCAAAATATCATCTATGAAGACGATGACAAACTGATCTAAATAAGACTTGAACACTCTGTTCATCAGATCCATAAACAGTGCCGGGGCATTCGTCATTCCAAACGGCATCACCAAAAATTCATAATGACCTTATCGGGTTCTGAATGCAGTTTTAGGTATGTCTTCCTTTCGTACCCTCAATTGATGATATCCCGACCTTAGGTCTATTTTGGAAAATGTCATAGCTCCTTGTAGTTGATCAAACAAATTGTCGATCCGAGGCAAGGGATACTTATTCTTGATAGTCACGCGGTTCAATTCTCTGTAATCGATACACAATCGAAGTGTCCCGTCCTTCTTCTTCACAAATAATACCGGTGCTCCCCAAGGCGATGTACTTGGACGTACAAAACCTAGGCTCTCGAGCTCTTGAACTTGTTCCTTCAATTTTGATAATTCGGTGGGGGCCATTCTGTAGGGAACCTTAGTGATCGGAGTTGTACCCGGTATAAGCTCAATACAGAACTCTATACTTCTCTCGGGCGGCAAACCAGAAACGTCTTGAAATACTTCTTTGAAGTCCTTGACTACAAGTATAGACGGTGCTGTCATCTCTGTACTAACGACTTCGACATTCGCCAAATACATTGTGAGGAACATATCTCCCGAAGGGTTACATTGAAAATCAAAGGGTTGATTCCCATCGTCGGGGAATGTAATTCTCTTCCTCGCACAATCCAACTTCGCTTGATTCTAAGAGAGCCAATCCATTTCGAGGATTATGTCAAACTCCTCCATCGATAAAACAATCAACCTTGCAGGGATTTCACGATCTCCTAATCGCAATGAACAATCTTTGCACACATGTCCTAACTTGACTGCAGCTCCTAATGGTGAAGTAGCCCTCAAAGCTTTCTCTAAACGATGTGGTAAGATACCCAATCTCCGAATAGTGTTAATAGATATGAATGAAAAAGCAGCACCTGTATCAAATAACACTTTAACATGGGAGTTAAACAGAGTTAATGTACCTTCCACTGCTTGTTGATCAGGTTGAGCTTCTTCATAACCTCCTTGTTCATACACAGTCCCGTCATAACCAGCAGTACTAGGAATAACAGCATTCACACGAGTCTGACCCTGTTGACCATAGGTCACCTGCTTAGGGGCAGTTGTGGATATCGCAGGTTGACTTACCCACAGCTTTTCAAAATCAATTTCTAAAACAAAATGAGTCGCCACTTAATTTTTAAAAGGAAAATTAAGAAACCATTTTAAGAGCAAACTGATCTTTTAGAAACCAGAGATTAACTAGGTCCGGGGATTATGGAATGAGAGAGGAAGGAGCCCATCGGACTAAAACACCCTCTCTCATCCTATCTTATGATAGGCCTCTACTCAACATCCTTTTAATCAAATTTATTAATCTAAGCATGCCCTCAACTAATACATATATACATATACATCACAAAAGCATGTCCAAAGGGTGTAAAATTGCAATTGACAAAATATCATTCAAAAGCCACATAATTCAGGTAACAAGCGATATGATATGCAATATGGAACAAGTGAACTTACCCGGGGTCCAGCGGCGATAATAAACGTGCAATGCATGCGATTAAATAAAACCTAGGAAAAGAGTCTCTAATCCATAAATACACATAAGGCAAATCTTAACTCTAAGGTGTCGCGCATAAGGTCGAAAATCAAATAAAAATTAAGGAATTTGATAAACTAGAGAGGGATTGAGAAATCGTACCTTAATAGCGCTACAAAACAAAGGGTTAGTTCACATGATATGTAAAACATGATGTTAGAAATAACAACCCTAAATTTCTAGCTTAAATCTATCTAATGTAATTAAATCCAAAGCAAATAAATCTTAATTACAAATGTCGAATCATATAGATGAATATGTACATGGACAAGGATAAACTATGAGATACTCTTAAACCTTGAATTCAAGCTCAACTAATCATTATTAAAGCATGGTTTAAGCCTTAGATCATAAGAAAGTCATTTAGGCCCTTATTTACAAAGTAAGTCAAATGTGTCATAAAAACTCTGAAAATTGCAGAGAGCAGACCAGAACTTAAAAGAAATAAAAAGCACGTCTCTTATGGTTTGATGTTGATGAATATTGGACACGAGATGCCCCTGTGAGTCTAGTTTCCAAATCAAAAAAGAAAATCAAGGTTTCAACGGTCGGATCTCTGGGAAAAGGACAAACACCAGACATCACTCAGAGATGTACAACTCTCTGTCCAGAGATTTTGTTTGATTTTTTAAAAATAGTAAAATAATCCGAAATGCTTCATTCTTTTTAGGGGATCTTCCTAACACATTAAGGTACCCAGAAAAAATTATTAGAGACCCCAAAAACTCCATTAGACTTCTGATTTATGAATTTCAAAATGGACTTGCTGTTCTGAAACTATTCTGAAACTCTGGGCAGATTGTGGTTGACTCACAAAACCCATGATCAAACCTTTCTAAACATAAAACCACCTTAAAACAAAAATTACAGTGGTAGAATATTGTGTTATTGACACTTTCCCGTTGGTTTCACTTGATTTCAACGGTTAGATTTCGAACTAAAAATCTTTGATCAAAAACAGTTTGTGAACTCACTGTTTTCATTTGTCAAGTTCAACTTTTATTTGTTCATCCCAACTATTAAACCATGAAGTTGGGTTTAAACCAAACCACTTCTCCTACCATTTGATGGTCATTGGAGGCTAAAGACTTTTATATTTGTAGATTTCAAATGAAGTATGAATAGACTTCATGAAATCTCAAGATGATGAATCCAAACCATAGAGATGAATTTAGACCCAAAATACTTTCTCCTACCACTTGATGGTCATTGGAGATGAAGATATGACTAATACTCATGAGTCTCCAAGGAATATAGAAGGGATTCCATGAAACATCAAGCTAGAGGACTCAAGTCATAAGCATGGACTTGGATCCATCTATTTACTTATAAAAAAAGTGATGATCAAACTTTGACTCCCATGTGAAATATAAGCTTACATGAGATTCAAAACATCAAACTCAAGAGCTTTCAAGGGAGATATTAAAGATCTCCAAGAATCTCAAAAGAAGAACATAAACAAGAAAAATAGAAGAAGGATCAAAGAACTAGGAAGTAAGGACTTCCAAGTTTACTTAACAAACTCTAAAACTTAATCAAGAAAAACTAAATGACTTGTAAATTAGAAGCTCAAAAGAAAGAAAACACAACTAAGATTAGAGGGTCACCTCCAAACTATCCTCAAAGTTTCTCTCCTTTGAAGATCTTCCAAACTCTTCTTCAAGCTCTCCAAACTCTCTTTTCTCTCTAAAAAATGTTGGTGGAATGGAAGTATTTTTTTTGTGTGTTTCCTCCCTCCTCTTTTTTGCATGTGTTTCTCAATGGAGATACCTCTTCTTATATAGACAAAAATACCTAGGTCATTTCAGTAAATTCGGAGCAAAAGACATGTGTAAACATCTCATTAGTTGGTACAATGTGTACTTTCTGAAATTATGCAGACTGCTGTCCAGCGCGGCAGT
Organism: Hydrangea macrophylla; assembly: GCA_033977485.1. NCBI lineage: Eukaryota > Viridiplantae > Streptophyta > Magnoliopsida > Cornales > Hydrangeaceae > Hydrangea > Hydrangea macrophylla. The sequence goes on along the minus strand of CM066997.1, from coordinate 97,290,634 downwards.
CCAGATACTGACGCGGCAGTCCGTGACTGCCGCTGCGGCATTCATCAAATGCCGTTGCGGCACTTAATGACTGCCGCGCGGCATTCACCAAATGCCGCGACAATTAATGGATTGCCGCAATTTTGTCAGTCTTACTTTATCAGTTTTTTGTTCTTATTTGCATGCGCATACGTATTGCTCTGCAAAATACAGATTTTAAAAGCGAACGGCAGTCAGAAACCTGTGGCGGCACTTGATGAGTGCCGGCACGGCACTCTGTGACTGCCGAGCGGCAGTCACCGAGTGCCGCGGAATCCCGCCGTGTGCCGTTTTTGACTAAAATTCCCCTTTTAGGTCTTTTCTCTTTTTGAAACAAATTATTTTTGAATATCTTTTCCAAAAGTTGTGTTTTATATCAGAATTTTCCTAAATACCTGGTATTTCCCTCTTTCTGTGAAATTTTATCGCGTTTTGGAGAATTCTCTGAAGAGCTTGGAATACTTCAAATTTTTCGGTCATTGTCATCATCGGACGTGGAGGTGACGCTCTCCTAAATTCGACGTTAGGTCAAAATTGGGGTGTCTACAGTTTGCCCCTCTTCGGCAGAGCTTGTGGAGCAACGCGTGCCACAAGTGAATGTCGAAGCCTGTGTGAAGACAAGCCTTTGACCAGACCGTCGAATTTAGGTAAAAACAAAATGCGTTGCAAAAGAGAACATGCGTGCGGCAATGGTTCATGCTGGTCGTGCTCGATGATGAGCTGCCTACGTATCCATTCAGGAATCAGACCAAGACGTAGTTCGGACAGGAGCCAAACATACACAAACGCAAATAGTCATACGGATGAATGCACCTATCTTATTGTGATGCACGTGCTCGAGCAATTTCGTGCTCCATATAATGCCTATGCAACATATTGTTCTTTCTTAGTACCAAAAAAAAAAAGCAACCTATGCCATTCTACTCATGATGTCATTCCATTCTGGGAGAGTCATGACTGTCATAGATGCGCTTACTATGTTTAATTCTCTGACATTCTTCAAAAATCATCTGATCGACTGAGATGCGCTACGCGCCTTATACTCCGGTGTCAAATCAGGAAACACGCTGAAAGACTGAGATACGCTACGCGCCTTATACTCCGGTGTCTTCCAAAAATCATCTGATCGACTGAGATGCGCTACGCGCCTTATACTCCGGTGTCAAATCAGGAAACACGCTGAAAGACTGAGATGCGCTACGCGCCTTATACCCCGGTGTCTTCCAAAAATCATCTGATCGACAGAGATGCGCTACGCGCCTTATACTCCAGTGTCAAATCAGGAAACACGCTGAAAGACTGAGATGCGCTACGCGCCTTATACCCCGGTGTCTTCCAAAAATCATCTGATCGACTGAGATGCGCTACGCGCCTTATACTCCGGTGTCAAATCAGGAACCACGCTGAAAGACTGAGATGCGCTACGCGCCTTATACCCCGATGTCTTCCAAAAATCATCTGATCGACTGAGATGCGCTACGCGCCTTATACTTCGGTGTCAAATCAGGAACCACGCTGAAAGACTGAGATGCGCTACGCGCCTTATACCCCGGTGTCTTCTAAAAATCATCTGATCGACTGAGATGCGCTACGCGCCTTATACTTCGGTGTCAAATCAGGAACCACGCTGAAAGACTGAGATGCGCTACGCGCCTTATACCCCGGTGTCTTCCAAAAATCATCTGATCGACTGAGATGCGCTACGCGCCTTATACTTCGGTGTCAAATCAGGAACCACGCTGAAAGACTGAGATGCGCTACGCGCCTTATACCCCGGTGTCTTCTAAAAATCATCTGATCGACTGAGATGCGCTACGCGCCTTATACTTTGGTGTCAAATCAGGAACCACGCTGAAAGACTGAGATGCGCTACGCGCCTTATACCCCGGTGTCTTCCAAAAATCATCTGATCGACTGAGATGCGCTACGCGCCTTATACTTCGGTGTCAAATCAGGAACCACGCTGAAAGACTGAGATGCGCTACGCGCCTTATACCCCGGTGTCTTCCAAAAATCATCTGATCGACTGAGATGCGCTACGCGCCTTATACTTCGGTGTCAAATCAGGAACCACGCTGAAAGACTGAGATGCGCTACGCGCCTTATACCCCGGTGTCTTCCAAAAATCATCTGATCGACTGAGATGCGCTACGCGCCTTATACTTCGGTGTCAAATCAGGAACCACGCTGAAAGACTGAGATGCGCTACGCGCCTTATACCCCGGTGTCTTCCAAAAATCATCTGATCGACTGAGATGCGCTACGCGCCTTATACTTCGGTGTCAAATCAGGAACCACGCTGAAAGACTGAGATGCGCTACGCGCCTTATACCCCGGTGTCTTCCAAAAATCATCTGATCGACTGAGATGCGCTACGCGCCTTATACTTCGGTGTCAAATCAGGAACCACGCTGAAAGACTGAGATGCGCTACGCGCCTTATACCCCGGTGTCTTCTAAAAATCATCTGATCGACTGAGATGCGCTACGCGCCTTATACTTCGGTGTCAAATCAGGAACCACGCTGAAAGACTGAGATGCGCTACGCGCCTTATACCCCGGTGTCTTCCAAAAATCATCTGATCGACTGAGATGCGCTACGCGCCTTATACTTCGGTGTCAAATCAGGAACCACGCTGAAAGACTGAGATGCGCTACGCGCCTTATACCCCGGTGTCTTCCAAAAATCATCTGATCGACTGAGATGCGCTACGCGCCTTATACTTTGGTGTCAAATCAGGAACCACGCTGAAAGACTGAGATGCGCTACGCGCCTTATACCCCGGTGTCTTCCAAAAATCATCTGATCGACTGAGATGCGCTACGCGCCTTATACTTCGGTGTCAAATCAGGAACCACGCTGAAAGACTAAGATGCGCTACGCGCCTTATACCCCGGTGTCTTCCAAAAATCATCTGATCGACTGAGATGCGCTACGCGCCTTATACTTCGGTGTCAAATCAGGAACCACGCTGAAAGACTGAGATGCGCTACGCGCCTTATACCCCGGTGTCTTCCAAAAATCATCTGATCGACTGAGATGCGCTACGCGCCTTATACTTCGGTGTCAAATCAGGAACCACGCTGAAAGACTGAGATGCGCTACGCGCCTTATACCCCGGTGTCTTCCAAAAATCATCTGATCGACTGAGATGCGCTACGCGCCTTATACTTCGGTGTCAAATCAGGAACCACGCTGAAAGACTGAGATGCGCTACGCGCCTTATACCCCGGTGTCTTCCAAAAATCATCTGATCGACTGAGATGCGCTACGCGCCTTATACTTCGGTGTCAAATCAGGAACCACGCTGAAAGACTGAGATGCGCTACGCGCCTTATACCCCGGTGTCTTCGAAAAATCATCTGATCGACTGAGATGCGCTACGCGCCTTATACTCTGGTGTCGATGTGAGTTTTCTCTGAACAATCTGCAGCCCTTCGGCCCCGTCAGATATGTTTTCTCTTAACAATCTGCAGCCCTTCGGCCCCGTCAGATATGTTTTTTCCTAACAATCTGTAGCCCTTCGGCCCCGTCAGATATGTTCTCTCAAGATTGGGAGTCAATCAGGCTCAATTTCAAATTAATTTTCAAAACTTGGAGTCGAACAAACTCAAATTCTTTTCAGACTCAAATTCTTTTCAATTTTCAAAACTTGGAGTCGACTCGGCTAAACGAAAATTTCAATTTACAACATTGGAGTCAATTCGACTCAAAAGAATTTCAAAATCGGTAGTTTGAATGAGACTCGAAGAATTATTGAGGACTAATGCTTATGCGAGGTTGCCATTGATGACTAATGCAGATGCTCGGGAGGATTAACAGGGATTGCCATTGAGGACTAACAGAAATTGCCATTGAGGACTATAGTAGGTGCCATTGAGGGCTAACAAAAATGATGCTGCCATTGAGGACTAATGCAAGGTTGCCTTTGAGGACCAAGGTTGCCTTTGAGGACTAACAAAAATGACGTTGTCATTGAGGACTAATGCAAGGTTGCTATTGAGGGCTAATGCAGATGTCATTGAGGACTAATGCATGGTTGCCATTGAGGGCTAATGCAGATGCCATTGAGTACTAATTAAGATGCCGTTGAGGACTAATGCTAGGTGCCATTGAGGACCAAGGTTGCCTTTGAGGACTAACAAAAATGTTGCTGCCATTGAGGACTAATGCAAGGTTGCCATTGAGGGCTAATGCAGATGCCATTGAGGACTAATGAAGATGCCATTGAGGACTAATTAAGATGCCGTTGAGGACTAACAAAAATGTTACTGCCATTGAGGACTAATGCAAGGTTGCCATTGAGGGCTAATGCAGATGCCATTGAGGACTAATGAAGATGCCATTGAGGACTAATTAAGATGTCGTTGAGGACTAATGCTAGGTGCCATTGAGGACCAAGGTTGCCTTTGAGGACTAACAAAAATGATGCTGCCATTGAGGACTAATGCTTGTTCAAGAGTCTCGTCGTGCTTAAAGAACCAAATTTCAATATTCGGAGTCATTCGGACTCAAAGAATTGATTTCACAAAAGTTCGGGAGTCCGCGGACTCACAGAGTTAATTTTTCAAAATTTGAGGAGTTTTCAGATGCAAAGAATTTGAACGGAGCTAATAGAAAGAATAATTTTCTGCATTTGCGGACCTTTGGAAGAAACACATCGATTTCGTCAAAAGAGGGAAGTCACCTTTGCCCCTAGTATTGGACTCTTCTTATATTGCCATTTTAGCACTATGTTGTGATAGTGTTCAAAACCCCTGCTCGTATTGCTCTTAGGATGCTCATGGAGACTTTTCAAATCTTTATTCATCATCTTAAACCCACACACTTGAGACCATTTATTGACTCATCAAAGGAGGACATACCTAACAAAGCTAGTTACTCAAGATGACTGACTCAAACTCTACATTCATTATGAATCAATGTGCTTTCATTGCGAATAATGTATCATCTCACTTTTCATTTATTCATCATCTTACGAATGGCAGTGTTTTGCTGATAAACCGACACTTCGAAAACTTCCCCTTTTTGATTTAGCGAATTCTTTGCCTATCTAGAGTGTGCTTCAAATTAGTGCTTTAGCTTATAGAATTAAAGGCACTCTATTTCGATCATTTCAAAACAAACTTGATTACTTGAGAACTTACCTTTGGCACAAAAGGATTTTGGCAAACAAAGTTTGCCCCTAGTCTTAAGGGCAAATAGGCTCATCCAAGGGTTTTGAGAACATGATGGTACAGGATGCCTGTAGTGCATTTACTCCCAACCTAGAGATAGTCATTATGAATGTGGTGGGCTGAAGCGGGAAACCCAATGCTGATGGGCAAACTTTGTTTGCCCCTGGTTTGGCAATACATATATGGCTCTAGGCAAACACAGGTTTGCCCCTAGTCTGAAGGAAGGAAACCAAAGGTGCAAAGGGTGATGCTTTCGGTTTAGGAATGGTTATGGACCGAGAACCTTGGGAGGTTCGCCTACTTATCCCCGTCAGGTCCAAAATAGTTCGGGCAAGACCTGAATGAAAGATAGCATGAGATGATGAGGTGATGACCGAACCGAGCAGGTTGCCTACGTATCCCCAAGTGGGAATCAGGTCAAAGCGTAGTTCATCAATTCTGGAGGTCTTGAAAGAATAAGGCTTCAAGAATTGGTGGGCTTTTCGAGCCATGTTGCCATTTGGGTCTAGGGAGTGCATGTCACTTGTGGTAGCCCTTGTATAGCATGATGAACTACTTCTTCCTTTATTCTTTTTCTTTCCTCTTTTCTTTTCTTTTTTCTTTTTTTATTTTACGGTTGATTCTTTAACCTTTTCACTAGCCAGTTAATCTTTACAACTCTCATCATGTTTTAAAGTAATATCAGCTCTTCAAATCTTTATTTTTCAAAGATATCTCTGCATTGTTTTAGGCTCACTTAGGATTTGAGCCTCCCACGAAAATTTTGAAGCTGATAAGTCTCTCTTTTATTTTCAACAACTTTTCTTTGTTTAGAACAACACAAAGCCTTGAGATAGTTCATGTGCCAATGATCTACTTTGAAGTGCTCAAGAATTCTCAATCTATTCTCTGCCTTTTCTTTTCTTTTTCCTTTCTTTTCTCTACCTTACTATCTCTTATTCTTTCCATGATTTTGACTGGCTAGGATTAGGATTTTTGAGATCAACACGTATCTTATTTTTGCTCTAAATTTTGCCTAGGCGCCCTTCCGGGTTTTCATCCTAGCGAGCTCTTTTTTTTTTTTTTTTTTTTTTTTTTTTTTTCGTGCTCTAACTTTTGCCTAGGCGCCCTTCCGGGTTTTCATCCTAGCGAGCTCTTTTTCTTTTTCTTTTCTTTTGTTTGGAATAAGAAGTTCATTAAAATGTCTGGCTACCATCAAGGATCCAGTTTATGGCTTTAGACTGGTTGGGCTCATATTTTAGGCTTGGTATTTGAGAGAAGGGGATGGTGAGCAAGCTTCAAGTTCCAAGTTCATCTTTTCAAGATTGAGCAAGAGCATCTTTAAATTCTTAAAGTAAAGCTAATCAATTCTATACTTTCTCCATGGTTTGGGCACAAAATTTGCTTTGATCACTTGGGGATCATTTTCAATGCAAAGATTTATCAACAAAGTATTTTCCGTGATCATTGAAAAAAGTAATTTTTTTTTTTTGGCTTAATGATCCATAAATTCACGGCTTGGCACAATGAATCAAGCAAATGAGATTTTATTCAACTAGTAGGGAAGGAGGATTACATCACTCGACTCGATAATCTCGACAAAGACTTGCAAACAGACTTGATAACAGACTGACCAGAAGACTCGACTGGACTTGACATTCGACTCCAACCTAACATAACTCGACTGCCGGACTTGACTTGGTCTCAATTGGAGTGTCACAGATGATTTTCAATTCATTAAATTTCCAAGAGCATCCATATTTACTTTAGCAGCAGCGGTTCCAAACACTATCACCTCACTAGCATTTCCTTCAGGTTCGTCATTCCCCTTCTGCATCTTTGTAGGAGCATCATTTGCCTTCATGGCCCAATTTTCAGTCGAATGGCCCTTCTCTAACTCATACCGAGTATTGTCAATGCCTTTTTCGATTCTGTTGATTGGGTTGGGGCCAATTGGTTGTTGCACATTCATAGAGGCAACAAATTCCTTGAGAGTGCTCATCAATGGCTGTGATTGAAAGGACTGCACGTCATGCCAAACGTCACTCGATGGGTTCAGCAAAGGAGTGATGATTTTATGCTCGATGAGATCTTGGATATCATGACGGAGCTTCATGCAATGGTTAGTCGTGTGACCAGGGGTTTGGTGATAGGCGCAGTACCAAGAAAGGTCACATTTGCGAGGTAAGGGATTTGGTAGTGGCTTTGGGTCCAGGGGGTTGAGGTGACCATTCTTGACAAGGTGACCAAGGGCCATGGATAATGGTATGCCAAGGTTGGTGAAGATTCTCGGCTTGCGGGCTTGGTTTGATTTTGAGTTCGACTCTAAGCTAGAGGTGGTTTTTGGGTTGAGATGTGGACTTGGAATAGCTCTTTGATTAGTTGGGATTGGGCCTGGATGTGGGCTTTGGTGAATGGTTAGATTTGGACATGGGCTTTGGTGATTGATTGGTCTTGGATGCATAGCTGGTTTTGGACATGGGCTTTGGTGCATGGCTGGATTTGGACATGCCTGTTGGTGCTTCTTTAAGCAATCCATTATTCTCTGATCCATCTTTTCCTCAACAAGGCCCATTTGATCTCTTAATAATTGAATGAACTCAAGCATGACCCCCTCCAATTGCTTCACCCTTGAATCTTGTTGCTCAACGGTGGCCTGCAGTTTGCTCACTTTCTCTTCCAAATCTCTTAATGCCATTGGCGGATCAATCTCAAAATGACGGTCCATGTTCTCCTAAAAAATCAAGAAGACGAACCCAAGAGGTTAGAAGTGTCCTCACTCGGGGATCTGGTTGTTCCACTCTTTCTACAGGTTCACGACATGAAAAGGCCCGCATGCAGAATTGAATAGTAAGGGAAATTTTGAGGGACTCTGATCTTAACTGGGAGGGAGATGTTGTGAGTTTATATGCTATACATATGTAATGATATCGATTAGTGAGAGCGCAAAATGTACACGCTCTTATGATTTGATGCATGCACTGTACATATGGCACACGAATGAAATGCAAGTGTGTGTGCCTACTCTATATGCCAAAGCAAAGGAAAATTCTAATCCTAACAGGTAAACACATAAGCACATAAAATCCTCACCCATGTCAAGTGCAATAATTTCTCCTTTTATTGTGATCTTTACTACCCTTTCAGAAAAATTTCGAAATTCATTTGAAAAGCATTTCTTTAGAACGATGAGATCTTTCAAAAACAATTCTCAAGAATTTTGAATTTTTTTTATTAAAAAAAATGAGGATGTGAAAACATTTCTCAATGAAGATAATTTGATTGAAATTTTGCTTTAAAATTCATTTGAAGAGCATTTTTTTCAAAAAAAAAAAAAAAAAAAATTCCAAAGATTAGTTTGGAGCTTTAATCAAAAGTGAACTCCAAAGATTTTTGAAAGAGCAATTGAAAACTTTGGGATGAAGATTACAAAAAATCACTTGCTTTCAAAGATGGTTTTAAAATTCTTTCGGGGTAGAAGGATCACACGATCGGATTATTACCGTACTTTTCATAAATTTGGATGCATACAAGGTCAATGATGCTTAACTAAACATGATATGAAAAGTATAATCTTATAATCAAGGTTCGGCATGTCCTCCAAATGTCATGTAACACGAGGAGAAATTGCTAAAAGGTGATTAAAAGATTATTCATCTTTCATCAAGCAAGTATCGTCATCATCTCAAGTAATCCCTTCCGGGCATACAAAACTTCCTAACACATAACCCTAATCAAGAATTGATTTCCTAAGATTGAAATGTTCTATAGAAACTACTATGCAAAGGCTGGATTTTGGTCAAATAAGGGACCCTTGACACACACCCGATAGGATGCTTCATATACCAAATCATGGTACGAGATCAAGGGTGATCACACAGTCCCATGATGACTTGACCGACCGGGTTGCCCCGAGCCTCCAAGGTCATAGTTCCATGCAATCGACTGGCTGGACATGCAAGTGAAATGCAACAGGCACACAAAGATTAATTAATTCGATTAAAAGGATATTTTTCAAGTCTAATCCTCAAGTGAACCCAAAATCAGAATTATGGTCTGCGAAACCAGAGATTCTGGGTTCGATCCCCAGCAGAGTCGCCAGATTGTGGATATCGCAGGTTGACTTACCCACAGCTTTTCAAAATCAATTTCTAAAACAAAATGAGTCGCCACTTAATTTTTAAAAGGAAAATTAAGAAACCATTTTAAGAGCAAACTGATCTTTTAGAAACCAGAGATTAACTAGGTCCGGGGATTATGGAATGAGAGAGGAAGGAGCCCATCGGACTAAAACACCCTCTCTCATCCTATCTTATGATAGGCCTCTACTCAACATCCTTTTAATCAAATTTATTAATCTAAGCATGCCCTCAACTAATACATATATACATATACATCACAAAAGCATGTCCAAAGGGTGTAAAATTGCAATTGACAAAATATCATTCAAAAGCCACATAATTCAGGTAACAAGCGATATGATATGCAATATGGAACAAGTGAACTTACCCGGGGTCCAGCGGCGATAATAAACGTGCAATGCATGCGATTAAATAAAACCTAGGAAAAGAGTCTCTAATCCATAAATACACATAAGGCAAATCTTAACTCTAAGGTGTCGCGCATAAGGTCGAAAATCAAATAAAAATTAAGGAATTTGATAAACTAGAGAGGGATTGAGAAATCGTACCTTAATAGCGCTACAAAACAAAGGGTTAGTTCACATGATATGTAAAACATGATGTTAGAAATAACAACCCTAAATTTCTAGCTTAAATCTATCTAATGTAATTAAATCCAAAGCAAATAAATCTTAATTACAAATGTCGAATCATATAGATGAATATGTACATGGACAAGGATAAACTATGAGATACTCTTAAACCTTGAATTCAAGCTCAACTAATCATTATTAAAGCATGGTTTAAGCCTTAGATCATAAGAAAGTCATTTAGGCCCTTATTTACAAAGTAAGTCAAATGTGTCATAAAAACTCTGAAAATTGCAGAGAGCAGACCAGAACTTAAAAGAAATAAAAAGCACGTCTCTTATGGTTTGATGTTGATGAATATTGGACACGAGATGCCCCTGTGAGTCTAGTTTCCAAATCAAAAAGAAAATCAAGGTTTCAACGGTCGGATCTCTGGGAAAAGGACAAACACCAGACATCACTCAGAGATGTACAACTCTCTGTCCAGAGATTTTGTTTGATTTTTTAAAAATAGTAAAATAATCCGAAATGCTTCATTCTTTTTAGGGGATCTTCCTAACACATTAAGGTACCCAGAAAAAATTATTAGAGACCCCAAAAACTCCATTAGACTTCTGATTTATGAATTTCAAAATGGACTTGCTGTTCTGAAACTATTCTGAAACTCTGGGCAGATTGTGGTTGACTCACAAAACCCATGATCAAACCTTTCTAAACATAAAACCACCTTAAAACAAAAATTACAGTGGTAGAATATTGTGTTATTGACACTTTCCCGTTGGTTTCACTTGATTTCAACGGTTAGATTTCGAACTAAAAATCTTTGATCAAAAACAGTTTGTGAACTCACTGTTTTCATTTGTCAAGTTCAACTTTTATTTGTTCATCCCAACTATTAAACCATGAAGTTGGGTTTAAACCAAACCACTTCTCCTACCATTTGATGGTCATTGGAGGCTAAAGACTTTTATATTTGTAGATTTCAAATGAAGTATGAATAGACTTCATGAAATCTCAAGATGATGAATCCAAACCATAGAGATGAATTTAGACCCAAAATACTTTCTCCTACCACTTGATGGTCATTGGAGATGAAGATATGACTAATACTCATGAGTCTCCAAGGAATATAGAAGGGATTCCATGAAACATCAAGCTAGAGGACTCAAGTCATAAGCATGGACTTGGATCCATCTATTTACTTATAAAAAAAGTGATGATCAAACTTTGACTCCCATGTGAAGTATAAGCTTACATGAGATTCAAAACATCAAACTCAAGAGCTTTCAAGGGAGATATTGAAGATCTCCAAGAATCTCAAAAGAAGAACATAAACAAGAAAAATAGAAGAAGGATCAAAGAACTAGGAAGTAAGGACTTCCAAGTTTACTTAACAAACTCTAAAACTTAATCAAGAAAAACTAAATGACTTGTAAATTAGAAGCTCAAAAGAAAGAAAACACAACTAAGATTAGAGGGTCACCTCCAAACTATCCTCAAAGATTCTCTCCTTTGAAGATCTTCCAAACTCTTCTTCAAGCTCTCCAAACTCTCTTTTCTCTCTAAAAAATGTTGGTGGAATGGAAGTATTTTTTTTGTGTGTTTCCTCCCTCCTCTTTTTTGCATGTGTTTCTCAATGGAGATACCTCTTCTTATATAGACAAAAATACCTAGGTCATTTCAGTAAATTCGGAGCAAAAGACATGTGTAAACATCTCATTAGTTGGTACAATGTGTACTTTCTGAAATTATGCAGACTGCTGTCCAGCGCGGCAGTCCAGATACTGACGCGGCAGTCCGTGACTGCCGCTGCGGCATTCATCAAATGCCGTTGCGGCACTTAATGACTGCCGCGCGACATTCACCAAATGCCGCGACAATTAATGGATTGCCGCAATTTTGTCAGTCTTACTTTATCAGTTTTTTGTTCTTATTTGCATGCGCATACGTATTGCTCTGCAAAATACAGATTTTAAAAGCGAACGGCAGTCAGAAACCTGTGGCGGCACTTGATGAGTGCCGGCACGGCACTCTGTGACTGCCGAGCGGCAGTCACCGAGTGCCGCGGAATCCCGCCGTGTGCCGTTTTTGACTAAAATTCCCCTTTTAGGTCTTTTCTCTTTTTGAAACAAATTATTTTTGAATATCTTTTCCAAAAGTTGTGTTTTATATCAGAATTTTCCTAAATACCTGGTATTTCCCTCTTTCTGTGAAATTTTATCGCGTTTTGGAGAATTCTCTGAAGAGCTTGGAATACTTCAAATTTTTCGGTCATTGTCATCATCGGACGTGGAGGTGACGCTCTCCTAAATTCGACGTTAGGTCAAAATTGGGGTGTCTACAGCAGTGCAAAACCTGTTGATGTGACCTGGTTTACCACAGTTGTAGCAAACTATGCCTGGTTGAGTAGCGCGCCTTGGTGCCTTGCAATCTTGAGGCAGATGACTGGGGTTGCCACAGTTGAAACATTTCCCAGCACTACTTCCTTCTCCCACTCGGGGTTGAGTCGGATAGGTGATAGCTTGGGTACTCTTGCTTCCATCAAAATTCCTCTTCTGCCCTTGGGTACTATACATTGGTGGCTTATTTCCAAAATTACCTCTTTGAGGCGGTCGGAATTCGAATTGCTTTCGGTTCACTGAAGCGTCTTCTTCTAGATCAGTAGCCAAGCCAACAAGTCCTTTAAAAGACTTATCTAGGTGGTCGAGAGTCAGGCGGCGAATTTGCGGTGTCAGCCCTTGGTTATACTTATAGATCATCTTCTCCTCAGTATCAACCATATGAGGGGCAAACCGAGAGAGTCTCTCGAATTGAGTGGTGTACTCTTCCACCAACTCGGTTCCATGTGTTAGATCCATGAACTCCTTCTCTCTTTTGTGCCTCTCCGTAGCCGGAAAATACTTTTCCAGAAATCTCCGCTTAAATGCAGTCCAAGTCATTCCCATCGCAGCTCCATTCCTGATAGTAGCTATGACCGAATTCCACCAATCTACGGCGGCATCGGTTAGCTGAAAGGTAGCTAACCTCCTCTTGTTCATCTCATTGCACTGGACAGCCTCGAACATGCGGTCCATATGTCTTAACCACTGTTCTGCCTTCCAGGGCTCCGCGGTACCCGCAAACTGCTCGGGCCTGAGCGCACGGAATCTCTCCAGCAGCTTATCTCCAATTTGACGGTCTTATCGGTTATCATTCTGATTACTAACCCTTTCGAGACGCCTGACGAAAGCTTCAAACATTCATGTGGGGTCGGCAGCTAAAGGTGCATCTTCGATCAAATTCCTGTTCCTCCTTAGTCCTCCAGCCATTCTATGCATGATAGTGATAGAAAAATAAGGAATATGCATGCAACAAAAGTATAAAGCAATTTAAATGACAACAACATCAAAAGAGTATTTCTTATATAACTTCTTGTCAAGCTGATACAAAAAGCGTGTATGATCAGATAATGCCTACCCTATCAGTGTGGGTTATGCAAGAGTTAGAGTTACAAAAATGGGGTCATTGCCCTATACTCGAATGCATGTAGATACAGTTTGCAAAAAGAGAATAGAGCTACTAGTCAAAAGGTCCATATATACAAGGCGATATCTAAACGGTCAATCATCGCCGTAGGTAGCCATCAAAAGGTCAAGCGAGTCGGCCTGATGAAAATGCTGAACGTGAGAGGTGTGAGACCTAGAACCAAATAGGGTGATTTAAATTAATTAGTAAAGCGAATGCGATGCGAAAATTATATATATTTTATTTATTATTTTTTTTAGGGGAATTTATATTTGTACAATGGGGGTTTATATTGTTAATTATTGATATCTTGGGGTCCTAAAGCGATATGGGGAAGTTTGGGAACTTAAATGCATGTTTTAAAGAATGTTGGGGTGTTAAACACAATTTTTAAAACATGAAAAAAAAAACAGTCTTAAGGAAACATACGTATGTTTCATTCACAGTATGTTTTGAGGGTTTACAAAAAATAAACAAGAAGAAGAGAAAAGAGAGAAGAAGAACAAGAGTTTGAAGAAATCTTAAGCTTAACAATCAAAACACTCAATTAAGCAAGAATTTCAAGTTACAAAGGGAAGAACAAGTGGGTATGTCTCTCTCTCTCTCTAGGGTTCTTTGTAATTAGGGCTTTTAGATTTTAGTTTTTGTAATCCGAAAATTGATGTTTGAATTCATGTTTAGAGGTTGCTAAGTTGATTCTTGGGTTATATATATGATATTGTATGAATCCTACATGTTAAAATTGAGTTTTGATGAAGTTTGAAAAATGGGTTTTTTTTAGGGTTTGTAAAAAATCCGAAAATTGAAAGTTTGGGTGTTTGATTTTTGTTGGGTTTTTGAGTTGTTTGAGTGTTTATATATGCTTTATATACCATTAGGATCATTGGTTTCAAGTTGGGTAAAGATTGGTTGTGAATTGGGGGCTTCACCATTGTTGTGTTCTTGAAGCTTTCAAGAGCTTGAAGAAGAACTTTTGGGTATTTTTGCAAATCTAAAAATTGGCTTGAAATTGGGTATTTTTGGAAATCAACTTATAAGAAGTTTATTTGAAGAATTTCTAAGGTGAGTGTTTTAATCCCAAAATTGGGTGTTTAACGATGTTTGTGTGACAATTGATTGATTGGGATAAACCATGAATGTGAGAATTTGCCCTGTTTTGTGTAAATTCGGAAATAAATAGTAATCGTCATTTTTTTTGCCAAAAGTCCCGCAATGCTGACTGGAATCGACGATCTGGAACTTTTTCATGTTTTAAGTTTTTCCATAAAACGTCATCTAGTGGGAGATTTTGGCCAATTACAGTGGCAGCGAATTAATTCATGTATTGAGATTAAATTGTTATGTTTAATCCTTGATTAATGATAAAGCATGTATTGAATGATTATGATGTTGAAATGATGTGTACAAGCATGATGAAATGTTTATGTGATTATTTGGGTCAATGGAAATTATTGTGGTGTCCACCATTTATTTATCCCCTTTAAGGAGGGAAATAAGCTTCGAGAAGGGAAGTGTGGTGACGACCACAATGAGAGAGTGACAAGTGAATCACAATGAGGTGAAGGACTGTCACAAATGAAAACGCTATATGCAATGTTTTGAGTGAGAAATCTGGGAGGACATGGGCTGCTTTAAAAATAATTAAAAATTGGCTTGTGAAATCAATATTTAAGTTTCAATTTGATTATTAATTATGCTCATTAGCCTATATATGCAATATAACCTAATTATTTAAGATTTCAGGTTCAGAGGCAAGTGGAAGCGCCCCGAAAGAGCCGCCGGAGCGAGCGGAGTAAATTGTTGCACTTATTTTCATAAAGACTCGAGGTGGGTTTTCTAGAAACCAGAATAATGTAGTATGAACATTGTTGGTTGAGTTTACATTTTTGTTGAATGGAAATCGTAAGTGGGTTGTATGAAATACATACATTGAGCATGACACGAATATTATATGTCATGCACGTGCATAGCGAAAGCGATAAAAATCCAAGTAGTGAAACTTGGAAACGGCCAAAAGAGCCGAGCGAAATGGGCCCGGGTGCGTGTGTCATTTCATTTATGAGAATGCATTGCATTAGCGCACGTGTTTGTTGAAATTACTTGCATGCGAATTGTGTGTTGACTTGAATGTTTTTATTGCATTATATTGGTTTTCTAGCTGTGAGCCAAGGATTGCTCACACCCACACAGGCCTTTTTGCAGGTATTGCGGTGTAGGCGCCACTGCCGTAAGTCTCGAGTTGTTGTGTACGTCTAGGATGTATGTGCGTCGTTTAGTTTGACTTGTTGGAATTGTAAACATTTGGGTTAAATTTATGTTGTTAACGGATTTATGTACGTGTACCTTGGATGATGATTTGGGTAGTATTTATGATGTAAATATTTAAGGTTGGGTTTGTGAATATTTTGAATTTGACGTCATGTTTGTACGGACCAATGTGTTGACGGATTCATGCGAATGTTTTGGAGTTTCTAGATTTGTAATATATGTTGCGTTCTTGAGAAATCCATGTTTTAATCTTGGACTAAGAAAGATGAATTTGTTTATGGTGATGTTTGGTTGTGTGTTAGAGGCCTAAAATATTGTGTTTGAAGTGAGTTGAGATATCCCTTTTGTGTTGGAAGTTTGGTAGTGTAAAAAAAAATAGAGTTTTGAGTAGAAAAAAATAATAATAATAATATTAATAATAAACTTTGATTCGTTGGCTTTTACGAAAACATGCACAGTTTTCTCTAGAAAACTCGAAACCGCACACCGCTCGAACCGTTAGAACCGTGTTTCAAATATTTTCTTTTTGATATTATATTTGGGCAAAAATTTTTAAATGACCTTTTTGCCCTTGGGATTAAACTTTGCATAGACTTTATTTAGTAGTTTTTTTTTATTTGCGTTTAGCGGGGTTTTCGCGAGCATTCCGGCCACAGCGGGTCGGGGCGCTACAAGAGGGGCCTGTCCCAAAATTACAGCTATGTGAGATCAACAATGAAGCAGGCGCTGGGGCATCTGCCTCTGACAAAGCTAGCTCAAGCGCTAGTGCCTCCTCAAGGTCAACTGCGAAGTCGTCCCAACCTATGCCATCCTCCTCATCAACACCCTCCCCACCTATAGGAGCCAAATAAACCACCTCAGTGTCGTCCTCATCAGCAGGGACAACTAGCGGAGGCATATCCAGTTGTGCAAGGTGAGCCTGCACAACCTGAACCTCCAGAGGTAAATAGAAGGCATCACTGTTAACCAAGCGAACCATCTCTACGAGTACTAAGCGCTGAATCTCAACAAAGTACAGGATCTCTAGGCGAGCACGGGATAAGTCAACCAACCCTAACACGTGGATCTGGTGCCAAAGATCTAACTTGACTGTCGCAGCTGCCCACTACTCGATAGTGGTGAAATAAAGTGTCACTGAAGCCGGTATTATCGCTCCCATGGTAACCCAGTGCCCTCCAAAAGCTTCGGGTGCAAAAAGGGGCTGAGCGGGATCCATACCTGAAAAAGGTACTAACTTAAATCAGGACAGAGATAATCTTAGGCGTTTGGGTTCCGGGTCTATCCTCCATGTCGTAACATCGGGGTGCAAAAGCTTAAGCTAACAGAACTGTGGAATCGGGTCTAAAATGGTAAACCGTAACCTGGCTAAACTTATTATGAGATAATATATAACCTGGCTCTGATACCACCAAATCTTGCCACGCCCCGACGTAGCATAAATAAGGAAAGCGTTTAATTTCCTTTATGGACCCGTAGGTCGTGACAGTTTGAAGGATCGATTCTGTCCCAAACGTCAACAACAAAACAAAATAATCAGAGCAGAGCAATCAAGGCTTACAATAATTTGCTAACTTAATAGTTATTACAGCACGGGGTCTCTATAGGCACAAACCGCCTTAAATCAAAACAATGACTTAACATCTATTACAGTCAACCTTATTACAAAACAGTTCATAAATTAAAGCATAGGATATTGATAACAGTTCTATCGCCCAAAGCAGCCGTTCTCAGTTTGCGTAATCATAATGTTCTGCTTGATCAAAACCTGAAAAGCCTTAACACGAATGTCCAGGGCGCATCAACGCCGTCAGCTTCAAGAAGCTGGTGAGTATTAAAAACATAACTTTGAATGTAACACATACTCATTTACCATTTTCAAAATCCCATTTAATTCAACAAGTTTACATTAGAGTAAAGAGTTCATTTTAGAAAACAACCACATATCATTTGAAAGTTGTAATTCACATATATGTGACCGTGTATGAAAATAATGCACCATCTCATCTTACCGACTCTTTTCTCTCGACAAAACCCAACAACCCAACTCTCTCTCACCATATCTTTGAAATACTCCGATAGCCACACTTTAGCACAGGGGTGCCGGGGAATGTCCATTTTGCCTCACACTTTAGTCCGAGGTACCAAGGAGTGTCTAATGCCTCACACTTTAGTACCTAATCCGCCTCGCAAATACCGGAGGAAACCTCACGCAGTATCTAGACTCGGGTACCAGGGAGTGTCCGTAGGCCACACTTTAGCACTTCCATGGGTGCCAAGGAATGTCCAAGTTCAGCTTTACACACTTTGAAGCTACCATGGTCATCAGGGAGT
Organism: Hydrangea macrophylla; assembly: GCA_033977485.1. Classification (NCBI taxonomy): domain Eukaryota; kingdom Viridiplantae; phylum Streptophyta; class Magnoliopsida; order Cornales; family Hydrangeaceae; genus Hydrangea; species Hydrangea macrophylla. The sequence goes on along the minus strand of CM066997.1, from coordinate 97,272,646 downwards.
GTCCAGTTTTGCCACCGTCGCATTTCAAAGACACTCTCGCCTCAATCTCAACCACAACACACTTTGGTACTCACTTACCAGCGAGTGTCCACAACACAATCTCAACTGCACTCACTATACCACACTGACCATTACTCTTTTTCACACTAACCAACATTCATACTCACTATGCATGCACAACTAACTCCACATGTATGCCATGAAACTTTAAACATGAGGTAAATCACTGAATTATATAAACGGCGTGCGTACGGGGATTGATAAGTCGTAATACAATGTTCTAATCGTCCAAACATAACCAAGTAGGATTCTATTTTAGTAAATTTTCCAAACAGAGCTTTAAAAATTCATGAAACATCACCCAAACAGTTACTTAACATAAAACAAGCAAAAACTATAAACTGTCAGAAGTCGCGCGCACGGCCCGCTCACGCGAGGGGTCGCTTGCGCGGGCCGCTCGCGCAACATGCCCGTTTTTCGTTTTCTTTATAAAACTTTCCAAACTGCCAAAACACAGGGAGATCGCGCGCGCGGGTCGCTCGCGCGATCTGCCTATTTTTCAATTTTGTTTATAAACTTTTCTCACTGTCAAAATACACAAACCTCGCGCGTGCGAGTCGCTCGCGCGATCGCGCGTGCGAGATTGATTGTGCAGTAACTTCGTCTTCTTCGTTAGAACTGCCCTGTTTCAGAATTTCAGGGCCTATTTGACCCATTTTGCAAATTGTAACTATATATATCATACAATATATGAATCTCTTCGTTTTTCGACGAGGGTTAAGAATCCACACCCAATTTAACATGATTCAATCCGTAGTTCCCGGATTTTACGAAAAACCAAATGATGTCAAAACTTAATTTCTATTAAACTTTCTCCTATGAACAAATTAAGCTTTTAAACTTCAAACATAGCAACTATGATGTATAATCTTTCATAATCATCTTTAAAGATAGATTTTGATTGAGTTTGGAAAATCATGATTTTTCAAGCCATGGAACTTCAACGTAAATTCATAAATGGTGACCACAAATTAAGCTACACAAAACAATAAATACCATATAAATTACATTCTAGGTGCGTTTAGAATACTCACAGATGACAAGAGTTTAAAGAATTGTTGAAAAAGAATAGAAATTAAGAAATCCAAACTCAAGCTTCAAGCTATGGTGATTGAAGTTCTCTTTCTAAAATCTGTAGAACTCTCTGAACTTGTAATGTGCAGTTTGTGAATGTGTGGTGTGTATAAATAAACACAACCAGTGTTGAACTTGGAGGCCAAGTCTTGTGTTGGTTACTCAACAAATACAAGAGATTTTGAATTACCAATCTCCTAATATCAACAGCATAAATACATAAATGTATATGAACAGATTGTAATGGCTTCAACAGTGAACCAAGAGTCAAGTAGCTCATAGGGGTCACCTAAAGGTGTTTGGGAAAAGCATATTAAGGTTCAACAAAGCACACACAAAATAAGCTTAGCCAAACAAGGAATAAGCTAGTTATCTAGGAATCACTTTTATCGTTTGGGAAAACAACTTATGGCTCTCAAATTTCACGCACACAAATACATTAACCAAACAAGGTATAAGCAAATCATTACTTTCCATAATTGAAAATAAAGTGAACGTCAAATCTAACTTTACATCACTTCCAAAATCTGTGGAAGTCCAACACAGCGCGGACAGTTTTGAACATAAACTGGTATTTTTGCGGCACGGTGTTCATCACAAAAATACATAAAATTTATTTTAACGAAAGAAATGGTTTTCTGGTTTTATAAAAATATTGATTGAGTCAAAAGCAAACATTTCCACCATTTTGAAATACAGTTTTGAAATCTAACACAGGTATTACTAAAATTGTAGAATTTGCAGTTTGACCCCCAAAGAATTTAAGACATGAAATAAAATTTATAATTAGGTTCAACATGTGAGGGTTGTAATTAGAATAACAGCAAACAATACATATTGATTTTAAATATGACAATGCAAATACAGGTTAATTATGGAAGTGTCAATTTAAGATTAAATGAAAATGCAGGTTGTTACAGAAAGCAACACAACTGAAGAACAGAGCTCCAAATTGGTACTACACACTACATAAGGCATTAACATTGGCCACTAGCCACGGAGTCAAGTACACTAAAAAACAAAAATATTACACTTGTTATGCCAAAAAAATAACCATGGATCAAACAAAAAAAATCCACTCGTCTTTTATTTTAGGGTGAATTAATATCCCCTTGTATAAACTTATTTGGCAATAGGTCTCTTGGTTAAAACATATTTATCATTAAGCCTTCAAAATTTTTAGGGACTACCCATCCCTCATCAACTTTGATAATCTTCAAAATGGTCACCCATTCCATTTATGTTTTATCCCAAAATATCTCCCCAAACAATTAAAGGAATCAAAAATTAAGGGAATCAAAATTTGAAAGTCACCATCTTACCACCATTAACCACATTCATCTTCATCACCCCTGCTAGCCAACACCACACCACTACAGACACACATATGTCTAAAAAATTTATAGTAGTTTCTGTGAATTTCACCAAATGTTCTTTGAAATTCACGATATGATTTGTGAATTTCACAACATATTCTGGAAAAACAGGAATGGAAGAGAGTCACACAACATGATTTGTGAATTTCACACATATTCTGGAAAACAAATCACAAAACATGATTTATGAATTTCACAACATGTTCTGGAAAACAAAAACATAAGACAGAGTCACAACACGATTTGTGAATTTCACAACATGTTCTAAAAAAAATAGAAGAGAGAGTCACAACATAATTTGTAAATCTCACAACATGTTCTGGAAAATGGTAACGGCGAATAGAAAGAGAGAGAGAGAGAGAGAGAGAGAGAGAGAGAGAGAGAGAGAGAGAGAGAGAGAGAGAGAGAGAGGTTATTGTATCAATCTGATTCAACAACTTCAAAAAAATAATTATCAAATTACACTACACCATATGGCCAGATTTCTAACGGACAACTTTTATAATTTCTAACTGATATATCCGTTAGAAAATGTATATATACGTTAGTAATGACAATATAGTGGCAATTTTGTAAATAAAAACTCAAAAATTAAAAATTCGATGGCAATTTTATAAATAAACACTACACAAAAATTTTGCCCAAAATTTTTCCCCCTAATATTTTTCCCCCGAAATTCTAGTATTCAGTATTCTATTCAGTATTATCTTCCACTCTCTAGCCCATTGGTCAATCTATGGAGACCCGAAAATCGTAAGCCCATTAAAAAAATGTAAATCTCACAACATGTTCGATCTGGAAGATCGAAATGGGGGAAAGAGAGAGGAAGGCAACACCCGTCAATGCAGAGGAAGATGAAGGCAACGATGGAGAAGAAAAAACTACCATTGTTATTGCAGGAACATAGTTTGATGAGTGTTTATTTCTCACATAGGAGTCTGTGCCCAGTCTAGTAAAAAATGTTAAAATAGGTTCTATGTCAAACTAACCAACACTTGGTTCTCACAGGAACAAGATTAAAAAAAAAAAAAAAAATTGGACTGAACCAGATTTTGTTTTAAGCTGTCCCAAACAGGCCCTTAATCGAAACCATTCAACCAATTTTTCTTGTGTGCCCTATTTTTCTCTATGTTTTGCCTTTTCAGTTTTCTTCTTTCTTTTACCATCCTTCCAAATTTTTTTAACAAATAGGTTTCTATCACTTATAGAGTGGACCCGGTTAATTTTCATTTAATTTGGAGTAATGCTATGCTTTTTAAATTTTGTATCTCAAACGTGGTTCTCAACAGATGTCACAATGGAACTACCTTTAATAACAGTGTACAATTATAAAATCTTCCAATGAAAATTAAGTGTGCCCACATCATATATTGGAAACAACATTAATCCAAACATCTTTTAAGCTATAAAAGCCATTAAGTCAGATAGATTTACGCTAATTGGAGTAATATATATTATGCTTCCCAAATTTGTATCTCAAATTTGATTCTCAAAGTACACGTCGCAACATGACAAACTTTTTTTTTTTTTTTTGACATAAGAAAAGAATAATGGGACCACCTTCAATAATAGTGTTCAATTATTAAATCCTCCAATGAAAATTAAGTGGGCCCATAACATATAATGGGAACAACATTAAGCCAAACATCTATTAAGCTACAAAAGCCATTAATCCAAATAGATTTAGGCTACCAAGAAATTAATCCAAACACCCCTTAAGGAAAAATCAAAACAACCCTTATGCCAAAATAATTTTCATTGGGAATGCTATGCTTCACAAATTTTGTATCTCAAGCATGGTTCTCAACACATGTCGCAATGAGAGAAAATTTTTATTATTTCAAGTTTGGAATGACTTCCATTTACTTTTTATTTCGAATGATTTAAATTTACTTTTTCAAAAATACAAAAAGTATAAATTGTGTTTGGAATGAATTCCATTTACATTTCATTTTCAAGTTTTAAGTGTATTTTTGAAAATGTTATTGAATCAAAATCTGCCATTTCTTTATTCGTAAAAACTTGAAAATAAAAAGTAAATGGAAGTCATTCCAAACACGATTTATACTTTTCATTTCCAACACATTTATTAGAACACAGATAATTTGGACGACCACCATATTTGATCACATGTAATAATTTTCACCCAAATATTACTGTCCTCGGATGATGGAGATGCTCTTTCAAGTGTTGTATTAACATCCTCGGATGGAGATGCTTTTTATAGTCTAGGAGTAATGCAGGTATACCTAAATCGGATGTCTAAAACATACTCCTACTAATGTAGATTTCTAAAATTATTCATCAATTACCAAATAAAATTCGAATTAATTTCAAAACTGCGACAAGACATCAACAGATAAATAATTTAGGTGCACAAAATCAGTATACTTAGCATTTTTCTATTATCTAATAAAAAGACTTCTCTATAGTAGAACATTTATAGAGACGTACCCTCTATCCATCAATTTTTATATTACATATTAAAACAGTAATGACAGTACATTCAAACTGGATGGCACAACTACCAAAAATAAGACTATTTACACAAAATATCATATATATAATGGATTCAGACACCTGTCACTTGTCACTTGGTGGTTCTGTGATTTTTTTTTCTCACTTTTTAGTATATTTCTTTTTTTTTTATTACTATTTTTCCTATGTCTAGAATTAATTCAAATATATATGGATAATCTCTCTCTTTTTCCTTTTCTCTATCTCTTTCCTTCTCTCTCTCTCTCTCTCTCTCTCTCTTACATATATATTTATAATCTCATTAATATCTTATCTATCTAATCTGTTTTAGTATTTTATTTTATTTTATTTTTTAGAAAAACGAAGAAATATTATTGATCAAATAGGAGGAAACTCCTTGATGTAACATCAATAAGAAACTGAGGAAGACAATGAAACCAAACAAATTTTCCAAGACTCACACCAGCAAATCTTGCAAGACAATGGGCAGTCAAACTCCCTTCCCTATGCATGAAACCACACTGTACCGAAGACAAAGACTACAGTTCTTGCCTAACCACATCAATAACATGACCAAACGGACCAAGGTGTGTGCCATTCGAGTTCAAATTGGAAACAACCGAGAGTGCATCCATTTCCACCACAACTCATACAATCTGTTTTAATCTATATATAGATATTTCACAAAACACACATATATGATATAAACTAAACTAATTAAATAAAATAATATACTATATTATATAAAATGACAATATCTCTAACAAATTTACATACATATAATTTCTTAGAAAAAAATGTATACGTTAAATTAAAAAATATTTTCTCGTACATCGCACAGGTGTTAATTCTTGTATTAAATAATTTGAAAACAAGAAGTATGAACTAGGGGTGTGTTTCGGCAGGAACGGATCGTAATAGCATGTTTCGAAACAAATTTTGAAACTTTTGGAAATGAAATAGCCATTCCAATTTCTATTTTTCGAAATTTCCATTTTGCGTTCCGATTCCGAATTTTCGAAAATTTTGGAATTTTTCGGAAACAACTTCTTTCTGAAATTTTTGGAATTTGTATTGGAAATTCGACACCAAAAACTAAGATATTCAAAACTCAGAACATAGAACACAGATTAAAAACTCAGATCTAGATATCCAAAAGAGAAAACATATTTAGAAATTCAATACACATAACAGGATATTAACAGATCTCAAGACCCAGATATGAAAACATGAAGGAAAAAAAATTCACTCACAAATCAATCAAGAAAGAGATCGAGACAGCGTGAGATCTTATCTTAGATCTTGTTCTTCATGTTCATTGCTAGAAAGAAAGTGTGTCTCCGATTTCTTCCTCATTGAGTCTTCATCAAAAATTAAATTTCTTCTCCTTTGAGTCTTCAATCGCCATCGATAGAGAGCTAAAGAAGCAACCGTGGAAGATTGAGAGCCATAGGACGTCGATCTTGGAGAGAGATGGAGAGAGAGAGAGAGAGGGGGTGTTGATCAATTTAGAGCTAGAGAGGAAGTGACGGCTAGGGTAACTGAGAGAGAGAACTAGAAGAGAAAAGGGAAAGTGAGAAAAAAATGTGTAAGGGCCCGTTTGATAAAACTGAAAGTTAAGTACTGAAAATTAATTGTGAATCTTAAGTGCTGAAAATTTTAAGCGATTGAGCTTGCAATACTAAAAATAGTTTTTCGAGTATTGGAATAGACTGCGTTCAGTGATTATTTACAGTAGAAATTTTTCACTTAAAATTTTCAGTTATTTTTTGGCTGCTTTTTCAATTAAGTGGTACATGATCAAACGCATTGAAATAAAATAAGTGCTGAAAATTTTTATTTTCAATACTTAATTGGGTTATCAAACACCCCCTAAGTGTAGAGAGAGAGAGAGAGAGAGAGAGAGAGAAAGATAGAGAGTTGTTTCTGGGTCTGGGTCTTTATTGGTATTAGAGAGATGAGATCTAAGTTCACATGTGGGATGTTGGTTTAGGCCTTAAAGTGTGGGATGTTTGTTTGGGCCTAGTACAGTCTTTTATTGCTTTGGGCTTGTTTAGGTTGTGTTTGGAAATGTTTTGGGCTTAAAATTAATACTATTAGTATAGAAGTGCTTGGGTATATATCCCTTATGTTGTATGTGTGTACTAAATAGTAATATATATATATATATACATACACATAAGAGTGTGTATATTCGGAATGTTTCAGAATTTATCAGAATATTTTCGAAAAATTTATTTTCGAAATATTTTTTGAATTTTTGGAATTTTCAAAACAGTTCCAATTATGTTCCATATTTTTTTTTTTTTTCGGAATTCAGAATGCATTTTTTTAGTTTCCAAAATCGGAATTTTTCAGAACGGAATCAGAATTTCAGTTCCAAGTTGCACCCCTAGTATGAATTAAAGAAGTTTGGTGAGGAAAGTATGTATTTGGAAATTTTTCATAGCAATTGTACTTTTTTTTAGTGGACTTTCTTTTAGTGGACTTGACTCCCTAGCATGTGGGCCGGCCGTCGGTGGCCAATGTTCATGCCTTGTGTAGTAGCAATTTGCACTATTTTCGACAATTTGTTCCTTCAAGTTTATTAATTTTTCAATTTATACCCTATAATTTAGTTTTATTCAATTTATATCGTAAATTTTAAAAAAGTGTAACGATTTGCACCCTCAGTTAATAATTTCTTTAATTTGATCAAAGATTCGTTTGAAGTTGCAAATTTTTTATCTTTTGCTTTCGTTTTCATCTTTTGAAAAACCAAAACTGAAAATACGTTTGGTAAAGTTTTTGGTCTTCTTTTTTCCTTTAAAAAACGTTTGCAGATTTTTGGAAAAAATAGTAAACACATAAAACTCGTCGCTGACGGGAATTAGCAGATTCGCACATGAAAACTTTTATCCCATAGACAGCAACAAACAGTTGTGACTAAGCTTGTAAACGGACCAGATTTGGACCGGATCGGCTAGATCCAGATCTGGATCCGCCAAACAATAGATCGGTCCATATCTGGATCCAGATTCGACCAATCTGCTATAGGTCAACCCATATCCAGATTTGGTCGGATCCGGTAATCCGGTCCGTTTATCCGGATCTGGTCCAAAATATTGAATAAATGTAAATATATATATATATATATACCAGTTTTGTTTATATATATAATAGGGTTAATTTCAAAAACACCCCCTCAAGTATGACCCGTTTGGGAGTACACCCCTTGAACTAAAAACTGGACAACTACACCCCCTCATCTATCCAATATCATTTTTCAAAGTATGTTAAAAGTCATATCTACCCCTGCGTTCATATCTATCATTTTGATCCTGACTCTGTTTGGTTGTCGACAGAATTGTTAAAGCAAAGAAGTAGATAATTTATTTTGAATTTTTCATGACTCATGGACGATAAAATTGTCGTCGATTTAATGAAGAAGTTAATTTTTCTCTCTCTCCATAATCAAGCCGCTTGTAGATTTCTGATTTCAAATTTCTATCAAATCGAAGAAATTTCACCAACATTCGAACCGAAAATCTCCAAAATTCAGTTTCCAATGCTAGAGATATGGAGAAATTGTTTTTGAGTTTCAGATTTTCCCAAATTTCAAAAATCTGTGAACCAAACAGTCCAAATACTCTCCGATTCACAAAACTTTCAATTCCAAGCAATTTCATCAACAATTGAATCGAAAATCTACAAAAGGCGGTTTTGAAAGCTAGAGAGATATAGAAATTGTGTAAATCTCAAATTTTCCCCAAATTTCAAAGCTCTGAAAAATGCCAATACTAGAGAAAGGGAGAAACTGTATATCGATAGGGGTCCTCCATAGCTGGTGGTAGAAGGCGACAGAGGTGACTCTTAGCCTGAGAGAGAGAGAGAGAGAGAGAGAGAGAGAGAGAGAGTGTGTGTGTGTGTGTGTGTGTGTGTGTGTGTGTGTGTGTGTGTGTGTGTGTGTGTGTGTTTGTGTGTTGCCTCCGAAATACGAACCATCTGATGGAGAGCGAACAGAAGAGGGCTTATGAAATTGCAGCAGCGGAGGTTGAACCGGAGGCGATTGAGGAGAAGCTGCCTTCTTGGCGAAGCTGATAGAGGTTCGAAGGGCTTGGGAGTTGCCGCAGGAGTGACGAAGACTGTGTAGGGTTCGATTTTGCCGATCTTATGAGGCTGCGTGGTGGCTTTTTTTATCGGCATTTTGATGAGAGAGAGAGAGAGAGAGATTGGATCTGTAGAGAGAGGGATAGAAAAGAGACTATAGAGAGGGAAAGTGTTCATATCTATCATTTTGATCCTGACTCTGTTAGTATTTTAGACGGCAGCCTAACAGGAGGGGGCAATGTGTCAAGTACAAATACTTAAGCGGGTCAACCCATTGGGTAAAATAGTTTAGGGGGGCGAGTCAAAAACGAGTCATAGTTGAGGGGGTGTTTTTGAAATTAACCCTATATAATATATATGTACACATTTTAAGTATAATACACATATATATACATGATATAAATATATATCTAGTTTTGTTTATATATAATATATATGTACACATTTTAAGTATTATATATACATAAATATATATATATATAAACAATTTAGGTGTTATTCGGATTCGGGTCTTAGGCGGATCGGATATTACAAAATCATGTCCGATCTATTTCATTAGCATAATATATGGATCCGGATTCGGATCTGGATATGAATTTATAAAAGTGATCAGATCCGTTAAAAAGTACCGAATTCGGGCCTAAATCCGGTTCGTTGACAGCCCCAGTTGTGACCCAGTGAGCATTTGATATTTCTATCCCGATTAACTCCCATAAATTACCAATATGCTCACACTACATGACAAAACTATGCCTACGTACTCTTCAATCGTACTACCTAACCCTTTTTGATTAAGAGTAATACTTGGGGCACAACCAAAGCCACTACCCAATTAAGGTGTGTTTGTGAAAAGTGAAAACACGTTTTTGGATACTAAGGTGTGTTTGATAACCCAATTAAGTGCTGAAAATTTTCAGCACTTATTTATTTCAGTGTGTTTGATAATGTACCACTTAATTGAAAAAGTAGCCAAAAAAACCATTGAAAACTTTAAGTGAAAATTTCTACTGAAAATAATCATTAAATGCAGTCTATTCCAGTACTTGAAACACTATTTTCAGTATTACAAGCTCAAATGCTTAAAATTTTAAGTACTTAAAATTCAGCACTTAATCTATTTGATAAAAGTGAAAATTTTAAGTACTGGAAATTAACTACTAAATTTTAAGCTATTGAATTTGCATTCCTGCTTTACCCAAAAAAAAAAAAAAAAATTGGCAATACTGAAAATAGTGCTTCAAATACCGAAATACACTGCATTCAAATATTTTTATTTGAAATTTTTAGTAGATATCATATTGCTTTTTCAGTGTAGTACATTTTCAAATGCACTGGAGAGGGAAAAACAAAGTGCTGAATTTTTTTTTTTTTTTCAACAATTAATTGGGTTATATGTGTGTAAATTACTTCTACATTGGTTTGAACCTCTACCAGAAATTGAAGAAGATAAAAAAGAGATTTTTGGGTTGATTAGTTCATCTTTTGGATCTTTTTTTTCCTCTTTAATGATAGCAAAAAGGTGGATGGTACTAGTCCATTGCTCTCCATTGACTATCCCAGCATTGAAATCCAAATTAAGGCATTTCTCACCAAATTCTTTAAAGGGAAATTATATCCCTAAATACATAAGGATATATGTAAACATGGAAAACAATAATCACTAAAACAATCAAGTGAAAGGAAGTGGCACTACTAGCCTTCTGTTATGAATAATGCCACTTTTAATAGTGGATGTCCATAGTGTTTAATTATGGTGGATGTCTATACAAGCATTAGTGAATGTCAATTCATTTGATGTCATAGATGATGTCTTTGACAATTTATTTCCCTATAAATTGAACTCATCGGAAGAAGAAAGTGAGGAAGAAAAAAGACATAAAAGAAGAAGAAAAGGAGAGAAGAAAAGCAAGAGAAATATTAGGGGGAGAGAGTGACAAATATCATTAGTGTCTTTGATATTTTGAGAAGTTAGTGCTTGGGTTGTAAAGGTTCAATCAATAATCAAAGGTGATCCCCCTCCGCAGTGGACGTAGGCAAATTGCCGAACCACCTGAAAATATTGGTGTCATTAATTGCTTATTTGCATGCATGTTTATTATTAATTTTATAACACGTTATCAGCACGAGCCTATACCAACTGGGCTCCTCATATCAAATGGTATAGATATTAATATAGATAATATATATCTGTTTAGTTTTCTTTATATATATATATATATATATGTGCACCCTTGAAGAGGTTATAATTTAAACTTCTCTTGATGAGAGGAATTTATTACAATAATTATACACCCTTGAAGAGGTTATAATTTGTAATGAAAGTGAATAGTCCTTGAAAAGACAATAAATCAGCTTCTTGAAGAAAGTAGTGAATAAATTAAAAACAACTCTTGAAGAAGTTGTAGAGAGAAAAAAAAATATATAGTTATACTTATCTCTTGAAAATGGTAGAATACTTGATAAAAGAGTGGTGGACTATCTCTTGTAGAAGATAAATAATAGTCCTACCAAAGAGGATTTTATTGCAAACTTCTGAAGAAGTTATTATGGATAGTCCTCTAAAAGAAGTCATAAGAAAAAAAATAAATAAATGGACTCCTTGAAAAGTCAGTCTCCTGGGGAGATAATAAATGGACTCCTTGAAAAGTCAGTCTCCTGGGGAGATAATAAATGGACTCCTTGAAAAGTTAGTCTCCTGGGGAGACAATAAAATGACTTCTTAAAGAAGAAGTAAGAAAATTTATCACAGATAAATTAGAGACAACTCCTAAAGGAGTTAATGAAAAAAAAAAAAAAATTAGAAAAAACTTATTCTACATTCCACGCCTCGAATATGCTTCTGCAGCAGCAATATCGAGAGCGCAGATTTAAAAAGTATTCAGAACTGATATCTTGTCTCCTTGTGGCTGAACAAAACAATGATTTGCTGATGAAAAATCATCAGTTACGTCCAATCGGTTCCAATCCATTGCCTGAAGCCAATGGAACTACATTCCCTGAAGTGAATGTAAATGTACCTCATAGGCAGAGAGGTGGACGTGGAGGTAGATATAGAAACAGCCAAGGACGAGGTCATGGAAGAAATTACAAATGGAACCGTGGTGGTCATAACCATAAAAATGCAACACCGTACCACCAAAAGTGGAACAGGAATAAAAGGGGAAAAGGTATTCAAAGACCTCCCAAGAGAGATGATGAACTCTGTTACCGGTGTGGCAAGACAGGGCACTGGGCTCGTCGCTGTGATACGCCAAAACATTTGGTTGATCTCTACCAAGCCACCATAAAGGGAAAGGGTAAAGAGGTAGAGACCCATTTTGCTGACTATGATGGTCCAGTGGATATAACCCATTTGGATATGGCAGATTTCTTCACAGATTCTGATGGAAAAATTGATCACTTGATTGGTGATGGAAGTGTCCAAAAATGAATAATGTTGTGTGTTTCTACTATAATTTTATGTTGTATTTTGTATGCTAGTATTATGTTGTATTGTGGAATATGATCTTCTTGTGATGAATAAAATAATCTCTTAATACTTATGAACCTTATTATTTGAAAGATTTCAAAGATGAACAGTGAAGATATATGCCTAGTGGATAGTGCAACTACACATACAATTCTTCGTGACAAGAAATATTTCTTGAACTTAAAACTAGCTGAAGCAAATGTGAACACAATATCAGGCACAACAAATCTTATTGAAGGATCTGGAAGGGCTAGCATAGGTTTGTCAAAGGGAACAATAATTCATTCCAATAATGCTTTGTACTCTAGCAAATCCAAAAGAAATTTGCTTAGTGTCAGAGATATCCGCTTAAATGGATATCACATTGAGACCATTACTGAGAATAGTGTAGAATATCTTTGTATTACCTCTCTTGTTTCAAATAAGAAACAGGTCTTGGAGAAACTCCCTGCTCAAGCTTCTGGGTTATATCAAACGACGATTAGAGCAATTGAATCAAATGCTGTGGTAGACCAGAAAAAATCAGATCCAAAAACTTTTGGACTTTGGCATGACCGACTTGGTCACCCTGGAACAATAATGATGCGAAGAATCATTGAAGGCTCACATGGACATCCTTTAAAAAATCAAAAGATTCTTCTGCCAAGTGACAATCCATGTACTGCTTGTTCACAAGGTAAATTAATTATCAGACCATCTCCTTCAAAGATCACTGTGAAATCCCCTACATTTCTAGAACGTGTTCAAGGAGATATATGTGGACCAATTCACCCACCATCTGGGCCATTTTATTACTTCATGGTTCTTATTGATGCATCTACTAGATGGTCACACGTGTGTCTACTCTCATCTCGCAACACTGCATTTGCGAGACTTCTGGCTCAGATAATTCGATTACGAGCACAATTTTCTGATTTTCCTATCAAAACTATACGTCTTGATAATGCTGGGGAATTCACATCCAAGGCATTTGATCACTATTGCATGTCAATAGGAATTCATGTTGAACATCACGTTGCTCACGTGCATACACAGAATGGTTTAGCTGAGTCGTTTATCAAACGTCTCAAGTTGGTTGCTAGACCCTTACTTTTGAGAACAAAGCTGCCTGCATCTGCTTGGGTCATGCCATATTACATGCTGCATCATTAATTCGGATTAGACCAACTTCTTATCATGAATACTCCCCTTTACAACTTGTATTTGGACAACCACCTAATGTTTCCCATCTACGAGTTTTTGGTTGTGCTGTGCAAGTTCCTATTGCACCCCCACAACGCACAAATATGGGTCCTCAGAGACGCCTTGGAGTTTACGTTGATTTTGATTCACCATCTATAATAAGATATCTTGAACCCTTAACTGGTGATCTTTTTACTGCACGGTTTGCAGACTGTCATTTTGATGAGACCGTATTCCCACCATTAGGGGGAGAAAAGCTGAAACCTGAAGCTCAGCATGAAATTTCTTGGAATACATTGGCAATGTCTCATCTTGATCCTCGCACCAATCAATGTGAACTTGAAGTTCAAAGGATCATTCATTTGCAAAAGGTTGCAAATCAATTGCCTGATGCATTCACTGATGCAAAGAAAGTGATAAAATCACATATACCGGCTGTAAACACTCCAGCAAGAATTGAAGTCCCAAGAGGACAATCTGGTAGTGCAGCGGTAGATGAGTCTACGGCACGATTGAAACGTGGTAGACCTAGTGGTGCAAAGGATAAGGTTCCTCGGAAGAGGAAAATAAAAGGACATATTAACAAAGTGGAAACTCATACAGAGATCTCAAAGAGCGCTATAGAAATACTTGATAAATCCAACGTTGGTCAACAGGGTTCCCCTGGAGAGGAACAAGTAGCCCATGAAGAGGCACAAGTATTTGAGAATAAAGAGATCTCGATAAACTATATGTCCACTGGAAATATGTGGGATCGTAATGGCACGGTCATTGATCACATATTTGCCTTTACGGTAGCACTAGACATCACCCAAAGTGATGAGGATCCTGAACCACAAAATGTGGAAGAATGTCGACATAGAATTGATTGGCCAAAGTGGGAAGAGGCCATACAAACTGAGTTAAACTCATTAAAAAAAAAAAAAACGGGAAGTGTTTGGGCCTGTAGTCCCTACACCTGAAGATGTAAGTCCCGTTGGGTACAAATGGGTATTTGTACGGAAACGTAATGAGCAAAATGAGATTGTACGATACAAGGCTCGACTTGTAGCACAAGGTTTCTCACAGAGACCTGGCATCGATTACGATGAAACATATTCCCCGGTAATGGATGCAATTACGTTTCGATTTTTGATAAGTCTATCAATGTCTGAAGGACTTGATATGCGCTTAATGGATGTGGTTACAGCATATTTATATGGATCACTAGATAGTGACATACATATGAAGATCCCTAAAGGATTCAACATGCCCGAAGCATGTAAGTCAAAACCACGAGATATGTACTCTATTAAATTGCAAAGATCTCTATATGGATTAAAGCAATCCGGACGCATGTGGTACAATCGCTTGAGCGAATATCTATTGAAAGAAGGATATATAAATAATGCTATATGTCCATGCGTTTTCATTAAGAGATCAGACTCCGATTTTGCAATCATTGCAGTATATGTTGATGATCTTAATCTTGTTGGCACTCCCAAAGAGCTCACAAAAACTGCTGATTATTTGAAAAGGGAATTTGAGATGAAAGATCTCGGAAAGACAAAATTTTGTCTTGGGTTGCAACTCGAGCATTTCCCTGAAGGAATTCTCTTACATCAATCCTCATATACGGAGAAAGTTTTGAAACGTTTCTACATGGATAAGGCTCATCCATTGAGTACTCCAATGGTAGTCCGATCCCTTGATGTAAAGAAGGATCCCTATCGTCCTTGTGATGAAGATGAGGAACTTCTCGGTCCTGAAGTACCATATCTGAGCGCTATTGGTGCTCTTATGTATTTGGCAAATTGTACACGACCAGATATCGCTTTTTCTGTCAATCTGCTTGCAAGATTTAGCTCAGCACCAACTCGAAGACATTGGAATGGTATTAAGCACATATTTCGCTATCTCTGTGGTACAATTGATCTTGGGTTATTTTATCCTAAAGGATCCAAGTCACCATTAGTTGGATATGCCGATGCTGGTTATCTCTCTGATCCACACAAAGCTCGATCTCAAACAGGTTATGTATTTACTTGTGGCGATACTGCTATATCATGGCGATCTGTAAAACAGACATTAACAGCCACTTCTTCAAATCATTCTAAAATTCTTGCACTACATGAAACCAGTCGTGAATGCATTTGGTTGAGATCAATGATCCAACATATTCAGGAATCTTGTGCCTTATCTTCGATCAAAGATAAACCGACAACGTTATATGAAGATAATGCTGCATGCATTGCACAAATCAGAGGGGGATTCATCAAAGGAGACAGAACCAAACACATCTCACCAAAATTCTTCTATACACATGAACTCCAAAAGAAAGGTGAAATCAATGTTCAACAAATACGTTCTATTGATAATCTCGCAGATTTATTCACAAAAGCACTACCAACTGCAACATTCAAGAAGCTAGTACACAACATTGGAATGCGCAAACTTAAAGAAGTTTCATGTAGCAATTACTCATGTGACAATGAGGGGGAGAAAGCGACTACTTCATATTATCAGTGAATGGACATCCAAGGGGGAGTGTTATGAATAATGCCACTTTTAATAGTGGATGTCCATAGTGTTTAATTATGGTGGATGTCTATACAAGCATTAGTGAATGTCAATTCATTTGATGTCATAGATGATGTCTTTGACAATTTATTTCCCTATAAATTGAACTCATCGGAAGAAGAAAGTGAGGAAGAAAAAAGACATAAAAGAAGAAGAAAAGGAGAGAAGAAAAGCAAGAGAAATATTAGGGGGAGAGAGTGACAAATATCATTAGTGTCTTTGATATTTTGAGAAGTTAGTGCTTGGGTTGTAAAGGTTCAATCAATAATCAAAGGTGATCCCCCTCCGCAGTGGACGTAGGCAAATTGCCGAACCACCTGAAAATATTGGTGTCATTAATTGCTTATTTGCATGCATGTTTATTATTAATTTTATAACACCTTCAAAATTTTCTTGAGCTTGTAAAGAATAACCTCTCTAATTGTAATGATTTTTTTTTTTTTTCTGAAGGTCAAAGCACCCGCAGGTGTCACACACACACTGCAGTCAGACTGCAGGTAGTCAGGGGGACCACGGCCCACTTCAAAGGAACTTCCTCCCATAAACGGCTAAGGGAAATAAATCCCCCAGTCCAAACCCGTTAACCATCATTACAACACAAAAGATAAATTTGACAAAGTCATTCTTTTTTCTTTTTCTTTTTTTTCTAAAGAATCATTATAATCAAAAGTCTTAATCTCTTTTTGGTCTACAAGGCAGAGCAAGACAACAAACAGTTTGTTATGCCTTTTACCTTCGTTTAATGGAAGCTTTCACTATTTCTTTTCAATTTTAACTTTGTATGAAAGTAACCAAGTCCCTTGTGGTCAAGTGGTAAGCTTCTTGGGTGTACTACTCAAGAGGTTTAGTGTTCGAGTCATGGGGGCGTGGCCACTGGAGTATTCACCCAGCGCCTCCAGGCCTCGGGGGATTAGTCGAAGTGCGCGCAAGCTGGCCCGGACACCCCCGATTACCAAAAAAAAAAAAAACTTTGTATGAAAGTAATTAAGTAAAGTTTAATACATCGATATATCTCTTACGTTTTTTTTTTTTTTTTTGATACTTAACTAGATTATGGCTGGACACACACACCCTTAATCCAATCCAACCCTACCCCAAAGGCCCACAATGGTCCACAACAAAGTCCAACAAGAGCCAATCATTCCGAGTTTCCGACAGAAGAACAAACATGGGGCAACCAAAGACTCCCTAAGGGGAGTCGAACTCTCAATCTCCCCATTGGAGAGAAAGAGATCACACCATTTGATCAAAGCCCGCTTAGTTATCTCTTACGTATTTGAATTATGTACAAATTGACGTGGTTTAGCCGCTCATGATATGTTTAATTTAAATATATGGATTTTAACTCTTATGTATCTAATGCCTCCAACAATATTTAGTGAAACTAAAGTGATGAGTTGTGCTGTGGTTCTCAAACTTGAAATATCTTAAATGCTATAAAAGGATATCACATGTAATGGTTTGTGCACCACTACTACTATCACATGTAATGGTTTGTGCACCACTACTACTATCACACACATGTGGTACATTTGTCAAAGTATTTGGAAAGCGAATTTGAATTTTAAATTTAAAAACCATAGCATTACTCTTACCTCTCTCTGAGTATATACAAACTACAAACATATTGCCCTAGAATCAACAAGAAATCCACATTGTTGATGGCCTAAATTCAACACTGTTAAAAATGTGGGACTTTAGGTGGACCTAAGAAATATAGGAATAAGGTATACATATGACAATGTCTCAATCATTGTTTTACATCAAGTCATGAAAGTCTTGAAGATTACCTTGAAACAATTTCTGAAAGAACAATACCATCTGGGAGACTGGGACTTTACCCTGCTTGTGGCATCTTATTATCTGATGCAATTTATTGAAAGGAAAAAAATTAATAATATATTTGAGGGCTTATCAAGCAAATAAGTTGCAATATTTTACACATTTTTGTATCATAATTAATTCTTTTTTTCTTTTTGAAAAATCGTAGTTAACTGTTTAGGGGGATCTTGCAGGCAAGTTGTTTACTAAAAATACAGCATTTGGTATCTAATTATTTGAGATTATTATCAATTATTAAAAAACTTGAATCCATAATTTGGCAACCAACGTTTATTTTATTTTTTATCATTTGTTTCAAAAATAAAATTACTTTAACGCTGGATTTTTTATTTTTTTTAAAAGCACCAAATTTCAGCTTTTCTGGAAAAGCTAAACCAAATCTTTAACAAAAATTTCAGTGAAATTATCATTTGGCAAAAATCTCTAATTCCTATAGCGATACCAAACGGCAAACACTAAATAACTTTTTAAAAACACTATAGAAAAATTATTTTGTAGAAAAATCTTTTCATAAGAAACCTCACAGAGTCACAGCAATGAGGTATCCAACCAGAAACTGAATAACAAAAAGTGTCATTCTTTTTCATATATAATTGAAGGGTAATGCTATACTTCCTAAATTTCTATCCCAAAAGTGCTTCTTAAATGATGTGGCAGTGGAGTCAGGTCTATTACAGTGGGATCAGTTAAATTTTGATTGGAATATGTTTACCTGACCCCACTATCACATCATTTAAAAAATACATTTAAAATAGAAATTTAGGAAACATAGCATTACTCAAATATTTACTCTAATTGAAAACCCCTCCCTCACTTGCCTCCCAAAAACCAATAAACCACCAAGACTTTAGACGGAGACGATATCAAATTGGGCTTAAAAAAAATGGCAGCCCGAGCCCAAAACTAGTAGTACTGTTGGCTTTTTTGGGCCATGCCATGTCAGATTCACATTTAGATCTGTTAAGATGTGGAATGCATTTTGCTCACACATTTTTTGTTTACTTATTGTTCATCCATTAATAGTGTGTCATAGTATTATGACATGTGTCTTATTCATGTCTTGTGTTAGTAGAATAAAGGTAAAATGAGAATTAAATAGGACATATGTTATAAAATTATTGGTGGGTTAGTAATGGGTGAGCAAACATTCACTTTAAAATATGTAACATTATTGAAGGTCACAGTTTAATTTCATAGGAAATATGGTAAGGAAAAAAGTTGAGTACATTTTCAACCATTTTGAGGTGTGAGTCGTACACATGTACATTTATCGGCGGAAGCAAAAGGAGAACTACAAAAGACAATGTAAGTGAAAAATGGTGAGAAAAGCAGTAAGGAAAAAAGAAGAAGAAGAAGTGAAATTAAGTTTTTCTAATTTTGTGAGTCAATTTCCTTCATGTCTCGTTAATTTCCTATTATCTTTCAGAAAGTCATAAGTTCTAATGTTTCTTAAGCGAGACGAGGAGAAAATAGTTTTCCTTCTACTTTTCCTTTCCTTTTTATTTCCCCCCAATAAATCTACAAAACCAAGAAGAGCCTTACGCTTTGTTTGGCTTGTGTATTACAATAAAAGAAATGGCATAGAACAGACCTAGGTGTTTGGGATTTATTGGAGATTAGTTAAAACAACAAACTTCAATCTACCAATGATCGTTTATGTGATGAAATGTTTTAATCAACTCAACTAATTAGTGTTGGGGGAATAGGGAATATGTGTAGCCTTATATAAGGACTTTTTGGGGTCAATTGGGTGCAACCTTAAGCCATTGGGGCTTATTGTTCTTTGGTGAATCTTTAGGGTTCAACTTGAAGAATCTCTTGGTTCAATTTGTTTGTTTGGAGAAACTTTACATCTTTGAGAGAGAGAGATTGTACTGTTCATTGGAGAACCTTAGGGTTCATTAGGATCTCTATTTGTTAGTCTATTGAGCGTTTGTGATCAAGTTTTGTTTTGGAGAGATTATTCGTTTGTTTTGGTGAGGGGGGTTAACTTTTATTTGGCACACTATAATAATCCGTTTGATGGTGGATTTGTTCCTTGGCTCCGGTGTGTGGATGTAGGCATATTTGGCCGAACCATACGTGAAATCTTGTGTTCCTGTATGTGATTGGTTTTCTCCGTTTCTTTCTCGTTCATTTGTGGTTGTTTATTGTCTTTGTGGGTGCTTCTGCACAATAAGCTACGTCTTTGTTCCAAATTATTCGAGGTTGAATGTGGAACCAAAATTAATGGCATGTTTGCGCACCTAACGAAGTAGGGGTGTCCAACCAAATTGAGAAACTGAACCGACCGACTGATCGAACGGTGATCGATTTTAAAAAAAATACTCTAAGCTGAAAATCGAACCGAACCCGACTAAATACCAACCGATAAACACCCCAATAATGAAGTTCAGCATTTCAATGTAAAACCCCATCATCTTTAATTAGATCATTTGAAACAATATTTCTATTTTTGTGTGTGTGCGCGCGCACATGAGTGCGTGCTATAAGTAATGCTTAAATTCATCAAGTGTATAATTTTAAAGAACCTGATAATAATCACATGTGAAGCAACATGATGAACTTCTCCATTTTCACAGTAAATTGATTCAAGCTGATTAGTTTTTCTATAAAAATACTTTAGAAATTATGAATAATCCCATTCAGGCGGGCAAGCATGCCTTAAGCCGTTTCACATTTCATCTAAATTTTTTGATGTTATGTAGGAGCTCAAGCTACTCATTTAAGGAAGGAGTAATGCTACACATACAACCTATTTCACAACCTATTTCACAATTGCGCATCCTGACTATTGATTTTGATGGGCTGCATGAGGGTCTCACATGGGTCTTACACGAGATCCACCGAAATCAATTATCAGGATGTGCAGTTGTGGAATAGATTGTGAAATAGATTGTGTGTGTAGTATTTTTGGTAAGAAAAACCATCCTATTGCACAAGGTTCCTACCACGAAAGATGTACATCTTTTTAGCTCCACATTTGTTGTTATTCCATATTTTGAACTAGCGATACTCATGTCAAAGTGAGCAAACTAGTTCCAATTTATTCAATCTTTTTCAGTGGCACATCTAAAAATAACCACAAAATACATTGAAAATACCATAACTATATACTTTACTAGAACATAATAAGGATAAAAACTAGCATGTGATGTACCAACTAACAATAGCCTTACAATAAAACAACAAAAAAGGTTTCCTCATTTTTATTGTGGGAGGAAATGAGAATCCATTTGACTTTGTAGAACACCCATTAATTTTTAGTTACCATTCTTGGAGAAATCTATGATGTGTTGTTTCATATATTTTAAAAGGACTTCATAGCTTTATATGCAGAGCTTTATGTGTATTAAACTAGTCCAATCGTTTGATAGAGACCTTTTGGTGGTGACAATCAATTACTTTAATTAAAGGATACTATGCCTTTGACAAATTATATTAATTTAGTGGGAACTACTATGATACATCCTATATATATAGTGGTTTAGTATATATATTAGACATCTCAAATTATAACATTTTGGCACCACTTTGGTCTCAAAAGATTGCAATTTTGTACCAATTGTTATAACTTTGAAGTCCACATTGCTCTTGAAAATTATTACAAAACTTTAGAAACCAAATACAACATTCTAACACCTAAGGGCTCGCATGGTAACGTGCTGGTTTTTGGTTTTCAGTTTTTGTTTTCATTTTTTGCATTGGTGATCGACTGTGATCAGTTCAAAAAATGAAAATAAAAACTAAAAACCACAACGTTACCATGTGAGGCCTAAATTACTAGAATGTACTATACATTCTAAATCACTGGATATATCACAGAATTTTCCATGTTATAAGTGTGAGCATACCACGTTTTGGTTTATATGTATGTACCTATAAAGTTGTTTGCACGAAAGAAAATATTAAATATAAATACAAGATGGATCACCAACCCCCCAACTAAACATACTGAACACGAAGTGAATGTGGTCAAGCAAGAAAAAAAAATATAAATATCCACTTATATTATGTACGTATAGCTCAAAGTTGTGATGAAAGGATGAATTAGATAACTTGGGAGTTGAGATGCCCCCAAAAAGTCTCCCAAGTTACATTTGTGTATTGAAATTGATTAAAACGTTTAAATTGAGAATTTTGTATTCAAGCTTTAAAAGAGGAATGCTATGTATATATGGTTGTAAATTTAGTATATCTTAAAAGCAGTGATATTAATTGTCACTGTATGTGGTACCATTGACACAATATGTGATAATTTTTTTTTTTTTTTAATTATTATTGGTATTATACTTGTATGGATCCGAACTGGATACACACACAAGTGATCTTGGGACCAACTGTCAAGTCTCATTTGGCAGCTGATCAAGGCCTTGCAAAATGCATTTAATGTGAATTAAAAATGAAAGATTGAGCTAGGTCACTAGAATTTAATTTTGAAACCTATAAGAACACTAATAGTAAGAAGACCTTCCTCCAACTAATACTTGGAAATATTATTGTCAGTAATTGAAATATGGGTAGCAAGATCTTTCAAGAAACAGAGCAATTAACAACTTTAGCCTAGTTGGAAAGAGCATTACATGTTACGTTTATTATCAGGGTTCCCCGCCTGCTCCCCAAGTCCTTGGCACTTAAGTCCTCACACAAGATCACTGCACCAAAGGATTAAAAATAAATAAATTGTCAAGAACATGATAAAGCTTGAGCGGCGGGGATCCTCGGTAGCGAGGAGTCCCGGTAGCGCAGACTTGGCATTTGGCAGCACCATTATTTTTTTTTTCTTTTCTGGAAAAAATTTAAAATGAAAAAAAAAATATATATATATATATATATATTGCGTAGTGCTACCAAGCGCCACCTAGGTTGTAACAACTCTAATTTTCTAAATGCTTTTATTAATTTTTATATTATTATTTTCAATTATTAGACATTAACTGTGTGTATGTATCTTAGTGACACCTAATAAAAATGTTGAAGTAGCGTGTATGGGTCGTTAGTATGTTAAGTAGTGTACTTAACATAGAAATTTAGTGCCCGGGGTCATGGGTATCTATTGGGCTAATCATTTGTCACTTTAGAATGCATTTTCGGGTCCATATAAAGCCTTTTTGTGTGGCCCTTAGATAAAAAACGGGATTCACATGTTTGTGTGTGTTTTATTTATAAGTGTTGTGTGTGAAATATATATACACATATATTAAACCCTAGCCCCCATTTAACAAAAAAAAGAAAAGAAAGAGGAGAGAAGAAACTAGAGAACAGACGTATGTGACAGAGAGAGAGAGAGAGGGAGGAAGAAGAAGAAGAAGAAAAAGAAGAGAGGAACCTCAACCTTTGGTTTGTGTAATCATCATCAACCTTGAAGCCCTAAATTGGTGAGTTAACTTATTATTTTCTTTCAATCTCGTTTGATTGAAATTTAAATAGATAGAATATTATATTAATATGGTAATGGATTATGAGATTTAAGTATTTTTTTTTTTTTACTATGATTGAAGTTGTGATTTGAGATTTATAGATGAGCATTGAATATGCATTTGAGCAATTATTCAATTTTCGGATTTGGGGTTTTCACGGATCAGATTTGAGTAGAAAATTCATAATAAATCATACGTTACAGTTTTCGTGATTCTGTTCGCGTTAGCCTGTAGGAAACGCAATTCTGGACAACTTTCGTCTAATGGTATTTTTCCTAATTCTGCACCGTTTGGGCAGAATATGCATATTACAGTAACAGTTTTATGAATGTTAAAATAAGTGTATTTGCTATATTACATTTTTGTGTAATTTCGTGTTCGTTAATATGAATTGATTTGTTTGTACTTAGAGAGATATGAGTTCTCGTGTATAGTTGAGCTTTGTGAAATTGTAACTGTGCAATTTTGTAAGAGTTATGAATCTGTGTGAACATGTAGCTGTTAATATGATTTTAACGGGAATTTGATTTGAGATATATGAATCTCTTAAAAAGTTGAGTTTTGTGAAAAACGTGGATATATGAACGTTAGAAAAGTCCTTATAGTTCACCACTACTCCTTATAATTTTAGGCGGCGACTTCGTGGATGACCCGTCATTGTGTGATTAGACGACGACTACGTGGATGATCCGTCTCTTCATTTTTAAGCCTTATGCCCGGTTTGTTGGTCTATTTCATGTGTATTTAGACATTGTTTTATTGACGTCAAAAACGCAAGGACTAGCCTTTCGGTGTAGACTCAAATCCCAATGATACCCCATGGGAGTTGGGACCGGAGTGGGAGTTAGTATT
The DNA here is from genome assembly GCA_033977485.1 of Hydrangea macrophylla. Classification (NCBI taxonomy): domain Eukaryota; kingdom Viridiplantae; phylum Streptophyta; class Magnoliopsida; order Cornales; family Hydrangeaceae; genus Hydrangea; species Hydrangea macrophylla. The sequence continues at coordinate 97,248,245 of CM066997.1, read as the reverse complement.
GCGTTAGGAGACACATGGGATATATGTGTAGGCTGAACCATGGATGGGTGGCCGAGGTGGTGAACATAAGGTGTAATTTGGATCGAATATTATGTGTTTTTTTTTATTTGCGGATTTACAGTTGTAATGTGGTTTATGATTTTCAGTTATATGCAATTCTAGGAATTGGTAGTCGTGTAGTTTTCAGGATTTTAAATAATTTCGGTGTTGTGCGCGTTAGCTGAAACCTAGCATTCTATGTGTAACGTACCATTTTTGGGAACGTAGTAATTTGATAATAAACTGGACCAGATTAGTAAATTGAATATGTTGGATACTTAGATTTATAGTTTATGGCCGTTTCGCGTAAACTGAAGTAAAACGACAATCCGAGCAACTTTCGTGATTTACACTTTTCCTAAAAAATATTGTCTTGACACTGTTTTAACCTATTTTCCAAATCTGCTGAATAGTACATGTTTAATAGCTGGTGTTTAATAATTGATTTCTGACTTACGGGATTAGAATTAATGAACGAGCACGCGTGTCATTCCTTGAAAATTTTATTCTTGACATTTTTCATGTTTTAAGTTTTGTCTAATTCCAGTTCTTTGCTAGGGATAAAATCATTTTAATTAATAACACCTTATTATTGGTTTATATTATTGTGTTAAGTTCTATTTGTACAGGATGGTAGGCCTACTAATGGTTTGCAGGTATCGGCCTACCATAGTTAAGAAAGGTAAGTATTTAATTGTTTTTATTCGGGCAAGAAACTACTCGCCACCACATAAATGGAAACTACTTTATTGTCCAGATATGTGTGTGGAACTACCTGTCTTGGCCCAAGAAATGTTGTAGTATGATTCGTAGTCTACGGGTTCAAGTTGGATCCCTAAGACTTGTGTTTTGTTTAACTCATACCAGTCATGTGACTGACCCAAGTGTGTTATGCATTCTGGTGCGTTTCTGTTTGAAATGTAGTCGGATGACATGTGCATGATAGTATAGTTGGAGTTCATTGTGGAGCAGCCGATCTGTTCGTGAAGTTGAAGATACCTTCTTTTTATTTTTTAATTACTATATGATACTCTTTTATTTAGTTGGCATTGTGAGCCATGGTTGAGAACTTGTATTAGATGTAGTTATATTTCAGTTGTATTATTGAACTTTTGGGGACGTTTATAGCAGATCTGACCTGAGATAGTGTAGTGTTGAAATTATTCCGTTTATTATTATAACTAGATACTTTTATTGTGATTCGATGGAGGAAATTATATTATTTTTATGTAAAGGGAAACGTTTGGTTTTCATTTTGTAATAAATGAGAATGGAAAAATTTTGAAACGTGGATTTTTCTTGTAATGTTTTTTTGGAATGAATTTGATGATAAATGAGTTTTGTTTAAATAAAAATCATGTGGTTTATGAAAGAAATTAAATTCAGTTTATCTTAAAATGGTCTTTTAAAATTGGGTATAGGTTGTCACCCTTGGATTTTTGGGCGGTTGAATATTGATTAGGGTATGCACTTGATTGAATATTTGTCTTTCTAAAAATCGGAGTGTGACATAGGTGCTACCACTACCGAGGATCCTCAGGCATATCAGAGTCGCGCAATATGATGTAAACTTTTTACAAATTTTATATTACTAGATTTTAACATGTGCAATGCATGAGAATGTGAATGTTAGTCAACTACACTTGACAATTAATTTTTATTAGAATTTAAATGACTATTTTCCTCCTATCAAAAGCAAGAAAAGAAAACAAGAAAATAAAATCTAATTACATATGTGAATTAAAGCCTAGTATGCGTGGGGTTCAGTGGATCGAAAGGGAAAGCTAAGATGTTACCCATACTCAAAACGGTGTCTTTTAGTTAGAGTTTTTGCTATATTTTACACAAATATGGGCAAAATAATCGTTTTAAGAAATCTTAAAAAGTAATCATCAGAGGATATGAGACATCTGAGAAATTGACAAATAACAGCCGCAAAAATGAGAAAAGTGTAATTCAAACCAAACGTCAAAATGTTACTCACAACGAGGAAAGTGTTATCTTAAAATTTGCTGTGTATAATTGCTTGGTGTAATAAATATAAAGTTTGGGAATTTGTCCACGTCTTCGGAGAAAACAAATATAAAGTTGAGTTTTATTGTGTCCTTTGGAGAACAACTTTCCTATGTGGCACAACAAAGAGTAAGATTTTAGGCACAAGTAAATATTATAAACATAATTCACAAATATCACAGTGCGATTATCTCTCTCCTTTGGGTTCTATGAATCTCATAGTATTAGTGAACCCCGCCGAGAGAGAGAGAGAGAGAGAGAGAGAGAGAGAGAGAGAGAGAGAGAGAGATAGATAGATAGATACATTGTGGTATTGTAAATTGTGTTTGTAAGATTTGTTTGTGCCCAAATACTTACTCCACAATAAATTTGATGTATAAAGCAAATTTACTACACCATTTGGAGATACATTTAGAATATATTGTTCATCAAATATTCAAGATGAGAATAACACTTTAGCTCGTTTTCTTAGATACTTTTTGTCTTATTTAACAATAATCCTAGTCCATTTACTTGCCACATAGACACATTTGTACACGTGGACTAATAAATTTTTAGAGCAATGGGAAAATAACCTTAGAAATTGTACCTAATATGTTTGGGAGTTTGGGAAGAAAACAAAAGAAGATAAAGCCATAGTAAATGGAGAAAATAAGAGGAAAGAAAGAATTGTGATTTCTTTCACCTTATTTTGGAAGTTTAGGAGAAGAGAAAGTTACTTTCCTTCTTCTTATTTGTAAGTTGAGAAGAAAAGCAAAAAAAAAAAAGTTAAATTAGAAAGTTATAATTCTACCCATCAAGTTGAAGCCTCTTAACACTTTTTATAACACCAAATCAATGGAGATGAGAGGATGGATCATATGATGAGAAGAAAGATGATTTTTTTTTTTTTTTTGGGTGTGTACTTGTAGGTGCTATAGGACATACATGTAATAAAAGGATAGCTAGGCTCAAGCCTCAGGAACGGAATTAGGATTTTGTCACCATGGGTGCCAAAATTTGAAAAATAATACAGTAAAATATGTGTCTATAATTGTTACCTTTTTTTTTTTAATCATGGTTAGTTACCTTGCTTTCTTCTGAAACTGGAGACTAAAGAGAGTAATCAAATCAAACTAAACCAAGCCTTGTGTCCCAATTAATTGATGTCGGTTGTATGAATCATTTTCCTCCATTCTGCACGATCAAGAGCTATATACTCATTTAAATAATATATATTTATATCTTGTTGCACTACAAACTCCCAGGTCAATCTAGGTCTGCCCCTCCCTCTAACTATTCCAGGCACTACGATCCTATCACTCTTTTGCACAGGTGCGTTTATGTATAGGTCTTCGTTGCACATGGTCAAACCATTTAAGTCTATTCTCACTCAACTTATCCTTAATCTGTGACACTCCTACAGTCTTTTGAATGTACTCATATCCAATTCTATCTTTCCTAATCTTACCACACGTCCATCTTAGCATCATCATCTCAGCTACGCTCATTTTGCTAATGTGTAGTTTCTTAGTTGCTCAAGATTCTGTCCTGTAGAGCATAGTTGGCCTAATAGTTGTCTTATAAATTTTTCCTTTCAATTTTGCTAGTATTCTCTGATCACATAATACTCCAGAAGCGCTTTTCCACTCAAGTCAACCTACTTTAATTTTATGGGTCACGTCAACATCAATCTCTCCATCTCTATTGATCATTGAATCTAGATAGCGAAAGTGTTCCCTCTTTGGGACCTCCTGATCTTCGATTTTCACTGCTTCTACTTCTATTGTTACTAAAACTACACTCCATGTATTCTGTTTTCATCCTACTTATCTTAAACCCATTTTCCAAGCTTCCAATTTAGTGTTAAGTCCCACTTTAGTCTCATCAACTAAGACAATATCATCTGCGAACAACATACACCATGGGACCTCATCTTGGATATGTCTAGTCAATTCATCCATAATTAGGGCGAATAAATAAGGGCTCAAGGTCGACCCTTGGTATAGACCTACGATAATTGGGAATTCGGCAATTCGCTTATTTCTCCAGCTAGTGATTTAATTATAGTAACGGCTTCATCATATATATCCTTTACCGCGTCAATATAACCCTTTGTCACTCCCTTCTTCTCTAGTACCTACCAAATTAAATCTCTAGGCACCCCATCATAAGCTTTCTCTAAATCAATAAAAATCACATGTAGATCTTTTTTCTTCTCTCTATACTTTTCCATTAGTCTCCTAAGTAAATAAAGAGAATACCAAAGAGAGTAACATATTTTATTTGTTCTAGAGGTCTCAATAGAAGACCAAAAAAATTTTGGACACAGACTATTATACATTAATATATAGGAAAATTCTAAGATACTTCAATAGTGATTTTAGATGCATCCTTCATCCTTCTAATATTGATTCTAAAATATTGTAGATTTGGTGGAAATTAAAGTGTAATAACACTTTTTTTTTTAAGTGGTTTTTAACAGTAAGGCGATTTTTTAAAAAATAATATGGTTATTAAAGATACTACATATGCCACAAAGTTACAACATTTTGGCACTCAATTCAAGCAGCACTAAAGTTTAGTAACTTGGTTGTATGATACCATTAAAACCATTAGGATGTATATATATATATATATCATAGGAGCTCCCCCGCGCGCGCGCACACACACACACACACATATATATATATTAGCCTTGAATTTCTTTAAGGCATTATCTAAATTTATTTTGATGATGACAAATCTATTGATAATAGTATGTTCTTATTTGTTATATTTTAAACTATTACCAAGTCATTTTCATTGTGCTAAATCTTTTAATTTATGCATTTAAATGTTCTAACTTTATTTGAGATCATGAGATAGCATATGGTGAAGTCCAAGAGTGATAGAGCTCAATAAGGATCAAACTTGAAGACTAGAAGACTTTTCATCCTTGGTTAAAGACTAGGATTTACTTGTAAGCATTTTGATCAATCACTCATAGAGGCTCAAGTAACATTAGTTGTACTTTAGGATCTTTGCCCTCACACTTTAAAATACTTTCAAGGACCTAAACATACTTAGACCACTTAATTAAATTCATTTCATAAAAGTTTTCAAGTGGATAAGTCACAATCAAATACCCTTTCCAGATGGGTCATCTTTAAAGACAAACCTTATCTAATTGGTAAGGAATTAGATATTGAGTTTTATATGGTTAGAAAGATATTTGAATCTAGTTGTTGAATCTTCAAACGGATCACTAATACGAGTTTTTGTAGAGGGATTTATGACCATTTTAGTAAAGAGGTGTCAGTTTGCAAAAAAGAAAAGGGAAAAAAAATCCAGTCGACCGGAAAATTGTATGTCCAGTTGATCGGAGGTACTATTCAATTGACCAAAGGTACTGTTCAGTCATTTGGATTTCACACAGAATGTCTATTCTCTGGTATAAACTTTTCCAGTTGACCAAACCTTCAATGCAGTCAACTAGATGCGCAAAACAGCACTAACGGCTAGTTTCTGCAGCATTTTAAGTTGTTTTAAATATACCCCATCACCACCAACGGCTACGATCTTTAAAAAGCTATATATAGGGGTGTTTTTAAGGATTATAAACAACAAGGAACATTAACAAAATCATTCAAATAACTTGGTTAATCATCATTTCTATTTGAGCCCTAGTTTGAGTGAAAAAGATTTCAATTGTAATTCTTGTAGTGAGTTTTCATTTGTATTATCCACTCACTAAGGAGTTGTTGTGTGAGCTATAATTGTATCCATCCACTCTACAGAGAGAGATCAATTTGTAATTCAGATCATTTGTAAAAAGTGAGAGTTAATAACCCTTGCGTGCAAAGAAGAGGTGTTCTTCTTTGGAAGAGATTGAAGTTTCTTGTAACGGTTTGGTCTACACCCGTAAAGTAGACCGATTAAAGGAATTCTCAAAAGGTGTTCTTGAGGGATGGATGTAGGTCGCGGTGTGCGGATTGCCGAACCACTTGAAAACTCGGTTTAGTTTCTCTTCCTTTCTTTCTTTATATAATTGATTGTGACTGTATTTAATTTTGTATTAATTTTTAAAAGGTTAATTTTTCGCTAAAACCTTATTCACCCTACTCTTAGGTTTTCATTTCGGGCAAACAATATATATATATATATATATAACCACTACTTTGACAAACATGTATGAGCCCCCACCTAAATGCTGTAGTTCTGCCCCGGGCTAGGCTAAAATGAATAATGTTATCATTTTTTCTCATTTTTCTTTCTTATTGGGGGGAGAAAGAGAAAGATATTGAGATAAATTAGGGATAAATTTTTATTTATTTTCTCTCTTTACTAAAATAGATACTGAAAGCGGGGTGGTTTATCTAATTTTCTCTTATTTTCTTTCACTTTTTAAACTCCTAAACATAGAAGCTAAGAGAGCGAGGAAGAGAGAGAGAGAGAGAGAGAAGAAATAAATAAAAGGTAAATATCAACTAGACCGCCTGAAGTTTGCTCTAATTACACTTAGACTTCTTTATATTTCAGTAATATTACCTAGACCCCTTGAGGTTTGAGGCGCGTATCACTTAGACCCCCTCCGTCAATTCACCGTTAAAAATGTGACAGACTGACATAAATAAATACAAAAACTATCCCTGAAAGTTTGGCCCTTGTGTCATTTTAGTCCCTGTAGATTTAATTGGGTCAATTTGTTCCCTGAAATTTTAAATTGAAGCAATTTGATCCAAATGCCCATTCTGTGACAAAACTTGATAGAATTTGACACAAAATTTGACAAAGTGTGATAGAATTCTACACTTTGTCATACTTTTTAAGGGCAAAAATGGAACACCATCAATCTCCCAACTGCTTATTAGCATAATTGTGCATAACAATGATAAATTCTGTCAAATTTTCTCCGAATGGGACATTTGGATCAAATTGCTTCAATTTCAAACTTCAAAGACTAAATTTACCTAATTGAAACTGCAATGACTAAAATGAAACATGGGACCAAATTACAGGGGTATTTTTTGTATTTATTTATGTCAGTCCGTCACTTTTTTAACGGTGAATTAACAGAGGTGATACACGCCTCCAACTTCAAGGAGTATAGGTGATATTTACGGAAACGTGAGGGGATCTAAGTGTGATTAGAGCAAACCTCAGGGGGTTTAGTTAATATTTAACTACTACGCTACGCCTATAGTATATGTACGCTAGATTTTCACCCTCATTTCCCCCCTACCTCTCTCTCTCTCACACACACACACAGAGACATGTGTACTCACACTTGTCTTTATAACTTTTTCTTCCGCCAATTTAGAAGAGAGAGCAAAGAAACAGTGATACTTCTCGTGATTTTCCAGCAAAAATTTTCAATTTCCTCTCCCCCTTTACTCTCTCTCTCTTTCCCTGTTCTTTCTTTTCCTTCAATTTCGTTCACGCCAAACAGTTGTGTGTCTGCCTCTCTCTCTCTCTCTCTCTCTCTCTCTCTAGAAACCCTAGTTCTTCTAACCTTTTTTTTTTTTTGTTAATTTAAGCTGCAAATGAATCGCCGAAACAGTGTTTTTACTGGTTCTGATCGTCTTCCAGGCAAGTTGCTTATATCTCTTTTCTCTCTTATTGGACTGATGCTTTCTTTGACCTCAATTGATCCGATATATATATATATATATATATATTTATTTGTTGATATATATTAGTCGTTTGATTAACTTTGTTGATTTGTTCAAACATTCTATTTTTCCCTACTTTACGGTTTTAATTGCTTTTGTTTTTTTGTTGTGTATGCTGGTTTTGATTCTGATTCAAACAAAGTTAGACTTTTAGGTTCTGTTGCTTGCTTGTTTGAGACACTTTTTTTTTTTTTTTTTTTGGTGGTTGTTTTTTGGTAAAGCTTATTTGTCAGTTGTTTCTTTACTTTTACGTTTTACTAAATTCTTTCATGAATTTCTTTGCTTTTGGTTTTAATTAGTGGGTTTATATTTGTGTTTTGGAGGCGTTTGATCAGCATAATTGCCCAAATGAAGCTAATATTTAAAGATTAGTTTCGTAATTTATGTTTTTAGGTGAATTTGAAATTTGTATGAATTAACAGTGTTGAATTGTGAAATATGGGTTTCTTTTCTTTTGGATGTCAGTAGTTACTGAGCAAGGTTTGGATCAAAACAAATCAACTTTATTGTCATGAACTTCAGATTTCGGATATTAAGGTTATTTTTTTTTTTTTTTGGTTTTGTTAACATCCGTTGAGTTATACGTAATAGTCCTAATTTCCATGAGGCAGATTCCCACCATGCGACTTTTTTAAAGTTGATGAATTATGTGCTTGAATCAGAATTTAAGAACTTTCAGACAAAATTAGTAAGATCTTTTTCAACACAACTTATTGGGTTTATGGGAGGATGTTGACATATTAATCTCTTAAACTCAGTGCAGGTTTTGGATTCTGCATTGTGAACACATATGATTGAAGACAACTTTAGATGATATGAGGTTTGTTCTTTAAATTGAGCACATCTTTATCTTCAAAATGCTTTTTGAGAAATGGCTATGTGCAAACACCTAGGACATGTCTATTTGTGGTAATTTGATGCATGATCGAAAGATGGGTTCTTGCGAAATAGTCGAATCAGTGGACGAATTAGGGAAAAATGGTGAAAATGCTAGGCATTCTTTGAAGCATGGACAGAAATGTTCTATAGAGGATGATATTAATCAACTTTTTGAAGCAATTGATATTAGAAAATCCGTTAGGGGCATGGGTCGACAAGAAAGTAAAGACAGATTTCAGAAGAGTGCCATGAAGAAACCAATTAAAGTAGGTCTCTCTCAAGCATCGGGTATTGGAATTTCAGAGCCCGTGAGTCTAAAGCAAGCATTGAGAGGATTATGCATTTCTCAGGCATCGGAGATGGCTGCTATGAAGCGGTTATCTAGACCAGTAGGTTCACCGGGAATATCAGATGCCAGAGCTTTAAAAAAGTTGTACAGGACAGTGGTAGTTGATGCGAGTAACTCCAGCCTTTCCCTTAATGAAGGTAAAGGGAATTTGGTGGAAATCTCACTTGTCCCAGAAAGAAGCGTATCAAACTTTACGGAGAATGTGCCAGAATCGCAACAAGTGCCCAAGGCAGAAATGTCCAAAATGCCCCCTCAGGATGACGCTGGATGTGAAATCTCAAAGGCAGACTCAAAGAATAAAGAAAAGCTGAAAACCACAGAATCTTCGTCGAGAACTCATCATAGTGAGAAACTCCTAGAGTTAGGTGAAAATTTTCCGTCCTCAATTGAAGTTCTTTTCAAATCAATAAGACCGAAAAAGGAACAGAAAAGCTTTTTTCACTCTGAGGCTTCTGTATCTAGCTTCAATACTGGCAACAACGCTATCAAATCTACAAGTATAAAGCCGGGTCTAATTAAACCCGCGTTCAGGAACAAGAACTTTGTTAAGCAAAAAGCTAAGCAAGATTCAGCTACTGCCTCTAGCAGTTCCAGTCATTGCAACAGAGAAGAAGTTGATAGTAATGTGGGTCCCAGTCTGAGTAGCTCGGTGTCCGAGACTCCCAACTCTAATCTCAAGAGTAGAAGTAAAGAAAAGGAAAATTCATCTCCGGCATCTAGTAGTACAAATTGTGGTTTCGAAACTAAAATCGAAGTTACAAAATGTGATGAAAGATCAATATCAAGGGAAAGGGGTGAATTCTCTCATAGCTCAAAGGGTAGCATCGGTGAGTACTGTAGTAGTAGTACAAGTGTTAGTGATGAGAGTAATCTAAGTGGGTCTAGCCGAAGTGGCAATCGACCACACATGTCTAAAGACTTGAGATGGGAAGCGATTCATCATGTCCAGAAGGAACATAAGAGCTTTGGTTTGAGACACTTCAAGCTGCTCAATAAACTCGGTAGTGGGGATATAGGAACTGTATATCTTGCTGAGCTAAATGGCACGAGCTGCTTGTTTGCTTTGAAAGTTATGGACAACGAGTTTTTGGCAAGAAGGAAGAAAATGGCAAGGGCTATAACTGAACGAGAGATATTGCAGATGTTGGATCATCCATTTCTACCTACACTGTTTGCCCATTTTACAACAGAGAAATTCTTGTGCTTGGTTATGGAACATTGTCCTGGAGGAGATTTGCATGTGCTCCGGCAAAAGCAACCTGGCAAGAGTTTCTCCGAACAAGCATCCAGGTAGGCCTTGTATAGCATCAGTATTGCACAATCTTTATGTATATCCTTGTTGGGTCGTATTTGCATGTATCCTTCCAAAAATGTTCATATGCACTGTTGTCAAACAGTGAATTGAATCGTGAGTCGGTTTGTCACGCGAGGTTCACTTCTATTTTTAAAAACAAATAATTACATGTACGAATACTAAATACATATAAAAAGACATGTAGAATGCTTAAAATTAACAAAATAACAATTCAACACAAGGTTCGCGCAATATTGTGTTGGATCGGATTATGTGAAACTCGTGAATCGACCTATTTTAATAACCATGTTCAGAGCGAATATGCAACATCAGTGCTATCATACCACCACCGCAATGGATCCCCTTCAGAACTCCGAAGTTGTTGTGGTTGGGCAAGAGTAGTAGTACTGAGTAATGCTATAGGATAGTTGACCCCTGGGAAGTCCTCGTGTGGCAATATTATGTGACACGTAATTTTATTTTATCACTGATCTATTTATCTTGTCAGTTATGGTTTCATGTCCTTGCTATACATGCAGGTTTTATGTCGCCGAAGTGCTCCTCGCGGTGGAGTACCTACACATGCTTGGTGTTGTGTACCGAGACTTAAAACCCGAAAATGTCCTTGTCCGAGAAGACGGTCACATCATGCTCTCTGATTTTGACTTGTCACTCCGATGTGCCGTCCATCCAACACTTGTCAAATCATCATCATCATCCGTTGCTGAGTCCCCCAAAAAGATTTCGAGTCATTGCACAGAAACTAGCTGCATAGAACCTTTCTGCCTCCACGGTCCATCCTGGCAAGTCCCGTGCTTCACCCCTAGGATTCTATCCGCTGCAGGGAAAACTAGAAAGCTAAAATCTGACCTGGCAGCCCAGGTCAGCCCACTGCCACAGCTCGTAGCTGAGCCAACCGACGCCCGATCGAACTCCTTTGTCGGGACCCACGAATACCTGGCTCCAGAGATCATTAAAGGCGAGGGCCACGGGAGCGCCGTTGATTGGTGGATGTTTGGAATCTTTCTATACGAGCTATTGTACGGTAAGACACCCTTCAAGGGTCCTGGAAATGAGGAGACATTAGCCAACGTTGTGTCCCTTAATCTTAAGTTCCCCGAATGCCCTATAGTTAGTTTTCATGCTAGAGATTTGATCAGACGGCTGTTGAAGAAGGAGCCCGAGAAACGATTAGGTTCTGTGAAAGGAGCTGCTGAGATCAAACAACACCCTTTCTTTGAGGGCCTTAATTGGGCTTTAGTAAGATGTGCAATACCACCTGAGCTGCCAAAGTTGTCTGAATTTGGGAATTTAACTAAAGACATGTCTTCTCAGAATAAGGAGAGTACCAAGTGCCAGAATGGGTCTAAGAGTACAAGAGAGGATTTGGAGTTTGAGATTTTTTAAAGAGAGCATAATATAGCAGAGGTGGGTGTTCTGTTTTCCTCTTGAAGTTGAGGTCTTTCTCTCTCTCTCTCTCGCATCCTTGATGAAACTGATATGTAGCATACATATAAGTTGGAGAATCAGTGGCAAGTTGTCAGTATGTGATATATGGGTGTTTAAGAGTACAGGGAGAGGATTTTAGAAAGAAAAAAAAATGTAATGTTGAAAAGATAGGTGTTTTATTTTCCTTTTTTTAAACTTGAGGTCTCTCTTTCTCATCCTTGTTGTAACTGTTATATATGATATATATTATACATATAATTTGGAAAATCAGTGACAAGTTGTCAGTATGTGATATGTTGATACCCAATTAAATTATGAGGAAATTAAACTTGCATCCTTTTTACATAAAGGTCATTTTCACCGTGACCTTTTGTAGTTTGAAATGTGTTACCGATAGGTCCAATACCGCCGTAACTTGGACTAATGTGCAATTGTTAATAAATGTGTTACATCTAACGGAACAATGTATAGTTAATGTATCTAAAAAAACGTGCTAATTATAATGGATGTATTCATAATTAACTCAAAGATAAAATAATTATGAAAACCTCTATTCCGTTAAATTTAATAGATTTATAGAGAGTAACTTTAGTTAAAAGCATGGGAAATCTGTGTAGCAAATAAAAATACCGGAATCACGGTGAAAATGGCTTTAAGTACAGGTATTTTAAGTGTAATTTTCCCTTGCATTATATTTTTAGTAAGGCAAGAGAGTCTTTCTATGAGAATTGAATTCTATTATTGGTTCTCTTACCATTTTTAACCTGGGTTCTACATAGTTGTCTCAAGAACAGTGGCTTCTCATATACCACCACCATTGTAATAGAAGATTTCTAATGACTTGTATGTATAGAAGCATTTTACATGTGAGTTTTAAAATTAAATCACTTTCTAGGTTAAGGGAAAACAAGGGGGGAAAGAGAGAAGTAAAGTGGAAACAAATGTTCATTTGCTTTGATATGAGATCATGAGGATATTAGTGAAAGAATAGGGTTTCATAGGGGTAGGGCTACACTTGCATAAAAAGGATAAAAAAGTGAAGAAGAAAGAGTAATTTCTGTTTCTGTAATGATTAAGTGCTTTAAATTGAATTAGGAATCACTTAAAAACATAAATTCACTTGAGAAGGGACCAAGTGGGACCAGATTTTTGAAGCCTGCTTTATATTGTAGTTGAGCAATTTTACCCTTTCAAATGATTTTATATCTGAAAATTCACTTGCAAAGGCTCCATTTAGTTTGCAAATTTAGCAAATGAAATTGTTTGGTTACCATGAAAAATAAAAATTTGAGGAAAAGAAAGCATCATGTTTAAATTTTTTTTTAAAAATTTCTAACTTGGTTCAAACTTGAAGAGAAAATATGAAGGTAAAAAAGATATCACTTTCCCCATCTTTGCCAAAGTTTTTACTTTACCGGTCTTTGCCAACAAATTCGTAGAACAAAAATATTTAGAGCTAAATTATCAATCTTAGAGGTTGGTAGGGTAACAGAAAAACTTGCTAAGTGTTTAGACAAAAAAAAAATCATTTTTAAATAGTTATGTGTTTGTGTAGCTGATTTTTAAGTCCATCGGAGTCTGTCTTTGACTTTAAAATGAACCAAGAAACTGAAAAAAAAAAAATTTCTTCAAACAAACCTTACATTAATTTTCACTAAAACCATTTAAAATAATAAGTCTTGATTTGAAACAGAACCTATTTTCATCATTCCCAAACAGTCCCTTCATCAACAGGTAAAACTTACTGCTAGCAGGTTTGCGGAATTGGGTTGGTCTAGACGTGCACAGCCCAAATTTTGAATTGGGCCAGAGGTAGACTGTACAAGCATTTAGCAGCCGAACACGATTGCAAAAGAGTAATTACCAAATTTCACCCCCAACAATCTGGTACTTGATTCCAGTGCTCTACGAGAGTCTCACGTAGGTCCTACACGAGACTCACAAGAATTTAAAGGTCAAGATGTATTGGGTGTAAAATTTAGTGTGAGTGTGACATTTATTGTGTCTCATGTCCTAGCACGAGCCCACTAATACTGTGAGTTCTGTTGTAAAGGGAGATAGACACAATAAATTTTTGAGAAAAAAATTAGAAAATACTTTTACTCACCCAAAATATGGTACACCATTCATCCAAACATCCTATTAGCCAATGCAATGAGACCCAAGATTAAATAACATTTTGCATTGGCCAATAAAATATTTATTTTTTGAATGAACAAAAATGCTCTCAAAAAATTATATGAATATTTTATGTGTCAATAGCATTTCTTATTCCAAAATTCTAAAACCAACAAATCCTTCAGGCTTCAAAGCACAGACCAAATTATCCAACATTCCAAAATCACAGGAAAGAGTGATGAGGGCACACTACATTACAGTGTCTGTGACTGTGACCCCAAATTTACAATCTTGCCAGCACCCTCCTCGTCTCTCTACTCTCTCTCTAAAATCCCCATTTCTGCTTCTCTCTCCTCCTAAACAATTACTACAATTCCCATCTCTGCAAAACTCAAACCCTACTCTGAAACAGAGACAGAGACACACAATCAGAGCGTCCATGGCCTCGGCACAATCGATTCCTGGGACGGAGACAGAGACCAAATCCTTCTCTGTCCTCTTCGTGTGCCTCGGTAACATCTGCAGAAGCCCAGCTGCTGAGGGCGTATTCAGAGATTTGGTTAAGAAGAAGGGTTTTGATTCCAAGTTCTTTATTGATTCTGCTGGCACCATTAATTACCATGAGGTGTGTATCTGATGTATGTATATATATATATATATATATAGACTTGTATATGTATATATATACATGTATTGTTGTTTTATTTGGTGGAATTTGAAGCTGCAACCTTAAAAATTGATGTTTATTTAGGAAAATTTGTAGTTTTGATTTTGGGTTTAATCCAATTGTTGTGTGTCTGCCATGTTGTTTGGCAAAAATTATTACTTTTGCGGGCGTGCCAGAGCCTTGTACGGTATACCCAAACATGTGGCCAAACTATATCCCTGTAATTGGTGTGATTGTGATCCGGCGATTTTTGAGAATTAGGGATACCCCTTCCCCTTAAGGTTGCACTTTCCTTTTAAACAAAGGACATAAAATTTAACCTAGTGATGAAATGAGAAATGAGGAGAAATGAAAAGCTTTGAAAACGGAAGAGAAAGTGACTGCCATTGAAACAACTTTGATTACAAGGCATCGGATTGCAGAGTAATACAAACACAAGTTCAACTACAAAAGAAAGTTACTACTGGACATAAAATAAAAATAAAAAACTAACGGCATGAACATTTAAAGAAAAGATAAAGAATGCTGGGAAAGCAGTGGATGCTTTTTCGAAAATGTGATGAAGTGTGTAGAGAGTTCTCCTTGTTTGGCTTGGCATAGGTCTTATAGCTGTAGACTTAACTGCCACCCCCACGTGAGCGTGACCTATGATTTGGAAAACAAACCCATGATCTTTATTTTTTGCCACGTGACCTTGATACTCCCATAAGGCATAAACTGATCACTTTGTGCTCACCAATTCAGAAATTGGTCATGACCTCGGTCACTAAAAATCGAGGATATAATCACGCGGACATCGGTCATACTTTGTAACTTACCAAAATTGTAAATTTTGGGTGTAAACATGTGTATATAGTATAAACGCACATATATACAGATACATATCTATATATCCATTTGCATGTATTATATTCCACTTTGTTGTTTCATCTGTTAGAATTTGAAGCTGCAACAGAAGGAAAAAAAAAAAATCTTTGAAATAGAAAAGGAAGGATTGTGGGTTTTTTGGGTCTAATCCAATTGTTGTGCTTTAGGGAACTGAAACTGACCCTAAATTGTGGCTTTGCCAAAATGTGTGGAATCCAGATAGTTTCTACACACACACATGGACGTACATATATATGTTTGTGCCATGTATATTCGCATATGCCTACACATTTATATACATCTGTATGATGTATTATGTGTACAATTCCTATTCTATTCAATTTCTTGTTGGGTAATGCTATTACCAGAGCAGCAATGGCTAATGCCAAAGCAAAATTTTAGCGACAAAAAAAAAATGTCGCTAAAACTTTTAGCGACACTTTTTTGCTTTGGCATTAGCCATTGCTGCCCTGGCAATACAGCTAACCTTTGTTGTTTCATCTATTAAAATTTGAAGCTGCAACCATAAAAAGAAAATTGATACATATTAGAAGGGATTGGTTTTGATTTGGGTTTAATCCAATTATCGTTTATTCAGGGCAATGAAGCAGACCCTAGAATGAGGGCTGCCGCTAAAAGGCGTGGAGTTCAGATTACTTCATTATCACGGCCCATACGGTCATCGGATTTCAAAGATTTCGATCTCATTCTCGCAATGGACAAGCAAAACAAAGGTAAATCTAAATCTATATTATATACACCCGTATATGCATGTAAATGTGTGTATGCGGTGAGTATTACCCGCATGGGTCTTATTTAATATACATATACACGCATCTATGCATGTATTTTGCTTTGTCTGGCAATTGGATTGGATGGAACTGTCACATATTCATTTATTCTGATGAATTGATCGTCTGCTCTTTTAAATGTTTATGTGTGTGGATTTTATATGTAGAGGATATTCTTGGGGCTCTTGAAAGGTGGAGCTTAAGAGAGACCTTACCTGCTGATGCTCATAAAAAGGTGACTAAAATGGTGTTTGTAGTGCAAATATCATTCTTCAATATCATCTGTTATTTGATGTTATTATGTTTATTATGCAGGTTAAGTTAATGTGTTCCTATTGTAAGAGGCATGACGAAACTGAAGTCCCAGATCCTTATTATGGTGGACCACAGGGTTTCGAGAAGGTAATACACAAGAATCCCATTTTACTGGTTATTTCAAATCCTTCACTTTTTACTATTACTTATCAATTTTTGTGAATATTTACTCCCTCCGTCCCATAATAAGTGTCCACTTCTTTTTTGCACAATGTTTAAGAAAAATTGCATTATATTAATTTATTTGGTTCGTTAAAGAGTCTCTTTCCAATTTTGCCCTTAGATGTGATGGGTGTTTGACTTTTTGCTTGTTTTGGGACCACAAATAATTGCTTCTTTGTCTTTATTATAAGGATAGTTTTGGAAAGTAAGCAAAAGATATATACCAATTTAGGAAGTGGACACTTATTATGGGACATCCAAAAAAGGAAATGTGACACTTATTATGGGACGGAGGGAGTATTATTTACTTTGTTTATATAATATCATTCTCTAAAAGTGAGCAATAGTGTCACTTTGTAACATTCACAAGCAATGTTACATGGACTTGGGAACGGGTGTCGGGTGCGAGTGTTGGATTTTTCAAATTCATGGATGTGAGGACATGGGGAAACGACAATAAATCTGTATTTTTCTTATATTTCTAAGAGAAATAGTTTTTAGGTTAATAAAATAGACTTTAACATTAGTATTTCGTCCATTTTTGCTGCAAAATGAATATATTTAGAAACGTTGAAACAAAATTAATCATGTACCTAACATGCTTCTTGGTGGGTAGAGAAGTGTGAAGACACACATCCCAATCCCTTGTGTCAAGTGTCCGGCACGTGTACTTCAACCTATTAAGAAGAGTCCATGTAACATAGTTCATAAGTACTTTTGTACATATGCAACCCACCACACGAACGCTATAATTACGATTGAAACTCCATAACAACTATGACCAATAAGCAATTATAAACAGTCACATGTGGAGGCGCATAAGCAACCCCAAACGGACTCTTTCTCTCAGATATCTTTTGTTCCGACAAATGAATTCTTTTGGCCAGTCCACCATATATTCCATGAACATCAAAACATAGAATGACGAGATTAGACCTTCAAATCTTCCAATTTTAGGTCCCTAGATGAACTTTTCGTGCATAAATAATGTGGTGTTTGGGAACGTAAAAGTGAGTACTAATGTTTTTATGCCTAATAGTAATAAGAAAATTATTGTGCTTTTATCAACAGTCCTTGGTTTATGCTATTGCATTTCATTGCAGGTTTTGGATATGCTTGAAGATGCTTGTGAATCACTATTGGAAAGCATTTTGGCAGAGAACAATTAAATTTTGGTTAGGGAATGTTTGGGGCACACTTTTTGACACACTATGCTTTAAACACATGTATCTTGTGTTGTTGAAATTTTCACACTTTTCTGTGCACACTTATACAACACAGGGTACTTGCATTTAAAGTTGTGTCAAAAAGTGTGTAGCACTACTCTTTTGGATATTCTTAACTCCTAATGTTCCAATGGCTTGGATCATGATATAGAATATTTATTCATCAGCTAAACTGTTTCTACTGGTTTTATATACACAAAAAACTGTTTCCCACTGGGAAATTTGTACTGTTGTCTGCATCATCAATATGTGTTGTTCTATATTATACTAAGGTTCTATTTGGTTTGCGAATTTTGCGGACACATAGAAATGAAAGGCAAAGGTGAAGGAACAAAAACGTAAGGAAACCCGTTTTCCCAGTGTTTTTTTTTCCTCCATGTTTAAAACAACACTAGAAATTGAATTCAAGAAACAAGGAAATTGACTAACAAAATTTAAAATTTTAATCTATTTTCACATTTTTTTTCTTTCCAGTCCTATTTTCGTCACTGTTTTCCTTACTAGCCAAACAAAAAAGTTCTCCTTTGCTATCTCTTTTCTTTTCCCTCACTGAGTTCATTAACTAAACAAAGCCTTAGTTTATATCTTTTCAGGAATGAGCTGAGTATTTTTGAATTATCAAAATCCTGTATAAAAGGTTTTCAAGGTTAAAATTATTGTCAGTATGTGGGGTGTCCGGCCTGAGCAAAGGCTGGATTCTTTTTTTCCTTCGCACCAAAAAAAAAAAAATATATATATATATATATATATAGAGAGAGAGAGAGAGAGAGAGGTTTTAAAATACACTGGGTTTGCGCACTGACTGTGTATCTATATATATATATATATGTATATTCTTGGGAAAATATTTCGAGTTACTGGAACCTGGGGTGGTAGTTTCGGTGGCTTGCATTTAAGAAAACTATTAGTGTATTATTTAGGCATGAGACTATTAATAGTTGAAAGCAGCCTTTGACAAGAGGATTTAAGGGGTTGTTAGGGAAGATTTAGAGCCTGAATTATCAAATGTTCGGTGATTTTCTTTTTATTGCACTAAGAGTTCGTGCCCAATATTTGAAATGAAAAATGTTTGCCACTCCAAAAGGATGCTGGTTTTTTTTTATATACAAAATGGGAGTGGATCTGAGTTTCATTTTATACATTCTCAAACAGACCCTAAATATCTACCCCGATGTCCTGAAGACTTTAGCAAGCCAGCGTGTTCTAGAACCTTAAGAGATAATGCATGTGTTGAACAGGTTCTGAATCTTCCCAAACAACCCATTAAATTCTCTTTCATCAAGCATGTCTAGAAGATCATACATGAGCAGCTGCATCATAAGATGCTAAGGTGCTAACACCAAGACATCTAAGTTACAATATATGTTGGAGAGAGAGAAAAAAAAAAAAAGAATTGCATTCTATATGATAAGGGATCATCCAGCAGCAAAATCATCTGCCAATGTATATACATTATATTATTACAAGAATCAAAATTCTATACTTACTGAAGTTCCATAGTTACATTATCTTTACAACAATGGTATACGACCGTACCTGTAATTTCCTCCCGTAATATGAGGGGTTCCCGAAGCTTTGAGCTATAGATTCATATTATATATCTCTCATTCGATCCTTTTCGACCACGTTTCCTCCTCGGGTTGGAACTAAGCATGCAAGAGAAGGCATTAACAAGGTCTGTATCTTCGTCGTTTATAAGGATTTTTGCAGCATCTGGGTTGGCAAGGAGTTGTTTGGACACCAGATATCCAGCAATAGACCAGGTTTGATAGAGGTGGGCCAGTTTACCGATGAATCTCGCTCGCTTGGTGTCGTAATACTCGGGCCACTTGTCCCTAGATATGCGTCTCTCGGCAATCTTGACGGCATTTTCAGCAATCTCTGGTCTATTCATCTTTATGCATGCCACAGTGAGCTGAAACAAGTCCATAATTATGTTTATATGTATATATATTATAGACATAAACACAGGCTAATGTCATATATAAAGGGTCCGAATCAGTCTCAATGAGTTTTTCTTCTCTTCTCTCAATTCTCTCAATCCAGACGCAGCCTTTAGGAACTGGTATAGAGAAACGTCTCACTCATAACTAGATACCGCATTCTAGGCAGCCAAACAGGCCCTTAAGATCACTAACGCAGAAATGCAATAAACTTAAGAAATGATTACTGGCAATTAACATTGAATTCTTCCAAAGTAACCCAACTAACCTGCCAGAGCAACGTTGGCCAGGAGCCTCCATTATGGTAAGACCAAGGCCTGCATTATAAACCAAAAGTAAGAAATTGCAATACAGAATTTTGATAAATATATATATATATATATATATTTAAAAAAAAACACTTCCTCATATTGGATTAATTGAGTTTAAAGGGGACATCCCAATTTTAATTTTGGTCAAAAAGTCCCTGATTAGTGAAACTTAATCAAATCAAATCAAATCCTTATGTTACAACTTGCAACATTTCACATAACCAATTTTCTGTTAAATGACTTTTTACTAAAATTAAAAAATGTTGAACCTAAAAAAGTCTATTTTAAAGGACCTTCGACTAAAACTCCGAAAAAAGTATAACAAAACCAAGAATCAAAAGGGCATTATAACCATTAAGATAAAGACATTACGTGTTTTTGGGATCACTCCCTGTAATAATTCGCCATTCTTCGACTTCAAGAGCAGGATAACATATCTTCAACGGCATTTCAGCCACTAAATCTGGCCATTTCGCTTCAAAAAAGTCCAATATGGCATGAGACTGGTCCAACGTTGCAAGACTGCTCACGATAGACCATAAGTTTCCGAGAGAAAAGAAGCGAAAGTCCATGTGAGCTGGCTGAAGGTTTCCTATCAAATAGCCTCCTTTTTTCGGCATCCATTCCACAAGCCACGGAGGAATCTGATCTGGGTATATATTGAACTTGTTGACCGCATCATACGAGTATTCCTCGGTTTTGTATCGGTATATCTCATTTAGTTTCTTCATATCGACCCAATAATACTCCCTAATGTGATATGATAAGGCAACTAGACGATTGTTAAGCGCTCGGGTTAGATCAGCTGATCCATCCTCGGGGGCAAGCATCTCACGAGAACAAAGCAATGCTGAATAGAACAACGCCTGCAGGAGCAAGAAACATCATACGGGTATTATTGTATTTTTTTCTCATGGCTACGTGTTCAAGGTGTAAGGACAGTGTGATTAACTGGCCTAAAATACATTTCCTACCTTTCTCTGGTCTACCTTTCTCTGAATCTCTAAGCTACATACATAAAACTTAACTCTATCAATACCGTAGATTTTTGTGCGTGTGCGTGTGCGTGTGTGTGTGTGTGTAGTTTTTTCTTCTTTTTTGAGGAATGTGTGCGTAGTTAGAAGAAGAAGGAATATGAACCATAAGCTCCATCCTATATCAAACATAGCGTAGAACAAGTTGCTTCAACCTAAATTCAGCACGCCTTTGCTATTTAGTAATTTCTTTTAATTCTAATCTCATCTAATAGTTGGGATACATTTTTCACCGTGTCCTAGCATGATAAAACAACGGCTACTATACGCTTCAATCCAACTCTTGTAGTGCACGCACAGATGATTATTATTTTAGCTCGTAAACTATTATTTCATTTTTCTCTTTTTTCTTTCCATTTTGGTGCAAATAGTAAATGTTATAATTTATACCAACACGATATTCATGCAAAAGTTGAATTTATTGACCGAGGAAATTTTGGTATTTATGTTATTGAGATAATCATGTAAATAAACCATATCAAGACTTGCATATTAGAGTGGCTGACCAGATGGTGATAAGAAGACTTCTTCCGACAAGTGGTCCTTGATGGATTGCAACACCCGTCTTATTAGAATTATAAGCAAAAAGCTGAAAACGCATGAAGATTTCAAAGCAATGAAACTAGAACAAGCCATCTGAGTTGTCTTCAGTTATAAATCAAGGTCAAAAGAAATCCCGTCACACAATCCCTAAAAAGGCTTTGTTTGGTTCATGGATTTCGTGTGGGAAAAGAAAAGGGAAAGGAAAACAAAAAGGAAAACTAGTTCTCTCAAGTTTTCCCTCTAAAATGTAATTGTAATATATTAATAAAGGAAGGAAATTGACTCACAACATTCAAAATGCTAAATTTATTTCTCAACCTTTTATCTTTTCTTACCTATTTTCCTCATTGTTTTCCCTATTAACCAAACAAAGGAAAAGGTTTTCCTCTATGTTTTCCTTTCTTTTCCCTCACCAAATCCAAGAACCAAACAAAGCCTAATAGAACTCTTGAAATCCAGGGAAGTAAGCCTACTTTTTTTTAATCCTCAAAATAAAAACTGGAAAAGAATTTTGTGGGGGGGGTGGTTGGGAAGGAAGACTATACCTTGGGGTCATTGAATAACAACAAAACATACACAGAATTTGCTTCATATATGTATGTATATACATTCCTATATTAAATGGTGAGAAAGACGTAGAAACAGACAAAAAATTGTCCAAAAAAAAAAAAGGAATACAGAAAATATGCATCTTAGAAAAGTAAAGCGAAAATGAAATTTTGAGCGCAGTTATCCAACACGAGAGAGAGAAGGTACTAAAAGCACTTAATTAAGAAAACACTAACCTGAATTTCCAGTGGGTGGCCATGAATTCCCATGCGACGATCTATCATGCAAGAACCATCAGTCACTAGTAAAGTTGGAAACATATCAAAACCATCAGAAAGACATAGCTTTAAGATCATCTTAATTCCGGTTTGCACATCAACCCTCTCCTGAACAGAAAGATCTCCAGAACATTTTCCGTACGCTCGTAACAATATGATCCACCACAATCCTGAAAATAACTAGTAAGTCAATAGATATACGAAATAATAAAAAACAAGATTTTAGTTCATACCGGATTACTTCTTAAGCAGAATGATGAAGAGTATGTTTGCAATGGCAACTTTGGAACACATTCTCTCCCATTGTAATTATAATATCCTCTTCATTATCAACGTATTTCAAAGATGCATTCTAATACAACTTTTTTACGCTTTCGCAAAAGCAAGTCTTACTTGCTTCTGCTTCTAAGTCGGAGATGTGTTTTGCACATGAGGACCTGAGTTGGGGGGCACGGAACCTCATGCTCCTCAACTCTATAACAAATAACTCTCACACTACAGTGTTTCTATCTCCATCTCTACCCCTCTTTCGTTTTTTTACTTTATGTATATATCAATATTGACACATGTAAACCAAACCAAGCTTTGTGTCCTAATCAATTGGGGTCAGATGTATGAATTATTTTTCTCCATTCTGCACGATCAAGAGCTATATACTCATTTAAATTATATATTCATATCTTGTTGCACTACATATTCCCAGGTCAGTCTAGGTCTGCCTATCCCTCTAACCATTCCAGGCACTACGATCTTATCACTCTTTCGCACAGGTGCATCTACAGGTCTTCGTTGCACATGGACGAACCATCTAAGTCTATTCTCCCTCAACTTATCCTCAATATGTGTCACTCCTACAGTCTCTCGGATGTACTCATTTCTAATTCTATCTTTCCTAGTCTTACCACACATCCATCTTAGCATCCTCATCTCAACTACGCTCACTTTGCTAATGTGTTGTTTCTTAGTTGCCCAACACTTTGTCCCTTATTTATTATTCATCCATGTAATACAAAACAAAAAAGTTAATTATGTACCAAATGGAGCATAACTAACCAGAATCAACTGGTGCGACCCGACCAATTGCTGCCTCACCAAAGTCAGGATCCAAGACATCTTCAGTTGCAGAATCATCACCATCAAGTGGAATGGTGCGAACCTTGAAACTGGCAGGCATCAATCCTTGACCAGGACTGTGGCAATCCATGGTTTTCTCCCAACTCTATAAACACGTGAAGTGATATTTACTAATGGTAAAATGAACAAATAAAATAAAAGAAAAACAAACATACGTGTGTGCGTGCGTGTGTGCACACACATACTCACTGACGTATCACACAGAACAATAAAAAAGATGTTATATGATTTCAACCATTTCGAATCATTGTCATATGAGCAATGCAACGACAAGGGGAAGCGGATCCAATCTATTCAAATGGTTATCTCACAAATTACATAAAATAAACGACAAATAAAGATGGGTATAGCGTATGGGTGACGTAATATTAAGCTATAACAGAACATGGACCCTGAGGATTGTGCAATTATATCATATAAGTATGATTTGGAATATGTATCTGATCAGATATGCACCTCTGCTTTTATACACCAAATGAGGTAATGTTATAATTCATTAGTAGCATACTCAATAGCATAATGATCTTCGAAGGAACATAGAAATGTGGAAAAGAATATAGGCTATTAAAACACACAATGAGTTAAACATAAAACTTGGTGGACTTAAACCATCATGGAGTTGACTACGCAAAAAAGAGTCAAATTTATAGCATAATGATAAAAGGGTACATTATGCTAACCTCCCCTGGGGTATGTTGTAATTACAAAGACCTCCCTCATAGTTTCAGAAATTGCACTGACCTCCACTGAGGTTTGTTGTTATGTTAACACTCACCTCCCTTCTGTTAGTCAACAGTCATACCGCTAATTTTATGGTTAAAGCTTTTTAAAATGACTACTTTTCCCTTATTGAAGTCAAAACATAAAAAAAATATTAAAAATAATAGTTCCCCTCCTCTTTGTTTTAAGGGCATATCATAAGGACAAATTTTTCATTTCATACCGTTTTGATTTTTATTACTAACTAAACTATTTTATTTTGAGGGCAAATCGGTACTCTTGCATAAAACTTTAACACCATTCATGTTTGGCGCACCGGATAAGGGGTTCGGATTGGGTAAAAATTATCAAATCCAATGTTTGGTGCGCGCACGGAGTAGCAGCATTTTATCCAAACTCCCATTTTATCCCATGGAGTTTGGGATTGGGATAACTCAATACCAAGCGGGGGGAGGGGGGGTGTTAGGTGGGATAAGGGAGTTTGGGATAACTCTTGGGATTTTTTTTTATTTTTATTTTTTGTTTTTGGGGGGTTGGGGGTGCGGTGGTGGGGGTTGTTTCAGAATTTTTTTTCCCGGCACGACCAAACACAAGATTAGGATAAAACTGCATATCCAATAGTTTTATCCAGTACGTTCCAAACACATGACAACATAACAACTTATCCGACAAGATTACTAATTCAGTCCGATCCTGCCTTATCCTGTCCAATCCGACAGTTTTATCCGGCCTGCCAAATGAGGCCTTATAGTTTCATCTCCGACAAGGGAGGTTAGCGTACTTTTTGAAATTATGGGGAAGGTCCCTGTAATTACGACAAACCTCAGGGGGGTAATTTACCCTTGATAAAAAAAAATTGAGTTTATATGGGATATTCTTTACTTCATAACTGTGTAATCCATGTTGGACTATTTGGAAGATTTTAGAATTAGGATACTTTGGTACTTGTTTTAGTACCATCAAGTGATCTTATCTTCAGGTATTATACCTATAGGCTATGGCACTAAATCTCTTTTAACTTCACTTGTTGAGAACTAATATTCTCTGTTTGGATTCTATCCCAAAGTTTTTAAGTAAAAAAGAACTCTCATTTGTTGAAAACTGAGACTTTTTAATTCTCCCGTGATTACGATATTTATCACTCTTGTTCTGGAAAGTATTTATAGGTAAAATGCAGTTAATGTTTTCAAGACCACCCCCATTGCTTTTATTATACCGGATTGGTCGCCACTATTAGAATTAGATTCCCTTAGAGAATATGTAAAGCATGTCCATCATACCAACATCAGATTCAAGTGATTCCATATCGAACTCAGAATTTAAACAACTATCACCTTCGAATTTAATGAAGTATCACAAGCTAATAGTTATCAAGATATCCAACGGATGAAAAGATTTATTGAAAACAAAACAAATTTCTGGATTAACCAATCTGCAAACACATATTAAGAAGGTTAGAAACACTGCAATTGATTTTTCCTTTTCTAAAAAAAAGAATTTGTTAATGATCAGACAAAGGGGTAGTGAGCAAAAGTGAAATTGGATGAGAATAAGTCAAATTTTAAATCGTAATTGCTTCCATCTATGATCACCAATGAAGCACGGATATGAATACAGATACAGATACGAATACGACACGGGCACGTCGGCACTACAAATCCTAAAAAATTGCATGTCGACATGACAGCAAAAGTATCTGTGTGTCGGATACGACATGACACACGACATGCTACCTCTGTAGAAGTGTCGGTGCTTCGTAGATGATCACTATTCAGAATCTCAAAAAAATAAGAAAATAAAATCAAAGAGAGGCCCAACACGGGAGCATGCCAGGGGAGGGTTTGGGTTGTGCTGAACCAAAAATATATCTTGTTTACACCGATCCGTGGCTTCCACTAGGAAAAGTGAAAATTTTCAATCATCACATATATTATTCACTGTAATGCCAGACCACAGAGTTCCTAAATGACATAAAATTAATATAAACTGCTAAATGGAAATTTTGTAAAGAGACATTAAATTACCTGCAACTGAAGCGTGTAAAGGATGAAATTTCGTACAATATCATACTCTCCCTTCAGAAGAAAAGCTATACCAGAAGGTATGAAGTCACGAATAAAGACTTGATCGTAGTTCATAATGCTAGGATCATTAGGATCATTAGCAGCTACAGTTCCAATAGGATTGCCACAATAATAAACTATCGCTTCCCGTAATAATTCCCACGCTTCATCCTCAATGGAAACTGCGCTACTCCTCCGTGGTGTGTTATTAACTATTCCAGCTGTTGGTAACTTAATATTGGACGCAAGGCCCTCAGTTTCATCTCTCACGTGTTTAAGCACCTTAACCTTTTCTTCGTTCAGACCCCTGGCTGTTTCTTTAATCCAAACTCCATTTCCATCCTCTGCAGTTAACTCACTAACATCTTCAACCTTTCGGCACTTACAACTTATAGACTCTAACTGGGCATTTACGGGTTTTACACGGAAAGTATAATCTGTATTGTCGAGTGCATAGATCCTTGTATAATTATTCGACTTTCTTGAACATTTTACGTGTGGCATTAATCTAGAACTTCTTAATCTTCTATCCATAACCCGGTATTTGAAAGGAGGTAATAAGTTCGATTTCATGAAACATGGATCAGCATTAGATTGACAAGGTACCCCTGATAGAACTTGTAGAATTGCTTCTGAAGTACCCATCAACACCATATTAATACACGCAAAGAAGATCGCTCGGTTAAATTAGTGTGCCTACACAGAACGATTCAATTATCAGAAACAGAATTTCATTTGGTTTATTTAGATGCTCAAATGGAAATTTTTGGAGCATTACAAAAACTTGGAGATTCAACTACAAGAAACCCAGTAGTCTGATATATCAAAAATTCACACACATGAAGTGTTTACTTGTCATATAAACAGACCCATGAATCAAAAACCACCATATATATATATATATATATATACAGTTTTTATCTAATGAGGACTCCCTCATTTTATAAAATGCACACCTCTCACTTTTCTCTCAAAAAGGGTTTGTATGAATTCATCTAGCCCCCTATTTCCAGGGGATTCTTTTCCCAACTTAGCAAAAAATTCCTTCAACTCAACAAAAAATTGAAATCTATAAGAGGTAAAATAGGTAAGAGAGACATGAATAGAGAGAAAAGTGAGGGGTGTGCATTTTATAAAATGAGGGAGTCCTCATTAGATAAGAACTGTATATATATATATATATATGAATGCCAAAGTACATAACTTTTACAAAACAAACATATACTGCTTTATTAGACTTGAACAATGTAAAGTAAAACTGGCTATAGCATGAATCAACAGAAAATAAACCAGAAATCTAGATAAATTAGCCAAAGCATCAACCTTTTTCGATTACATAAGCTAAATCTTAAACCCAAAATTCAAGAATTCAAACCCAGAATTTCATTTCATTTTCCAGATTTTCTCGATAACGAAACGCGTAATTAGGCTTTCTTAGTGAACCCAGATAAGTAATTCCTTGTTTGTTTGTTTGTTTGTTTCTACATGAAATTGTTTTGATTGAAAAGTTGTTTACCTGATTGTTCCTCAGTTTGTGGGTAGTGTAGTGTAAACGACAACACTATTTTCTCGGGAAAATTAGGTTTTTGGAGGTTCGGGGGGGGGTGTCGCTAAAGATATTTCATATTTAGTCTGTGTAGTATTTTTTTGGCCGTATACGGATGGCGGAATGGAACTCAGCTTCCGATAAGCTAATAATATATCAGGGTCAGGGCAAAGCCAGGTGCCTCAATTTTTATTTTCACTTGTGGATAACCCGTGTCATACACGGGTCTAAATAACACTAACAATAAGCTATAACATGAAACTCTGATTAATATGAAGATATTCATATTTTTGTTAAGATAAGGATAAATAAATAAAAAACACTAAAAACATCCTAACCAAAGTCATCTACCATAAGAAATCCAAAAGTCACAACATCTCAAAAGCCCCTAGAATTAGTGGTGTCAATCGGGTCTGGTTGGCCCGGCCCGCTTTTTCGGGCTAAAAGCCCGGTCCGGCCCGCCACAAGGGCCGGTTCACATACCCCGGGCTGGGGTGGACACCCATCCTTCCGTTCATGGCCGGCCCGACCCGAAATAGTGAAAAAGTCCGGCCCGACCCGAAGCCCGCCACGGCCCACTTCAAAAATAGAAGAAAGCCCGCTAGCCCGTCTGGCCCGCTAGGCCCGGGCCGCCAGTCCGGGGCGGACACACCTCCTCCACTCCCAAGCCCGGCCCGACCCGAAGCCCGCTCAAGGCCCGCTTTGACCCAGCCCGGCCCGGCCCGCTTTGACACCTCTACCTAGAATCAAAGATCAAAAGATACAGCCCAAGTATAAATCGACTGACCATTACCAACATACATAAATGATAAAAACCCTTTGGCTTTAAATTGATTCCCAAATGCTTGAGAAAGATTTGACTTTGACTTTCGATTAAAAAAAACTCGCGGATTAACGGGACGGTAGAATGGGACACGGGTCAACAGGATAGTTCGTAAATTTTTTAAGTTTAAAAATCCAGTTTACTGAGGCCCCCATGTGGCTTTTTAAAATGAGCTTATGAAATTTATTACTAAGTTGTTTGATAATTTTATACAACTGACACATTACTCTTCAAAAAGAAATTATGAAACCAAATAACAACGTTGAGCTTTTAAAAGTTCCATTCTACAGCCTTTAAAAACTCCTCCCGAAAAATCCCTAAGTCTAATTTTTACAAAGCTCATAAACTAATTACCAAATGAATTAATATAAAATTGTGCTTAAAAAAAAAAAAAAAAAACACCACAATGAAAGCCAAACTAAACCTGAATTAGTTCACATACCCAATTAACTTAAAAGAACCTCTCCTATACGTGTATAGGAAGAAATGGAGTGAAGAAGAAAAGTCAAAGAATAAAAAGAGAGACCCACTTCCAAATCCATTAAATGCATTTGGTTATAAGAACAATTTATCTCTCCAAGCGTCAGGGCTGAACAAAAAAATCAAAAAATTGAAAACCGACCGACCAAAAAATCGATTGGTCGGTTTATAAAATACATATACAAGTTAAAACCGACCGAAAAACCGACCGAAACCGCAAAACCGACCGAAACCGAACCTATTGGTCGGTTTTAAAATACACAAAAAACCGACCGAAACCGACCGCGTACACCCCTACCAAGCGTCATGCATTTAATGACACAAATGAACGGGCCACACGTATATTGCCACTTAAGATATTGATTGTCAGTTATAAATCAATTTAAAAAATAAAAAATTAAAAGAAGATGAATAAAAATTGAAAAAAAAAATCCACTTAGCACAAAAGGAAAAAAAAGGAAGATGTCACGTGACACTCTATGACGGCTTTTTGTCTTGAAAATTAGATATAGATTTATGAGAATACTTTTGCTCACCTAAATTTGATTTACCATTGTTTACGTATATCTTCATTGCTTGACATGTGTCTCATACAAGGGCCAAATGGGAATAAAAAAAGACACATGTCAAGCAGTGAAGGCATAGGTGAACAATAGTGAACCAAATTTGGTTGAGTAAAAGTGCTCTCTAGATATATAGATATATATATATATACTAGATGTATTAGGTGGGTCCACATGTTAGGGTGTATTGTATACAAGTTGAGCCGCTCAATAAATCATCGTAAAACATATTCGATAAGAGTTCGACTCATTTGATAATGTCACGCCCCGGAGTAGCCAAAAATAGGAAAAATTTAAAATTTCCTTTCTGGACCCATAGGGAATAAGTTATATTAACTGATTGTCCTTTTCAACATTCTACACATGGTTAACAGAGTAAGCGGAAGCATAAAATCACCTATTGGTATTTTTCAATAGAACTCAAATGTCTGGGATCTAGTTATTACATCATGAGTATAAATAAAAGATCTATAAGACAGTCTAGGGCAATCTATACACAATACATCTCTAAATCATTACCTCAAATAGAAGATAATAAAGCAAAATTAAGTAATTCTAAATAAGACTATGTCGGAGTCCTTCGCTTCAACTTGTACATCTGTCGTGTCCCATTGGGTAGACCTCGTCTTGATAATCGTCACCTGTGAAATCTAGACGTGATATGTCCAGGGCAGGAAGGAGAGCCGTTAGCTTTTGAAGCTAAGTGAGTTGACCTAACCGATCACTCCTAATACAAACAATAATATACAAGTACAACAAATATCTTGAACTTGAATATTTGATAAGCATTATCTCAATACATATGATTTGTGACATGGTAATATGAATGAGGTACGACATGATGCACCATCGATATGTTCGACTTGACTCGACCACAGACACCACAAACTGACTCATGTGACTTGTTACATTACCAGTGTAACGCTATTAGCTTAGAGTAGAATGATTACGTTGGTATCGTCGCCTAGCATGACCCTATAGCAGTTTTGGTTTTAAAAAGAGTGTAATCATTGGACTCTTAGGTCCTCGTGACCTTGCTTGGAGAATAGAATAGTTACAGCGCTATCGTCGCCTAGCATGGCCCTATAGCATTAGAAAGGTAACTATTGTATTCAAAGTTCAGATGGATACTTTACTATCGTCGCCTAGCATGGCCCTATAGCGTATCAACCATCAACTCATGTTCCACTTCAGATGGATACTTTGCTATCGTCGCCTAGCATGGCCCTATAGCGTATCAACCATCAACTCATGTTCCACTCAATGGATACTTTGCTATCGTCGCCTAGCATGGCCCTATAGCATTTCATCGTTGTACCCATTGACTTGACTGCACCATCCGGACCTCCACGATCCACTCAACATGTATGACAACATGACTGGGACGTTAGTCCCCTTGACTAACCATGAAGACGTCAACATTGACATCATGACTCGATTTCGTTCATATGAATATTCATGTGATTGTATAATCGTAAAACTTAATAAGTAGGAATAACAACGATTATTAACCAAGCATGGAGTATAGTTAACTAAACATGCGTTCATCGTATAAACAGTAAATCTGGACGTTCACATATATAATACATATCAGCTACGTCCACACAGGACGCACTGGGTATTCACATAATACACATAGAATAATTCTATAATATACCAAGTGAGTTAGGACGACTCACCTCGATGCGGGTGCGTAAGAACAAGCGTGACGGTGGTCCTACAAAGTATATAATTCCATAGAATAGCGGCTAATAAACCTACTAAAATTAAGGACATAATGGAAATTGTGCCGGATGGCCGGGTTCCTAAACCTCAACAAGATGATCTAGACATCCATTCTGAGTCTAAAGTCATTGACTAGACTCAAATCGGAGTCCGTCATATAAAAGACTGGGTTTTCTATACCAGTGTGGGCCCTAAAGATAAGCTGTATTTTTTACCGTGTCAAAAGGTCACCAAACTTTAAGGAGATATTCTAGACATTATTCTAAGACTCTGGGAATCGACCACGTATTTTTCTGAGCTACGGTTTATTTACTACAAATTATCGAAGTCTTAATTACATAATTATAGTATACAAGGTCCTATAATTTCAAAATATATTCTAGAATGATATTCGGTCCTTATAAATATTTTTATTAAATACTAGACTTTAAAATGAGCTAGTAGTATTTTTATCATAATTTTCAGAGCTCGTTTGATATTTAAAATAATTTAAACAAGGGTTAAAC
The DNA here is from genome assembly GCA_033977485.1 of Hydrangea macrophylla. Taxonomy (NCBI): domain Eukaryota; kingdom Viridiplantae; phylum Streptophyta; class Magnoliopsida; order Cornales; family Hydrangeaceae; genus Hydrangea; species Hydrangea macrophylla. Next base: position 97,216,225 of record CM066997.1, on the reverse strand, counting down.
GGCTCCTTATAATTTATTAAAATATCAAAGTTTAGTTTTATAATTTGTCAAATTATAAAACAGTCATTTATGTCCTTAGGATATAATATATAATTTCTCAGATTTTGAAATGGCCAACAGATATTTATTATCTATTTATCATAATTTAAAACTAACATTTATTATTTATTGAAGTCTAAATAAATAATGACTATAATATATAAAATTAGCAAAGTTTGGATTTTATAAATTGATAATTTATAAGACAAGGGCATTCGGCCTTTAGATCAACAACATAATTTTCTAGACTTTTAAAAATAGCCTTTAGGTATTATTATCTAATTATCATAATTTTAAACTAGCATTTTTTATTTATTTCAACTAAATAAATAATACGCATAATATCTAATTATTGAAGTATAATTTCAGAATATAATATAATATAATATTGCAAAATTTTAAAACAACATAATCTATCTTTAAACTATTTTAAAACAATTACACATTTAAACTAAATATAATAACCATTTATTAAACATTAACATTTATTAAATAAATAATAAGTTCCATTAATTATTTACAAAAATAATTAATAATCTAATTAAACAACATTAGCTAATAAATTGTAATATAAAATCACTAATTATATATAATATTAATTAAACATGATTTAAACTTTGATAAATAATCAAATTAATTAACTACTTGTACCATACAAATATACTAATGCATCACACGCTAGAAAATCTCCTTAGGAACTTCTTCTTTCCGTCCAAGAACACAGTAGCGTATATATAAATATATATTACGTATATAACATATTTGTACATAATTATATAAACGGCCATAACTTTCTCGTTTCTCAACGAAAACTCGCAAATTTTAAGTCAAAATCGAGTGTCTCGACGAGCCCAATCCAATGGTATAGGTCTTGAAGCCTAACTCCTAACAGTCTGTCCGTACGGGGTCAAAAGCAGTCACGACCAAAACAGAATAATTCAATCGTAGGTCGACCAAACGAGGTCTAAGGTTCGAGCCGTTCATCGGGAGTCTTAAGGGAGTCGTTAGGGTCAGTTTGGCGTTGGTTTTATGTATTTTGGTAACGGTCCGAAAAACCAAGCTCGACCGAGCTTTAATGGCCGTTGGCCATGGCCGGGGCTCCTAGGCTCTGTTCGGGGATGTGTGTGAGTCTGGGTGACATATAAATACAGAAAAATACAGAGGGGGTGGGGATTTTACCTCTCTCAGTCTCACGTTGGTCCCGACGTCTCTCGGTGTCCCGCGGCTTCCTCTCTCCTCTTCTCCTTCTTGCTTCTGTGTGTGTGTGGTCTGAATGGAAGGGGGTGAGTGTGGGGATGCAGTGAGAAGGTTGGGAAATGTTTGGTTTGCTCTCTCCCTCTCTCTCTCTCTCTACAAAGTCCCTTACATACACAACCACTCATATGTATACACATATGTATAGGCAGATTTTGCATATCTGGTTGAAGTGATTTGGGGAAGGATTGATTGAGAGATTGATAGGTGTACATTGGGGGAAAAAGTGGCCGACGGTGGGTGGTAGGGGTGGGAATTCAATGGGTTAATGGGATGTGTTTGGGCAATGGGGTTATCCAAGGGATTTAGGGTGGTATGGGTAGTACAATGCCCACTTTAGGAAATATTCTGATTACCAAAAATGTGTAGTTGGGTCGTCGCTAGGGCTACGTGCCAAGCAGTCTAAGTTCAATACAGATTTTACGGGTTCGCGTGCTTAGTCAGTCCGGGTCTAATATACAGTCTGAGTTTAATTTAACAATCGGTGTTAAAATGAAAATACTGATAATAATAATATAATTACAACTTATATTTAAGGGGCTAATAACGTCAAATATATAATATACTCCTAGTTGTAATTACAGAACTAAAATGATATCGGGTCCGAATGAAATATAACCTAGAGTCATAATTGAAGTGACAGCGAATATACAAATTACTCTATATTTATAAAACTTAGCAACTATGAATAATAAGTAATCTATATTTATTATTATCTAGTGACTACAAAATATAACCTATAGTTATAGGGTAAATATAGATGATTCAATAATCTTATAATTACGAATATATAGTCCGAATTGTAGTCACAACTATGGGGCTCAAATAAATGATACAACATATAGTTATAAAACTCAGTGACCACGAATAATTAAATATCTATAATTATATTTTAACGATAGCAACTATTAAATTATAATATTAATATACGGGGTTGGGCTTAGAAATTTAAAATCACATTAACAAAGCGATACAAATTCTATGAATATTAAAATCGTGAATGCCGTAAAATATATAATACGTATATTAGTACAGGCTACGGAAATAACTACAGAGACAAACTCAGAAGTTTATTTCCATATTTTTCTAATTTTCAAGGGTATTACAGACAAATAAGTCGCGTATAAGTCTAGATCACACATTCATTTAATAAACAAATTAAGCTCAAGCCTACATGAGCTCGGCTTGATAAAACTTGTGAATATATTTGAATAAGGCTCGTAAGTAGGGTGGAGTTGGGATTACATTTTTTCCAATATGTAAGGCAGTGCTATAAAAATTAACCTCATAAAATTGGGGTTTTTTTTTTTTTTTTTTTTTGGTGAGGAAGAACTTTTTACAATTTTAGAGAGGCTTAAGAGTACATTTTATTTATTTTTTTCTTAAGATATGTTCAAAAAAATTCCAAAACTTTTGTTACACCCATCTAGGGGGAAAAAATCATTTGTGTAAATTGCATAATTTAATTTCAAGGATTTTCACTGTTAGTGGAAAGTCGAGATGTGTTGGGTTGACGTAGTCAACGGTGGTGTGTCAGTTGAGGACACGGTAATCAGTAAAGTCATAATGCATTGACATGAGAAAATGGCATTTATATGACTTTAAATGTTATTTGACTTCACCTGATTTTTCATGAATAGTATTTATACATGCGTAGTATAATTTCTGGTAGTTTTGATCTTAGTTTAGATCGTTTTGAATACTGTGGTGAGAACGTGAGAGATACGTCGCATAAGGTAGGTGGTCTAGAGATTCCACGAAATAGTTTTAGAACGTGATTTTTGGACTCAAACGGAACCTAGACGAAACTTTTATAAATTTTAGTTTACACCCGTGAAGTAATAAAATGGACGTGTGCGACGTTTCAGGAGTTAATTAGAAATTTTGAGAATTCGTGGGGAGTTAAATGTAATTCCCGAGAGTGGTACCTATATATAGTGGAGTTGAGATATTTTCATAAATATCTTCAAACAAAATATCTTGAGAGTGAGAGAGAGAGAGAGAGAGAAAAAAAAGGGATGTAATTACCACGAGCTTGCCGACGACATACGACGATCATTCGTCTGTCAGTTTTCAGCCAGATTTCATATTTGGACTCCTCGAGGTAAGAGCTTCATTTTGATACCTCTTAGGCCTCGTTTGGCAAAGTTTTTCCGAAAAGCTAATTTTAGAAATTTAGGAAAAACATGTAAATACTTGTAGGAATCGCTTGAGATTGAAGATTCGACGTTTATTTGGTCTCCTAGTACTTCCTTCAAAGTTATACGACGATAGCTCGATGTATGAATTCCGAACCTATGAAATATAGACAATTTTGGATGTTTTAGATATTTTGTATAAATTGTGATCCGGACAAAACTTATGTGTTAACTTAGACTCGTTAATTTTAGCGAGTACGTATAGAAAAGCATGGTGATATGATTATGTGATTATGCTAAATGATTATGCGGGTCAAAGGGGAGTTTGGTATAATTTCATGCGGGGGTATGCCTCTCGGTGTTTGAGAGTTATAGTAGTGACGACTACTTGCTTGGTTTGGGAACCGGCCCAGCCAGAGCAGATGAATGCAATGGTTGAGTGATCTTTAGCTAACCATTGGCATCGCAGTTTAAGATTTAAGACTTGCCGATATACTGGATGAATGCGTATCTCTCTCCCCAGAGACTAAATTATGTGATTTAGATGTTTAAATGAATTACTTATATGCATTTGTTTAGAATTATACACTCAGCATATAGCTGAGCAGTGGAGACTTCCTCCATTGTAGGTGATACGAAGAGAGGCAAGAAGAAACGCGAAGAGTGAGGTCGAGGGGACAACGGGATTGCTCTTGTATATATTTTTGTTTCCTTTCCAAACTTGTAATAAAGATCTGGAAGTTGTGATATATTGTAATAGAATCTTAGCATAGAATTGGAGTATTGTAATCGATAGTAATACCTCTGTATTTATGTTTTAAATCGTTGACTTATAGCAATGTTTTCATAACCAGACCGTTCATCGAACCGGAAAAATGGTCGGGTCACAGGTTAGCGGTTCAACCGTCGGGTGAACCGTGAAATCATAATTACATATTTTATAAATATTTTTATTAAGGAGTAGTTATTATATTTCTAAAAAAATGCATAAAATAAATTTTAATTTTAGACAATTTTTTGTTGGTTCTTTCTTTTAATTCTAGACTTCTCTAGTCAATATTATTTATTTTACATACTCCAAGTGACCAAAGAGACCTTAAGAGTTAAGACACATATTGTATTTTTAATGTCCATTGGCGAATTGTGTCCCCAGTCCTAACACTAACCAAGGGTATTTTCATCACTTTGGTCAATGGTCATAGACTCATAGACTTCATAATGCAGAAAGAAAAAAGTACACTCTCTCTCTTACTTTTTTAGTCTTGAACAGTGTGTAAAAGAAGGTGTCTAAAAATGAGGATAAAAAACTGAGTATAGCCTACCATAGCCTGATTTTTCCCACTAAGCTTTACTCGCGATTTTAATTACAAAGCTTAGTTTTCACGACCGGTTCATTCACAAAAATCGTCACCGGTTCTCCGGTTATCCGGTTCAACCGGTTCACCCACCGATTTTGTCCGGTTCTTAGCCTAATGACGGTTACCGAGTCAACCCGGACCGGAAAGCTGACCGGTCGACGGTTGAACCGGTCGAACCGGACGGTCCGGTCCGATTTTTAAAACATTGACTTATAGCTGTGAATGTGTTGGTTCTGGAATCAGAGAACCATAGTTGGAGTTCTGTAAAATGTTAACAAGTTGGGGTAAAACAGTCGACTGGACCCTTGTGTAGATCTAGACAGTGCTTTAATATATTGAAAAACAGTCGATTGGGTCCCCAACACAGTCAACTGGACCACTGATGAAATTGTTGATTTTTGGTTCTGTGAAAGAAATAGTCGACTGGGTGATGTCAGTCGACTGACGTTTTGAGGCCCCAGTCGACTGGATCCCCGTCTCCCCGACACAGTGGACTGGATGACTTCTGAGATTTTCCAATTCTCTGCATCTTGCTTTTTCAGTCGACCGGATCTATGATCAGTCGACTGGATTTCTATTTTCAGATAAGATGTTTTCTTTAAGTATTTCAACCGCGCCAAATTTTTTTACAATTATGATTTTAAGAAATTTTTACTTATGTTTTCCACTGCTATTTACTTTAAAGGAAATTGGATGAGCCTTGATGGTGTGCCACTCTATTTCCGCGCGTAACGGGATGGATCGTGACAAATTTGGGAGGGATTGAGCCCCATTTGTCCTCAAGTAAATCTCCCATACATCTGCAATTCAATTACATACAAAATGTTGTTTTTAAACAAAAGTGGCTTTTGCCAATTGCCAATTTTTGCGATGGACACTATTTTCTGTAATTGAAGTGCAAAAGCTAATTTGCCAAACAATTTTCAATATCATTAGTTAGAGGCAAGCTTTCATAATCACTTACAGATGCCAAAAATTATTGCCAAACAGAACCTCTCCTCCATAGTAGGAGGAGGTATTTGATGGAAGGAAATGATAGACTCCCAAATTTGGCAAAGGGGAAAGGAAAATAGCAAAAGTGCCAAAAACTTCCTATCATTGTCAAGGCATGTAATACTTGGGAGTTTGCAACATGTTACCATAGCCCATCTCTTCCAACTTTTAACCATGGAAAAAAAATTCGAAGATATAACTCAAACCATTGTGATATACTACAGCATCACAGAGAGCATTTTTGCTCATCCATTTTTGCTTTCTCATTGTTCATTCAGGCCTTTACTGGATGATATGTGTCCATTTCATTCTCATTTTGGCATGTATTATCAATATAATTACTAGAATGTGGCACATATCACTCAGTGGAGGCTTGGGTGAGTAAAAATGCTCTCAGAATTAGGGGCGGATCTACTCAAGGTCAAAGGGGGCTCAAGAGCCCCAAAATTGCTACATTTTGGAAAAATTTCATAGTTGCCCCTAAAATAAAAATTACAGTTAAACGCCCCCGTAAAATAATACATTTAGTAGGGGTGTAAGCAGTCGGTTTTTTCATGAGGAAAAAAAAATGACCAATAGTGGTTGTCGATCGATTTTGGATTGAACTTACATTTAAAAAATCGATCAATCGATTTTTTGGTTAGTCGGTTTTCGGTTTTTTATTAGAAATTGAGTTTTTCTACAATGAACTAAGTACGTTTAGTTCTATGGTACATCTAATTTCTTTGGTCTCAATTCATATAACACAAAATTACAAACACCCCCCCCCCCCCCCCCCCCCCCCCCCCCCCCCCCCCGGCCCAAAAAAATAATAATAATAATAATAAAAAAATAATAATAATACATTTAGTAGGAGGTGTAAGCGGTCGGTTTTTTCATGAAGAAAAAAAATAGCGACGGTCAGTCGATTTTCAAAATATTCTGTCGGTTTTTCGGTCAGTTTTGACTTGAACATACACTTAAAAAAACCGACCAATCATTTTTTGGTCGGACGGTTTCGAAAACTCCATGTTTATTAGTAATTGAGTTTTAGAAAATTCTACAGTGACCTAAGTACGTTTAGTTCTATGATACATCTAATTTCTTTGGTCTCAATTCAAATAATAAGCAATCATTTTATTGTACCTTTGATGCCAATTAGAAGTAACTTTTCTAGTATACCATTTTGGTGATAACATTATGTCAATGGATGGTAATGTTTTAGGTGCCATTTGTTATTAACTATTTTATATTGGATAATAATAAGATTCGAAGTGTTGTAACTTTAATGTAATTATCATACAACCAAATAATTCAATTGTATGCGACAATTTCTTGAGTTTTTTGTGCTAATTTTTATAGCATTAACTTATATCATCTCTACACGAAAATATATATAAATAGATCCAAAAACAATAGCCTCGGGGCACTGCCCCCAAACCTCATGCCTCGGCCAGCCCAAGTGCAACTTGCAGATTTCGCCTCTATCAAGCCCCGTTACTTGGAATTTCTGTATCCCCTGCATGACATCTTGATGTTGAGCGTGAGGATAAGGCTTAGAGTGATATTGCTAAAATATAACAATGGTATAACACAAAGCTTGCACATCCTTCCCCAACAAAATGTATAACTACTAGTATGGGTGTCAACGTAAGTGTAACTATCAGGCAAACTATCCTCAAACCATCAAGAACACAGAGATCATAGAATAGCACTTGACTTTACCACAAGAAGAGAAGGTACCAGAGAGCAATATGAACAACAATAATAGAATATTTGTCCATATCTCTTCTTTAAACAACAAGATGTGTCTGTGTCTGTAACAATTTGGAAACTAATTACATTTGTCCCCTATTAATCTTATAACCTAACCTAACCAAAACCAAGAACAATGTTTGCCCACATTAACGCCACATCATCTACAGTATGATTACAATCAAACGAAAAATAAAAACTAAAATCAACCGATTTAATTTTACGCATCATCCATATTGTGATCATTATCGTTGTCGCCATCATAGTATTCATCATCGCGTTGGACTTGCTTGTCTTGGGTGTGCTCTGTAAAACAGACAGGTAAGATTGAAAATAAGTATTATATATTCGGTAACAGATACAATCAATAATGGAGCGGAAATCATTTGGGACTATCTATGTGAGGTTTTGCGATTTGGGGAGTTTCACTTACGATCTACTCGTTCGTCAGAATTCTGCTCATCTTCGTCAAAATCAGGAATGTAAAAATCAGGTGGGACCTACAACATGAAACAGCTATTGTCAGGCTTCGTTTGGACACAACTTTATATTAGAACTCCAAAAACTAAAAACCAACTTCTGCAATTCGATCTCAAGAAAATGTGTCAAATGCAAAAATTGCAATTGCCCAAAAGCTGCCATGGTGATTGAATCTCAGTATTTTGTGATCGAATCACAGAAGCAAAAGTTGTTTCCAAACAGGCCCGCAATCTTTCACAGCGAACAGACCAGTTACCTATGGCCCAATGTACTGTTCAAACAATCCAATAGCTTGTATAGGTTTCGGTCCCAATCTCACTTTTTATTCGTTCTTTATAAGAACCAAGGGTGTGTTGGTTTTTGACAAAGAACCAATTTTGAAAAAGATACTAGAATGGGCTTGCACTCCAGTGCAAGAAATGTACATTCACTAAACGCTGGAACCAGTGTTTTAAAAGGCTACCTTTTTGTGCCTTGAGGCGCTCATGGCAAGGCGAGCAGATATGCCTCGAGGCTTAATTTTGACGGTAGTCCTGAAAGGCTGTCGCCTTTTGTATGAGGCATAGCATATAGCTTTTGAACTGAGGCTCACTCTTTTTGTCACTGCCAGAAAAATTACACAATTGCCCTTTTTTTTTAGGGCTTTACACCTTTTGTTGCTTCTAAATCTCACAAGTCAAAAATGAACAGCCCATCACAAAATCAATCTCTCTCTCTCTCTCTCTCTCTCTCTCTCTTGCTCGGCTGAGGGTGGAGATGATTGTGAAGCACCCCCAATAATTGTTCTTTGTTCAAGGTATTAAATAAATTTTCTTTGATTTTTTAGTTATCCCCCCTTTTTTTCTATTTTTATTTTGACTTTTGTAAATCATAAAATTTTTATAAAAAAAAAAAAAATCAAAACAATTACGCCTCACATCTAGCGCTTTCTCCTTTAATACATTGACTGGAACTTATAACAACTGCACCAATAAACACAAAACTGGTTCTTTGCCTTCCCAAACCCCTTAGAAATAGATACATGTTGCTTTTTGCAGCAATTAAACCAAGAAATTTGAATTGTAGAAAAGACATTTTGATGTGAAGAGAACATATTACAAATTGGCAAACCATCCAACTTTCTTCATTGAAATCACATTCAGCTTAAAATCAAAGTCACTATTTCTCTGAATATAGACAAAAAGGAAAACCAAATAGTAGTATAGCTTCCATGAAACATCCAAAAGACTACCAAGAAGATCACACAGAAAAAAATTGAAGAAGCTATTACATACGAATGACTAGATAATTGTTAGAATCAGTCAATCCATACGATTCAATTCGAGTTTAATACAAACCCGATACAATTCACAATTCAATAGGATTCACCATTCATAGTGTTGAACCTCAAAATGTTAAGTTTTACGTGGAAACTTCCAACATTTGAGCCTTGAGATTGCATGAAACTTATACAGAAGATTATTTACTTTCTAAACGAAGTGAATCTAAAGATTCAGGATTGATACAATTCACAATTCCTAATTTTGGCAATCTGATTCCCGATTGGATCTACGATTTGACAACTATGCATACTTATATGACAGCAATCGTGACAGTGTTCATGGCAAGTAAATACAATAGCATGACCAGAGAATAACTTTTTTTTTCATTGAAGTGGCTTATGAAATGTTGCATTTGCCTGGTGATTCTTTTCATGCTACTTAGAACTTACCTCTTGCATCTGTACACTGGGAGCATGTTGGATGCACCGAAGATTTTCAAACACTTGCATTTTGATTGTGCCAATGTACGACTTGCTGTTTAAGTTCTCCTATTCAGTCAACAAAATGAAAGTAATGCTTCAGGAGCACAGTAGAGTTTGAGATATATGTATCGTAATGCATTTAAAATAACAGAACAATGTCACGGCTTTAACCAGAGCAGCCCAAGATTTTTCTTTTTCTTTTTCTTTTTCTTTTCCTTTTCTTTTAGTCTCAAGGTCCATGGATTCTGTTAAGAGGAAAAGAAAAAAGGAAAATAATATTTCCCTACTGCTTTTTCTACTTTTTTTCTCCGATCTTTAAAAAAAAAAAATTAGAAATTGACTCCCAAAAATTAAAAAATAATAATAATAATTTCAAAAATTATAAATTAAAAAAATAATAATAATAAATTTGAGAAAAGAGCAATGGAAGTGACTCCCAAAACCCAAATTTTATTTTTATCCTATTTCTTTCCCTTTCTATCTTCCTCACTGTTTTCCTTGTTAACCAAACAAAGAAAGTGTCTTCCTTCGTATTTTCATTTCCTTTACCCTTGCTAAATCCATGAACAAAGAAAGCCTTAAGTAAACAATATTCACCAAGCTGAATCCTTGTGATTGAGTTTTGGTCTAATTATTCGAAACCCATCAGTATCAGGCAAAAAAGTTGAACTTTTTTTTCATCACAGAGATTTAGATTCGTGAAAGAAGAAGAAGAAGAAGACATACAATGTGCCCATTTGGAATCTTCAGTGAATAATCTGGGCCGAAGTATTTGATATACTCATTTTCTGGGATCTCTGCCAAAATAAAATAAAAATAAGTTGGTATGTAAATCATTTACATGCAGAACTAAAGAAACTGCATCATCGAATGAAAACAAAATAATCTACAAAGTAGGGCATTGACAGATTTAAAGTACTGGAAGATTTCCATATTTGATACTCTTGTAGATTGCATGGTTAATGTGACATGTCTGTCATAATGTCACCTATAATCTCCACCAAAAAGGCCACCATATTTGCAATCATAGCAAGAACACTAAAAGATGGGACACACAGGTGCGACCAGAAAAGGCCACTATATATGCAAACTTGAACATATCAATATTACAAACAAGACGAGCACACCTCAACTCACTAATTTTCACAATAGTTAGTCAATCCATAAAACATGGCAGTATACCATACTATATCATCTATGAAGCACCGACATTTCATTTGAGGTTCGTACCAGTATCAACTCGAGTATCCGATACCGATACGACCCGATATGCTCGGGATACGTGTCAGATACTCTGTTTTTCGAATCTGTGTATTTAATGTTATTTTTTTAACCGATACGTCCCCGATACGTTGCCGATACATACTCGACACGCACGGGACACGCAGCAATAGTTTTTTTTTAAAAAAAATTAAAATTTCGGGCTTTGTAAACAAAAATAAAAGAAATATGAGGGTCTGAAAAAGAAAAAGAAAAAACATAAAAACCAAAAAATCCTTTTGCCCATTCAGTTTGTCGAAGTCGAACACACCGAGAGAGAGAGTCGACTCTCACAGGCGACCTTCCGGCGACCCACAAGTTGGTCGACTCTCACAGGCGACTACTCTCAGGTATTTATTGTTCTTTTCTTTTCTTTTTCTTCTTCTTCTTTAGTTCTCTGGTTTGGACCTGCGATTCCTCTCTCTCTCTCTCTCTCTCTCTCTCAGTTGTGTGGCTGAGAGAATGAAACCCTGAAGGAGTTAACAATACATACGTTGGACACAGTTTAATTTAATTTTTTTTTTTGCTGAAAAGTTACTCTTTAGATTTATTATGATTTCCCTAAAACTTTTACAAAACAATCTTTAGTTATTTTTAAATAACGCCACCTAACTTATATATATCTAATATTTAATCCTTAAATTTATAATTATTTCTAAATAACACCATATAATTCCTATATATCTACTACTCCCTCCGTCCCATTTTATGTGTCCCCCTTTTTATTTTGGTTTGTCTCAAAATTGTTGTCCACTTTCTTAAATTAGTATGCAAATTTTACTTAGTTTCCCAAACTACCCTTCCTTGTAATTAACACCAAAACAAAACAAAAAAAAGAAAGTGCAATGATTATGGACAATTGTGGAAAGTAGGTGTAGATTCTTTTTGTCCCCTTAAATAGTTGGATTCCCAAAAAGGGACACATAAAATGGGACGGAGGGAGTATATTATTACATTTTTGGGCATTTTATCATAAAATTTATATATTTTTCAAAATAATATATGTTATTACATAGTATTAGACTATTAGTAGTATCATTTAAATAAATTTTTTTTTAAAAAAAAAGACTATTAGTACTATAAATATATTTTAAAAAATCTGTCCCCAACTATCGTATCATGCTTTTTTGAGAAATAGCGTGTCGACGCATTCCAGTCGTGTCGTGTCCGTGTCGGTGCTTCTTAGTATATCACAGGGTAAATGGCATTTTGCACCCTTAAAACTATATACGAATTTGAAATTTGGTGCCTCGTGTAGCAATTTCATCCCTTAACTTTTAATGTCAATGGCACAATCAAACTTGCATCATCTCCGCTTGCAAAAGTGATGGAAACACATTATGTGGAAGGTTGGCATTGCACCACATGACAGTGACACCATGTAACAAGTTTTCGTAACCTCTTTTGACAAAACGTTGACATGGCAATTGGCCTAAAAATGAAGGGACCAAGCTGCTACAGATGAAAAATAAGGGACCAAACTGTTAGAAGTTACTTGTTTATTTTATTTTATTCCTCTTACTCTTATGTATTAGACATAGGGACACTATTGTAAATATATATTTTCTTCTTCATATAATAAAATACAGGAGACTCATTGATCTCCTAAGCTTTGCCCTATCACTTTCTACATGGTATCAGAGCCACCCTTAAGAGGGATTCCACACCACCAACATCGGACCACCACCTAAACACCATCTCCAGCCATCAGACCACCACCTAAACACCACACTGACATAGCTGCAACCTACCAAGCCCAACCTTGACCTAGCCGAACCTCACAGCAGCCAAATCTTAGCCGCAGCCCCTCCAACCTGACCCTACCCTAGCCGAAGCCACTCCAGCCCACCCTGGGCTAACCGAACCCCACACACACCTAGCCGAAGCCATCCCAGCCCAATCTGGGCTAGTCGAACCTCACAGGGACCATTCTTCCCTAACCGAAGCCTTACCCAACCTAATCTGCTCTAGCCGCAGCCTATATGGTCTGATAAACCAGCCGACAACCTACCTTCACTCCCAAATCTTCCTTTATACAAGTTTTTACTACTTTGCTGCTTTGATTGAAGGTTAATCTCCTCTATTTTTTGGTCCGTTTATGGACCTTGATCAGTAGTGACTGATCCTTTGGCATCCTTATGGTGATTTGATTGTCCTTGCGTGCTTCGACTCCGTTGGTATCTGTTCCTCTTACCTTATACAGTCTTCGTTGCGGGTATCATTTTTTGTGTGTTGATTCACGATGTCGGATCTGGACAAATCCAACGTGAATACACAGTTGCTTAAGGATGAACGTGTTATTGTTGCATCCACAGATAGCCCGAACGTTAAGCTTGCTACATCACTTTTCAATGGCCAAAACTACCTCACACGTAGGGATGGCAACGGGGCGGGTATGGGACGGGGGCCCCGTACCCCGACCCCGCCCCGGTTGAGTGAACCCTTCCCCCGCCCCCGCCCCGCCCCGACGAGACATTGGTCCCAACCCCGACCCCGCCCCGTAAACGAAAACCCGCCCCCGCCCCCGCCCCCGCCCCGCCCCGGAAAGGAAAAAAAATTTCCCAGAAAAGAAGTGAAGAAACTAAAATAAAATAAAACAGGAAACACACATGAACTAAAACGGAAACATATGTTAAGTTCAAGCTAATCAATATTAAACAAACAACCCAATGCCACTAAAATAATTAATAAAATCAACAACACAACACTGGCTATAGAGCTCACAACATGAAACCATAATAATATAATATTCATAAATGAATACTCATCTTGAAATCATGAATTTACATATAACCTTGAACAATTTGTACAGTAAGAACAAATTTATTGCAGCTACACGGAAATAGCAAGAACAAAACTTTACTTTTTCAATTAATGCAGTTGAAAAATAAGAATCAAAACACACTCTACACCCATGAACACACACATACTGACATACACAGAGGTCACAATGAAACACACATGAACCAGTGAGAGAAGAGCAACGGCGACCAAAGAGTGGCCGGAAAGAGAGATCGACAAGTGAGAGTGAAATCGACTTGTGGGGACACGATCGACGGGCGGTGGAAGAGCTTCTACACGATTCGTCTTGTGTCGGCTCTTGGAAGCCATTTTTTTTTATTGAACAATCTTGGAAGCCATTTGATGATGAGTGAGAGACCAAGAAAAAAAATTTGATGAATGAGAAACTATGATGGGTAGAGGCGGCTGATACTTGTGAATATGTGATGTCCTTTTCACACAAACCCTAGTTGATCTAATAGGAGTAATAGTTTCTCTAATATATTTATATACCCCCAGATTTTTTGTAATAGCATTATAAGGGTGTTTTTTGTAAAATACATATATAATCGGGGCGGGTTCGGAAAATTTCACCCTTCCCCCGGCCCCGACCCGAACCCGGCCCGGGTCGAAGAAATTCACCCCATACCCGCCCCTACCCCGATTAAGCCACCCCCATACCCTACCTATTAGGGGCGGGGCGGGGCGGGGAACCCGAAAAACCCGCCCCATTGCCATCCCTACTCACACGGTCCGGATCTGTGATTATGTCCCTAAAGGGAAGAGGGAAGATTTTGGGGGGGGTATATCAATGGGAAAATTAAAGCACCCAACACCGAGGATGCCTCATATGACAAGTGGGAGATGGAAAACTCCACTGTCATGACTTGGCTGTGCCACTCTATGATTCCAGAAATTGCTGAAGGTTTTTTGGACATGGCTACTGCCCAAGATATTTGGGAGACTATGGCCAACACTTATTCCCGAAAAGGGAATTCGGCACAGATCTTCGAATTAAGGCGATTGATTGGTCGATTTGAACAGGGTGAGATGAATGTTCTTCAGTACTACACCTCCCTATCCACCAATTGGAAACGATTGGATCATCTGTTAGATTACAAGCCCGTTTGTCCTACTGATTCTGTGGCCTATAGCAAGCTTGTTGCTGAAGAAAGAATTTTTAAGTTCCTTGAGGGACTTAATTCTGATTTGGATCCAGTTCGCAGTCGGGTTCTGGGAATGGAACCACTACCTTCTCTTGAGGAAGCCTTCGCTTATGTCCAAAACGAGGAAAGTCGTCGTTCTGCTATGCTTCCGCCTACTGCTACAGAGCGATCTACTCTTATTTCGGTTTCTCCGAGGGATGGGAACCGTGGCCGTGACATTACTAGTGAGTCTGAAGATAAGTCCAAACAGTTTTGTGACTATTGTAATACCAAATTTCACACCAGGGCCACGTGTTACAAATTACATGGCTATCCACCAGGCGGTAGGGGAGACCCAGGAGGTCGAGGGGGTCGCTTTGGCCAGTCCAGGGGTCGTGGAGGACGGTTTAATAGCCGCAATGCTAATGCTCATCATTCTACCACTGTGGATCCTACAGCCTCAGTTTCAGTTGATCAATCTTCACCTACTGCTGCTCCCGCTATATTCACTGCCTCTGAGGTAGAGGAGGCTCTCCGGAACCTGATGGCTCGCCGTACTTCCTCTGCTTCTGCCTCTGCATCTACAGGCGTCTCTACTTCCTTTGCCCAGTCAGGTACATTCGTCACTTCCGCAAGAGCATACTTGTCTCACTCCTCTTCTCCCTGGATTATTGATTCTGGTGCTTCTGAGCACATGTTTAAATATTCTGATATTTTTTCTGATTATACACCGTGTTCAAGAAGAGATAAAGTTCGTATTGCAGATGGTACTTTTTCCTCTGTCTCAGGGAAGAGTACTATTCGTGCGACTCCAACCTTACATCTTTCCTCCGTCTTGCATGTCCCAAATTTTTCCCATAACTTACTTTCTATCAGTCATCATACACAGAATCTCAACTGCAGTGTAACCTTTTTGCCTTCTCATTGTGTCTTTCAAAATCTCTCCACGGGGAGGACGATTAGCAGTGGTAGAGAAGAGAGTGGGCTTTACTTTTTGGATGCTGGAGAACCTTTGGCTCATCACACAGGTGTTTCGGGAAATAAAGCTGAAGACATACATCTTTGGCATAGGCGTTTAGGACACCCGTCTTTTCATTTACTAAAGCATTTATTTCCTTAGTCTTAAATAAAAATGTTTCTTTCTATGTGAAACATGTGAACTTGGTAAACATCACAGAGCTTCTTTTGCTCCAAGTATTAATAAAAGTTCAGTTCCTTTTGCTTTAGTTCATTCTGATGTATGGGGTCCTTCTCGCGTTTTATCCTTGCAAAGACATAGATGGTTTGTCATTTTTGTTGATGATTACTCCCGTACAACTTGGCTGTATATGATGAAAGAAAAAAGGGAAGTTTTTTCCATCTTTAAAACTTTTCATAAAATGGTATGTACACAATTTGGTACTAGTCTAAAAGTTTTAAGATCTGATCAAGGGGGTGAGTATATAGACTCGGGTTCGGCCGATTACTTCAGCTCTAATGGGATTACTCATCAAACATCTTGCACCGACACCCCTCAACAAAATGGGGTGGCGGAGCGCAAGAATCGTCATTTGCTTGATATTGCTCGTTCCCTGATTTTTTCGGTAAATGCCCCTAAATCCTACTGGGGTGAAGCTGTGTTAACCGCTGCATATCTAATTAACCGTCTCCCTACTCGTGTTCTGAATAAAAGAGCACCCATTGAAGTTCTCAATGATACATCTCCGTTGTTCTCTATTACTCCTCGGATCTTTGGTTGTGTCTGTTTTGTCCACAATCACTCTCCTTCTTGGGGGATGTTGGAACCCCGATCTATTAAATGTGTCTTTGTGGGATATTCTCCTACCCAGAAAGGTTACCGCTGCTATCATCCTCCCTCTAGGTAATGGTTTGTCTCTATGGATGTTACTTTTCATGAGTCTCAGTCTTACTTCCAGTCTTCATCTAGTTCAGAGTCACCTCTTCAGGGGGAGCAGTGGTGTGAGGAAGAAGTGACTCTTCCTGTCCCAGTTATAGAGAGGAGAAAAAGTAATGAGGGACAGAATGGAGTTGAGAATGAACGAGAAAAAAGTAATGAGGGAGAGAATGGAGCTGATAATGAGAGGAGAAAAAGTAATGACGGGGAGAATGAAGTCGAAAATGAAAGAGTGAATGAAAGTAATGGCACTCCAACAAGAAAAGGGAAGGAGTAGCTGGTGTATTCAAAAGGTACATAGAGTAAATCCAAGCGTAAAGAAACCGCTCCCTCTACTCTCCCATTGACATCTCCTTCACGTGTTGAGGACCAAGGTATTTCTGATTCTGATCTTGATATTTCTGATAAGACTTGTACACCTGTTCCTATTAAGTTTGATTCTGATCTTGATGTCCCTATTGCAGTACGTAAGGGTGTTAGGGCTTGTACACAACATCCAATTTCCAATTTTGTGTCTTATTCTCACATGTCTTCTTCCTATAAAGCTTTTCTTTCGGAAATTGCTTCTGTGTCCACTCCTAACAATGTCCAGGATGCTCTTGCGGATCCCAAATGGAAACTTGCAATGATTGAAGAGATGAAAGCTCTTCGTAAGAATGGTACATGGGAATTGATGAGTTTACCTATGGGCAAAAAGACTGGGATGCAAGTGGGTGTATGCTATGAACCATAGAGCAGATGGCTCTGTTGAGAGGTACAAAGCTAGACTTGTGGCTAAAGGCTTCACACAGACATATGGGATTGATTATCAGGAGACTTTTGCTCCAGTCGCAAAGATGAATTCGGTAAGGGTTCTTCTATCATTAGCAGCCAATTTTGGATGGCCTCTTCATCAATTTGATGTGAAGAATGCCTTTCTTCATGGTGATCTTGATGAAGAAGTATACATGGATATTCCTCCTGGCTTTGAGGACACTAAGACAGAAGGAAAGGTTTGCCGACTCAGAAAGTCATTATATGGTCTGAAACAATCTCCGCGGGCATGGTTTGAGAGGTTTACACAGGTAATGCTCAGGTATGGTTTCAACCAAAGTCAAGCTGATCACACGTTATTCATCAAACATTCATCTCAAGAAAAGATTACTGCCTTGATTGTGTATGTTGATGATATTGTTCTAACTGGGGATGATCTGGAAGAAATGAAAAAGTTAAAAGAGTTTCTGTCTAGTGAGTTTGAAATAAAAGATCTGGGAGCCCTTAAGTATTTTCTGGGGATTGAAGTTGCTAGATCCAAACATGGAATTTTTATTTCTCAAAGAAAGTACGTACTTGATCTGTTGGAGGAGACTGGAATGTTGGGAAGCCGTGCATGTGACACTCCAATGGACTCAAATAAAAAACTAAGTGATGATAATAGTGGAGCACAAGCAGATAAAGGGAGATATCAAAGACTTGTGGGAAGACTCATCTACCTGTCTCACACCCGTCCAGACATTGCTTTTGCTGCTAGTGTTGCTAGCCAGTTCATGCATGCTCCTCGTGAGACTCATATGGATGCGGTCTTCAGGATTCTGAGATACTTGAAATCAGCTCCGGGTAAGGGTCTATTTTTTGCTAGACATGACCACCTTAGGGTGGAAGCATATACCGATGCAGATTGGGCTGGTTCTATGACTGACAGAAGGTCCACATCAGGCTACTGTACTTTTGTGGGTGGCAACCTTGTTACCTGGAGGAGAAAGAAGCAGAATGTGGTAGCTAGGTCCAGTGCAGAGGCTGAGTTCAGAGCAATGGCTCAAGGAGTGTGTGAACTACTGTGGATCAAGTTACTGCTAACTGATTTGAGACTTGATAACAATGAACCTATGAGGCTATATTGTGATAACAAGTCTGCAATTAGCATTGCCCACAATCCAGTGCAACATGATCGAACTAAACATGTGGAGATTGACAGACACTTTATCAAGGAGAAGATTAATAGTGGTGTGATTTGTACTCCATTTGTGCAGACCGGGGATCAACTTGCAGATATTCTCACAAAGGGAGTTGGAAGTAGACCATTTCATTTTGCTCTTAGCAAGCTAGGAATGAGAGATATTTTTGTACCAGCTTGAGGGGGAGTGTTAGAAGTTACTTGTTTATTTTATTTTATTCCTCTTACTCTTATGTATTAAACATTGGGGCACTATTGTAAATATTTCTTTTCTTCTTCATATAATAAAATACAGGAGACTCATTGATCTCCTAAGTTTTGCCCTATCAAATTCTACACAAACTGCAAATTGTTGTATGATTCAAAGGTGCAAAATGCATTTTACCGCAAATTGAACTACATATGATGGCACTATCTGCTCAAGAATACTTAGAACAGAACAAAGAAATAGATCCACCACATCCAATTTTGGCACCCAAAGCTATATCATCTCAAAATATTTTATAACATGCTTATAGAGCGCAAATTCCTATCAAGTACTATTGTCATAAGATTAAAATGCAAGGGAGCTTCTAATCATAGAAAACAAGTGGTAACTTGAAACAATACCATGTTAGCATACCATTGGGAAGCTCAGTATCTAGAAGGACTCCAGTTTCAACAGTCCAACATCGAGCCACATTCTCTTTTGTGTATCCACCACCTCCGGTTACCTACAAGAAGAAATCCATCTTTATATGTCCAATGTTTGACACTAAGGCTATGTTTGGGTCATGAATTTAGTGACGGAAAGGAGAGGAAAACACTTCTCTTTGTGTGGTTAATAAGGAAAATATTGAAAATGGGATGGAAAAGAACATGTGCAAAATAATTAAAATTCCTGAATTTTGTGAGTCACTTCCCTTCGTTTTTTGCTCAAATATTTGATTTTTTTAGTGTCATATAAGCATGGATTAAAACACTAGGTAACTAGTCTTCCTTCGTTTTTCCTTTGCCTTTTCATTTCCTTCTTTAAATCCGTAAACCAAACAAAGCCTAATGAATTGCAAGAACAACTTTTCAACACATAAACCTACCAATAACGGCAGATTAAACTTCTTCACAAACTTAACACATTCAGCATGCCCTGTAAGAGCATCACAGTGAAACCACCAGGTCAACATGACAGTGAAACTGAAGCCACAGCCAATCAGCAAAAGCACCAATGGCAAAAGAACAAGAATATAATGAACTTGGAAAATAAAAAATGAGGCAGACAAACAAAGATTTACAAGTGGACTAGCACCATCAATAGAGAGATTGAAGCACCCTAAGCGATCCCCAGCAAGCGAATCTGCCCCGCATTGTAGAACTATCACGCCTGGTAAATATGTTTCAACAACCTTGGCAATAATCTACAAGATTGACACATCCAAGGTATACTCTTGATGCTAGCTTTAAAAAAATAAGAGCCTCTATGGTAGTGTTGTGGGAAGAAGAGATTTTTCTTTTAATAGATTGTCAAAAGAGCGGTAAATTCTTCCTTGTTTTTTCAACTTTAAGCGGATTCAATTTTTTTACAAGCCATGAAATTTTTTTGCCAAACAGACTCAAATCTCTCAAAAATCTCAAATAAGTGATTGTTGGTCCCAAATAATCAAAAATCCAAATGGGCTCTCTAACAAAAACAAATGAATTTGCACTTCTAACAACTTACTGCTTTGAAGAGTCGAGTAAAGCTGCTATCATCTATTCCATCCTTGAGTGGGACGTTTATGGCATAAAATTTGCCTTCTCTTTCTCCTATTTCCTTGAGGAAAAAAAGTAAGATTCATGAATGTCATTCCCAAGTTTGACTAATACATTGTTAAGACATCTGAAGATAAGAGTACACTGCATAGCATAGAGCTAATCTTCTTCTGTCCCACCATATCTTGAAAAAAGCCGCCAGTATAACTTTTTTTTCCCCGTAAGTAGAAAAGGTCATATCTGATACGTATTACAAAAGTGAAAATCAATAAAATTGGAACTAACAGATGAATTTACTATTTGGTACGAAGGCCTCCTCTGGTTGGTAGAAGGGGAAAAAAAAAAGCAGATATTCACTCGTACAGTTGGATGTCAAGCATGTGCCGACTACTTTTCCACCTTACAATATCTCCTAGATACAGATACAAACGAAAGTTGGTACACACTACACTGGGAATGGCCTGCTAGTGAGATAACAAAAAGAAACCAGAACGGTACCACGTGGCAGTCCTATGTGGTACCCTACAGCCAATCACAGTGAGTATTTTGAGTAACTTGTGTCCCAGGGTGTGGGTCCCACACAAAAACCCATTGTGATTGGCTGCAGGATACCACATAGGACTGCCACATGGTACCCTCCAAGCAACTAAAAATTTCTCGATAACAAGACTTCTTACTAGTGTAGTTTTAGTATAGATTTTGTTACGAAACATGTACATGAAAGTTTTGCACAATTGGGTGGAATCTATTTTTCTATAATTCCTTTGTCCCTAGTTATTCTGTCAAATTTAGTTAAAATTCACTTGTTCACACAACTTTTATGAGCTATAAGAATGAATTTTCATTATTAGTAGTACAACATTGATATTGAATCTCCTTAATTGCACAACACAGAAGCAGAAGAAAACAATTCGCGAAAAATACAACGGAGGTATTGCGCTATGACGCAGTGTGGCAGAGCCAGACAAAGGAAGTGTCAATTGTCATAAAATCATATACTAGGATTTGACCAAAGAGCTCCTAAATGCACCATAGAGCACAAATCCAACCTCTTTTTTTTTTTTTTTTTTTTAAATTATAGCGTATACCAATTGTTTATAAATCGGGCGTAACTACATCAAAATTCCAAAAAAAAAAAATGTGTGCAGGGGAAGACCTACGTTGGTCCTCACAGAGGGCAGTTTTCCCCCTGACTTCTTGAAAATCTCTACTACCTATACATGATACACTGAGGCACACCTTAAAAGTACACCAAGTTTTGCCCACTTTGACCCCCTACACAGACTGACTTCTTTAAAATCCTTGAGTAGGTCTAATACACTACCCTAAGACACACCCTAGAAGTACATCATACTATGCCCACTTTGCCCCTATCCAAATTGTTCCTACCCGTTCTCTTTAATCACAAGGATTGGCACACATTTTCTCTTCTCAAAGGGCTAGACATTGCTCCGGGATTTATAAGATGCATACTATGGTTTATATTGTATCATTCATCCCAATTATTTCCTCAAATGTCAGAACTCAAGTCCCAAATGTTCCAACTTTGAAAACCACTTGGTTTTTAAAAGCAAAGTAGTTTCAAGTTACAACATTTTGGGACCTAGTTATAACATTTTGAGTATCTAACTATAACATTTTGGGACCAAAACTACTACTATGCATGATACACCCAGAACCACAAGGATGTATGATGTATCATAGAATTTTCCCACTGCTCATTTCTATTCTCCTTCTACTCTCATACGGGGACCTTCAATGATGCTCTACTGGTTTAGGATGTACAATACATCCCAAATTGGTGTCAAAGCATTGTAACATTGATCCCAGAATGTTTTAATCATGTCCCAAATTTAGTACCACATACTACTGCATGCGGTACAAGTGAATAGCATTTAGGCACCAAATTTGGGAAGCATAGCATTACTCTTTCAATTAAACCTTATTCTTATTGTTAAATTGGATTACATTGTCTAATAAGAAAAAGCTGACGAAAATTTAGGTAAAAGTTGCCCCCGCTGAACTACAATCCTGAATCCGCCGGTGTGCGTATATACACATCCCTATGT
The DNA here is from genome assembly GCA_033977485.1 of Hydrangea macrophylla. Classification (NCBI taxonomy): domain Eukaryota; kingdom Viridiplantae; phylum Streptophyta; class Magnoliopsida; order Cornales; family Hydrangeaceae; genus Hydrangea; species Hydrangea macrophylla. Next base: position 97,193,675 of record CM066997.1, on the reverse strand, counting down.
GTCAAAGAACAAGAAACAGTGACTAGAGCGAAAGAAGTTAGAGCACTGATCGATGCATCAATAGGAAATGAAAACCGATAAAAAGGTTAGTAAATAAGAACTGACCAATCGTCATCAGTTGCCACTACGAGATTGAAAAAAAAAAAAACAATTAATATTAACAGCAAAACACAAAAAGAGTACCTTAACATCACCAGTTCCAGGAAAGAACTTGTCCCCATACTTGTGAAAACTGACAGTCATCACCCTGTTATGTTGAGCTTCACCAATTCAGTTTGAGCTCTAAAAAAAAATTTAGTAAATACTACATATCTGACTAAATGAATCATCTTCGGAGAGAAAGTATTCACTCTATTCCATGTCTAAAGCACACAGAGGAATTGGATCACTGATCTCTCAAAAATGAATCAATGATCAATCCACTGGATTGGTCACAATAAAATGTAACTATGTGCAGACTATTATAATCTCGTTAAGAAAACGCCAACCATTTTGCAGACAGAAATGTACAAAAAACCAACCAACGAAACTGTCTTCTAATTTTAATGGATGAACCAATAAACTCAGTGCATAAATGGCAGGACCTCAAAGGTTATTTGGTCAGCATGCTCTTTAAGCTACTCACTGAACACCGATCTAATAAAGTCAATTGATTCATAAACAGACATAGTTTGGAAGACCAAAAAATTATGGGTCAACACAGACAAAATGTTTCATGTTTAAGCCACAGTACAGAAGCCCTGTTGGGCAGCTCACAATCTTTGGATTTTAATTCTGTACTTGTCCAGCACATGCAATATAACTTCGTGGATCCTATTGACAGAGTTCCGACTATGACCAAGTATTGCAACATCTCCAAATTTGAAGCAGCAGGGTCATTTGGTCCCATGGTTCAAGGTCGCGGTATCGGAGTCCGTTGTGATGACTCGGTGTATCGGCGCTGCGGCCTGGTATCGGGTGATACGCTCCGATACACTAGATTTGAGATTCAAAAAAATATAAAAAAATTATGAAAAATTCTAAAATAATAAGAATAACAAAATTAGCCTTACAGATTAACAAAATACACAATGTACCAATTATAGAAGCACATGTCATTCAATTCAGGCACTGTTGATCTATTGTCTAATAATTGTACACACATAATTGGAGGCATTCTAAATTAAAAAAAATATGTATTTTAAGAAATTTAGATATATAGATTTACAATAAAGGGCAGCCCGGTGCATGAAGCTCTCGCGGTGCGGGGTTCGAGAAAGGGTCGGACCACACTGAGTCTATTGTACGCAGAATGATTTTAAAAAATTTATTTATATATTTAGATAATATTTGTCCAACCTTATTTATTTATTTTTTTAGAATATTAAGATAAGATATATACTCAAAAAGTGTTGTTATTATATTATATGCTAAATAACCTAATATTTAACAAAAAAACAAATAAAAAAAAAATAAAAATTTACATACCCCTTTTTTTTAATCCCTTTTTATCCTACTAAATACCTCTTTTTTTTTTGGGTGATGTTCCTACTTTTTTTTTTACCCCTAAGATGTATTTATTTATTTTTACAAAGAGAACCCTAATATGAATATATGTCTACTATATGTATGTATCTCTACCATGGTTCAAAGTCGCGGTATCGGTCGCGGTATCGGAGACTGTTGTGATGACTCGGTGTCGCGGCAATGCGGCCTGGTATCGGGCGATACGCTCCGATACGCTAGATTTAAGGTTAAAAAAAATATGAAAAAATTATAGAAAATTCTAAAATAATAAGAATAGCAAAATTTGCCTAATAGATTTCCACAATACACAATGTACCAATTATAAGCACATCTCATTCAATTTAGACGCTGCCGATCTAATGTCTAATAATTGTACACACATAATTGGATCTAAATAGTTCAATACTACCAAAAAGTGTTGTCCAATCTTATTTTTTTAAGATTATATATAAACTCAAAAAGTGTTGTTATTCTACACTAAATAACTCTCCCATTTCACAGCAAAAAAATAAAAAAATAAAAATAAAACACACACTAGAAGGAAAAAAGAAGAAGAAGAAATTACTAGAAATAGTAGGAGTAATTACTAACCTAATAACCTAAAATTGGGTTATTCAGCAAAAATAAAAAAAATAAAAAAATTTACGAGAAATTACTCCTATATATATCTACTATGGCTGTGGTTAAGCCAAAACACACCACCGACACACACAATCACACACTCAATCAGATCTACACACAATCACACACACACAAACACTCGACACACACAATCACACCCACAAACAGATCGACACACACACACAATCACACACACACACACTCGACACACACAATCACACACAAACAGATTGACACACACTCAATCACACACACACAAACACTCGACACAGATCGCGACACACACACACACACTCTCACTCACACTCGACAAACATACAGCTCGCGACACACACACACACACACACACAGAGATCGACGACATACCTTCGGGAAGAAGATGAAGATCTGAAGAAGAAGATGAAAACACACACACAGAGAGATCGACGACATACCTTCGGGAAGAAGATGAAGATCTGAAGAAGAAGAAGATGAAAACCGTCACGATGCATGCAAGATTCAGACCTGGTACCTTTCTTCCCTTTTCCAAGAATTTTTTTGACTCGTCTCGGTATCGCCGAGTTGACTTGTATCGGACCCCACCGAAACCGAGTTGACTCGGCCGATACGACTCGGTATCGGCCGATGCTTTGAACCATGATCTCTACTATTAAGACTGAAAACCCAAAAGACACACACTCGACACACACAATCGCACAGTCGACACACACACAACCAGATCCACATCCACTCGACACACACAAACAGATTAATACACACCACAGATCGACACACTACACACCACAGATCGACACACACACAGAGATCGCGACACACACAGATCGCAACACAAACACACACACACACAGAGATCGAGGAGACATACCTTCAGTTCTTGGAGTTCTTCTGAAGAACAGATCTGCAATTTCGGAGAGAGGTGAAGATGAAGATCTTCAATATGAGAGAGAGATGAAGATGACGAGAAGCTTGGAGTTCTTCTGGGAGTTTCCGACAGAGCAAAGGGTATGTCTCATGGTTCAAAAACTCGGTCGATACCGAGTCGCATCGGCCGAGTTAACTCGGTTTCGGTGGGTACCGATACGAGTCAACTCGGCGAGTTACATGCGAGTTAAAAAAAAGTGTGTTTCGCGAGTTAACTCGGCCGATACGGACGAGATGATGAAAAATCGGTACGGATCGTCCGAAACGTGAGGATTTGAGGTGATAGAAAGCAAAAAAATGTTGGGAGGACGTACCTTTTGCTGTCGAAACTCCCAAAACTCCCAAATGTATGTGACGTCATCTTTATCTCTCTCTCTTCAGATCTGGTCTGGATCTCCATCTTCTTCTTCAGATCTTCAGCTTCTTCCCGAAGGTGTCTCGTGACTCTCATCGATCTCTGTGGTCGCGATCTATGTGTGTGTGTTGAGTGTGAGTGTGTGTGTGTCGCGATACTCTCGTCGATCTCTGTGGTCGCGATCTCTCTGTGTGTGTCGAGTGTGAGTGTGTGTGTCGCGATCTGTGTGTGTGTGTCGGGTGTGAGTGTGTGTGTCGATCTTTGTGGTGTGGTGTGTATGTCGAGTGTATGTGTGGATCTGTTTGAGTGTGTGTCGAGTGTGTGTGGATCTGTGTGTTTGTGTGTGTCGATTGTGTTTGTGGTTAGTACTTGGCAGTCTTTGGTAGAGATATTTATACATATAGTAGAGATATATTCATATTAGGGGTTTTTAGTATAAATAAATAAATATGTACATCTTAGGGGTAAAAAAAAATGTAGGATCAGCACCCCCCAAAAAAAGGAGGTATTTAGTAAGGTATTTACTAAGATCATCAAACAAGAAAAAAATAAATAAATAAATAAAATAAAAAAGGTATGTAAATTTCTTTTTTTATTTTTATTTATTTATCTAAATATATAAATAAAAAAAATATATTATCTAAATATATAAAAAATTTCTTAAACTCATTTTATATCTATATTGGAGTATCTAAATTTCTTAAAATACATGTATATATATATTTTTTTATTTAGAATGCCTCCAAAGAAAGACATTAGTAGGGATCATGGATCACCCGTTGGGGGGAATAAAAGGATCGCGATGTACAACTATAAGTGGTAGTATTGAAGAAAGTGGCACTGATATTTCATGTTATTGTGATATATGTATTATTTGGTAGTATTGAACAATTTCGATCCAATTAGGTGTGTCCAATTATTAGACAATAGATCGGTAGCGTCTGAATTGAATGACATGTGCTTCTATAATTGGTACATTGTGTATTTTGTTAATATGTTAAGGCCAATTTTGCTATTTTCATTATTTTAGAATTTGTCATAATTTTTTCATACTTTTTTGAACCTTAAATCTAGCATATCGGAGCGTATCACCCAATACCAAGCCGCATCGCCGATACACCGAGTCATCACAACGGACTCCGAAACCGCGACTTTGAACCATGGTATGTCTCCAACATTTTTTTTGCTTTATTTCACCTCAATCCTTCACGTTTCGGACGATTTGTGCCGATTTCCCATTATCTCGTCCGTATCGGCCGAGATAACTCACGATACTAACTTTTTTTTTACTCGACCTTGACTCGCCGAGTTGACTCGTATCAGTACCCTCCGAAACCGAGTTAACTCGGCCGATACGCCTCGGTATCGACCGAGTTTTTGAACCATGTTTGGTCCAGTAGCAGCGAGCAACTAAATATTCACACGACTAATATTTTGACTGAATTTAATATCCCTGGCAGCTTTGTCATTTAATAGTAGTTTGCAATCTGCACTTGTCATTCCTCCATGCAATGTTTGGTATGAAGGAGAGAGGGAAGGAAAGTGGGGGATGCAAGAGGAGAAGGAAGAGGAGAGTAGATCCATTGTTTGATAGAGTGGAAAAGGGTAGGGGACGGGGGAGGAGGCACTCTACGGGCCCACCACTTCTCATCACTCCAAAAGTTGTCGAAATGGGAGAGAGAAGAAGCTGGCCTCTTTTTGACTTTTGTCTTTTGTGGAAGGGTCCAAGTAGTAAAAAATCATGGTTCAAAGTCGCAGTATCGGTCAAGGTATCGGAGTCTGTTGTGATGACTCGGTGTCGCAACGATACGCTCCAATACGCTAGATTTAAGGTTCAAAAAAATATGAAAAATTCTAAAGTAATAAACAATACACAATGTACCAAATTATAGAAATACATATCATTCAATTCAGACGTTGCCGATCTAGTGTCTAATAATTTTACACACATAATTGGATCAGAATTGTTCAATACTACCAAATAATACATATATTACAATAACAAGAAATATCAGTGCCACATAGAGTGTCGTGGGCGTTGGAAATTATCATCGTTATTCCCTTGATTTAGATATATTAATATAAAAAAAAGTTTAAGAAATTTAGATATATATACATATATTGAAAAAAAGGTTTGAAATCTAAATTAAGATATAGCAGAAATTTAGATAATAATTGTTAATCCTTTTTATTTATTTTTTTAAAATATTAAGATATATATTAATGTTATTATGTACTAAATACTTTAATATTTAGCAAAATAAAAAACTTACTAAATACCCTAAGATGTGTATCGACCGAGTTTTCCAACCATGAGTAAAATACACTATATTCCATCCTTTCCTTCATCTTTTAACCAAACAAATGGAGGGAAGACCCCTTCCTTTCACTAGGGATTCCTTCTCCCTACCTTCCACTCTTCAATCCCTCCTATCAAACATACATTAAAAAAATATGTTTGCATTTCTCACAAAAAAAAAAAAGGGCCACATACCTATCTGTGAAATAGAAGGCTTCTTCTACACCATCACCATGATGCACGTCTATATCAATGTACAGAACACGTGCATGGTATTTTAAAAGCTCCAAAATTCCCAAAACCAAATCGTTGATGTAACAAAATCCTGATGCCTCACACTTCTTGGCATGATGTAGTCCGCCAGCCCAATTTATAGCGATGTCACAAAGTTGATTGTTCAGTCTGCGAGCAGCGTCTGACAACAAAAGTCAGTCAATAGTTCAGGTAAAACAACTGCAGTGCAAGTTTAAGCCACAATACCATCAGAATCGGATTTACCAATTGTTCCACCAGCATAAATTTGACAGAACTCAAACAAGTTCTCAAAAACAGGGCAATCTTCTCCAAGCTTGTCTGGGGAAGAATATATATATATATATATAAACAAAAAGGTCATTATTCAAAAATTTAATTGGAAATATTAGTCAATAAACTTTTGTAAGATCCTCGAGATGAATATATAATCCCACAATATAGATTGAATTCATTAAACTTTTATTCTTGGAAAGGAAGGAAATAGGTGAAAGTTTATGTATCAACATATCAAACAAAAATATATTGAGAACATAGATTTAAATTATTTAATCACTAGGAATCGGGCAGCAGTTTAAATTGTTTAATGACCAACTACAACAGAATAATTCTCAACTGGCCCACTAATAGGATACATGATCTAACAGGAGAGAGAGAGAGAGAGAGAGAGAGAGAGAGAGAGAGACTATGAAGCACCGACACTCTTTTTTGCCCCTCGTATTAGTGTCGGGCATAGTTGTCAAATCGGGATTCGTATCGTGAATCGAAATGATACATGTGAATCGAATCGGGATTCGCGAATCGTGAATCGTAAGATTCGGTAACAAATTAAAAAAACCATATAAACATATTCTTTTCTTTTCTAGGCTTGTATAAACATATCCTTTTTGTTCTAGGCTTGTATAAACATATCCTAAGTGGTTTAAAAGAGGGTTGGTAATCAATTTTTTAAAAAAAATTTGAAAAACAAAAAAGCAAAAAAATTGGAACAATTAAGTTTTGTGCCTAGCAGTGAAGTGAATCGTAAGAATCGTGAATCGAATCGTAAGATTCACTTGCGAATCGTAAGATTCACCTTAGATTCTTTTACATGTTCGATTCGTGCATCGATACGTATCGTTTTCATGATGAATCGTATCGAATCGTAAGATTCGTATCGCGAATCGTACGATTTTGACAACAGAGGTGTCGGGAGCGTATCCGACACCGACACTCTTTGGACACATGTCAGATACTCAAAAAATCGTATTCTAATTTTTTATTAGTTTTTCTTGAACCGACACTCTTCGGACACATGTCGGATACCAAGTAGGTCAGTAGAGTTTGCAGATGTTGATTCCATTCACCATTGGTGGGTAACCGATGGTGCATGTGCACCTTTGCTTCAAACCCTATCTTTGAACTACTTGTGCACCCTTCTTCTTCGTCATGTGGTGAGAGGAATTGGCTTTCATACTCCTTTGTGCACTCGATGAAAAGGAATAAGCTGACACCGAAACGTGCAGAAGCCTTGGTTTTCATTCATAGTATTGACATATTTTTTGGGACAAGTACGTAAACTATTTAGTAGTTAGCAAATGTGCTTCGAACCTAGGTTAATGAATGTGGATGAATGTTGATTTATAAAAATGTTTTTAAATTTTATTCATTGGCTTTGCTATTATTGATAATGTCATAATATTGTTATCATTATGTGATGATGCCAGAATTTGGTAAGAGTAAAGTAGAGCAGTTTAAGGTGAGAGAGACTATTTTTTGTATGTGGTTCGGCCCTGTTAATGAAGGTACCTACGTCCACGTGTGTGTCTGAGCACGTTCACTAGCAGATCACCGGCGGGCCTGGTGAGCCAACAAGGAGGGGCGGCACTACCAGTAATACCGGCCGGGTATATGCGTACAATGGTGAATTTTATAGAGGTGCTGTGTAGACTAAAGAGTTGGCCTCTTTAATGGGGGGTGAGTGGTCTCTTTTATAGATGTAAGAGACCTACTCGTACATGGATAAGGAAACATAATCTAATTAATATAGATTGGCATTAATTGTGGGGGTTTCCTAATTGGATTAGGAAATAGCTTGCACTTTCCATTAGTCTTCTAGCTTGAGTAGGAAACTGCCCGTAATACTCGGGATCATGCCTGGGATGCTCGGGATCATGCCTGTGGGCCCGGATGGGCTGTTCCTGCGGTGGGATGTGCCTGTGAGGTTTTCCCGACCCGTTGGCCTGGTCGTGGATGAACCGCTCAGGATGATGAGTAGACTAGACCGCTCGGGATGATGCTTGTCCGAGTAGACTAGACTGCTCGGGATGATGAGTAGACTAGACCGCTCGGGATGATGCTTGGCATTAATTGTGGGGGTTTCCTAATTGGATTAGGAAATAGCTTGCACTTTCCATTAGTCTTCTAGCTTGAGTAGGAAACTGCCCGTAATACTCGGGATCATGCCTGGGATGCTCGGGATCATGTCTGTGGGCCCGGATGGGCTGTTCCTGCGGTGGAATGTGCCTGTGAGGTTTTCCCGACCCGTTGGCCTGGTCGTGGATGAACCGCTCGGGATGATGAGTAGACTAGACCGCTCGGGATGATGCTTGTCCGAGGAGTTGTGCATGATTTGACTGGGGCATGGACTGGCTACTGATTTGAACCGCTCGATCATAGGATAGAGCCAATTTTGGGTGTATCAGCTGCCCCCCATTTCCAAGGTTGGCCAGATGCTATATTGGGGCAAGTTTGGAAATCAGTTTGATGTTACTTGCTACTGTCTGAGTGCTTGGGGAAGCTGCCTCGGGGCTTCTGAGCCTGGTGAATCCTCAGGAACTGGTTGAGAGTTGAGACACAGCCTAGCTTGGGACTTTTAGGTGCTCGGGAACTGACCGGGAGTTGAGACCCGGCCTAATTCGGAGTCTTTGAATGCTCGGGAAGTGACCAAGAGTTGAGACTCGGCCTACTTCGGAGTCTTTTTGCTTGAGTTAACCTCCAGGATAGTTATCTTCTGCCCGTGAACCTTCGTCAAGGTTGTGGGTAGAAGAGTTTTACCATGTTGGAAAAACCGACCTAAAGCGTATTGCTTTAGGGTCCTTTTATATTAACTCCCCAGGATGGTTGTCTTCCGCCCAGCCAGCCTTCGTCAAGACTATTGGGAGAGGAGCTTGACCATGTTGGTGAAGCCGACCTAAATCACGTTGCTTTAGGGTCTTTTTGCTCCTCTATCGTCGGCCAACCTAAGAGATTTAGTCACCTCTATCGTCGGTTTGGGCCTAAGTGGAGTTAATGCCTCTGAGTACTGTAGATGCTCGGGTTGTCCAAGATTTTGACTTGGTTATCCGCGAGGCCTGTAGATACCCGCTGTGATTACCTGTTTAGTTCACTGCGCCGTCTTGCCCCCCAAGCTTTCGCTAAGACGAGTGTCTTACAGAGGCTATGAACTGTAGGTAACCGACTTGGAACATGGTGGTTGCAGGGTCTTTTGAAACTTGCCATCATCAGCCACCTAGGGGGTTTGCCCCCATCGTCGGTTGGACCTAAGCGAAGCCGGTGCCTCGGGCGTGACCCCGAGGTCTTTGGTGCCTGGGTTCGGAGCCCGAGGTCTTTTGTGCCTGGATTCGGAGTCCGAGGTCTTTTTCGTGCCTCAGGGTTAGGTCTGAGGTCTTTGTATGCCTCGGGGTTAGGCCCGAAATTTTGGAAGGGCTCTCTGACAATCGGTGGAGCCTAATGTGGTGAGCAAGCAAGTACCACCATAGTCGGGCTCATCTAGACAGAGGGAGACAGGGGGTCGGATCGGGATCGTCGGGCTCTTGACTTCTCGGTGCTGGAGGCAAAGTCGGAACTGCTTGATCCTGACCGATGTGAACTGGAGGTCGGGTCAGGGCTGCCAGACTCAGACCACTGTGAACTGGAGGTCGGGTCGGGGCTGCCGGACTCAGACTGCTGTGAACTGGAAGAACTGTCAAAACTCCAGGGCTGATCTCACTTTCGCTTGCTTCCGGAAGACTTGTCGCTTTCTTGCCCGGGGTCTTTGATCTTTAGAAATTCTTCAGTGTCAATGTATTTTCCAACCCTCTCTACGAGTTCAACCAAAGTTTCCGGTCGGTTTCTGTGGAACGACGCGGCGCACTTAGTGTGTTGAACTCCCGAGCAGAAGGCTAAGATAGCGGCGGTTTCATCAAGATCATAGATGCTGAGCTTCTCTTGATTAAACCGGCCGGTGAACTCCTTGAGGGTCTCATTATCCCTTTGTATGACTGTCAGTAGATGTATGTCAGGCTTTGGCCGTTCGTGCATACCGATGAACTGACTGATGAACTGCTTGCTGAGTTGCTTGAAACTACGGACCGATCGGGGCTCCAACGAGTAGAACCATTGGGCGGCCGGGCCTTTCAAAGTGCTGGGGAAGGCTAGGCAGTGTAGTTCATCGGAGTGGGTGGCTAGGGCCATCTGAGCCTTGTAGATCCGGACGTGGTCGACCGGACTTCCCGAGCCGTTATAGGAATCTAAGCGAGGCTGCTTAAATTTGCGCGGGATGGCAAATCTCGTGATCTGGCTGGAGAATGGTGACTCTGTCTCGGTATTAGCTTGATTCTGAGCACGGTTTTGACCAAGCTTTTTGGCCACTCCGTTAATCTGCTTCTGCAAGTCCTTGATTCGGACTTCCACTCCTTCCCGACCGGTATCCGAGGGGTTGGTCGGGTCGGTGAAAGATGCTTTTTTTTCGTGGCGGGGTGCTGTCCTCTGGGAACGGGCTCGGCTATGACTCCGGGTAACCGTGTGCCCAGGGACGACTCGGCTCTTGACCGAGTGACCCTGGACTGATTCCCGGGCCATATGCTCCTGCCATTCCTCTCGGGCAGCACGCCCACTGTTGATGTCTCTGGCATCCTCAACACGGGACGGGTTGGCTCGGGCGCGTTGTCTGGTCAAGATCGGTTCCCGACCGTACGCAACGTTCCCGGGTCGTTTCCCGACCCTTGGAGGACTGCTTTGCTGGGCTAACAAGGCTTCGATCTGTTGCTGGATTTGACGCTGGCCCTCGAGGAGTTGTGTGAGGGTCGCGGTGATCTGTTCAGATGTCATGACTGCCGCAGCCGGTGCCAGGGCCGGAGGAACATCCCGGTCGGACTGCTAATCAGCCTCCTTACCCTTCTTCGGTAGCATGACGATCAATCAAGAGATTTGTTGATGAGAAGACTTGTCGTTTCCCACAGACGACGCCAAGCTGATGATGCCAGAATTTGGTAAGAGTAAAGTAGAGCAGTTTAAGGAGAGAGAGAGTGAGAGAGACTATTTTTTGTATGTGGTTCGGCCCTATTAATGAAGGTACCTACGTCCACGTGTGTGTCTGAGCACGTTCACTAGCAGATCACCGGCGAGCCTGGTGAGCCAACAAAGAGGGGCGGCACTACCACCGGCCGGGTATATGCGCACAATGGTGAATTTTATAGAGGTGCTGTGTAGACTAAAGAGTTGGCCTCTTTAATGGGGGGTGAGTGGTCTCTTTTATAGATGTAAGAGACCTACTCGTACATGGATAAGGAAACATAATCCAATTAATATAGATTTGCATTAATTGTGGGGGTTTCCTAATTGGATTAGGAAATAGCTTGCACTTTCCATTAGTCTTCTAGCTTGAGTAGGAAACTGCCCGTAATACTCGGGATCATGCCTGGGATGCTCGGGATCATGCCTGTGGGCCCGGATGGGCTGTTCCTGCGGTGGGATGTGCCTGTGCGGTTTTCCCGATCCGTTGGCCTGGTCGTGGATGAACCGCTCAGGATGATGAGTAGACTAGACACCTCGGGATGATGCTTGTCCGAGGAGTTGTGCATGATTTAACTGGGGCATGGACTGGCTGCTGATTTGAACCGCTCGGTCATAGGATAGAGCCAATTTTGGGTGTATCATTATGTATTTTTATGCCAACTTTGATTAGACATGGTAAAATATATATTTAAAAATAGAAAAAATCAACGTATCTCTATCGTATTCGTATCCTGCTTTTTTGAGAAATATCGTGTCTACGTATTCGCGTCACGTCATATCTGTGTCGCATGTCCGTGTCGATGCTTCTTAGGAGAGAGAGATTCACACAATTCAACAGAAACTCAAAAAAATAAATAAATAAAAGCAATAAAATAAAGATACAAAGTTAAAAGGTTTCAGCCCCTCCACTGTGCATCCAGACCTGTCTAATATCACTCCAACCAAGTCACACATGGGTAAAGACTCAATCTACTGAACTTCAGCTTATAATTCAACTACAAAAGGAAGGCAATAAAACTTAGTTATTACATGAGACAACACCAAACTCAGTACTTTGTCCAATCCGTCTAACAAGTAAAACATCCAAAGATGCACTTACAATTATGTAAACTGTTGAGGTAAAAACTATATGCTACTGTGTTCAGTAAGATGAAAAGGATAGTAATATTCCAATCCTCAAAATTTCCCATACCGGCCATCCTATAAGGCCTCATAATTGCAGTAGTTTATGTCCACAGATCTTCATGAGGTCTCAAAAATTTCAACCATATGGCACAACCCTTAAGAATGTCAAAATTCTAATCAACGGAGTATTTTTCCCAAATTTTATTTTATGGATATGCTTATGAACAGGACTGCTATACAGACAAACAGTGCAATTCCATATGATAAATCTTACATTTTCCTAAATCATTGGCAAACAAGTGCTGAGTGTCAGGCGTAATCCGGTGCAAAAAGTCGACATAATCAGCAGAGTGAAACTGAGCAAGCTCAACCGGATATGCCTTGTGCGGCCTCTGCAACAACAGTTAACAAGTATCAAAGAAATAAATGAATCTGGAGATATATATATATATATATATATATCTGTAGGAGGAAAAGTTTTCTAAGTATATTATAGGAAACAAACTGACATAAATTTCCATCTTCTTGTGGAGCTCATAGGAGAGAACAAGATGGTGAGTCATACAAAGCCTATGTGGTTTCATCGGATGGTTCGGCCCGAAGTATACACTACCCACATCTCCTGCAATAAATCTTCTCTACAGTTAGCAAGCAACAACTTGAAGTTCAAAGTTACAGATAAATTCATGAATATGAGTGAAATAAATTTTCAGGTGCATATATATATATATATATAAATTAGAAATATATCAATATGTTTACAGGGGGAGAGGAGAAATTGAAATAGTGTTACGAACCCACTGGGTAGAATGCACCCTGGAAAACCGACTTGCAAGTGGAGGGTGCTAATAAATCATCAACTAACCCCATAGTGATCCGATGTGGGATCCTAACACTCCACCTCACTCCGCAACCGACATCCACGGGGATGTGGTTCATAGTTAGCCGATGTGGGATCCTAACAATCCACCATGCTCCCAACCGACGTCAGCCCATCTTCCCAGCTGTCTCAGGTAGAACCCCTCCCCAGGTCAGCCCGTCCGCAACGGACAAGGCCGCAGAACCGCATCCCATACTACGTACGTGGTGCCTGCTCTGATACCATTTGTTACGGACCCAGTAGGTAAAACTCACCCTAAAAAACGGTTGTAAGTGGAGGGTGCCTAGGCGTTAATAAATCACCAACCCACCCCATAGTTATCCGATGTGGGATCCTAACAAGTAGAAGATAAAGTTCCCTTAAAAGAGGGAAGGCTAGGGTTTTCAATTACACGTCATAGGTGAAATGAGTTTCGGGAAGATTATATAATCACAAACCCAAGACTCCAACACTTCGAATTCTGGAAAAAAAAAAAAGCATAGAAATAGATATATGTGCTCTAAATATGTGTGTGTGTGTGTGTGAGAGAGTGTGATAGAAGATGAAATTATGAGGAAATGTACAGAGACGCACCGTCGTAGAAGTAAGAAATCCTGTCCTTGGAGCGCATTTTAGAGGCGAGCCGAACGGAGAGAGAGAGAGAGAGGATAGATGAAATATCAGTCTACGAAGACTTCGCCATTGGAGAGTTTTCCCAGCTGCTGAGTTGAGTTTGTGAATATCAAAGTCGGGGGGACAGAGTTTTGTCAGGCTACCGTGGGTTGATTAGAAAAGTGGATTATTAAGGACCCGTTTTGGCACAACTTCCGATTCAATCGAAAGAAAAAAAAAAAATAGTGGTATTAGTAAATTAAAGGGATAAAATTAATTTTGCTAACTATACCTTGTTTGTAACTTTGATCTTTAAATAATTTTTTTTTTTTTTGGTTTATCAATTATCATTTTGTGATAGTTTGTCCCCTCCTTTACTTTTAGTGATAGAAAAAGTCACTTTTAGTATGTTAAAAGTGATGGGTTAATGTGCCACAAAATATTAATTGAGGAACCAAAATGCCAAAAAATAAATAAATAAATAAATAAATTGTTTAGGGACCAAAATACCACACATGATATAATTTGAGAGTGTAAAATGCATTTTACCCTAAACTAAAAATGAGAGCTGGTTTTGATCGGTCCAAGTAACTTTTGACCAAACACAATTATTTTTGTATTGATTCACTTTCTTTTGTGCTTGAATCGCATAATCTAATTTGTCAAATAATATTATTTTAGTTTTTAAAGTTTATAATCAATTATCGACTCCAAAATCTTTATTAAACAACTTCTAGGTAAGCTTGTAAAGAGAATGTAAAATGCACTAATGCTTAGGGAACTCGTTTTAGAATCATATTGGAGAGTAGGGATGTTAAAAAACCGATTGGACTAACCAACCGAGCTAGCCGAACGGTTCCATTGGTTTAAAAAAAAACACACTAACTTAAAAATCGACCGAATCGAGGAAAACCAACAAAACCGATCAAACTGACAACATTTGGCCGGTTATGAAATTTGGAAAAATCGACCAAACCGACCGATTGACACCCCTAGTGGAGAACACTACTAAAATTTGATGTACAGACTTTAGTTGATATTACCGCTAATTTGATTAATTATAATTTGATATTACCGCTAAGTTGTATAATTTGATTAATTATACATGTATATTATTATCCTTTTAAACTAACTAACCACACCCATTTTAAATATTTAAGTCTTTTTTAGGGTGACCTAATTTTAATTCCACTATGCCATTTTACTTTAAAGTTATGAACAATTAACATTTCTGATTGGGAAAAGGTCATTCACATATAAATATTAAGTGAAATTTCAACAAACTAAGAATCAAAATTTTGAAAAGTTACTTTCTAAAGACTTTTGCATGAGCTTCTATTCTTTCTATTAGGGTATTTAAATTTTCTTGGCGATACTCCATTTTTTGAAGCTATTTAGTGTTCTTAACACTTTTCCATTTTTCTACTTTTTTATTGAATTGGTGAAAGGGCCATATGTCAGCTTTTCCATTAATCAGCTTTTTAGGTTTTTTCCTTTGAATCAGTAAGTGAGAGATTACAAGTTATAAGTAGGGATGACAAAGTTCCCTGCCCCGTTTCGCTCCTAATGAAACGGGTTTGGAAGAATTATAATAAGAGTAGGAGTGGATATGGTATGAAAAAACGAAAAACCTATAGGAGTCGGGGCAGAGTTGGTATCCGTGAAATACTATCATTCAAAACCCGCCCCGCCCTGTTTAAATCATTAAGTTATTAAACTACCCTCATACTTACGCTTATTTACAACAAATCAGGGTAAATATATATACATCTCTTTCTCTTTAGTATTATTAATATTTGATTTTTGAATTGTGATTAATAAATTTAGAATTACTTGTGTGAAAGTGATTTTTAGGAAATTAAGGTAAAATATATGTGAGTTTTGAATTATAAAAGAACATTTAATTTTAGAATAGTGATTAACAAACGGAGGAGTGTAATAGGAGTACCCGATAGTAAATGGTACCAACAGGCGTGTAGAGCAACTAGCAAAGGGGCTGCTCTAGCTTAAGCAAGGTCTCGAGTTCGAGTTTTGGGTATGTAGTTGCAATTAAATTCTTGTTGGGAGAACTTTGTCGCCCTAACGGATCCTACCCGGCTCGATCCGAATTAGTCGGAGTCCAATGTGGTTCCGGATACCGGAGGTCTAGACCAAAAAAAAAGATAGTAAATGGAGTAAGAGTTGGTATTTTACTTAAACAGGACGGGGCAGAGTCGGAGTATGAGGAAAATAAATATTAGTATAAAAGACTCCGTACCAATTTCGATCCGTTTCCATCCCTAATTATAAGTCCCACAAAAGTCAAGAATGTTGAAAATTCGACGTTTAGATCTATTTCCAGCTCACCTCTTATTTGTTTGATAATACAAGACTAGATTAAGTCATTTTCAGTTGTTTTGTCTTCTGAATTGAAATGAGATAGCAGCATGTTTGGAATTGCTTATACCTTTAGTTTTGCTGATCAATTGTAACAGAAGTACAACTATAGTGATGTACAGTATTTAACTGCTATATATTAAAATGATTGTAATTGTATTTTAGTTGCATGTTATCAATATAGAAAAAGCACTTAAGAATGTGAAAAACAACATCTAATTTTATTAGCTTCAGATAAATAATAGATATTTATCATTATATAGTAGCGGCCAGGTTCTAGAGTGAACAGGGTAGAGTAAACATACCCAATGAACATTTTTTTTTTGCCTGAAAAAACCCACGAGTTGCCCCACTGACCCGTACGCGCCCTCCTTACCCGCGTGTTTTTTCAGGCAAAAAAATTATTCACTGGGTAAATTCACTCTACCCTGTTCACTCTAGAGCCTGACCGTATGTAATAGTATCAACATATGTATTAGAATTTAGATTAGATATATCAAATAGCATATTTGGTTAAAAGAAAGTGCTCATATCTTTGTCCACCAAAACAATTAATTGTTTTATCATTTTATAAAATACATAATTTATTAATAAAAGGCAGAAAAGTAAGCACGCGCGCACAAAAACAATTAAGGTAATGCTATTATTCCCAAATTATGTATTCCAAACACACGTGTTGCAATCGGCCCACTTAATTTTGACTAAAGGGTGATGAAGTGATCCTACTATTATTGCAAGTGACCCCACTGTCAAATATGTTTAGAAAACTAGTAAAGATAAAAATTTAGAAAACATAGCATTAGTCAATAATTAATGAGTAAAGTCAAGCTTACATTTTAAAACAACTCTTTTATTTGGTTTGTGGATTCATTCAAGAAAAAGAAGAAAACAAAAAAGAAAAACCAGGCTCTATTCTATTTTTTCCCGTGTTTCCTCTATGCTAAAATAACATCCAACGTATAAAATATTTTTTAAAAAAAAATAAAAATAATAATTCCAAGTATTGATTGTATTTTTGAGAAAACGCGAGGAAAATGACAAAATTCAAAAGTTCAGATTCATATCTACTAGTCTACTACCCTTTTTCCTTGGTAACCAAATGAAAACACTTCTTTCTTCTCGCTAAATCCATGAATCAAACACAGCCTCAGGAACTGGTTGGAGGGTAAAATCATCCCCATAGTTGAAACTGTGGGCTTCAAAAATGGCTCTTTATAATCCAAAAACTCAAAGGGGAAGAATAGTTTGTCCCTTATCATTACCAAGCTGTAAGCAGCAATCTATAGCAAATGCCAAACACAGCCTTCCCAGTACCTAGAGTTGACAAAAGCCCAGTGATAAACAAGCCAATGTCATAAGCACACCATCTAGGCTCCACAGATTTTGTTTCAACAAAATTGGATCATACCTTATTTGCAAGAATTCAAACCAGAAGGCATAATGTCCAATAGAATTATCTGAAACCCAAATTTCAACAATGATCCAATAAAAACAAAACATTTAAACAAACAAGCAAATGAGTCACCAACGAAGAAAATTTAACGCCCATCGTAAATACTACGCAATTATTAGGGTAAAAAGCTAGATACTGCCATGCACCATTCCGAGTACAAAAGCATGTTTTTTTTTTATGAAAGTAAGCTGCCAGAACGAACTCATCGTGCAGAGATCACTTTCTCATTCTTTCTTTCCAATTCCATGGGACATGTTATAGATTCCCCGTGCCTGAATAAAATGCAAAACATTTATTATGTGCATTATAAGAGCAATGATGCATCAATATGTATTCTGCACGGAGACTGGCTATTGAAGGAATTTTTAAGGAAGGAAGGAAGAAAGAATAATAGTAGAATTGTACTCACAATAAGAAACAACGAAGTGCCCGCCAATGCAACAGGAATGGCAACCGAGGTGAGCTTGTCAAACCGACCTTTTAGATATGTGTGTTTGTGGATGCTCTGGAAATATTTCTGCTTCTCAATAAGCTTCTCTCTGGGTGCAAATGGTGTCTCGGTCGACATCCTGCATCAATTAGTCAAATAATCCGTTAACACATACAAAAGCAACTTCCCCAATTCTCCCCTCTCTCTCCCCAATATAGGAATGTGGACAGTGGTGTGTATATATATATATACATGTGTATTTGCAATTCTATACAAGAACGGGCATACATCCTTATATACATATGTGAGTATTTCCTATTTTAAACAGGCATCTATCAACCACAATGGCAATGCTTATGCAGCCACAGTTTAAAATATATATATATATATATATAATAAAAAAAAATAAAAATAAAAAAATAAAAAGAAGAAGAAAAAGAAAAAAGAAAAAAAGAAAACTCTAATTGATAACTTGTGCTACAAATACAGGGAAGAAACTTTTTTCTTTCTAAGTTTAGGTCAGAAGTGTACCAAGTTACTGGCCATTAGAATATTTTCATATTCTAAAATATGCTCATGCAAACGTTTCAAGTATCCAGGTGATAGAATAATAATTGCAGCATAAAAGAGTTGCAAGCCAGGACGCACCGACACTTCAAAGAAGGTAATGTGTCGCGTGTCCTGTCGCGTCCGACACACGGACACGACACTTCATGGACACTTTTCCTGCAGTGTCGACATGCAATTTTTTAAGGACTTTGTCGTGTCGTACCCGTGTTGGTGTGTCCGAATCCGTGCTTCATAGATTGCAACTTGCAAGTAGTTACTTACCAGGATAAAAATTGTGAATACTTTATATATACATGTGCGCGTGTGTATGTGTGTATATACATCAGCACTAATCACGGCCGGATGGGTTCAATTTTCTCAGTGTCTCCCATTAATATGAAAGATTACCTTAAAACTATATGTAAAATAATGCTCGTGTGTGTATGTGTGGCAATACTTGTTTAAAATATCAAAATATATACACATATATACTTACTCTGTAATTATATGAACTATTCTTGAACTACATTGTTTAGATTTTTTAATATATCTAAGGCATAACTAACAAGCAAAAAACCTACAAAAGCAACATTAGCCTGCTGACGTGTAATCCAACTCCCACAATTCTTGAATTGATCCGATGTTTTCGAAAATATGCAAGAGATCCCAATTTTTTTTTATATATATATATATAAAAAAACAATAGAATCACTCTGTTGCACCAAAGGAGAATCCACTATCCAGGCCAGTGCAGGTGTGGATTATTCAACATTTTAGAAGATCTAACTATATATGAAGAAGGTTTGTTTCAAATCCATACTTTAGTGTTTGCTTGACTTCCCAATCTTCTTCAAAGATTTAAAAGAGGCCACTAAATAATAAAAACATTCCAGTTTAACTCAACCCTAGAATGAACCTACAGACTGTTGCATTATATCCGGTAACAAGAACTGGGAAATAAAATGAACTATTAAGTGTCACTGAAACAACCTAACCTTTCCCAGGTAATCTTTCACAATTGGAGATACGGTTTCCAACATCTCAATAACATTTTTCACAACTGGTTTATGCTCAGCAGTACGCAGGAGGGGCCCATTGTTTGGTACAACAGCAAAACACTGGTTTATAGCATTGCTCACCCCCCCCCCCCCCCCCCCCCCCCCACCCACCCACAGACACACATACGTTAAATGTAAATAGGATCACTATGTAATTACCCTCTTTTCAGTTAAGGCTCAACAGGAAGAGATGGATGTGTCCTGATTTGAAGACGAGTATGACTGACTCTGCAATGTTTCTAATATAACCTATCACAAATGTTTCATGTTTTAACATGCATATATCCGGCACAATGCCAACGCAGCCATAGTAACAAAGACAACTCTAATTGATAACCAAAGCTCCAAATTCAGGGAAGAAACCCTTTTTTTTTCTTCTCTCTTTTATAGTGTGGGCCATTACCCCCTGCGTGCCCAAGGTCAGAGATTTGCATAAAGTGGCTGGTCTCATATGCTATCTCTCGATTGCCAGCCCCGAAATCACCACTGCATTAATCAATCGCCCTTAAATATCAACTGTATATCTATATATATATATACAGTTCAGGCTCTAAAGAGGGCGCCCTTTCTTTGTTAAAGAGAGGGCCTCTGTTTTAGCCGTCGGATCGTACTTTCATCAATGGCAATTTTGTCATTTCACATTTTTTAAACACGATCCAACGGTCAAAATAGAGGTCCTCTATTTAATAAAGAGAGGAAGCCCTCTTTAGAGAATCTTTGTATATATATATATATTATATATATATGCATATATACAAACACATTAACATATACTTAATTACAGTTGCTAATACATCATTGAATCTCGCTAAACCTAGCTCAGACTGAATTCTGAGCCAATCCTCTGAAATCAGGCTCAGCTCTCCGGAAGCAAAAACGCAATTCAGTCCTTAAGACAATCCTACGAGTTTCTCAGTAACATCTTTTTCGGGAAAAGGTAAGTTTACAGAAGAAACAGAAAACAACTGCAAAAGGGCATACCCCAGTGCAAGAAGAAAAAAGAAGAAGAAGAAGAAAACGGGTAAGGCCGCAAGGCCATCTAAGCTATACAAGCAACAACCTGAAGCTAGCAAAGAAGACAACAAAGGACAACAAAACCAAAAGCTACAAGCCAAGACAAAATAGACTATTCTTAACGTCTATGAACATAAACAAAATGAAGAAATCAGTCCCAGTACTCCCACTCTTTAAGTAAACTGCTGGAAAGAGGTATCTTGAAGGTCAAGAGTTTCCCATAGACAATATTGAAGATCTCTCTGATGATGGATTTGTGATCATGACACTCATTCCTAAATATTCTCGGATTTCTCTCTTTCTAAATAGCATAGACCGTAGTAGATAGACAGATTTTAACAATAACGAAATATCTTTTCACCCTTCCAGTCTAGCGGCCCACGAAATGAATTTTTTCCACGGCATACGAATCCACTGATACCACATTTCCCAAGGATATCTTGCTGGGTAGGGCTGTATACGAGCCGGGCTCGAAGTGTTAACTTGCTCGAGCTCGGTAAAAATCTTAAACAAGCAAGTTTGAGTTCGGCTCGTTAGAAAAACACCAAGATCAAGCTTGGCTCGAGCTCGGCTCGATTAAGCAAAAAAAAAAAAAATTTACTGAACTCGAGCTAGACACGAGCCTCGGCGAAGAGTTCAAACTTGGCTCAATTTACAACTCGAACCAACTCTGGTCAAAGCTTGAGCCAAGCTCGGCTTGAAGGTGAGCTGCACTCTTTTGTGAAGGATGGGAAGGGGATGTGTTAATTTATAGATTGCTTTTTCTCTTCCATTTCCATTAGCCACCGATGTGGGACACCAAAGAAGAGCAAAATGTGCTGACTTGCCCTTTTGTTAGTTTGTGTACCAAAACACCACGCGAACGTGATTCAACTTGTGGTCAATATTGTGCCACTACTATTTTATTTGTATGTTCAATGTTGTATATGTATAATAATAATAATACATACATACATACATACCCTGCTTATATATATTACCCATTTTATAGTTTTTTTTGTCTTTAATACTAAACGAGCCGAGCCCTCATCGAATATGTTCACGAGCCCTTGGTAAGCGGCTTACACCCCTAGGTGGGGAGCAAAATTCCTTTAGTAGTGTACCAAAACACCACGCGAACGTGATTCAACTTGTGGTCAATATTGTGCCACTACTATTTTATTTGTATGTTCAATGTTGTATATGTATAATAATAATAATACATACATACATACATACCATGTCTATATATATTACCCATTTTATAGTTTTTTTTGTCTTTAATACTAAACGAGCCGAGCCCTCATCGAATATGTTCACGAGCCCTTGGTAAGCGGCTTACACCCCTAGGTGGGGAGCAAAATTCCTTTAGTAGTGCAAAACGTCCTAGAAAGGCTACCTCTGCAGTGTGGGAGGATTTTGTAAAACTGCCTCTTAGTGATGATGGAAGACAACGTGCTCGCTGTAAGTTGTGCAAACAAGATCTCCTCTCGGACTCGAAGGCTGGTACATCCAGTATGCGAAGACATATCATTAACCACAAACCCAATTTGGACAACACTGTTGCGAAGCATTCTGTTCTACTAGATCAAGAGAAGTATCGGGAAAAGTTATCAATGGCAATAATCAAACACAATTACCCATACTCTTTTTGTAGAACACGAAGGAATAACCGATCTCCTTAGGTTTTTACACCCTGATGTAAGACCTATCATCCAAAATACCGCGAAGTGTGATGTTATGAAGTTGTATAACACAGAGAAAAAGAAGCTTATGAAGGAGTTGGAGATGGATTGAAGGACTCTTGTTAGTTAAAGAGTCAGCTCGAAATGGATTGAAGGACTCTTAATTTGGGACAGATGGGGTAATAGAGAAAAGAAATACAAGTTCAAGGGAGGGACTATGGAGTCACAAAACAAATATTAAAACTCCCAATTGTGTTTTTGATTTTGTAAAGCTTGATGCCCAGTAACTTGAAGAAATGGCCTAATAAGATGGTCTAGAAAATATATGCTCCAGTAACTATACTTTTATCACTTGTGCGATATGTTTGGGTCATTCCTTCAAGATATTGGGCCACCAATGGTATGAAAATCAACATAGTCTCGATGGCATCGAGGAGACACATGGTACACTAGCGTGGTGGATCCAGTGAAAAATGGGATTGTAAGAGTGGAGGTGCATTCATGAAAAGTTATTAAGCCTAGTAGATGATGTGATGCAATGAGGACATTACATATTTGAGTGAGGAAGATTGTGATGGCCCAATTCTTCCGTTAGGAGCATTTGAATTTTCCATACTCCCTGAACAAATTTGAAGTAGGATATCGACTCCCAGAAAATAGAGTTGTGATCTCATAAAAAGCTTAAAAAAATGTAGGTATCCTTTCAGCCTTTGCCCAGTCCTCTTCAGAGGGGTTAGTTTTAAAATTTGTGTCCAACAACTGTAATTGACAAAAGGCACGTCTATATATTAAAGCACCCTCAAGCATTAAACACGTCGAGTTCCATAGCATAGGTACGTACTGACGTACTTTTTTGCAAGACTTCAAAGATAGCTAAGCCATACATTCATTAAATTTGACCTTTCTCCCCTACGTGCCTCTTACATATTTCACGCTTCCCCAATCTTGTGTATTGAATCGTCAATTACTTTTAATCCGGTGTGTACAATTAGATTCAGGATGTTCGCTCCAAAACGAACATGCAAAAAATCTCCACCACCACATAATAGCCTAGTGGTTTAAGCAAGATGAGGTTTCAACATACCTACTACACCATCATTGTAGGATGCATTATCCAAAGTCACAGTAAATATTCTTTTCTTGATACCCCATTCTCTTAACAAGTTGATAACCTTTTCTGCCAAAATTGGACCATTTATGCGGTGGAGGTATGTAGGAAAAATTCAATATTCTCTTTTGTAAGACCCAATTGTCAGCCACCTAATGGGCCGTAAGAGCGAGATACCCATCTGTTGCATACTAGGGAGTGCCTCCAACTCCTTCATAAGCTACTTTTTCTTTGAGCCAAGCTCGGCTTGAAGGTGAGCTGCACTCTTTTGTGAAGGATGGGAAGGGGATGTGTTAATTTATAGATTGCTTTTTCTCTTCCATTTCCATTAGCCACCGATGTGGGACACCAAAGAAGAGCAAAATGTGCTGACTTGCCCCCTTTTGTTAGTTTGTCTTAGATATCTTTTCCCCATTAGTGCAGTTTTTTTTAACTTACCCAAAGTTCAGAGGTGTATTTTGTAATTAAGCCAACTGAAAATTAAGAGCCATAACAATAAATAAATAAATTTTAAAAAAAAATCCTCTAAAAACTAGTTTTGGAATACACTTCAAATTCTCAATAAATAATCAACGTTTTCAAGTACTTCAAAACTTGCCAATTCTATATATTCTATGGAAATTAAACACACACATACAGCCGATTCAAAGAATCTAGCAATCAAAATAGACATGCGTAGATCAAAACACCAAGTCAGGCAGCAAAAGCAATTAAATCAAAACATGTAGAGAATCAAACATGATCAATAAGATCTCTATGCTGATCTTATTCAGTACTTACAGTTACAGAAGCGAGAGAGAGAGAGAGAGAGAGAGAGAGATCTTGGAGAGGAAAACGAAGCTCCGGCGAGATTGTAATAAAACTTCCCTCAGAAAATGGAAAGGAAGGGGGTTTTCTATATTGAGACTTCATAGTTCATAGTTGATTAAGTTAATAGAGTCAGATCTGATGACTGATAGTTCAAAGTTCATAGTTGATTAAGTTAATAAAATCTCAGATTTTAGGTAAGCTTACCTAATAGTGTTCATATTCAAACACAATAACTCAGATTTTTGAAGGTCAAAATCTAAAATATGAAAGATCATTTTGAAGCTTACCTAAAATCTGATGAGAAAATCTGATGACTGATGACTGTTGAATAAGTTAATAGAGTCAGATCTGATGACTGATGAGAGATCTGATCATCTGAGAAGAGCCGAAGAGGAAGAGGGTTGAGAACTTGAGAGGCGCCGAAAGCGAGAATGAGAAATACGAAGCCCTAAAATTTTGTTTGGTATTTACTGTAGCAGGGTAAATGGTAATACACATAACTATTTAGGGGTAATAATGTAAATACAAATATATCTGGGGCGGGTTCGAGTTTTTCGACCCTACCCCCGACTCGACTCGGGTTTTAAAAACTTCCCCCATACCCGCCTCTAATCCTATTAAGCCCCTCATACCGTACCTATTAAGGACGGGACAGAACGGGACGGGAACCCGAAAAACCCGCCCCATTGTCATCCCCAAATAAAACTCGTCCACCCAAACCTATTTATCATGGGCAGGTTCATGGGGTTCACAACAAACTTGCTTCTACTTAAATATTTGAGCCATATTTATTGATTCTTCCTTCCAACCTATTGGGCCAGGAAAATTGGGATCCTTTTGTTTTTTTTTTTTTGTCAAGGATAATATTAACTGAATGTCAAACTAAATGTTATTTGGTTTGTCCAACTTAATTTGAGGAACAAAATATCTCTCTGTATCTCTCATTCATTATGGCAAAGTGAGAAAAGGGAAAACTTGTCCAGAGAGAAAGCAAATCATATTTGTCAAAATGGATCCCTTTTTCTATTTCACATTCCCTCCTTTTTTTTTTCTTTTTTTTTAATTAAAGGAAACCCAAAAATTCAACAGAAGAAGCTGAAGTTTTCTTGGTTAAGAATGGTCTTCATCTTTTTTTTTTTTTTTTTTTTTTATGCTAAGAGAGAATGGTCTTCATCTAGATGAATTATTTATGGGTCATATCACAACTATTCTGTCAATAAGTTGAGGAGGAAAGTTAAAAGTGATGGTATCATTGTCATGACTTGAGCTGCTGACCAGAATAAAAGAAATGACAAAAAAAGATGTACCTATTTTTCAATGCATGGATTTTTCATAAATGAGACAATGTCCCACTTTGAATAAAACCCTTTATTATTTCATTAGCTTGACTTTTAACCATGTGGAATGATTAATTATCTCCAATTATAGTATTTCATCTAGATTTCTGACTTGGTATATAGGCTTGAAATTA
The DNA here is from genome assembly GCA_033977485.1 of Hydrangea macrophylla. Classification (NCBI taxonomy): domain Eukaryota; kingdom Viridiplantae; phylum Streptophyta; class Magnoliopsida; order Cornales; family Hydrangeaceae; genus Hydrangea; species Hydrangea macrophylla. The sequence goes on along the minus strand of CM066997.1, from coordinate 97,167,936 downwards.
ATGTACCGTTGGGCTGATGTACTATGTTGCTTGTATTCTACTTTGCTTCCCGGTCTAAGATAGTCTAGAAATTGCTAATGACATTCATTGAAACTACTACTCTGCCTTTGAAATAAATATGATACCTAAATTTTTTATTATTTATTTATTTATTTATTATTATTTTTTTTATTTTTATTTTTATTTTTTTATATTTTTGGACATCTAAACCTAAATGCAGCACTTGTGTATAGAATAATTTCACTGATTACTGTCTAAACGGAACATATTATGGAGAGAGGTGAAAAATTGCTCTTAAAATATGCCCCTCTTTATGACATACTAGACACAAAATTTAGGGTATGCTTGATAACTCAATCAAGTGTTGAAAGCGCAAAGATTCAGCACTTATTCTTTTCAGTACATTTGATAATGTACCACTTAATTGAAAAAATAGCAAAAAAATCACTAAAAAATTTAAATGAAAATTTTCTACTTAAAATAATCACTGAATGCATTCTATTTTAGTAATTAAAGCACTTTTTTCAGTATTACAAATTCAACCACTTACAATTTTCAGTACTTAAAATTTAGTGCTTAATTTTCAGCACTTAATTTTCAGTTTTATCAAACGCACCCTTAGTGTGGAGATTTTGATTTTTATATATTTTTTTTTAACAATCAAATGAATGGTCAAGGTCAATCAAATTTTTACAAAATGAGAGAATGGTCGTTGTAAAATACCTTAAAACAGGTCAATGGAATTGAGGCAATTGACCCAAGATTGAGCATTAACTCCACCATAAGTATGTGACACTGTTCTGTCCCTTAAAAAAAAAATTTGCTGTGTTTTAAGTTATTGTGTGAAGAGAAAAATCTGCTATATGGAATATAGTTTTTCAGTGGCCATTCTGTTTTCTATACTCTTATCCCAAGTCAATCCAAGTCCGCACATAACAAAGATTAGAGAGCTTTCAATAGATATGCTTTAAAAAAAAAAAAAAAAAACAACAACAAAAATGCTAGGGGTACACCGTACACTTTTACAGGGTCAGCCCTGAGATGACAAAAATTATTCGAGGCCTCAAGCGAATGTTTAAAAGAGCCGAAAAAATGAGGCCTCTATACTAAGTTTCATTGAAATTAGGAAGAAAATAGGCCTAAAATGATAAGTTTCATAGAAATTAAAAGAAAATAGGTCTAAAAATGATAAATTTCATAAAAATTAGAAAGAAAAAAAAACGCCTAAAAAAAAGGCCTACAATTAAGGCCATGCAATTGCTTCGCAAAATTGGCTCAGGTCCAGCCCTGCACTCTTATACACCAAAAAAGCATCCACGCACTGAGATAGACCAATGAGAAGAGACTGACAGTGGACCTCGTAGTCTCTATCTTTTTTCTCATTGGTCTACCTTACAATATAAATGCCTTTTAAATGTGTAAGGGTGTGGCCAACATTACTAAAAAAAAAAAATGGATATGCTTAGTATCAAATAAGTTAGTCATTGTTCAGTGAAATTGTAAAAACTCATGCTAAGAAGTGAGAGATCAGTGTTTCCCTACACTAACTAATAAAATATTCTAGAGCTCCGCCCAAGAATATATATATATATTATACTACGTGTGTATACATATATATATGTATGCGTAGAGAAATCCTGGGGTACTCTCTCTCCCACCTTTTTCTCGTTCTAGAAGGCTGTGTACGACATATATTGATCAAGTTTGTCGGTAGTTTTTTTTTTTTTTTTTTAATTTTGTTAGTGATCGTGATCCTGTTTGATCAGCAGTTTTTTTTGTTCCTTTTCTCTCTCTTTCTACTTTCTCTATACATTGTAAGGGTCCGTTTAGTTGTGGGAATTATATTTTTATGGAATGTAATATAGTTCTGAATATTGGTATATGTTAGATGCGGGGTGTTAGAATAATATTATAATATTTATCTACATTTTTGTATTTATTGTATTTTATTATATTTATTGTCTAGATACATTGTACTACCAGTTGTATTACTTGTCTAGGTACTTTTCTTTCCCTTTTAGGATTCTCTCTTAGCCTATATAAAGGCTATTCATTATAAGGTTTCATCAGACTATTCAATACACAATTCATAGTATTGTCTCACTCTCTCTTATACATTCTAACATGGTATCAGAGCTATAAGCTCCTGGTGACCTCTTCCTCCCCCTAGTAACTTCTTAAAAGGAAAGTATGCTCTGTGGTTGCCACAATAGTGGATCCTCTACATCAGAAATCCTTCTTGTAGTTGCCTCAAGTTCGTAATTGTGCCACCTTAGCCCGATCACCTCCGCTGTCCGGCTACCACCATCCACATCTACCCTGCCTGACGTCCTCCTTCCGCTCACCTCGCCATCTCAACTTGGGCTCTGCTGCTGTCACCGCCTTCGTCGCTTGGTCACCACCACTGCCGCCAGGTCACCACCACCCGGCTACCTCCATTGCTCGGCTGCCACTTCCTCATCTAGGCTTCCTCCGTCATATCACCACCCGATACAGATCAATTCTACTACTCTCAGACTTATGTTACACATCATGGAGCCTATCACTGATCCCTCCTACAGATACTGTCACAAACCAGGACATATTATGTTGCATTGTCCCATCAGAGTGTGTAATACCCCGTATTTTTAATAAATATTGAATGCAGAGAGATTCTATATACTTCAATTGACCATTCAAGAAATTCAATCTTCGATCGATCGAAGCTAGTTCGAGCGATCGAGACCCTTCAGTTCAAGCGATCGAACCTTTTTTCGAGCGATCGAAACCCTACCGACATAAATTTAATACGTGGTCCCCACTTCAATCGATCAAACCCTTTTTCAATCGATCTAACTGACCGATCTGAGTTCGATCGATCGAGCATCCTTCGATCGATCGAGAATAGAAATATCAGAATACCAGTTTTGCGCAAATGCTGCCACCTGCACCCCATCCTCTCCTATATATACACTGCATTCGTGTGTGTGGTGGGTTTGCTGAACTCTTGTGAGAAGAGAGAGTTGAGAGTGTGTGCTTGTGTGTTCGTATACATATATATACACATACCTCCATATATTTATATATATATACACACACATATCTATATATATATCCGGGAGAGAGAGAAGGAGAAGAAGAAGGAGAGAAAGAAGAGAGAGAAGGAGACAGAAAGAAGAGAGAGACAGAGATAAGGCAGAGAGAGAAAGAGGCCGCCATTAAAGCTTGGAAGCTTTTAACCGAGCCAAACGCGCCCTTAACGACTTTTGGTGAGTTCCAAACTCACTCGGTAACTTAGTTATGATGTTTTACATATTCTGGGCGTATTAATTATAACCCAAACACCCCCTAACACATTCTGCACGTTCACTGGCAGAATCTGGGGAAGACGAAGTTCGACCGATCGAACTGAGTTCAATCGATCGAACATCACTAAGTCTCAATCGATCGAAATGACTTCAATCGATCGAGATCACTTTCACTTCGATCGATCGAGAAGACTTCAATCGATCGAACATCTTTTCTTCAATCGATCGAGAAGACTTCAATCGATCGAACCTGAGCAGAACATGAATGTTTTCCTTTCAATTATAATTCATAATGCGTAGTTGTTTAATTGTTGTTCCATATTCCTATTATGCGATATTATGGATAACGGAGGTAATGGGATACGATAATGAGATTGAGATAACATGGTGAGTAACGTAGTCGGGTTCGAAACGCTAGTAATAGTACGACGCGATAACATAGTAAGTTTGAAATGATAATACTGGGTAGTATTGGATAAGTGAGAAATGAGTCAGTAAAAGGAATTGTATGTTTAAGGTTGTGTGAGTCGAGCTGATGATTCGCTCAGGTTAAATCCGATAAGTATATGTCAAGGATTTGATCAGGATCGTGAGAATTATGGGTGCACAGTACTCGCAAGCGTTCTTAAAAGCGGTGAACAGTAAGAGTTCTTAAAAGCGGTGAACAAGAGTAGTTGTGGCACACCCATGATTTATATTTACCAGAGCTGTGTATGTATCGTACTCGCAAGCGTTCTTAAAAGCGGTGAACAGTAAGAGTTCTTAAAAGCGGTGAACAAGAGTATGGGTATATCCATGGACCAGTCGTTATATGAGAACGATGTATGAGTGCTCGCACGAGTTCTTAAAAGCGGTATAGCAGTGAACAAGAGCACTGGTATGTTGTGCTGATATAATCAGTTCGAGATAGTCAGTGGGGTATTGTGGAATCAGTCTTAGAATGGGAGTCGATAAGAATCGATTAATGATATGTCTGAATAAACGAGTGAGGAATATAATTAGTATCACTGTCATCTATTGTTCATAATGGTGATTATGTCATTTCTATGAGACTGTGTTAGTTAGTGCTCACTCAGCTTTCAACAAGCTGATGGCCTTTATTGCCTGGACATTCCCCGTCCAGACTATCCTGTCCTTTACAATGCAGATGACGGAATATATGGCAATAACTATTATCCTGAAGGGAGTTACGCAGAGGATGGCCCCACTGTTGCTGGTCAGGCTGATGACTATCCGTACGCCAGCTGAAGACCTGAAGATAGATAGTAGTTTATGTTATTACTTTCCTGTTACTGTTGTACTTTGTAGTTAACGGGTACTTGGGCATATGTTGTCTCCAGACCTGTTGTGATCCTGTGGACCGTACTCTGATGTTTGTAATAGATAGAACCGTGTTTATATTTCAGTTGTTTTACTGTTCCTGTTTGGACTAGTACTGTGTGGTGTGGATTATCAGTGACTTTCACTTGTCATTCCCTATGGACCCATAAAGGAAATTTATTTTTCTCTATTTATGCTACTCCGGGGCGTGACAGGGTTTTTGGTATCAGAGCCAGGTTATATTACGGTTAGGTTCTGATATTGTCGTTCACTGATGGATTCCACACCATCTGGTTCTAGTATTTAAGATTTTCTTGAGATGAGATATGAGTATAAGATAAGTTCGTCTTCCTGACGATAGATAGTTTTCCTTTGCAGGATAGCATGGATCCAGAGTTTCATCAGTTTGTTACAGATGCTTATGGAGGACACGTGATCCATGGGGATACCGTGGAGCCAGCTGACCCAGAGTTTTATCGTGAGCGTGTGTGCCAGATAGCTAGTAGGCATTTGGAGGAGGACATGTGGAGAGCACTTTATGTGACCGAGAGGACTCACCCGACACAGATGCGTATGGATGCTTACCATACTGCGAGGATTGGTAGAGATATTTGCCAGGAGATATTACGGTTAGTTCAGAGTAAGCCCGAGATGGATGAGATTGAGTTGAGAGCTATTGTAGCCGGTCCACCAGAGCCTGTAGTTGCACCAGCGCCAGCAACACCACCACCATCGCCGGTACCCGATGTACCAGTTCCAGAGCCTGAGCCGATCCAGGAGGATGAGGACCTTGAGCATGCCGATGAGGACATGGACGAGGACGGAGAGGAGGAGCCGATAGACAACGAGGACCCAGTAGAGGATGAGCATGCAGACGATGCAGATGATGATGAGCCTGAGGATGACCCCGAGGAGCCAGAGTTCGAGCCAGAGGATCCAGTACCGGACCCAGAGGCTGTTGAGGCAGACATAGTAGTAGATGAGGATGCGCCCGATGAGGAGGTAGTTGTGCCAGAGGCACCAGTTGTGCTTCAGATACCAGCTGGACCCATTATGCATATGGCAGCTATGGCCGATATGGCAGTAGGATGGATAGCTCAGATGGTCGCACAGCCAGCAGATTTTGTTATGGGAGAGGCAGCCATAGCGGGAGCTCTTGATATAGCCGATGGATTCGCCGCAGTAGCAGTCGATGTCGCTAACCAGGCGATAGCAGACGTGATAGAGGATGATGATGCAGAGGTGATAGAGGATTGGGATATAGGAGTTGTAGTCGGAGATCTTGCTGCTCCAGTTGAGGATGACCCACTCGAGGAGATGGAGATTGATTCAGAGGACGAGGCACCACCAGCAGGATCAGACGCTGACGACTTTTGAGTCAGGACCTACAAGACTTAGTTTTTTGATTTTATCAGGACATGTTGTCCACTAGATTTTTGGGAGCTTGAGAGATAGCTATTTGACCATAGCTTTGTATAGACAGTAGTAGTTGACCTTAGTACTGTTTTAGCCTTGTCCCACGTGGTACATGGTATGGTTACTGTGTACTCCATGGTACATCTTTTGATATCTATATATATACGAGCAGTACTTTTGATATTGATTGTTGGATGTTTGATGTGTTGTTTTGTAGAACTGTTAGCTCTTGTTACTTCGCGTTCTATCTTGGTTTCATTTCTACGAGAAGACTTTCAGCTGATCAATATGTCTCTTGTAGGCAATACTCGTTATCATCATGGTAGGACCCTTGAGAAATCACCAAGCGCGTAATGGAGCACCTATTCCGGAAGGGATGGATCCGACGGGAATTTTCGAAGCTTTCATGCAGAGGATGGAGCATGTGGGGGATACTTATAATCACTCCACCCACCAGAGACCTTTTGCACCCCCGCCACCAAGACAGACTGGAGATAAGTTGTTAGCAAATTTTCGTGGGTTACGTCCAGAGAAGTTCGATGGACTAACAGAACCATGGAAAGCGGAACAATGGATAAGAGAGATGGAGTTAATATTTGAAGCATTGGAATGCAGCGAACAAGAGAAGCGTCGCCTTGCTACTTTTCAGCTCACTTATGCCGCCGCAGATTGGTGGGAAGCCGAGCGAGCCACTATTGGGATCGATGCTGCTAAAGTTATGCCATGGGAGACATTCAAAGGCAGATTTTTGGATAAGTATTTCCCGGAGGATGAGAGAGATCAACAGGAAAGGAACTTTCTCAATTTGGTACAAGGAGGATGGAATGTCAGGGAATATACAACACAGTTTGAGCGTCTATCCAGATTTGCTCAACATATGATAGACACTCCACAGAAGAAGGTGAAGAGATTTCACCAAGGATTGAATCCCCATCTCAGACATATGATGGTTGGTCATCTGAATCAATCATTTGAAGAGATTGTCAGATTTGCTGCAGGATTAGAGAAGGATGCTTATCCAGCACAACAACCACAGATGAATCGATCACAGTCATCTAGAAGTTTTCAACAGAGGAATTTCCAAAACCAACAGCAAAGGAATACCCAAGGTTGGAGACCACAGGGGAATTTTCAAGGGAGTAAGAGAACCTGGGAAGGAACCAGAAAGCCACAGCAGAGCTATACCCGACCCCAGCAATATCGCCAGCAAGGATCACAGCCACAGGCACTACTGACAGCACCGCCAAGCAATAGCGGAGGATGTTTTAATTGCGGAAAGCCAGGGCACGTTGCCAGATTCTGTACAGCCCCTAGAGTTAACCGCAGAATGGATATTGTCTGTCGGAATTGTAACAAGCCAGGGCACTTGAGCAAGGATTGTCGTGCACCACAAGGAGGATATTATGGAGCATCAATTCAAGGGATACAAGGACCTCCAGATCAGACAAGGATAAATGCTATCATTCCAGGAGAAGCATGCTTTAACGCTGATGAGCAACAACATTTGGAAGGTACGCTTGTACTCTTTCATAGTCCAGTTAAAGTTTTATTTGATACTGGAGCCGCACGTTCATTTATTGCTGTTAAGATTGTGCGTCAATTGGGATTAGAACCCCTGACACTTGAGTCAACACTGAATGTTGTGTCACCTTTGGGAGTGACAGTTAAGTTGAGTAAAGTGTGTAAAGATTGCCCATTGACTTTGGGAGATAGGAATCTTCCAGCAGACTTGGTAGTTCTGTCAATGTCAGAGTTCGACATTATCCTAGGAATGGATTGGTTGACTAAGTATAGTGCTAATTTGGATTGCCCTACTAAGACGATTGTATTTCCGAGACAAGGAAGGCCGACGGTTAGATTTCAGTGTCAGCCGACGAGCGATATGTTTCTTACGAGTAGTTTGGCTACGATTGGGAGTACAAGTACAGAACTCACGATGGATCAGATTCCTAGTGTGCAAGACTTTCAAGATGTATTTCAGGATATTAAAGGACTCCCACCGAAAAGAGAAATAGACTTCTGTGTGGAATTAGTACCTGGTACATTGCCGATTTCCAAGACTCCATATAGGATGGCACCAACTGAGATGTTGGAACTAAAGAAGCAAGTTCAAGAGCTTGAAGACTTAGGTTTCGTTCGCCCGAGTACGTCACCTTGGGGAGCACCAGTTCTGTTCGTAAAGAAGAAGGATGGAACACTTCGACTCTGTATAGACTACAGGGAGTTGAACAAGGTTACGATCAAGAATAGATATCCACTTCCTCGGATAGACGACCTATTCGACCAGTTACAAGGATCTAGGATCTTTTCCAAGATCGATTTACGTTCAGGATACCACCAATTGTTAGTTCGACCAGAGGATGTATCGAAGACTGCATTCAGGACAAGATACGGGCATTTCGAGTTTCTAGTTATGCCTTTTGGATTGACGAATGCGCCAGCAGTATTTATGGACTTAATGAATAGAGTATTCAAACCATATCTGGATCAATTCATTATAGTGTTCATTGATGATATACTGATCTACTCAAAGACAGAAGAGGATCACAAGGAGCATTTACAGATTGCCTTACAGACACTTCGAGATAGCAAGTTGTATGCAAAATTCAGCAAGTGTGAGTTTTGGCTACGGGAAGTCAAATTCTTGGGACATGTTATATCTCAGAAAGGTATTTCTGTGGACTCATCTAAGATTGATGCAGTCTTAAGCTGGAATAGACCGACCAATGCGACAGAGGTCAGAAGTTTTCTTGGATTAGCAGGATATTACAGAAGATTTGTAGAAGGATTTTCCAAGTTAGCAGGACCACTGACGAATTTAACAAGGAAGGAGACAAAGTATGAATGGACGGACAAGCATGAGGGTGCATTTCAGGAATTAAAAGAGAAATTGACTTCTGCACCGGTACTTGCGATACCTAAGAGTGAAGAAAGGTATGTGATTTACAGTGACGCATCGCACCAGGGATTGGGTTGTGTACTTATGCAAGACGGGAATGTTATCGCATATGGATCAAGACAATTGAAGGTACACGAGAAGAATTATCCCACGCATGATCTGGAATTAGCAGCAATAGTGTTTGCCTTGAAGATTTGGAGACACTATCTCTATGGAGAAAAGTTCGATCTGTTTTCCGATCATAAGAGCCTGAAGTATTTGTTCTCTCAAAAGGAGTTGAACATGCGACAACGAAGATGGATGGAGTTACTCAAGGACTATGACTTCTCATTGCAATACCATCCGGGTAAAGCAAATATCGTAGCAGATGCTTTGAGCCGTAAACCTCGACTAGTGATTGCTGCATTGCTAATTCGAGAATGGAAAGCATTGGAAGTTTTAGCCGAATTCAAGTTTCAGCCAGTGGAACCAAGGGAAAGACAACATTTTGGATGTCTGATGGTACAACCAACTTTGATCAGCCGTATCATAGAAGCTCAACAGACAGCAGAGGATTTGAAGTTATGGTTCGCCAAGATGTCAGCCAAAGAACCAGAAGTCTGGAGTATTAGTACAGACGGAGCTTTACGATGTAAAGGTAGACTCTGTGTACCTAATGAAGAAAATCTCCGGAAGGAAATATTGGATGAAGCTCATAAATCACGGATGACGATTCATCCAGGAAGTACAAAGATGTACAAGGACTTGAAGAGAAATTTTTGGTGGGAAGGAATGAAGCGAGAAGTGGCAGAGTATGTAGCTCAGTGTCTTACTTGTAAACAAGTAAAGGCAGAACATCAGAAACCACCTGGACTTCTACAACCGTTACCTATTCCTCAATGGAAATGGGAACACATAACCATGGATTTCGTGGTAGGATTGCCGAAGTCACAGCAGAATCACGATGCTATATGGGTAATCGTGGATCGACTTACAAAGACGGCACATTTTATTGCCTATAGCATGACGTACTCAGTAGAACGTTTGAGCCGAATGTATCTACAACATGTTGTACGGTTACACGGAGTACCTGTTTCTATTGTATCAGATCGAGATTCGCGCTTTACTGCAGAGTTTTGGAAGAGTCTCCAGACAGCGATGGGAACAACTTTGAACTTGAGTTCAGCTTTTCATCCACAGACAGATGGACAGACGGAACGAGTTAATCAAGTAATGGAAGACATGTTACGTGCTTGTGTTATTGATTTTGAGAATTCTTGGGAGACACACTTACCTCTGATAGAATTTGCTTACAACAACAGTTATCATTCGAGCATAGGAATGGCGCCGTTCGAAGCTTTGTACGGAAGACCTTGCCGATCACCGTTATGTTGGGCTGAAGTCGGAGATACTCAACTTCTTGGGCCAGAGATGATACGCGAGACTAGTGAGAAGATTCAGATTGTACGTGAGAAAATGAAGACAGCTCAGACCCGACACAAAAGTTATGCTGACAAGCGACGCAAAGATTTAGAGTTTGCCGTTGGAGATCATGTGCTACTCAAGGTTTCGCCTGTTCGAGGCATCGTCAGATTTGGTCAGAAGAAAGGCAAATTATCGCCACGATTCATCGGACCGTTCGAGATTCTAGAGCGTGTGGGAAAAGTTGCTTATCGCCTAGCATTGCCCCCGAAGATGTCAGGAGTGCACAACGTTTTCCACATCAGTATGCTGAGGAAATGTGTTCATAACCCAGCGCACGAGATCAACTTTGAGGATATTGAAGTCAACGACAATGTTACGTTCAACGAAGGACCAGTTCGCATTTTAGATCGTGGAGTCAAGAAGCTCAGGAATAAGGAAATTCCATTAGTCAAGATTCAGTGGAAGCATCATGATGAAGGAGAAGCTTCATGGGAACTAGAGTCAGAGATGCGTGAGAAGTTTCCGTTTTTGTTTAACCTTGTATGTTTCTGATTTCGAGGACGAAATCTTTTGTTGAGTGGTGGATGATGTAATACCCCGTATTTTTAATAAATATTGAATGCAGAGAGATTCTATATACTTCAATTGACCATTCAAGAAATTCAATCTTCGATCGATCGAAGCTAGTTCGAGCGATCGAGACCCTTCAGTTCAAGCGATCGAACCTTTTTTCGAGCGATCGAAACCCTACCGACATAAATTTAATACGTGGTCCCCACTTCAATCGATCAAACCCTTTTTCAATCGATCTAACTGACCGATCTGAGTTCGATCGATCGAGCATCCTTCGATCGATCGAGAATAGAAATATCAGAATACCAGTTTTGCGCAAATGCTGCCACCTGCACCCCATCCTCTCCTATATATACACTGCATTCGTGTGTGTGGTGGGTTTGCTGAACTCTTGTGAGAAGAGAGAGTTGAGAGTGTGTGCTTGTGTGTTGGTATACATATATATACACATACCTCCATATATTTATATATATATACACACACATATCTATATATATATATCCGGGAGAGAGAGAAGGAGAAGAAGAAGGAGAGAAAGAAGAGAGAGAAGGAGACAGAAAGAAGAGAGAGACAGAGATAAGGCAGAGAGAGAAAGAGGCCGCCATTAAAGCTTGGAAGCTTTCAACCGAGCCAAACGCGCCCTTAACGACTTTTGGTGAGTTCCAAACTCACTCGGTAACTTAGTTATGATGTTTTACATATTCTGGGCGTATTAATTATAACCCAAACACCCCCTAACACATTCTGCACGTTCACTGGCAGAATCTGGGGAAGACGAAGTTCGACCGATCGAACTGAGTTCAATCGATCGAACATCACTAAGTCTCAATCGATCGAAATGACTTCAATCGATCGAGATCACTTTCACTTCGATCGATCGAGAAGACTTCAATCGATCGAACATCTTTTCTTCAATCGATTGAGAAGACTTCAATCGATCGAACCTGAGCAGAACATGAATGTTTTCCTTTCAATTATAATTCATAATGCGTAGTTGTTTAATTGCTGTTCCATATTCCTATTATGCGATATTATGGATAACGGAGGTAATGGGATACGATAATGAGATTGAGATAACATGGTGAGTAACGTAGTCGGGTTCGAAACGCTAGTAATAGTACGACGCGATAACATAGTAAGTTTGAAATGATAATACTGGGTAGTATTGGATAAGTGAGAAATGAGTCAGTAAGAGGAATTGTATGTTTAAGGTTGTGTGAGTCGAGCTGATGATTCGCTCAGGTTAAATCCGATAAGTATATGTCAAGGATTTGATCAGGATCGTGAGAATTATGGGTGCACAGTACTCGCAAGCGTTCTTAAAAGCGGTGAACAGTAAGAGTTCTTAAAAGCGGTGAACAAGAGTAGTTGTGGCACACCCATGATTTATATTTACCAGAGCTGTGTATGTATCGTACTCGCAAGCGTTCTTAAAAGCGGTGAACAGTAAGAGTTCTTAAAAGCGGTGAACAAGAGTATGGGTATATCCATGGACCAGTCGTTATATGATAACGATGTATGAGTGCTCGCAAGAGTTCTTAAAAGCGGTATAGCGGTGAACAAGAGCACTGGTATGTTGTGCTGATATAATCAGTTCGAGATAGTCAGTGGGGTATTGTGGAATCAGTCTTAGAATGGGAGTCGATAAGAATCGATTAATGATATGTCTGAATAAACGAGTGAGGAATATAATTAGTATCACTGTCATCTATTGTTCATAATGGTGATTATGTCATTTCTATGAGACTGTGTTAGTTAGTGCTCACTCAGCTTTCAACAAGCTGATGGCCTTTATTGCCTGGACATTCCTCGTCCAGACTATCCTGTCCTTTACAATGCAGATGACGGAATATATGGCAATAACTATTATCCTGAAGGGAGTTACGCAGAGGATGGCCCCACTGTTGCTGGTCAGGCTGATGACTATCCGTACGCCAGCTGAAGACCTGAAGATAGATAGTAGTTTATGTTATTACTTTCCTGTTACTGTTGTACTTTGTAGTTAACGGGTACTTGGGCATATGTTGTCTCCAGACCTGTTGTGATCCTGTGGACCGTACTCTGATGTTTGTAATAGATAGAACCGTGTTTATATTTCAGTTGTTTTACTGTTCCTGTTTGGACTAGTACTGTGTGGTGTGGATTATCAGTGACTTTCACTTGTCATTCCCTATGGACCCATAAAGGAAATTTATTTTTCTCTATTTATGCTACTCCGGGGCGTGACAGAGTGTGTACTTTCTGTCACAAGCATGGACCAGGGCACTATCTTGATGATTGCAATGAGAATCCTACCAGATATTCACAAGATAATCGGTCCCGAGGTTGTTCATCATCATCCACTGCTATTTCTACCAAGGGGTCATCATCTTCTAAGTCGTCTACCCCTTCATCCATCTCTGATTCTCTCCTTGCGGACATCATCAAACGAGTTCTGGATCATTCTGATAACACGTCTCCTACTGCTCTATCTGTTGCCCCAGGTACATCTTCTTGGTTCTTTGACTCTGGTTGCTGTAACCATATGACCTCTGATCCCACTACATTCTCTACCAAACATTCTACTCTCAATGCACCATCCTTACACACAGCCAGACTCTGTTGGTCAATTGTGTGAACTCAGACTTACCGTCTCTTTCTCTAATTCTAGATGTCTAGTACAAGATCCAAAAACGGGCCAGACTCTTGGGACAGGTCGTAAAATAGGACGATTATTTGAACTGAACAATCTCCATATTCCATCTCACTTCATTTCACCAACTCAAGCTGCAGCGTCAATATCGTCCACCTCACCTTTTTCACCTTTGGTACTCTCGTTTAGGTCATGTTTCGCTAAGTCGGTTAAAATCATTAGTGTCAAGTGGTCAGTTAGGTTCAATTAAAGTCAAAAATGTTGATCGTTTACCTTGTCAACTTGCCAAACAACTAGCTTTACCATTTAATAACAGTGATTCTGTTTCCTCTGCACCTTTTGATTTAATTCACTCTGATGTTTGGGGTCCCTCTCCAACTGTCACAATGGGAGGATCTAGATATTATGTAATCTTTGTCGATGATTTTTCACGATACACTTGGCTATATCTAATGAAAAATCGATCTGAATTACCCCAGATTTACTTTAATTTTGCTAACATGATCAAAACTCAATTTTCTTGCAATATCAAAGTGTTTTGAGTTGATAATGCCCAAGAATACAAAGAAAAAGGTGTTCTAAATTTTCTTCGCCAGCATGGCACTCTTCCCCATCGTTCCTGTCCAGGCATCTCCCAACAAAATGGGAGAGCTGAGCGTAAACACCGTCATATTCTTAATATTGTTCGAGCTCTTCTCACATCTGCTTCATGTCCTGAACAATTTTGGGGAGAGGCTGCCCTCACTGCCATTTACACCATGAACCGTATCCCTTCTCCCACTACTGAAAATCAGTCACCATATGAGCGTCTATATAACCATCCTCCTAACTATACTATCCTTAAAGTCTTTGGTTCTGCCTGCTTTGTCTTATTACAGCCACATGAGCGCACAAAACTAGAATCTCGAGCTCGCTTATGTTGTTTCTTAGGGTATAGTATTGAACACAAAGGCTATCGATGTTGCGACCCTTACTCCAAACGTTTTCGTGTGTCTCGTCATGTTGTCTTCTGGGAACACAAAATGTTCTCATCCATGTCCCAGTTTCATCTATCTCCTGCCAGTACTCCTTTCTACTTCACTGACCCCTTAGTAGATCTATTTCCTGACACCCCTGATATAAGTTCTCACTCTGAATCAGCAACTTTACCTGCCCCTCTACCCACATGTAACGCCCTGTATTTTATTATCATTAATAAATAAATATTGCATTTTATTTCCATGAGTATTTTAATTTAATTTCTCTTTGTAATAATTATCTGGGGTCAAAATGTAATTTTCAAAACATTTTCTATGGTTTCAAAATCGATATCTATATTTTTGTACAACCGGGAATTGAATTCCTACATTAATATAATTTTCTGTATTTTTATTTCAACCGTAAAATACCAGTTTTGGGAATGGGCAGTATAATTTTACCTGTGTGTGTGTATCATTGCGTGAGCTCAACACACACAAGGGTATCTTGTGTACACATGGAAAGCACCCAAGAAATTAGTGCAGTGTGTGCCTAACTTAGTGCTGGAGTGCTTTGTGAATGTGTGTGTAGTGCTAACTTTAGTGTTTTATATGCATAGTGCCAAGCACTTTGCATATTATTTATACACCCACTAATCCCCCTTTTGGACTACCTCTCATCTCTCTCGGCAGCTCTCTCTCTCTCTCAATCACTCACTCACAGTCTCTCATCTCTCACCTCTAAACTCTCTCAAATTCTCTCAATCACTCTCTTGCTCTCTCAAGATCACACAACACACACATACAGTTTATATATATAATCAGTCACATACTTAGACACACATATATATACACATATTGGGTTACCAAAATCAAGAACGGAGGAGGAAATTCTCAACGACGGATTATTACGGCGGAAGTTCTCGGCCTTTAAATTTCTGTATAATCGTCTCTGTGAGTAATTTAAACTCACTCTCAATGTCTATATATGTAAATTTCAGTATATATATATGTGTATATATGTGTATATATATATGATACACCATTAGAGCTTAAAAATGGAGCTTTGAAAAAGTTAATCAAAATCGAATCCGTGAATTGTAATTGAAAGATATTGATCCCAATAGGCTACGGTTCGAATCCTACGGCTTAATTCATCCGTATCGCGACGTACCGTTGATTTAAAGTTTTGTCACCTCTCGGTTTTACGTGAAATCCGAGAGCTACGATTGAAATTAGTTAAAACCGATCGCGTATTCGTAATCCTTGCGGAAAAACGAAGAAATCCATATATTACATGTCTTGGTTGAAGTAGATTTCAGAAATGGGTCAAAAACAGGTTCTAAATTCGTAACAGGGAAGAAACAGCTGGTTCCAACCGGTTGCATTTTTCAGCACTGACGACTTTTAGTATAACGGCCATAACTTCCTCTAGGAAACTCGAAAACGCGCACGGTTTGAAGCGTTGGAAACTAGACTCAAAGAGCTTTCTGTTGATATGTAATTCATGTATACAAATTATAACTCATTTTTAATGGCATTACTTCAAAGTATATTAGAAATTCAATCTAATATTTTCTCTTTTAATTTTAACAGTAGCAGAATTTTGTTTTCAGACTTTTGTTAGGAAAACGAATGAAATTTAAGGTTCTGCCCGCGTAGTCCCAAGCAAAACTCGATTCTGCACACTTTTTGTCTAATGCAATTTTCTCAGATTTTGCACCGTTTGGGCAGAAAATGAGGATTACAGTAGCAGAAAAAGTATATTAGAAATTCAATCTAATATTTTCTCTTTTAATTTTAACAGTAGCAGAATTTTGTTTTCAGATTTTTGTTAGGAAAACGAATGAAATTTAAGGTTCTGCCCGCGTTGTCCCAAGAAAAACTCGATTCTGCACACTTTTCGTCTAATGCAATTTTCTCAGATTCTGCACCGTTTGGACAGAAAACGAGGATTTCAGTAGCAGTTTTTTTTAGAATGCTATTAGTTATGTTTAAAATGATTAAGGCAATGAATTACGAATTTTCAATCCCCGTACGCGTATTATTTCTTTAATTCTGTGAATTCCTTTATGTTTAAAGTTTGATGACATTCATGTGATTTATTAATGGTGTTATTTATGAAACATTGACATACATATTAGGGTTGAGGTTGTGCCAACATGCATGTGTGTGAGAAAGTGTGAAAAGAGTAAAGAGTGGCGTTCTAGTTGTGCGACCTCAATATCGATCGGATATTATTCTTGGTATTTGGAGATGATAGTGTTGTGTACGACTTAGATATCGATCGGATAATATTCCTGGTATCTAAGGCGCGCGTTTCGGATATTGATCGGATAGTATTCCTGATATCCGAAGCGATGGTGGTAGTGTTGTGTACGGCTTAGATATCGATCGGATATTATTCCTGGTATCTAAGGCGCTTGTTTCGGATATTGATCGGATATTATTCCTGGTATCCGAAATGATGGTATTGAGTGTGGCTTAGATATTGATCGGATATTATTCCTGGTATCTGAAGCGATAGTTTGGTGTGCTGTTTTGGATATTGATCGGATAGTATTCCTGGTATCTGAGATAATGGTTTGTTTGTGTTGAGTTTTGTTGAGAGAAAAGAGTCAGAAAGATGAGATATTACATTGCTCATGCATGGTCACATATTTATTGTTTTCTTTATTTTCCCCCGTGGGTTATGTTGGAATTGGAACCTTGAACATATTACTGTTAAGTTAAAATTGCACCGTTGTTTATATGCTTATATATACATTGCGAGCACTTGTTTATTTTGCTCACCAGCTTTCATAAGCTGACGGCGTTGATGCGTCCTGGACTGTATGTCCAGATTTTCAGGGTCAGGAGCAGCTAGGGTATTTTGACTATGCTACTTAGAGTCAGGAGACTTTCCAGGAGGCTGCTTTATATTTTCCTATGTCTTTTAAATTTGGGTTTTGTAATAAACTAGTTTAGACTTTTGAATAAGGCGTTTTGTGCCTAAGACTATGACTGCTGTAATAGTTTAGTAAGTTTTTTTTTTATTTCGGAGCTTATGTTCTGTTAGTATCCTTTGCTTTAGAAATGTTGTTAAGTTATTTGTTGCAGGGACAATTGGTCATACTCACTTGTCACGACCTACGAGTCCATAAAGGAAATTAAATGCTTTCCTGAATTATGCTACGTCGGGGCGTGACACCACATCCACATCTACAGACATTTCATCTGATTTGTCCACCATAGTCTCTACTGAACTGCCTGCTCCATCTGATGGGTCTGCATCAGACCCAGACCTTCTTCCTAGACGTAGCGACCGAGTAAAAGCTCCTCCAATTCATCTTCGGGATTACCACTGTTTTTCTACAATTCTCTCTCACCATGAGCCTCAATCTTACCATGAGGCCAATTCTAATCCTCTTTGGCAGAAAGCATTGGATGATGAATTGCGGGCACTTGAACAAAATCATACATGGAATTTGGTGGACTTGCCAAGTGGCAAGAATGCTATGGGATGAAAGTTGGTTTACAAGATCAAAACTCACTCAGATGAATCCATTGATCGCTATAAAGCTCGTCTAGTAGCCAACGGCTTTACCCAGGAGTATAGGATTGATTATAAGGAAACATTTGCCCCTGTTGCCCGTCTCACCTCTGTTCGCAGCCTCATTGCAGTTACTGCAGTTCGCCGTTGGGACTTATTCCAAATGGATGTCCAAAATGCCTTCCTCAATGGTGACCTCACTAAAGAAGTTTATATGCGTCATTCTCCTGGTTATCATCATCATCCTCATCAAGTTTGCAAGCTCCGCCGAGCTCTATATGGTCTCAAGCAAGCTCCTCGGGCTTGGTTTGCAAAGTTCAGCACCATTGTTGAGCGCTTTGGGTTCAGCTCTTTTTATCCGCAGAACTGACCGGGGCATTATTCTACTTCTCCTCTATGTGGATGACATGATTATCATAGGAGATGATACATCTGGAATCTTGGATCTCAAAACCCATCTCAGCCAATATGTTGAAATGAAAGATCTCGGCAAACTTAACTATTTTCTAGGCCTTGAGATCAATTCCAGTTTAGACGGATATTATCTCTCTCAAGCCAAGTATGGCTCAGACTTGCTTACACGGGCGGGACTTACAGACATCAAAACTAGTACCACTCCTCTCGAGCCTAACTCTAGGCTCACTTCTATGGATGGTATACCCTTGGATGATCTTACTCTATATCGTCAGCTTGTTGGGAGTCTCGTTTATCTGACAGTTACTAGACCTGATATCTCATATGTTGTCCATATTGTAAGCCAATTTCTATCTGCTCCTCGTTCTCCTCATTATGCAGTAGTTCTCCGCATTCTCAGGTACATCAAAGGGACCTTATTTCACGGTCTCCACTTCTCTGCTCACTCCTTTCTTGAGCTACGTGCCTACTCAGATGCAGACTGGGCAAGAGATCCTACTGATCGTCGTTCCACCACTGGGTATTGCTTCTTCTTGGGTGACTCTCTCATCTCCTGGCGTAGTAAGAAGCAAACTGTTGTTGCCCGATCTAGTACAGAAGCTGAATATCGTGCCCTTGCTGATACCACTCAGGAACTTCTTTGGCTACGCTGGTTACTTGAGGACATGGGGGTCAATCATCCAACAGCTACAACCATCAGTTGTGACAACCAAAGTGCCATTCAAATTGCTCACAATGATGTCTTCCATGAACGTACAAAACACATTGAGATCGATTGTCATTTTGTTCGTCATCATATTTCTTGTGGTACCATTCGACTTAACTCAGTCTCCTCCATCGTCAGACTGCTGACGTATTCACCAAAGCACATCCACCGGGACGTCTTCAGGATTTAGTTTCCAAACTCAAGTTGGTTTCTATTCTCAAGTTGGTTTCCATTCTACCACCTTGAGTTTGAGGGGGGCTATTAGAATAATATTAGAATATTTGTCTACATTCTTGTACCTATTGTATCTTACTATACTTATTGTCTAGATACATTGTACTACCAGTTGTACTACTAGCCTAGGTACTTTTCTTTCCCTTTGAGGATTCTCTCTTAGCCTATATAAAGGCTACTCATTGTAAGGTTTCATCACACCATTCAATACACAATTGATAGTATTGTCTCACTCTCTCTTATACATTCTAACATGGGGTGTGAATGATAGCTCATGTAAGTTCAAGAGGATCATAAGGATCGTTATGGACCGGCTCAATGCTCAGTGAAAGGTTTGGAGCCTTAAGTTTCAAAATTCTAGCAAGGGGGTTTTCGACCGGTCAACCAGGTCAACGGCTATATGAAATTTTAATCAAGTTCAGTTAGAGGGGCATTCGACCGATCGACCGGCCCCGGACCCTGTTTGTGAAGGGTCAAAACTTTTCATGTAGAAATTTTGAATTTTGTTAAACTTCTATTGTTCTAATGGTTGATAAACGTGTATATACAGTTATATACTTAGTCTATAGGTGTTGGGACACAACCATTTGTGTAGAGAGACATCTCTCACCCAATAGACACCTCTATATATATACTATATAGATAGATAGTTTCATATACTTTATACAGTTTTTTTTATCTTCTCTTCTTCATCTATTCTAGAGCCTATTGAGAGCAAGTCATATACATATATTCTGTAGAACATTTGAAGTTTGTTGTACTTCAATTGGTAGATCGTAGTATCTTCGAGAATAAGACGTCGTAGTCCACAAAACAACCGTGTGTGGGACGTAAACTTATTTTTTGGACAGCGTATTTATACGTGCTTTGATCAAGTTTAGTCATTGTTTAGTTGAAGTTTATTATCCATTGTATCCAACAATCGAAAAACAAGTTTAAAGTTGGAATAATGGCCGGAGAAACTACTTCTACTATAACTATTGTCAAGAATACTCATGCTGAAAAACCGGAGAAGTTCAAGGGAGAGAACTTCAAGAGATGGCAAATGAAGATGATGTTCTATCTCACAACGCTCAATCTTGCACACAACCTACGACAAGAGAAACCAGTGGTTCCTACAGAAAATCCTTCAAAAGAACAAGAAGCCGCATTGGAAGCATGGAACCATTCCAATTTTCTATTTAGTAATTATATTCTAAATGGGCTGGAAGATGTTCTCTACAAAGTCTACTCGACTACCACCACCGTCAAAGAATTATGGGAATCCTTAGAGAAAAAGTACAAGACCGAGGATGCCAGTACAAAGAAGTTCATAGCGGGCAAAATTTGGGACTAAAATGGTGGACTCAATTCCGGTGGTCAAGCAATTGAAAGAGATTCAAGTAATCATCAACCAAATCATCTTGGAGGGGATGGCTATCAGTGAACTATTTCAAGTGACATCTATAATTGAGAAGTTGCCGCCTTTGTGGAAAGAATTCAAAAGCTATCTCAAGCACAAGCGTAAGGAACTTTCGATGGAGGATTTGGTGGTTCGTTTGAGAATTGAATAAGATAATTGCAAGGGAGACAAGAAGGGGCAGCAAGGTACTTCGAAACTTAAAGCAAATCTTGTTGAAGGTGAGTCCTCAAACCCCACTTTTAAGTCTAAGAATAAGGGAGGAAAAAGAAAGTCTACATACAATGAGTCTAAGGACCGAGATCCCAAGAAGATAAAAGGGAATTATTGGGTATGTGGAATACCCGGACATCGTGCTAGCGAATGTCGTCATAAGAAAGGACCAAATGGGAACAAAAAACCTAACCAAGCAAACATGATGGACATCGACAACTTTACGGTGGTAATCATGGAGTCTTGTGTTGTAACCGACTCAAAAGGTTGGTGGATGGATACTAGGGCTACCAAGCACATTTGTGGGGATAGAAACATGTTTTCTACCTACACAAAGTCGGATGGTAGTGAGAGATTTTATATGGGAAATGCCGTGGATGCGACCGTTGAAGGCAAAGGCAATGTGATTATAAAGTTCACTTCCGGAAAGGAAATGACTCTTTTGGATGTATTGCATGTTCCCGAAATTCGTAAGAATTTGGTTTTGAGTCCTATGCTTAGTAAGAAAGGATTCAAGCTTGTCTTCGAATCCGATAAGTTTGTATTGACTAAAGGAGCAATGTATGTAGGAAAGGGTTACCTCAATGAAGGGCTCTTCAAGATCAATTGTAGTCCTAAAATTATTAATAATGAGAATGTTATAACTTCTTCTTATATTGTTGAATTATGTTCATTGTAGCATTCTAGATTAGGACATGTGAATTTCAAATACATGCATAAAATGGTTAATCTAGGATTATTGCCTAAATTTGAAATTGACAAATCACATAGATGTGAAATATGTATAGAATCAAAATTTGCTAGAAAATCATTTAAGTCCATAGATAGAACAAGTGAATTACTAGACTTAATTCAAACCATGATTTGAAACCAACTCCAACAAGAGGTGGAAATAAATACTTTGTTATATTTATAGATGATAGTAGTAGATATTGTTATGTTTACGTACTTAGTGTTTTAAAGATGAAACAATGGATATGTTTAAGACATATAGAGCTGAAATTGAAAATCAATTATCTAGAACAATAAAACGAGTAAGATCGGATAGATGAGATGAATATAATTCAACTCCACTGACCGAATATTGTGCTAATAATGGAATTGTTCGTGAAACTACTGCGCCATATACGCCACAACAAAGTGGTGTAGCCGAAAGGAAAAATAGAACCCTCAAGGAAATGGCAAATGCTATACTAAATAGCTCGGGTGTGCCACACAACTTGTGGGGGGATGCCATTCTTACGGCAACTGTCATTCTTAATAGAATTCCATATAAGAAGACTAGCAACTCTCCTTATGAAGTTTGAATAGGTAGAGTTCCCTCATATAAAAAGCTCAAAGTGAGGGGGTGTCTAGCTAAGGTACAAGTTTCACTTCCTAAACGAACGAAACTAGGACCTAAGACCGTAGATTGTGTATTTATCGGTTATGCTAATAATAGTGCTCCATATCGATTCCTTGTGGTTAAGTCCGAGAATGTAGACATTCGTGTCAACACATTCATGGAATCGGTAGATGTTGAGTTCTTCGAAAACATCTTTCCTTTTAGGGAAGGAAGACAAAATTCAGCACCTAAAAGAAGTATTGAAGAGATTTCTTCAAGTTCTAAGAATGATGAAGAAATCAAAGTTGCTTCTAGAAAGAGCAAAAGAGCTGGGAAAGCTACTTCTTTTGGACTGAATTTTGTGACACTAGTTACCATAGGTGAACCTCAAACCTTTAACGAGGCAATGAGTACACCCGAAGCACCTTATTGGCAAGAAGTGGTAAATAGTGAGGTGGACTCCATTATGAAAAACCATACGTGGGAATTGGTTGACTTACCTCCAGGTAGTAAATCAATTGGTTGCAAATGAATTTTTAAGAAGAAACTCAAAGCCGATGGTACCATAGATAAGTACAAAGCTAGACTAGTCGCAAAAGGCTATAGATAAAAAGAGGGAATAGATTTCTTTGATAATTATTCTCCGGTTACTAGGATTACTTCCATTAGGATGGTAATCGCTATAGCCGCCATCTATAACCTAGAGTTACATCAAATGGATGTGAAAACCGGTTTCCTCAATGGAGATCTAGATGAGGAGATCTACATGGGACAACTAGAAGGGTTTGTTGTAAATGGACAAGAACATAAAATGTGTCGACTTGTTAAGTCTCTTTATGGTTTGAAACAAGCTCCAAAGCAATGGCATGAGAAATTCGACCACACCATGATCGCAAATGGTGTTAAAATCAATGAATGCGATAAGTGTGTGTGTAACATCCGTACCCGGGAAAAATGGTTAATTAACATGTTAATATGAATTAATTCATGTGATTAGTGTATATAATAGTTAAGGGGAGGCTTTGGACTCGCCCGTGAAAAAGTCCCCAGTGAGGAGGGACAGGTTTGGAGGTGAGACCCAGCGAAGGGCCGAAAAATAATATTTGCATTTTACGTGATTAAATGCATTTAATTAACATGTTAATATGAATTAATTCATGTGATTAGTGTATATTATAGTTAAGGGGAGGCTTTGGACTCGCCCGTGGAAAAGTCCCCAGTGAGGAGGGACGGGTTTGGAGGTGAGACCCAGTGAAGGGCCGAAAAATAATATTTGCATTTTACGTGATTAAATGCATTTATATGATTACATGACTATTTATTTAAATGCTTTCATATTATATGATGATATATGTGTTAGCATTTAGTATTGGTTTGGACACCTAGATAAGGGCATAATTGAAAAGATTCATAATTGGTAGGTGTAGACACCCCGATTTTGACTAAACGTCGAATTAAGAGGAGTGCTGCCTCTAAATTCAATGATGACAATGTCCGACTAATCTACGACTTCCAAAGGTGATTCAAGCTCTTCGAAAGACTCCTCAACCCAAAAACAAAAGAAAAAGGGAGAAAATAAAAGGAAGGAAAAAGGAAGTAGTGGAATGCGGCACATGGCAGGATCTGCAGCAGTTACGAGTTGCCGGTGCGGCACTCACTGATTGCCGGATCGGCTATCAATAAGTGCTGTAACGACAGTCAGTGACTGCCACTAATTTCTTTCAAACGCCGCAAAATTTAAAAAATAGCAATCCCTAGAGTTGTCTGCGACATTCACTGAATACTGGTGCGGCAATCAATGAATGCCGCGACGGCATTAATCAAGTGCCGCTTCCATCTCCAGTGAGTGCCACGTTTTCCAGCAGACAGCTACAATACAGCACATTTTGTACCTACAAAAGGACGTATGAGATTAGAGTTTTACTGTGAAATGACTGAAATACCCTCTAAAAATTGCCTATATAAAGAGGACGAATATCCCACTACAAGGGAGATGATTTTCTTGAATCTTCTAACCTTATCTTGATTCTCCCTTTCCTAAACCTCTAGAGAATTTTCTAAATATACTTAAGAGTCACTTTTGTAGCTTAAAAGAAGAAGTTGTGTGTGAGTTAGAGTTGAAGAGCTTGATTAACTTATGGAAATCCTTCAAAATCACTAAGTTGAGGATATTTAGAGGTAGACTTTAGACTAATTTTTTCTTTAAATACATGTTAATTTGGATGATATTTGAACTTTAGGTCTCTACTTTTTTATTATATTCATCTCTTGTGATTCATGAGACTTTCAATGTCTTACTTGAATCTCTTGACTTGAAATCTTCTAGCCTTCTAAGTTCATGGTTTTTAAGAAGATTAGAGTTGACACTTAGCATGTTTGGTTGACAGGTCCAAATCTATCTCCATGGTTTGAGCTTGTTATCCTAAGATTTCATGAAGCTTCTCCATGCTTCATTGAAATATATCAAGTATAGGTGTCATGAACCTCCCATGACCATCAAATGGTAGGATAAGTGGTTTAAACTAAGCCAAACTTAATGGCTTGGTAGTTGGAGTTAGCAAGTAAAAGGTATATTTGACAAAGGTGCAGTGAGTTCATTAACCACTTTTGATCAAAGATTTTTTGTTAAATAATGAACCGTTGGAATCGAATGAAACCAACTGGAAAGTGTCAATAACTCAAAGTTCTACCACTGTGATTTTTGTTTTAATGAGATTTCATGTTCAAAGTGGTTTGGTCATGAGTTTTGTGGAACAACAACAATCTGTCAAGAATTTCAGAACAGTAACAGCTCTTTGAAATAAATAAATCAGAGCCTTAATCAAGTGTTCTTGGCCTCAAATAATTTTTTATGGGTAGTTGAATGTGTTAGGAAGATACCCTAAAAAGATCAAAGTGTTTCTGATTTTTTTTTACTATTTTTAGAAAATTATACAAGAACTCTGGACAGAGAGTTGTGAAGTTCTGAGTGATGTCTAGTGTTTGTCCAATTCCCAGAGATTGAACCGTTGATCTTCGACTTTTCTTTTTGGGTTGGAAACTAGACTCATAGAGGCATCTCGTGTCCAAAATGAATTGACATCAAACATAGGAACTATGCTTTCCCAATTTTTAAAGCCTTGACTTGTTCTCTGTAATTTTTAGAATTTTGGACAGATTTGGTATACTTTGCAAATAATGGTTCAAATGATCTTTCCATGACTTAGGGCTTAAACCATGTTTTAATAATGATTAGTTAAACTTAAATACGGAGGTTAAATGATCCAAACCAAGGAATAATCCAATAGCTTGTTCTTGTCCATATCTGTGTAATCATATACATTCATCCATATAGATTGATATTAGAATTCATAATTGTGTCATTTCTTCTACCTGATAGAATTAAGCTAGGCATTTAGGGATGATTGTTTGATGTCATATATCCTTTCTAAAGCATGTGGACTACCCTTGTTTTGTAGCGCCGATGAGGTATGATCCCTTGACTCTTCTCTAGTTAAATTACTTCTTAATTTTATTGATTTTTGACTTCATATGCGACATCTTAGAATTAAGATTTGCCTTATGTGTATATGTGTATTAGAGACCCTTTTGTTGGGATTTCTACTTCTGTATGCATTACATGTTTAGGTATTCGCGGCTGGATCCCGGGTAAGTTTCCTAGTTCCCTGAATGCACATCATATCGCTTGCTAATTGAAATATGTGGTTTTGAGTGATATTTTATCATTTGTAATCTTACACCCTTTAGACATGCTTTTGTAATATATATTTATACATATGTATTAGTTGAGGACACATTTAGATTAACAATTCAATTAAAAGGATGTTGAGTAGAGGCTTATCGCGAGATAGGATTAGAGGGGGTGTTTTAGTCTGCCGGGCTCCTTCCCTTCTCATTCCATAATCTTCGGACC
Organism: Hydrangea macrophylla; assembly: GCA_033977485.1. NCBI lineage: Eukaryota > Viridiplantae > Streptophyta > Magnoliopsida > Cornales > Hydrangeaceae > Hydrangea > Hydrangea macrophylla. The sequence goes on along the minus strand of CM066997.1, from coordinate 97,141,714 downwards.
TAGAAATCTCTGGTTTCCAAAAGATCAGTTTGCTTTTTAAAATGGTTTCTTAATTTTTTCCTCTTAAAAATTAAGTGGCGACTCGTTTTTGAATTTGAATTTGAATTTGGAAAAGATTTTAAATGAAAAAGCTATGGGTAGGGGAAAATGTGATATCCACAGTAGGTGCGATAGTAACTTCACAAAATATTTGCGACCCATGCGGGACTTAAACAAGCACCCACTTAGATAATTGGGTAGCTAATGGAATGTTTGGGGGATTTCATAATAAGAACTTAAGAGTTCCGGGGGGGTAAACAAAAAATGGGAGAAGTGAGGTTAAGACACCTCATATACATGCATATGTAGGTGTCAAGAGAGATGGAGGCTCTCATTCACAGGAAATTAAAACAAAAGAGAAAGAGAGCTTGGAGAAACCGTCACCGACGCCGTTCCATCGCCACTGTTCGTTCAATTCGCTAACCGAAGCCATTTTTGGACTTGTGGAGGTGAGACAATCGTTTCTATACCTTTAATTTACGTTTTAATCGTCGGATTTTGGTAGCTCATTCTAACCGGCGACACACAGTTTATCAAAAACGTGTTGGAATTTCTTTAGAGTACGAATTGAGCTTGGATTTGATAAATTCAGCATTTCTCTAGCTTGAATTGGGTATAATCTGAGTAAGGTGAATTTCTAGCTAAAAAGTGATTGTGGTTTAAGGTGTTCAATGTTCTATATATATGTTGAGTTGTTGAAATTATACTTAGAAGCTATGAAGTTGTTAAATTGTGAATTTCATGTCAATTATGTGAAAAGTTGCCATGCTTATGTGCTTATATGCTTATGTGGTAATCAATGAGCACCGGGGAAATGGTTCATTGTTTGGAATAATAAGGGTAGTGACGAGGAAGAATCCGATAAATACGGAAGTCCAAGGAATAGAAGTGACCATGGGACCAAGGGAGGTCTTCGAGTTTGAATGAACCATAGAACCAGTGACTCAGTGATTACGGTTATGATTTATGTGTTAATTGTAGCATTGCACACGTTCATCATTCAATCATGTTTAGATTTCTCACTAAGCATAATGCTTAAGAAAACCGTTTTCCTTTTCTATTGTGGTAAATAACAACCACCGCAGGTTCGAAGCAATACCCGGAGAGGAAATGATGTGCAATATGAGAGATGGGAGAGATGGGAGAGATGGGGGAGATTTGGGACTCGTGCTTATGAACTTTCTTTTAACTTGTAAAATGCTGTAAATTATGGTTCCTTTTATGACAAAGTTGGTACTTGGGTTGTATCCACAGAGCTTAGATCTTTAACTTAACATTTGGTAGCTTTGGAATTGGATTTGGTAAGAATCTATGTAATTCCTATGTTTTGGTTGTTTATGTGGAAGTTGTCGTGTTGAGCCGGTTTGGCAAGTTCGTATCATGTCGTTGGCGTTTTGGACAAGTTCTTGATGTGTTTGATGTTGGTTGTAGTTTGAAGTTTATTTTCAACCAAATTGCATGAGATGTTAGTTTTTGATAAGAATTGAGTTCCAAAACTTATTTTGGATCAAAAGGAGTTAAACTCATGGTTGATTGATTCACTTGTGATTGTGGTTATGTCATACATGCTTGGTTTATGTTTAAAAATATTTGGGGAGGTGTATGGGGTGATTTCCTAAAGTTTTATGAAGTTTGGAAATGTTGTGGTTGTGTTTTGAACTTGGGAAGACAAGATTTTAGCAGTAGGATTCTGTTCTGTAGAACCCGAATCGATCCGAGTATAAAGGGTGGATCGATCCGGGCTTCTTCGAGGACATTCTGCTGGAAAAATGCAGGTTAGGATTGATCCGGCCCTAAAGAGTGGATCGATCTGCCCCTGTTTACTCAGCCATCAATTTTTGCAGAAACGTGCATATCTCTTTCTAGAAAACTCGGATTCGCGCACCATTTTTTTGCGTTGAAACCGGGACTTAAGGACCTATCTTTGGTATACTTTATTAATGACCATTTTACCCTTGAGGCTATTTTTGTCACAATAAAGTTCTTAAAAGTGGTTTAACTTATATTTTTTCTTTCTGATTAGTGTTTGGGTGCGTATAGTCTAGTTACACGTGTCCTTATCTGTCGGGGCGGGTTGGGGTGCGACAGTGGTTATGTCAAGGAGTTTGAAAACTTATGTGTTATTCTATGCTTGTATGTTGATGACTTACTTAATACGGGAACGAGTAAGAAAGTAATCAATGAAACCAAGAAAATGTTAAGCTCGAGCTTTGACATGAAAGACATGGGTAAAGCCGATGTTATTCTTGGCATACAAGTGAGACAAACTTCTGAAGGATATCTTCTCATACAATCACATTATGTTGAGAAACAATAAAGAAGTTTACACAATTGGATTGCAAATCGGTCGTAACATCGTTTGATTCTAATTGTAGGTTGAGGAAGAATATGGGTGAAAGCATATCTCAACTTGAGTACTCACAAGTAATCGGGAGTTTGATGTACATTATAAATTGTACACGTCCGGATATTGCATATTCGGTGGGAAGGCTTGCTAGATACACTAGCAATTCGGGTTGAGATCATTGGGACGCTATTTGTGAGAGTGTTAAGATATCTAAAGCTTACCATGAGCTATGGTTTGCACTACACACGATACCCATCTGTGGTAGAGGGATAGTCCGATGCGAATTGGATTTCAGATAGTCAAGAGACTAAGTCCACAAGTGGATATATATTCACTTTAGGTGGAGCAGCAATTTCTTGGAAATCAACTAAGCAAACGTGTATAGCACGTTCGACAATCGAATCAGAGTTCATAGCCTTAGATAAGACAGGTGAGGAAGTCGAATGGCTTCGGAACTTCCTAGAAGACATTCTGTTATGGCCATAGCCAGTAACGACCATCGTTGTGCATTGTGACTACAATACGGCATCTTCTATAGCTAAGAATGCCGTGTATAATGGCAAGTTAAGGCATATAAGACGAAGACACAACACAATCAAGCAATTGCTCTCTAGTGGTGTAATCACGATTGACTATGTCAAGTCAAAGGAAAACATTGCGGATCCTCTTACGAAATGATTGCCTAGAGATCAAGTTCAATATACGACGAAAGGAATGGGCCTAAATCCAATACTTTGAACAACCTGGCGAAAACCTAACCTAGTTGACTGGAGATCCCAAGATCTAGGTTCAATAGGCAAACTAGTTGGGGAAGTTCATGTTTTAAACACACATTTAATGTGGCTTTATTTATGTATATTGTTCAAGTGTGTAATAAAATTAGTTGAGGTTATGTACTGACATTTAATGATATTGATGAGTAACGATAGTACTCTTAATTTATATCACCTATATGACAATAGAAGTGGGGTCGCTTCTATGAGAACTTCAAAGGCTTGGTTCTCTAAGAGTCTAATGAATAAGGATCATGTTCAGGACCAAAATGAACAAAATCGAATGAATTAATATATATAAGGATAAATGGTGTATGTTATCTAGTATTGGTTTACACTAAAAGGTTGAACAGTTCTGTTAGCCCCAAGGGGTTTACCTTAAGTAATTTTGATGATTAACAAACTATTAAGTTGATTACTTATGATTTCATTTAGTGTATTGTCCAAACAGAGACTTATAATAATGATGGATATTCTATGAAAGTATCGTGATAGACTATTTTCATCTTGTATTGTTTTTATAGGACTTTATGTAAAGTTGGTTAGATTGGATCTCATAAACAAGGGCTTAAAATTAAACAAACTATCAAAATAGGAAAACTGTTTTTCTATGAAAAACAGTCGACTGGACAATTTATCAGTCGACTGGATGCCAATTTCTTCAGTCGACTGAAAGTAAAAAGAGTCGACTGTGGCATGGTTTTTGAAGTTAGTTTCTGTGATAAACCTTCAGTCGACCGGACACAGTAAAACAGTCGACTGTGTCAAAGGCTCATTTCTTTAGTTTGAAGTACAGCCAACTGGATCGTGAACCCTGTCGACTGGATTACTGTGCCAAACAGTAACGTCTATTTTCCTCTGTTTTTGCTTTAGCATTAAATGCTCCCACCTACCTTAAACGTTCAGATTTTCTTGAGAGAGTATTTATACTCAGTTCAAAATTGGTTGTTGTGACATCAATTACTTTTATTCAATACTCACTTATTGCAATCAAAGTTTCAAGCCCTAATTAATTGAGATTCATTCTTCTAGCTCTAGTTTTCATTTGTAAATCCTTGAGAATCCTTGAGAGCTATTATTGTGAGCATTTATTATTTCTATCTACTCTACAAAAGAATGTTGCTCAGTTGTAATCAAACATTATTTAAATTCTTGAAGTTATAAGAGGGTTGATGTAACCCTTGCTCCAAGTGAAGGGTTTCTTCATTGGAGGTGTAACAAAGAGTTCAAGAAGAACTTGTAAGGAGTGGTTTAATCTTCACCCAAAGAAGATTATTTAGTGTAATCCTTAAGAGGTGTTCTTGAGGGGTGGACGTAGGCCGCGGATTGCAGATTGTCGAACCACTTGAAAAACTTGGTTTGCAAGTGCCTCTTTCCCTTCTCTCTTTAATTATTATTTTAATTAATTTTGTACTTGCTTTAAGTTTTAATTTGCCATTATTTGTAGTAATCTTATTCACCCCCCCACCCCCCCCCCCCCCCCCCTCCCCTCCCCTCTAAGGATTAATTTTGGGCCAATAATTTCTATTAGAGCAAGGACTCTAGTATTGATTTCACATATCTTAGAGTTAAGATCACATGGCAAACATTAGTACCAGTAGTGAGGGACAATCATTCCAAAGACCTCCATGCTTTAATGGAACTAACTATGCTTATTGGAAAAATAGGATGAGAATTTACATTATTGCTCAAGACTTCAATTTATGGCAAATTGTAGTCAAAGGACCTCATGTTCCCACTAAGACCATAGGCACCGAAACCATTGCTAAAACGGAAGATGAATATAATGATAGTGACAAGAAACTCATTAAAATGAATGCTATGTTTATGAATCTCTGATATTATGGCTTAGACCCAAATTAGTACAATAGAATATCTTCTTGTGAATCGGCTAAAGAAATTTGGGATAAACTAGAAGTCACACATGAAGGAATAAATCAAGTTAAGAATTCTAAGATTAGTTTACTTGTTCAATCATATGAAATGTTCAAAATGCTCTCGAATGAAACTATTAGTGAAATGTCTACTCGCTTTACTACTATTACTAATAGTTTGAAAAATCTTGGTGTAGTTTATCCTAACGAAGAGATGATTGAGAAGGTGCTTAGGTCTCTACCAAAGCATTGGCAACCAAAGGTCACGGCGGTCCGAGAAGCAAAGGAACTTTCAAGACTTTCTATTGAACAACTCATGGGATCTCTCATCACCCATGAAATGGAATTGGCCGTTTTCGACAATGAAGACAAGAAGAAGAACTTGGGTCTAAAGGCGTCAAATGACCAAGATGATGATAGTGATGAAGATGATGAAATGGCTATGATTACTCGCAAGTTCAAAAGATTCTTGAGGAGAGACAAATCCTTTGCAAGAAAAGGACAAAAGGAAAGTGAAGCCAAGAAAGATCCAATCATTTGCTTCAAGTGCAAAAAACCCGGACACATCAAAGCCGATTGCCCATTGTTGAAGAAAAACTTCAAGCAAAAAGCAAAAAAGGCAATGAAGGCAACAACTTGGGATGATTCCGAAAATGAGACATCCGAAGATAAATCAAGTGATGATGAAGTTGCAAACATTTGTCTCATGGCACATGAAAGTGATGAGGTGTGCTTAAAATCCTCAAGCAAGGATAGATGGTTCTTGGATGGAGGATGCTCTAGACACATGACCGGAGATAAATCAAAGTTCTCCTCTCTCTTTCCCAATGATGGTGGAAACATCACCTTCGGAGACAACTCCAAGGAAAAAATCATCTGCATAGGTAAAGTTGGTAAGAACTCTTCTTTATCCATTGAGAATGTGTAACTAGTTGATGGTCTTAAACATAATTTGTTGAGCACTAGTCAATTATGTGATAAAGGTTTTAAAGTTGTATTTGAATCAAACTATTGCATGATCATGAATGCTAAATATGATAAAGTGTTATTTATTACATATCGAGATGAAAATGTATATACCATTGATTTTGATGATATCTCCTCTCAAGATGTTAAATGCTTTGCCGTTTTGAGTGAAACTAGTTGGCTTTGGCATAGACGATTAGGACATACTAGTATGGATCTTCTTTCAAATTTATCAAAGAATGATTTAGTTAAAGGTTTACTAAAAACAAATTTTGTTAAGGACAAGATTTGTGATGCTTGTCAACTTGAAAAACAAATAAAAACTTCTTTCAAAAAGAAAAAGAAGATCTCTATTAGTAGACCTCTTGAATTGCTTCACATGGATTTTTTTGGTCCTACTCGTGTAGAAAGTATGAGTGGTAAAGTGTATGCATTCATAATTGTTGATGACTACTCAAGATTTACATGGGTCATCTTTCTTGCTTATAAAGATGAGGCTTACCCAAAATTTGTAAAATTTTGTAAAAAATTTCAAAATGAAAAAGGGTTCAAAATGAAAAAGGGTATGCTATCAACAATTTTAGAAGTGAGAGGAAGAGAATTTGACAACAATGATATTTCAAATTTTTGTGATGAAAATAGTTTTGGACATAATTTTCGGCACCAAGAACTCCTCAACAAAATGGTGTCGTTGAAAGGAAAAATAGATCACTTCAAGAGATGGCAAGAACTTTATTGAATGAACACTCTTTGCCTCAATACTTTTGGGCCGAAGCAACTAGCACTTCTTGTTATGTTATTAATCGTGTTGTTATTAGAAATAATCTTGGTAAGACTCCCTATGAACTTTGGAAGGGTAAAAAACCTAACATCGGTTATTTTAGAGTTTTCGGTTGCAAGTGCTTCATTTTGAACAATAAGGATAACTTAGGTAAATTTGATGCTAAGTCGGATGAGGGTATCTTCTTAGGTTATTCACAAATAAGAAACGCATATAGAGTTTTTAATAAGAAGACCTTAGTTGTAGAAGAGTCCATGCATGTAGTTTTTTATGAGGCCAATCCCTTTAGAAGAAAGGATGATGATGATGATGTTGTTGTAGAAAGCCTAGATGGAGCTAGTACCTCAACCTCCGCACCTTTAGAAAAACCTAAGAAAGGTTCCCTTATTCCTCTAGAACTTCCTAGGGATAACATTAGAAATGATCTCCCTAGAGATTGGAAGACCGTTCCTAGTCATCCCATTGATCAAATCATAGGTGACCCCGATCAAGGAATAGCTACTAGATCATCTCTTAGAAACATTTGCAACAACTTAGCATTCCTTTCTCAAATAGAACCTAAATACATAGTGGAAGCCGAGCAAGATGATAGTTGGATTATGACTATGCAAGAAGAGTCGAACCAATTTGAAAGAAATAAAGTTTGGACTTTAGTTCCTAGAGCTTTTGATCATTCCATCATAAGAACCAAATGGGTGTTTAGGAATAAGAAAGATGAATCCGGAGTTGTGGTTAGAAGCAAGGCTAGATTGGTAGCCCAAGGGTATAACCAAGAAGAAGGAATAGACTGTGAATAAACCTATGCTCCCGTAGCCAGATTAAAAGCCATTAGAATGTGTGGACACCGGCATTTGGGAGGGGCCCGCCTTTTAGGTTTGAAATTGTTTTTGAAAAGGAAAAGAATAGGAAGGGTCTGTTGAAAACAGATACAGAGTCGCCACTTGGTCTTTAAGGAACCAAGAAACCTAATTTGACTCACCCAAACGGATAAAGGGCACCGGCCCTTCATAACCAAAGAACTTGGCTCGGGGTTTTGGTACGAGAGAGGAAGGAGCCTTTGTCGCGACTAAAACACCCTCAACTCGCCCCGTCTCTCGACGGGCCTCAATTAGCATCCAAATAATCATCTTATACTATGTTTAGTTCGACAATTAATACTATGATAGTATATTACATCACATAAGAAAATTTGAAATGGAAGATCTAAAGATAAGATATCATTCATAAGATCTAAGCCAAGTATCACACAACGCAAAGTGAAAGATCATACAAAATAAACCTAGGAAAAATCGTCTAATCACGTATCAAGCAATTAAGTTTCCCTAATCTAAGGGGACATGAATTGTTCTTGAAACAAATAATCAAAGAAATCAAAATATGCTTAGCAAGCTAGTATGATGCATGTTATTCTTTGAGAAAAGAAGATCTCTCAATCCCCGGGACGGAAGAGAAAGGAGGATTAGATCGAGGGGAAGCATGAACGTGTGATCATGATCATTCCTTATAATCTTCTTAGATTAGGAGTTACAAAAACCCCAAATCTTGCATGAATGCAATGTATGTATCTAGAATGTGCCAAGGTTGTGGGTGTTTTGGTGTTCATGGATTCTTAGAATGACTTAGAAGTCTAAAAGGTGTATGAATGAATGAATGAAATTAATATGGGATATGTACAAATGTAGTATGAACTACTTCCTAAGATATGAACTAATTTGGAATGCATATAAGCATCAAATCAAAGAATGAAAGTTAAAATGTGCTTGCTGTGAATAGTGGACAGAATAGTAACTAGATATTTTGAAAATTGAAAAGAGGGGTTAGGAATGTTTTAAGTGCATGATTTTTTATGGAGATCTTACTTATTGTGTCTAGAACACTACCCAAAAATCCAATCTTAAATAACTATCACAGATTGAGAGAAATCATAAAAACAATGAAGGTCACTCAGAAACAGAGTCCGTACTGTCGACTGAAATGTTGAAAAATCTTAGAAAATGAAAATAAATGATCTGGAGGCCCATTTTATGAAGACAGTTCCCTAGGACACTGAAGTTAAAGGGAAAAATAAGTTAGGACCACTCGTTTTGGAAAAGTTTTCTGTAAAACAAGTTGAAAGTAGACCAAGCTGTTGTGACAGCAAAAATAGAATATCTGGAGAGAATGTTTGGGCAAGAATGGACCATTTTCAAGTGCTTCCAAGTCAAGCCAAAAATCATGGATGTTCTATAATGAGTTAGGAAGATTTTCCAAGTGGTCTTGCATCCATAAATTGAGTATTGAGTTCTAGAGAAATCTTTGAACGCAGATCACTCACTGCTTTGACTCACTGTTTTGAAGATTTTGGGAAAAACAAGGTTTATTTCTTGAAATCAAAATGAGGGGTTTAAGAGGGGGGTTTTGAAATGGGGGTTTTGAAAGTATACTTCCAGAACTTGGATGAATATTCTAACCACTTGGAATATCAATTCCTAACTCATTTCATGAACTTCCCAAGTATTTGCAAAACATGGTTTTATTTGGAAACCAAACTCAAGAATCTATGGGGGTATGATACATGAGAGGATAGATGATACATGATATGATATAGCATGCTAAAAGTGGTAAAGAACATGTTCATGGGATATGGGTTCATCTAGATACAAGAGAGTGTTGCATCAAAGTGTGAAAGTCAAAAAGTGACATGCTGTGAATAGTGGACAGACTGTATGCATTACTTTGTAACATCATAATGGGAGGTCAAACATGCCTAGGAAAATGTGGACAAAATCAGAGATCATCCTTATTGTGTCTAGAAAACAACCCAAAAAGCCAAACCTCAATAGCTATCACAGATTAAAAGAAATAAATCAGAATGTACACATGACTCAGAAATAAAAGCTGCACTGTTGACTGATTTTGTATGATTTTTCGTAAATCAAAGAAATGGTTTATGATGACCCATTATATACCAAAAGTTTCTTAAGACACCCAAGTTTCATAAAAAAAAAAATAGAATAGATATATGTACAGTGACGAAAACATCCAGAATAAGTGCAAAAAGTCAGATAAACATTCTGTGAGAACAGGGGCAGATTATGAATATGAACTTTTTAAATCCGAAAATAATAATTGATGGAAAAAATTGGGGACAAACTATGATGTCTTAAGAAGATTTTTCAAGTGGTTTCATCATCATAACTCAAGTAATTAATTCAAAACAAATCTTTGAATCTGAACAGCTCACTGTTTTGGATCATTCTTGAAGAAAATGGATTTGGGTTTTGCAATAGATGTTTGAGTTCTTAGTTGGGGGTTTTGAAATAGATGTTCAAAGCATGAACTTAAACTATTGAGATGACTATGTGACCACTTAGAACCTCATCCAACCTTGAATCATCAAAGAACTCCCAATATTATTTGTGAGATTCATTTTTATTTTGAACATAAATTCAAGGATACCTTGGAGGTATTGAAGTTATAATCATCATCTATCAAACATGTTTTTGAGGTCAAGAGCTACTATCCATAAGGATTCACTCACCTCAAACTTCATGTCATCATCTTGATGATGATGAACTAGTAATTAAATAAAGAAAATAAAAAAGAAATGAGGTAAGAAGAGATGATCATTGTATATAAGCAAGCAAATGAACAAATCAATAGATGATAATCAATGTGATATTGGACTTGTAGCTTGGTGTTTCACTCATAGATATAGACATTTGGGCATGGAAGTAGCTTCCTAACTCAAAAATGCTTAGAGAAATGGTGATTGGGTATATTGATGATGAAGTATATTGAAGATTGGTGGAGGAAAACAAGATTAGAACTCACTTTGATTGGAAAAAAATGGAAGAAGAAGACTACTTCTTCTCTTTCTCTCTCTCTCTATATTTCTCTAGAGTTTCTTCCTAAGCTCTCTCTAAGCTTCCATGTCTCTCCTCTAAATGGAAGTAAATGGCTTCTTTTATAGGAAAAGGAGGGGTGGTAAATGGAGTTTTAAAAAGTTTAAAATGGTCTCCCATTGGTCCAAAATAAGCTGGGAACCAAAACTACGTCGTTTTGATTTCTAATATATCAAATTGGACCCCCAAAATAAATTACAAAAACATACTGTTCTGGAGGAGAGTGCCGCGGTGGCACTGGGCCTGTGCCGCGGCGGCAGTGGGCCAGTGCCACGGTGGCATTGCTCTTCCTTCGTCCAGATAATGCTGTTTAGGCCCCCAGAGGTTCCGGTATTCGCGAAAAGGCCCTATTTCGTCCGAAATTCACAGAAAATGCATACGAACTCCAAATTGAGTTTGTGATATACCGTTGGAAAGGTAATGGAGTCTACTTTACATAAAAAATAGTTCGGGGATAGGCCACTTTGAAAAGTTTTGTAGTATTCACGATAAAACCCGATTTGATCGCATTTTTCGCCTTTGGAAATTCATAATAAATTCGTTTTAAATCCAGAAATTATATGCGATATACCGTTAGAAAGCTATTGACCTCTAATATCCATGAAAAATGTTTGAAAAATGTTACGGTGCTCCGGTTCTAAAGTCAAATTTTGGTCAAACTAGTCAAACTTGGGATTCCCGGGAAGTTCTGGAAACTTCTGGGAGCTCCCAGGAGCTGACGTTTTCGCTCGATTTTCTTTTAAAACTCATTTTAACACTTTTCACATGATCTAGAATGATTCTGGCGAATTTGGACGATTTCGATCAAACTTGGTCAAACTTGGTCAAACCTTGGTGAAACCGATCAACGGGGACTTTTTAGGAACTTCCGGGACTTCCGGGGGTCTCTGGGAGCTGGCGATTTCATCTAATTTTTCTTAAAAACTCATTTTCTTACTTTTCTTACGACATAGCATGTTTCCAGAACTTTTGGTCCAAATCTGGGAGTTTTTGGATTTTCAGGGGTATTTTGGTCATTTTGAGCATTTTGAGAAATAGAACCAACTTCTAGGAGTCCTTTTGAATCATTTCGATCATTATGAACCACTAAGCTATGGGTCTCCTAAATCTGATAGCCGACAAAATAGGGTGTGTACAGAATGTTACTTGCTTTTGCTTGCCACAAAGATTTCAAACTTTTTCAAATGGATGTAAAAAGTGCCTTTTTAAATGGGTTCATAGCGGAAGAAGTCTATGTCAAGCAACCTCCCGAATTTGAAAGTTCACAATTTCCCAATCATGTTTTTAAACTTTCAAAGGCTTTATATGGTTTAAAATAAGCTCCTCGTGCTTGGTATGATCGTCTTAGTAAATATTTGCTTAATCTTGGTTTCACTCAAGGAAAAATTGACACTACTCTTTTCATTAAACATTCTCACAATGATATTCTACTTGTTCAAATCTATGTGGATGATATCATTTTTGGTGCTACAAATGAGAAAATGTGTGAGGAATTTGCAAAATGTATACAAGATGAGTTTGAAATGAGTATGATGGGAGAACTTAATTTCTTTCTTGGTTTACAAATCAAACAACATAAAAATGGCATTTTTATAAATCAATCCAAGTACATTAAAGACTTATTGAAAAGATTTGGTTTTAAAAATTGCAAACCTATTACAACACCCATGAGTTCATCTCTCAAACTTAACAAAGATGAATCCGAAAAACTTGTTGATACTAAAATTTTTGTGGCATGATACGTAGTTTGTTGTATCTAACCGCTAGTAAACCGGATATTATGTTTAGTGTGTGTCTTTGTGCTAGATTCCATGTCACAACCCGGTCCCAAAATAGCAGAACCAGAGCCCGTGGCATGCCACCAAGGCTAAACCAATTCATTAACGTTCCCAAAAATTAGTTTGAAGAGCACACGCAGCGAAACAAAACAAAATATTTTGAAAAGCAGTAATCCAGTCGACTGCACCAGCAGTCCAGTCGACTGATACTAGTCCAGTAGAAACTTTGAATTTAAAACATAATCCAGTCGACTGTTTTCTAGGTCTAGTCGACTGTGGCTTCAAATATTCAGTCGACTGGTACGGTCCGGTCGACTGAAATCCAGCATGGGCAAAAATATCTGAATTGAACACATGATCTAGTCGACTGTGTTGGGGACCCAGTAGACTGATCCTCTATAAGAAGATGCAGTGAGTTACTAAAGAAGAGGCTCCAGTCGACTGTTTTCTCAACAAGTCAACTGGTTTATGACAGCATCACTCATTCTGCAGAATTTCCAAGGTTAAAAGCTTTCTAAAAACATTCGGGGATTAAACACGCACTCCAAACTTGATTCAAAATGACCCCAACTAGATTAAAACATTACTAAAACATAATTACAAGAGATTACAATCTATTATAAAATTATGGACTTGTTCTATGATTCCAAGTTAACATAAGTTAAAACAACCAAATCCTTATAACAACATTCCTATTGTCCTAAAACTAAAAGATCAACATTCAGGTTGTCTTCTAAGTGAACTCTCAACCCACGTGCTCACTTCTGCGATTCCTCGCCAGCATTAATACCTGCAATGGTTATTTGAATAACCACACATATTCGATTTGTTTAAGCTAACGCTTAGTGAATAAAACAACAAATGCACGTGAATGACAAACATGCTCGCTGTCACACCCCAACCTACCCCGACAGACTAGGACACGTGTAACAAAGGGTTACCTAAAAACAAAACACCCTTATTAGCAATAAAATAAGAAGTAAACATAGTAAAAGGAATTTGTTAGCTTAAACCGGCCCAAGGGTAAAATAATCGTTAAGAAAATATAGTGAAATTTTATATCAAAAGATAGCCCTTCGAGTCTCAGTTCCAACGCAAAAAAACGGCGTACGAATTCGAATTTTTTTAGAAAGAGTTATGTCTGTTTTCGTAAAAGTCGTCAGACTAGAAATATAGCTGCGGATTTCCTGTTTTCTAACTACTAACTAAACAATAAAACAATAATAAAGTTTTAAAATAGTCGAATGGTACTTGGACAGAGTTTCCCCTATTACAACACCATTCACCCTGTTAAATAAGAATTTAAAATACCAAAATATCACCAAAACACTTGAAAATACTTTCAAAACTTCAATCCACAATTCTTATTACAAAGATTCAATATAAACCAAGACATAAACTTATCTCCAAAACCAAACACTAGGAATATGAATACTCGTCTAAACTCATTTACATGAACATATTAAACATTAATCATTAATCTCGAGCTATCCTAGAATCCCCACAATTCAACGCTTCCAACTGTGATGTTCATCTGAACCTTCGTGGTCATTAGCCACAAAAATCGAATAAGCTTTCGCTCAGTGAGTACGTGGTACTAATCATGCAATTGGAGTATTTAATGATTCATAACACCAATTAAGCATTCAGAACAATAAATGGTCTCAGGCGTGTCAAGTAATCAATCACCATCGTTCTGGACCCCTGATTCCTGACCATTCTCACTTTTTCCGTCGCATATAGCGAAATCACACTCATTCATTGATGACCGTAGTCAATTCGTTGTGGTCATCACCACTATCCCCTTTTCTCTGAGGAATTCATCATCTTTCTGTCCCTTATATATGGGCTAACTAATGGTGATTATCACTTGAGACCCTTTGACCCAAATAAACATTTAAGCAACTCAACATGTCAACATGGCAATTTTAGCATTTTTGGACATGTTAAATAATAATTAATCACATGCTTTTCTACTTAATCACAAATTAATCATTCTATGCATTTAATAACAATTAAAACACATTAAACATCCAATTTTGGGATTAGGACACTCATCTTACGAATAGGACCAAATAAGTCTAGAATTCCTAAATTCCTTCGCAAAACTAGCTCTAGGTACTCCCAATGATATTCCTACATTTATATATCACACATATGTATCACCTCTCAAAATAGGTCACGGAAAAATGTTACCAAGACTGAAAAAGAAAGACAGATAAATAATCCTCTTACCTTCACGAGTCCGAATATGGCTTCGGTTCGCGAAATAGAGGTCGAATGCGAAGTTACGGCAACGAAACAGCGCGAAACCCCTTTTTCTTTTCTTTCTTGCTTGTTGAACTCTCACTGTTCTAACTCTCTGTATCAATTTTTGTTTTTTTTCTTCTAAAAGAAGATGACAAATGAAGTCATATGTATCTCTTTAACCAATTTTTTCGTATTTTCATTTACCCCCATACTACTTTCTAAAGTCTTATTATGAAATCCCCTAGCATTTGTATTAACTACCCAATATCTAAATGGGTATGTGTCTATATCACGTATGGGTCCCAGAAGTGGTCCCAAATATTTTATAAAGTTGCTAATTAGCCTACTAATTATGGAGCATATTCCTATTCGCTCTCACTAAGGTACCCAAACTGGTACCATAAAAGGTCACAACTAATAATAAAATATTAAAAACACTTTAACAAATATTCATTTAATCATATAAATGCAACTAAATGCAATTTATCTAATCTGGACCTCCCGTGGATCCCATTTCACATCTATTTACTGTGCCCTTATCAAAGCACTTATCACATCGCGGTAACTGAAACTTACTGAAATATCACATGCAATTAATTATGCTAGTTAATGCATGAAAAACAAATATTACTTCCATTTTTTGGTTACGGGTATATCACTCGTATTCACATCTCTACATTTCATACTAATCGCGGGAGACTCACGTGCACATTCCATAATCCCAATCCGCGACTCCTCGCCAATAAGTCCATGTGAAAGGGTAAGACCCATGATTCTTCTCTTCAATCGTGCGATCTTAATGCCTATATCGGCTCCACAAAATGGCTTAGTGACCACGTGCTCCTTCTGACCCAAATAAGCAACTCAACATGCTCAAATACATATCACCATACTCTCGGTAAACAAAATATTTCACCATGCTATTGAGCCTACTTATCAATATAATTACCCAATATGAACTACACAATATATCTCTATGGATTAACATATGCTTTTCATATCAAACATGAATACACCTCAAGAAATCATTTCAAATTGCAAGGTTGAATCACTTACCTCTGAATAACGCTCCTATACTACGATCCAAGGAAAACCCGTGCACAAAGAACGTGCAGAAGTCTGTCTAGTACAATTCCTATGGATTACAAAAATCCAATTATCAACTTTTATAAAAAATTCTAGAAAAAAACTTTTCAGAAAACTTAGCCAAATAGGCCCTAGTAGGTATCAAAATGAAGCCCTTACCTCGAGGAGTTCAAATATAAAATATGGGAGAAAACAGACGGACAGAAGGTCGTCGTTTGGCGCTGCAAAGCTCTAAGCTCCAAAATCTCCCTTTGGCCCCTTTCTTGAAACTTAGGTTAGAAGTTATAGAAATATCTCAAGTCATCTCTATCTATATAAAGGCAACACTCTCAGGAATTATGTCGTTTACCTCCCCACGAGTTTTCAAAACTCCTAATTAGTCTCTGAAGTTTCTACACAACCAATTCATAGCTTTACAAGTGAAACCTCAAAATTATAAAAGTTTCCAACTAAGTTCCGTTTGGTTGCTAAAATGCAAATTTCTACATGACTTTTTCAAAGTTGCTAATTAGCCTACCAAATTAATAGTTTGTTAATTCGTCCTCACCAGGATACTAAATCTAATAACAGAAAGATATTCTAAACCAGAAAATTATATAGATAGTGAAATACACAGGTAAATATTTATTTTCAAATAAACAGTTAAGCTATTCCACAGTGACTGTCTCACACTCGGAGAGACGTCACAACATCATAACACTCATCAACACCGTCTCAAAGGGTTTTCTAATACAGACACCCAAATCAACTCATGAGTTAAAACTCACTCATATGTGCCAACATGCACAACACATCACATTATTATGCATGACAATGCAATGAAATGTAATAACACAAATGTGAGTGTTATATTCCAATCCTCACCTAGAGAGTCACATATTGTAGCCGTTAAGCGCATTTTTAGATACTTGTTAGGCACAATTGACTTAGGTTTATGGTATCCTAAGAACACTCCTTTTGACTTAGTTAGCTATTCGGATGCGGACTTTGCCGGTTGCAAAGTGGATAGCAAGAGCACAAGTGGCACGTGTCACTTTTTAGGACACTTCCTAGTCTTTTGGTTTAGTAAGAACAATTTTGTAGCTTTATCCACGGCGGAAGCTGAATATATAGCCGTCGGTAGTTGGTGTGCACAAGTTCTCTATATGAAACAACAATTAGAAGACTTTGGACTTCATTTTGATCACTTCCCACTCAGATGTGATAACACTAGTGCGATTAGTCTTTCTAAGAATCCCATTCAATACTCTAGAACTAAGCACATAGAGATTAGACACCATTTCATTAGAGATCATGTTCAAAAGGGCGATGTCAAACTTGTTTTCATCGATACAAATCATCAATGGGCGGATATTTTCACTAAACCTCTCCAAGAAGATCGTTTCTATATCATTCGTCGTGAATTAGGGATGGCTAGTCAAGCCGATGTTGTGTAAATTCGAAGTTCAGACACTCCTTCTCTTCAATCTTTACAAAAATTGTTTTCTGACTGAAAGCAGTCGACTGATCTTATCCCCAGTCGACTGGATCCTTGTCTCCTTTAAAATTTGTTTTATAATTACCCAATTAGTCGACTGACCATTTTACTCAGTCGACCGGAGCTAAAATTTTTCAATCGACTGGATCCTTATCGTCGACTGAACACCATTTTCAAAATTCCTTGGGTCCTTCAGTCAACTTCTTTTAAACCCAGTCGACCGAATGGAATTTAAGCAAACTCTCTGCTTCATCTTCAGTTGACCGACCAATTTCCCAATTGACCGATGTGTGCCCTAATTTTTGCTCAGTCGATCGGAGTTCCTCTAATCAGTCGACTGAAATCGTGTTTTGTATATATGTATATATATCTCTTTGTAATTTTTTTTAAAAAACAAAACCCTAATTCCCTTATCTCTCTCCAGGCGACTGCACCCCTGCCCCAACCTTTTTCACTCCGATCTCTTCTTCATATTCTCTTCCACCATTTCAGGTCCCCTCTATCACCAGTTCAGCCCCCATCCTAAATATTCCTTATTTATCTCTATCTCTCTCCTTCTCGATCCCTCTCTGCGGTTATGGCACCTAAAAAGCGCAAGGAAGTCGAGAACTCTTTATCTCAGCCCCCACCTCCTCAAAGTCATCGTCCTATCCCTTATTTCATTAACGAGGGTCGCAAGCAAGACTATTTGGACATCTTCTTGCATCGCAAAATCGATTTTGGTAAGATGCTTCCCTCAACTTTTTCTAATTCCAATGGTTTACATCTTGGTACTCTGTTCAATGCTATTGGTTGGACCTCCTTTCTTGAACTTAATCAGCCCATGTACCCCACTCTCGTGCGTGAGTTCTACAGCAATCTCACTGCCTCTCCCGCCCAAGTCTCTTTCTCATTTTATGTTCATGGAGTAAAATTCATAGTTACCCCTGACACATTTGTTCAAATTTTTAGTATTCCCATGGGTACCATTCGTGCCTATGATGACAATAAATGGAATGTCGGTCATGGCTTTAACCCTCTCCTTGCTTGTAGACTTGTTTGTGGAAATCCTAACTTAGCCCAAGCCTCACAACTCACATTTGAGGCCTGTCTCTTACACCATATTCTCACTTACTCACTCTTTCCTCATGCCGGTAGTAGGGATTACGTCTTTTATTTTGACATCTTTTTACTATGGTGTATTCTCGAAGGAAAACGGTTCGATTTTTTTGACTCTTTTCTGCAAGCATATCTGTGAATCGTAGAAAAGTCAAAAACCAGCTCTCTCCCATTTGGTATGGCCCTCACCACCATCTTCCGTTGTTTTAAGATTCCTCTCGATGATCATGATCGTCATGATCCTTCTCCTCAGGATATTTATTCTTCCACTACTTTGTCTCTAATGGGATACAAGCTCGAGGACAGTGTCTACGTTCCTAAGACCTCGTACTCTCGTTGTTCCTTCTGTTACTGACACCACCACTACGGTACCACCCTCTGATATTCCCTCTTCTTCTACTCCTACTACTCCTTCCTCTTCTTCAGCTCCTTCCACTGCTGCTGATCTATCAGAGCAGTTCGCCATTATCACCACCTCCATTGACTCTCTTTCTACCACTGTCACTTCAGTGCACTCCACTCTATCCTCTAGTGTCTCCACACTCTCCTCTACTATTACTTTTCAGTTTGACACGCTCCGCTCTGACATTTTGGAGATTGGCACTGCTGCGGACGTTCTTAGCACCACCTCTACTGCCATTCAGGAGCTAGTGGACAGACGTCTATTATAAAGATGCAGTCCAGTCTTGACGATGCTCGAGACGCCATTCGGGTGATTAGGACTCATTTTGGGATTTTGACAACCTTTTTGATCTCTTTTGGCTATAGGCTAAGCTATATAAGCTAACATTGTTATCTAGATAGATAGCTTTTGGGTTTTGGGATTAGTATGGGCTCACAATTCTTTTTGTATCTATATAAATCCCGTTTGTTTTTATACTATTTCAATGGATATGTTAAGATTTTGTCTCTTTTGTTTTATGCTTCTATCTCCATTGGTTTCACCGTATCTATTTTCCATTTAAACTTATCTGTGCATTCATGATTGTATGCTGGTTATATCTTCTATTACTTCTCATGCTATTGGTATACTTGTCTGTTTGTGTACTAACCGTGGGAAGATGATGATATTTTTTATTAAGTGATTCCCAAACCTCCCCCCCCCCCCCCCCCCATTCCGTCCATCAACTTACTCAAAGAGGGAGAGATTCTCTCCGCTCTAAGTGATATTTGTTGATGACAAAAGGGGGAGAATATCCTGTTACTTATCCACTACTTTGAATTGATTGTCATTTCTTATAAAAAATTTAATCTATCTATTCACATGTTCTTCAAAGTGTATAATTTCTCTTGAATGGACAATTACTTGCTATTACTTTTATCTCTAGCAACTAGTAGTTTGTCATCATCAAAAAGGGGGAGATTGTTAGCCCCAAGGGTTTTAATTTAAGTAATTTTGCTGATTAACAAACTATCAAGTTGATTACTTATGATTTCATTTCGTGTGTTGTCCACAGAAACTTATAATAATGATGGATATTCTATGGAAGCATCGTGATAGACTATTTTCATCTTGTATTGTTCTGATAGGACTTTATGTAAAGTTGGTTAGATTGGATCTCAAAAACAAGGGATTAAAATTAAACAAACTATTCAAAATAGGAAAACTGTTTTTCTATGAAAAATAGTTTACTGGACAATTTATTAGTCAACTGGATGCCAATTTCTCCAGTCGACTGAAAATAAAAACAGTCAACTGTGGCATGGTTTTTGAAGTTAGTTTCTGTGATAAACCTTCAGTCGATCGGACACAGTAAAACAGTTGATTGTGTCAAAGGCGCATTTCTTTAGTTTGAAGTGCAATCGATTGGATCGTGAACCCAGTCGACTGGATTACTGCGCAGAAACAGTAACGGCTATTTTCCTCTGTTTTTGTTTTAGCATTAAATGCTCCCACCTACCTTAAACGTTCAGATTTTCTTGAGAGAGTATTTATACTCAGTTCAAAATTGGTTGTTGTGACATCAATTACTCTTATTCAATACTCACTTATTGCAATCAAAGTTTCAAGCCCTAATTAATTGAGATTCAATCTTCTAGCTCTAGTTTTCATTTGTAATTCCTTGAGAGCTATTATTGTGAGCATTTATTATTTCTATCTACTTTACAAAAGAATGTTGCTTAGTTGTAATCAATCATTATTCAAATCCTTGAAGTTGTAAGAGGGTTGGTGTAACCCTTGCTCCAAGTGGTTTCTTCATTGGAGGTGTAACAAGGAGTTCAAGAAGAACTTGTAAGGAGTGGTTTAATCTTCACTCAAAGAAGATTGTTTAGTAGAATCCTTAAGAGGTGTTCTTGAGGGGTGGACGTAGGTCGCGAATTGCGGATTGCTGAACCACTTGAAAAACTTGGTTTGCAAGTGCCTCTTTCCCTTCTCTCTTTAATTGTTGTTTTAATTAATTTTGTACTTGCTTTAAGTTTTAATTTGCCATTATTTATTAGTAATCTTATTCACCCCCCCCCCCTTTAAGGATTACTTTTGGGCCAACAAGTTCAACACTTAATGTACACTGTGTCACCGAGTAAATCAAGTAGATATTCACTAAGGGAGAGTTTAAGTCCAAAAGACACTCTCCTAATGTGTCGTAAGTCCGTGAACTGCTCTCCTAGTTTTATTGTATTTTGTTTTCTTTAGTTAGCCATAATCATTCACATGTGGGGGATTGTTAGATTTGGGGTGTGATGAGAACTTATATAAGCTCAAGGGGATCATAAGGATCGCTATGGACCGGCTCAATGCTCAGGGAAATGTTTGGAACCTTAAGTTTCAAGATTCTAGCAGAGGGGTTTTTGACCGATCGACCGGGTCCCTTCGACTGGTCGATCGGGTCAACGACTATATGAAGTTTTAATCAAGTTCAGGCAGAGGGGCATTCGACCGGTCGACCGGTCTTGGACCCTGTTTGTGAAGGGTCACAACTTTTTATGTAGAAATTTCAAATTGAGTTGATGTTCTACTGTTATAATGGCTGATAAACGTGTATATACAGTTATATACTTTGTGTATAGGTGTTAGGACTAGGGGTGTACTCGGTCGGTTTCGGTCGGGGTTTCTCATGATTTATAGACCGAACCGAGTATCTCGGTTTGCCTAAGGTGTGTATCGAAACTGACCGAGATTGTTTCGGTTTTGGTTTAATTCGGTTGCTTCGGGTTCGGTCGGGGGTATTGGGGGAGTTCGGGGTGCTAAGGATCTCAAAATCACAAAATCAAATAACCCAAAATCACAAAATCCATTCCAAAATCACCAAATCAAAAAACCCAAAATCACAAAATCCATTCCAAAATCTGTCAATTAACTCAAATCAAATCAAAAATAACTCAGAAACAAGAAAGAAAAAAATTTATGAAATCTATCTTGGAAGACTGGAGGTGGTGGTGGTCGCAAGTCGGTCTGGTGGTGATCGCCTTCCTTGGGCGTGGCGATCGGTGTGCGATGATGGCGGTTCTGGTGAGTTGTGGCAGTGGCGATCTGGTAAGTTTGTGACGGTGATTTGATGAGTGGTGCATGCCTTCCTTTAGAACAAAGTGAGAGGGAGAAAGAGCTAGGGTTTCAATCAGAGAAATGGAGAGAGGGAGGAGGTGCTAGGGTTTGGTTTTGGCTGAGAGAAGAAGAGAGAGGGAAGATGAGAGAGAAAGTTTAGGGTTTTGTATTTCAATTTTTGGGTAAGAGAGAAGGATAGGTTTTGTCTTCTACGTTTTATTTTTATCGTGATGTGTGTATTGTATTGTGTCATAAATTCATAATGATACATCATGTCAATTATATATGTAATGTTATTATATTATACATTAAGTAGTACTGTATCTTGATGGGACAACTGACTGACAATACATTGTATATATGTAAGGAGTACTCTCAGTCGGTTCGGTCGGTTTCGGTCCACCACGAAGACCTACCGTACACCGAACCGAACATCAATTTTTTCCGAGGACTTGAACCGAGAACCGACTGTTAGACTGATATACCGACCAAAACAGCTCGGTTCGGTCAGGTCAGGTCGGTCGGTTCAGGGCAGCGGCTTTTTTGTACACCCCTAGTTGGGACACAACCATTTGTGTAGAGAGACATCTCTTAACCAATAGACACCTCTCTCTCTATATATATATACTATATAGATAGATAGTTTCATATACTTTACACATTTTTTTTTATCTTCTCTTCTTCATCTATTGTAGAGTCTATTGAGAGCATGTCATATACATATATTCTGCAGAACATTTGAAGTTTGTTGTACTTCAATTGTTAGATCGTAGTATCCTCAAGAACAAGACGTCGTAGTCCACAAAACAACCGTGTGTGGGATGTAAACTTATTTTCGGATAGCGTATTTATACGTGCTTCAATCAAGTTTAGTCACTATTTAGTTGAAGTTTATTATCCATTGTATCCAACAATGTATGCATTTTTGGAGTAGTATTATATTACTATGTTTGTCATGTTTAAAGCAACATTCTTAAAAAAAACATTTTGTATTGAAATTGCATTTTGTTAAGGTATTTTTTGAAAAATAAATTTGATATTGACACCATTTCCAAACGCATTTCTGTTTTTTTTCTCATTTTTTTTTTTAAAAAATCAACATTATTATCAAACAAATTTCTATTTTCTTTTTTTTTTTAAAAGAAAAATAAATTTTCGTTTTTCGTTTTTAAAAAACGTGAAACGTTACCATGCGAGTCCTTAATTTTACACCAAGTCGATTACGAGTTTTAATTAATTTGAACAATTATGATTTGTTTGTTTTGGATTGAGGATTAAAGAAGAGAATAGAAATAAAATGAATTATTTTTATTTAGACAATTTTTTTATAGGATTCTCAATCTCTATGTTTTCTTTACATTCTACTTTCCTTTCTTATTTCTTTCATTCTTTCCCGTGGGCCTCTTGAGTAAAATGAATGTGGAAAAAAGAATAGTACATAAAGCTTTAGGCCGAATTTTTAGGTAGTGTACTCGGCTACTTTTGTGGGACAATCCAATTGATCCAAGGGGACGTTTCAACTTTAGACTACTTCTTGCCAATCATAAATTTTTAGTAATTGCAATTTTCCCAAATGCCCCATCAAAATTTGAAGCTATTGTTGAGGTCTCCATAAGGGGAGCCAAATTCCTAGTTTTTGTTGAAAGGCACAGATGCACAGGGCAATGCTATGCTTTCTAAATTTAAATTTTAAATTTTGATTTCTAACTGCTTTAATAGATGTATCAAATATAATGATATGTAGTACTACTAATTATGGCCATAGCATGTGGTATAAATGCTAAAGCATTTGAGACCCAAGTTTTGATTTCAAATTTGGGAGCACAGTGGAGAGATTGAGGGTTCAAATCCCCTTTGGGGATTTCCTTTACTTGCCCTTGTATTGTTCGTAAATCAAAATAAGTGGCCATTATTGGATATTTTTTTATGTGGGCTATTGTGGAGCTTTGGAGTTGGATTGGGATGTGATGAGTGTGTGTGTGGTGTGTGTGTATGTCTTACCATAATCCAGATAAATATCTAAAAAAAAAAAGAAAGAAATAAATAAAAGAATACGGTGGGGTGGCTTCATGGGTGCCATCATTTCATGATCCAACTTATTGTACGGTCCCAATTTTACGAATAATGTTAGGCACACAACACAAACCACAACTCAAATCACAACCATTTTTAAATGCATGTACCTTGTGCTTGTGGGTGGTCTTGGGCCTTCTCAACCCCAAAAGCTAGCTTATGAGGTAAGGCTTCCCTTCACACTTATAAACCGACCACCAGCCCCTTCCACATCCGATGTGGGAAATCCAAACAATCTCCCTGTAGACACCCCAATTTTGACCGAACTATTAAACTTAAGGGGATTTACCTCTGGAGATCAATGATGAATATGTCTCGTCGGAATCAAGACTCTTTCAAGCAATCTGATTCTCTTCCAAGAAGAATCTCAATCCAAAATTGCCCTTTTCAGCAAAAAAGACCAAAATTCTCATTTACCCGTCACCTTGTAGACCATGAGTTTTGAACACGTATAGAAATACGACATTGTTCTCAGAGCATTTTAAAACCATTTTCAAAAGGAGAGAAATTCAGCATGAACCCTGAAAAGGTCATCAAAAGTCAACAGTTGACCCAGTGAAAAGTCAACGGGTCAAAGGAGGTCAATCGTAAATTTTTTGAATTTCAAGATGAAAAGTCTCGGTAATTGTTCATTGGATCTCCCTTATGCTAGAAATGATTTTAAAGAATTTTTAAATGAAAGGAACATTGAGAAATCGAAAGGTCAAGGAAATTGGAAATTTTGCTTTCGGAGGGAGAGTTGACTATTTTTCCTTAAGGATTTTGATTTCCTAGATATTTTTATTGATTCCAAATTGGGGGTGTCGCGCCCGCCCCGAAGATGGGGGGCGGTCCCCTTGTGGGTCGCGACCGTTTTAAAAGGAAATTAAATAAAATAGGGTAAAAGGCTCAAAGCAGCGAACCAAGGCGGGAAAGGAAATGTGTGAAAATATGTACAAGAGGGTATGAGGGCCAAGTAAGCGTTCAGAGTCGCCACCTAACGTTATCGGGAGATAGGATCCCTGCAAAGGCGATTAGAGTAATCATCTTTGACTTTTAAGAAAACAGTTTGAGAAGAGTAGGGCCCCTTTAAAAGCGTGACTCTTAATAGTCGTACGAAACTAGAGTTCTCAAAGTGGGTTCGGGGACTCGATTATGTCGAGGAAAGGTGTTAGGCACCCTCGAACATCCGTGACACACGGTTGCCGTTTTAGTGGTTTTCATAGTAACGGGGAATAAGTAAGGGGTAGTAGAATACATATACAACACGAGCATCGTGGCATGCAGTTACCAATTTACGTATCTCGATACGAGATAGTTTGAAAGAGAATAGTTATGGCCGCACCCAAGTGAGGGTTGCATACGTATCTCAACACAAGAATCAATCCGTACGTAGTTCTGTGTTGTGTATGTGCGTGAGTGTTTTGGTCGATCTAGACCGTGAGTGTGTAAAATAGTGTTTTGAGTAAAGCCAGTGTAGCTAGGAACTTTAACCTATGCGGTGTAGTCCTACAGTTTAACCTTTGAGAAAGTAGTGAGTTGTGAGAAAGTATTTTTGAGTAAAAAGTCGGGGTAAATTGACCGTGCGACGAGCTTTTTTTGTATTTTTTTTGTTTTTATGATTGTTTTGTCTTTTTGTTTTATGTGCCGGAAGTAAGGGTCGGTGCCCATTAAGAGTGTAAAGACATACCTGTCTTACCTGTGCTGTTTGCAGATTCCAAGCAAAGTACCGAAAGTACGGGTCGGTGCCCATGAAGTTTGGGAAATGTGTACCAGAAGTATGGGTCAGTGTCCAGTAGTTTTGAAAAAGGTTTTACCGAAAGTATGGGTCGGTGCCCAGTGAAAAAAAGAGTGTACCGGAAGTATGGGTCGGTGCCCGGTGGAAGAGGTTTGAAAGTAGTCGTGAAATAATTGATAAGTTCTTAGGTTTGTTATATATAATAAGTATGTACAATAGTAAGTAAATAAAGCAGTAAAGGCGGAATATCCAACCAGTGAATTTATAGGGAGGCCGCACTACTAAGAGTATGAGTTTTAGTATGTTACCTGTACAGAGGCGACTATTGAAGTTCAGTTGATGTTTGTTGAGAAAGGATGAAAGAAATCCGAGAAGCGTTGCAGAAATAATCCGAGGAGGCCTAAGTCGTATTTCGACACAAACTCGACTTAAATAGATGTCATGGTTGGGTCCGGAAGGGCCGGAAGAGTCAGTTTCCGTACGTATATTGTATGTATGAATAGTACCCGTATGTATGAATAGTACCGTACATATGAATAGTACCGTACGTATGAATAGTACCGTATGTATGAATAGTACCTGTGCAGAGGCGACTATTGAAGTTCAGTCGATGTTTGTTGAGAAATGATGAAAGAAATCCGAGAAGCGTTGCAGAAATAATCCGAGGAGGCCTAAGTCGTATTTCGACACAAAATCGACTTAAATAGATGTCATGGTTGGGTCCGGAAGGGCCGGAAGAGTCAGTTTCCGTACGTATACTGTATGTATGAATAGTACCCGTATGCATGAATAGTACCGTACATATGAATATTACCCATATGTATGAATAGTACATATACGTATGAATAGTATCTGTACGTATATTGTATGTAAGAATAGTACCCGTACGTATGAATAGTACTATATGCATGAATAGTACCCATATGTATACTGTATATATGAATAGTACCCATATATATACTGTATGTATGAATAGTACCCGTACATATACTGTATGTATGAGATTAGAGGTGCTTTATGATGGAGTTTGGATTTTATTTGGCTAATGTAGCCAAACAGGGCTTAGGAGAGAAAAAGGGTTAGGGATTACCAAACAAAGCCTAAGGGGGAGAGTGAATTAGCAATCTTTTTTGGAATGGGGGCGCCTTGTATTTATATGAAAAATTTTGATTAAAAAATAATTTAATTAAAAAAAAATAATAATAAAGTAATAAAATATCTAGATATTGTGTGTGTGCCCCGCGTTCTATGGGAGTTTTTAGAAAGCCACGTGGTTGAAAACTGGACTGCTGGGTTCTCTCGACTAACACAGAATTTTGAAGTCGAAATCGAATTTTTAAAACGTTGTGTGACCCACATTCGGCACCAGTTATGGTAGAACACGACAATCGAGGTGAACTGTCCAAAATCCGGTGTCGGAATGAGACGAAATTACATGGATCCCTTTATTTTAATGTGAGGAGTATTTTCCTCCAGTCAGAAAGTGACTTCTATGGTGTGATTGGCTCAAATTTGGATTACTTAGTCGCTAAGCAAAGAAAATATCTAGATATCTGTACAAGCGCCGCGCTTCCGAATTTTCTGGACGGCAGTGCGACGAAAACTTGGACTTCCGTTGTCCTCTCGACAAACGCGAAATATTAGCGCAAAAATGAAATTCTTGAAACACTATATGACTCGTATTAAGCATTTGTCTTGACAAATCCGTTAATTAAAATGCACTTTTTCGGAATCCGGTATCGGATTGAGATGAAATTTTAGGGATTTCTCCGTCTCGATGTGAAAAGTATTTTTCTCAAATCAGAAAGTGACTCCTATGGCGTGATTGGCCCATATCTGGATTACTTAGTCGTTAAGCAAAGAAAATATCTAAATATCTATACAAGCGTCGCGCTTTCGAATTTTCTGGAAGGCAGTGCGACGAAAACTTGGACTTCCGTGGTCCTCTCGACAAACGCGAAATATTAGTGCAAAAATGGAATTCTTGAAACGCTATCTGACTCGTATTACGCATCTGTCTTGACAAATTCATTAATAAAAATGTACTTTTTTCGGAATCTGGTATCGGATTGAGACGAAGTTTACATGGATTTCTCCGTCTCGAAGTAAAAGGTGTTTTAATCCAGACCGAAAATGTCACAGCTGATTTGATCTCGAAGACCAAGGCTTTCTGATGATTTATCAGTATAAATTGACGCGCCTGTGAGCGATCTTATCGCAGTTTTGCAACTTTCTTCGTTTGATGGCAACGAAATTTCCGAAGGCTCTTCATCTTGACAAATATGATTTTTTGGCATCAATTTTAAACCTTCTGAAGTTCTCTGGCGATGAAATAGAATTTTCCCGTTTGATTTCTACGCCTGATAAAGTACTTTTTCTAGATCCGGTGTTCAATTGAGATGAAATTTTAGGAAGTCCTCGGTAATGTCACGCACTTCCATTCTATCATGAAAAATGCTTGTTCTGATATCCTAAAAGCTAAAAAAGTAATCCCGATCCCTCTCTGGCAAATAGCAGATTTGTCCAAACTTTAAACAATGAGTACTTCTTCGCCCGTGGTTCGATTTTGACGATTCGAAGTCTAGGGACCTTGTATTTATAAGCTCTTCCTACCCATCGGATTCGATGTACCTTATCTGTCCACCTCTTTGTAGGTGGGCAAAAAAACGGGTGTCTACGGCTGACCCGACATGCTTTTGAAACCATGCTAGTGGGTATTCAAATTGATAATAACTTGATTTGACATTTGATTTGACCTCTAGATATTCTGATCAGGACTCCAGCTTTTCCTTCCTCGATTTACGTGCCCAATGGGCCCCCCACGACAGTTATTTCTTTTTTTGGCAGGTCAAAATGGGGTGTCTACAGCTGCCCCTTTTTGTCATGTTTTGCGAGGCAAATCGTGACAAAGAAACAAGACGACCCATTTTGACCCTTTTCGTTTAAGTGATGAGGACGTGCCAGAGTAGGCAATTGGGTATGAGGTGCTAACGTAGGTGAGTGAATGTGAAATGCCAGAGTAGGCAAGTGAGTATGAGGTATGTAGGCGAGTGAATGTGAAATGCCATCGTAGGCAAGTGAGGTGCCAATGTAGGCGAGTGAATGTGAAATGCCATCGTAGGCAAGTGAGTATGAGGTGCCAACGTAGGTGAGTGAATGTGAAATGCCATCGTAGGTAAGTGAGTATGAGGTGCCAATGTAGGCAAGTGAGTATGAGGTGCCAACGTAAGCGAGTGAATGTGAAATGCCATCGTAGGCAAGTAAGTATGAGGTGCCAATGTAGGAAAGTAAATGTGAGTACCTACCAAAGTAGGCAAATAGCTCCGCTGGGGATTGAGAGCATTACCAGAAAGGGTGAACGACTCTGTTGGAGATTCACATGAGAATCGAGTAGAAGAGGGATGGTGTAGTCAAGAAGTGCATAACCGCGTAATCTCAAACTCTAACCAAAAAAGTAGTCAAGTGAGGGTATGGTCGAGCTCTTAAAGCTGCCTACGTATCTCCCGTTGGGAGAATCAGACCGAGCGTAGTTCATACGAACCTGGGTAGCTGATAGATGGTGAGAGACGGTGTAGTCGAGAAGTGCGAAGCCGAGTAATCTCAAACTTTAACCGAGAATGTAAAAGTAAGGGTATGGTCGAGCTCTTAGAGCTGCCTATGTATCTCCCGTCGGGAGAATCAGACCGAGCATTGTTCATGCTATGATAGAATAAGAGTGATGAAAAGTGTGAGACGAGAGAGCAAAATGCCACGTCGGGGCGTGATTGATGTATGTGAGATAGCAAAATGCCTCGTGGGGCGTGATCGCTGTGAAATAAGAGAGCCAAGTGCCACGTTGGGGCGTGATTGCTATGAAGTTATAGAGTGGCAAAATGCGATTCGCGTGATTGCCTTGAATATAAGAGACGAGAATAGCAAAGTCTGATACGGGTAATTGCCGTGGAGGTAAGGTCAATAGAATGCGATGCGCGTGACTGTTGAAGATATGAGAGAGCAAAATGCCGAGTAAGGCGTAATTGCTGTAAAGAGTTTAAGAAAGGATAAGCAAAATGCCACATGGGGCGTGATTACTGTGAAGAGTGATGAAATTAGCGAAATGCGATATACATGATTACTATATAGTGCGGGAGGGTAAAAGAAATACCTGATGCTTGATGCTGATGTAAGTTGGATACCGTTTGAGAGACTTATACCTGATGGTAGGTGATATGAACAGGATGCCACTTGACGGACTCACTCCTGTTATTGAATGATAGACGATGATGTGAATAGGATACCCCTTTGACGAGCTCACTCCTGATTCTGGGAGTGGATAGTGGACAGGACGCCGCTAGGGGCCTTATACTTGATCCTGATGCTTGATGCTGATGTAAGTTGATTGTCGAGAGTGTGAACAGGACGCCACTTGACGGTTTCCTCTTGGTGGTGAGATACGTGAACAGGAAGCCTCTTGACAGACTCGCGCTTGATTCTGAATTCCTGATTTTGATTATGGATTCTGATGATGAGTGAACAGGATGCCGCTTGAGGGCCTCACACCTGATTCCTGATTCGAGCATGAACGGTTAGACCTGAGCGAGGGATAGATTTCTTGGCAATCTACCAAGGAGAAGACCGATTTGATATGTGGATCTGAGCAGACGGATCAGTGTGAAGTTGGCGAGTCTGAGCAAAAGTTGATATCGTGGCTCAGTTAGTGGTGAGCTTTCGGGGTCATTCGAGAGTAGTGTCGGAACCAGTTATCCCTGCTATAGAGAGTATGCATTGTCTGCTATGCTGAAAGATATGAATAGATTTTGAAAGTCGTGTCATACTTAGCATACGTATTTACAAGAGTATGATGCATGAATCTATCATCTGTGAAAGAATGTTCATGAGTTAGTGGATATTGAATGTCTTGTCGCCTGTTGAGTACTAGAAGACAAAGTATTTGACTGTGTGGGCTTAGTTCCCCAGTGATCGTCCTTCAGAAGGACCCAGTTTTTCAGTATTTGATTACTCTCGAGCTCTCATTCTCTCTGAAACCATTTTTACCTTCGGCGCCCTCACGGGTTTTCACCGAATCCGGTTATGTGATCGTTGCACTTCAGTGTATCTTGTGATTTGAAAGTATGTGGCACTCCTGTTGTTTGGAATGATGCTATGTAATTTAGTGAACCCAACAAGGCCTGTGTCAATCAAAGTGGACTTTACTGGGTTGTAACGTAGGCCAGGGTTATGGGTTGAGAAATGAAAGGATCGTATGAAGGCTCAAAGTTTATTTTGAAAAGTCGGTTGAGATTCCTGAGATCACCTTATGCCTTGCTTTTTTCCTTCTTTTGATTTTGCTCTTTTTGTTTTTGTTTTTGTTTTTGTTTTCGTCTTCATCCCAATCTAGTGTGGGGTATGTTATCGCTGAGTAAAGTATGTACTGGGGAGAATTGCCCCAGTTTGAAGTATGTATCCAAGTCGGATCGTATTTTTTGTGGATTTGCTCCAGCTTTGCATTGAGTTCTCTTTTTGTTTGCTTTCTCTTTCTCTTTCCTTTTGGCATTGCCCCAATTTAGGGGGTGATCCTCAGGGGTTTAAGTTTAAAAAGAAATCATTGTATGGCTCAAGTAGGCTAACGAGTGAAAGTAGTGTATAAATAGCTGAAATGATTGCCTCTAATCATTTTAACACAAGTCGAGTCGGGTTCAGAGATCACATATATGCAACATTGAAGTTAGAGATCCTGAGAATGAGTATTTACTTTCCTGACCAAGATTGAGGGGCCCCATGTGGGCCAGCAGTGATCGTGATGACCTCTTTTGCTGAGATGTGGGGGGCAAAGATTGCCCTAGTCTATGTATGTCATGATCCTGAGAATGGACCAAGGACTATTCTTGAATGCCCGTCGGTTGTCTGCTCCGTTCTTGTGTCCTCAGATGACATCAAGCTGTCATAGACAAGTATGCTTTTGTCACCTGATTCTTGTTAAGATGTGAGCATCGTCAGAGGATGAAATGGCCGATTTGTGAACTTGAGTCGCTTCTCGGCATGACCTTGTTTTGATCGTACTTTCAGGTAGAATCGAACATAGCTTTGTTACGTCCGGAAGTCTAGTACAATGTCTAATTCGTATTCAACAAGTAATAAGACAGTCATATCCAACATACTCATGAGATTTAAGGAATGAGAGCAGATGACAGTTATTGAATGATGCAAAGAATGAGTTTTGTTTTTGTTTTTCGTTTGAAAGTATGCGCTTATGCAAAGTAGACAAAGCATAAATTCAATAGTATGGAGAAACTGCCCTTGTATGGCAGATGATGAGGAGTAATGTTTCAAGACAGTGGGCCGAGTATTGGGTCTCTTACGAGAGTCGTCTCGGGCATGGATGAAGCTTGTGGATGTATATGGGTAGAAGTATACCTATTGGTTTAGCGGCTTGAAGGTTTGAACAATCGCGAATGCGCTGGTACTGCTCGGATTTGACCTCCGCGGATGTTGTCATCTGCCCTGCTCAGGCTAAATGTTTGGATTTGGAAGTTGGATTTGAAAATCAGAGCTGTTTGGACTGGTTGTCCATTCAGACTTTCTCAATCAGAAGTCGGTGATGCCGGGAGTATGCTGAGCGTGTAGAAGCTTCCCATGTTGACCTCTATAAAAAATGTACCTGCAGCGGAGGCCAGAAGAAGTAGAGGTAGACATGAAGTTAGTAAGTCGCTTCAAAGAAAAGAAACGGGGATTCTTCTCCCAGTGACTCGTTAGAGATGAAAGAGTACTGTCCCAGTATAATGTGTGTTCCCAAGGTATGAGATGCATTTGGATAGCCTTTCGGGGTCACCAAATGTCTTTGAAAAGTGGATTTGTCCTTGGGGAGTTTTATTTTTGTTTTTGAAAGGTGAGAATGAGCTTTGAAAAAAAGTCTGGCAGCCTTCCGGCGCCGTTTATGAGTTTTTTTGTTTTTTTTTTTTTAAGTTATCCAACCCTGGTCTATATACAGGCGCAAGGGGAAGATAAAGAAGAATCGGTTAGCCTTTCAGCGCCGTTTTATGAATTTTAGAGAGTGTATCCATCCTTATTAAAATGTAAGGATATGATGAGTAAGAATGCGCAGCCTTTCGGCGCCGTTTTGAGTTTGAAAAGTTTTTCCCCCCTTGTTTGTAAAAGTACAGGGGGGAAGACAGAGAAGGATCTGGTAGCTCGTTGGCTCCGTTTATTATTTTTGAAAAAGTTTCCGTCCCCAGTTTATATAAGGGGAGGATGGAAAAGAATTGGGCAGCCTAACGGTGCCGTATTATGTTTTTTTGAAAATTTTTTCCACCCTTGGTTTATATAAGGGGATGATAGAAAAGAATCGGACAACCTATCGGCACTGTTTCGTATTTTGAAAAGTTTTGAATACACACGTGCAGAATGTGACTATGTGGAGAGGTTGACATCTAATGTAGACTTATTTAGGTCTGGTTCCCGAACCTTCAAACCTCCGGTGCCGTAACACCTTCTCAGGTTGGTGGTTTCGAGCGGAGAACTTTCGGTGCTGGTACCGACGGTACTACCGCAACGGCTATGCCACTTACTGATCCTCCTATCTAATCTTAAAAGGTTTCAGTTTCAGAAACAGGTTATGTCATGCTTGATGCAAGTGTGTAGTGTGTATAGCGGTAAAGTACGACATTGGCCTTGTAGTTTCAGTATGGCATTGGCCTTGCAGTGTCTTTTGAGTCGCGGGTACCTGTGCAAACAAGTTTATAACCTAAAAAAGAATTATAGAAGTATAGAGTAGTTAGTGAAAAAATGCCCCTTTAGAATATGAAAACCACCAAAGTGATGGCCTGAGTCCTCTTAAGAGTATTCCCCAGCAGAGTCGCCAGCTGTCGCGCCCGCCCCGAAGGCGGGGGGCGGTCCCCTCATGGGTAGCGACCGGTTTAAAAGGAAATTAAATAAAATAGGGTAAAAGGCTCAAAGCAGCTAACCAAGGCGGGAAAGGAAATGTGTGAAAGTATGTACAAGAGGGTATGAGGGCCAAGTAAGAGTTCAAAGTCGCCACCTAACTTTATCGGGAGATAGGATCCCTGCAAAGGCGATTAGAGTAATCATCTTTGACTTTTAAGAAAACAGTTTGAGAAGAGTGGGGCCCCTTTAAAAGCGTGACTCTTAATAGTCGTACGAAACTAGAGTTCTCAAAGTGGGTTCGGGGACTCGATTATGTCGAGGGAAGGTGTTAGGCACCCTCGAACATCCGTGACACACGGTTGCCGTTTTAGTGGTTTTCAAAGTAACGGGGCATAAGTAAGGGGTAGTAGAATACATATACAACGCGAGCATCGTGACATGCAGTTACCAATTTACGTATCTCGATACGAGATAGTTTGAAAGAGAATAGTTATGGCCGTACCCAAGTGAGGGTTGCATACGTATCTCAACACAAGAATCAAGTCGTACGTAGTTCTGTGCTGTGTATGTGCGTGAGTGTTTTGGTCGATCTAGACCGTGAGTGTGTAAAATAGTGTTTTGAGTAAAGTCGGTGTAGCTAGGAACTTTAACCTATGCGGTGTAGTCCTACAATTTAACCTTTGAGAAAGTAGTGAGTTGTGAGAAAGTGTTTTTGAGTAAAAAGTCGGGGTAGATTGACCGTGCGACGAGCTTTTTTTGTATTTTTTTTGTTTTTATGATTGTTTTGTCTTTTTGTTTTATGTGCCAGAAGTAAGGGTCGGTGCCCATTAAGAGTGTAAAGACATACCTGTCTTACCTGTGCTGTTTGCAGATTCCAAGCAAAGTACCGAAAGTACGGGTCTGTGCCC
Source organism: Hydrangea macrophylla (assembly GCA_033977485.1). NCBI lineage: Eukaryota > Viridiplantae > Streptophyta > Magnoliopsida > Cornales > Hydrangeaceae > Hydrangea > Hydrangea macrophylla. The sequence goes on along the minus strand of CM066997.1, from coordinate 97,107,319 downwards.
ATGAAGTTTGGGAAATGTGTACCAGAAGTATGGGTCAGTGTCCAGTAGTTTTGAAAAAGGTTTTACCGGAAGTATGGGTCGGTGCCCAGTGAAAAAAAGAGTGTACCGGAAGTATGGGTCGGTGCCCGGTGGAAGAGGTTTGAAAGTAGTCGTGAAATAATTGATAAGTTCATAGGTTTGTTACATATAATAAGTATGTACAATAGTAAGTAAATAAAGCAGTAAAGGCGGAATATCCAACCAATGGATTTATAGGGAGGCCGCACTACTAAGAGTATGAGTTTTAGTATGTTACCTGTGCAGAGGTGACTATTGAAGTTCAGTCGATGTTTGTTGAGAAAGGATGAAAGAAATCCGAGAAGTGTTGCAGAAATAATCCGAGGAGGCCTAAGTCGTATTTCGACACAAACTCGACTTAAATAGATGTCATGGTTGGGTCCGGAAGGGCCGAAAGAGTCAGTTTCCGTACGTATATTGTATGTATGAATAGTACCCGTATATATGAATAGTACCGTACATATGAATAATACCGTATGTATGAATAGTACCCGTATGTATGAATAGTACATGTGCAGAGGCGACTATTGAAGTTCAGTCGATGTTTGTTGAGAAATAATGAAAGAAATCCGAGAAGCGTTGCAGAAATAATCCGAGGAGGCATAAGTCGTATTTCGACACAAAACTTACATAGATGTCATGGTTGGGTCCGGAAGGGCCAGAAGAGTCAGTTTCCGTACGTATACTGTATGTATGAATAGTACCCGTATGTATGAATAGTACCGTACATATGAATAGTACCCGTATGTATGAATAGTACATATACGTATGAATAGTATCTGTACGTATATTGTATGTATGAATAGTACCCGTACGTATGAATAGTACTATATGCATGAATAGTACCCGTATGCATACTATATATATGAATAGTACCCATATATATACTGTATGTATGAATAGTACCCGTACATATACTGTATGTATGAGATTAGAGGTGCTTTATGATGGAGTTTGGATTTTATTTGGCTAATGTAGCCAAACAGGGCTTAGGAGAGAAAAAGGGTTAGGGATTACCAAACAAAGCCTAAGGGGGAGAGTGAATTAGCAATCTTTTTTGGAATGGGGGCGCCTTGTATTTATATGAAAAATTTTGATTAAAAAATAATTTAATTAAAAAAATAATAATAATAAAGTAATAAAATATCTAGATATTGTGTGTGTGCCCCACGTTCTATGGGATTTTTTAGAAAGCTACGTGGTTGAAAACTGGACCACTGGGTTCTCTCGACTAACACAGAATTTTGAAGTCGAAATCGGATTTTTAAAACGTTGTGTGACCCACATTCGGCACCAGTTATGGCAGAACACGATAATCGAGGTGAACTGTCCAAAATCCGGTGTCGGAATGAGACGAAATTACATGGATCCCTTTATTTTAATGTGAGGAGTATTTTCCTCCAGTCAGAAAGTGACTTCTATGGCGCGATTGGCTCAAATCTGGATTACTTAGTCGCTAAGAAAAGAAAATATCTAGATATCTGTACAAGCGCCGCGCTTCCGAATTTTCTGGAAGGCAGTGCGACGAAAACTTGAACTTCCGTTGTCCTCTCGACAAACGCGAAATATTAGCACAAAAATGAAATTCTTGAAACACTATATGACTCGTATTAAGCATTTGTCTTGACAAATCCGTTAATTAAAATGCACTTTTTCGGAATCCGGTATCGGATTGAGATGAAATTTTAGGGATTTCTCCGTCTCGATGTGAAAAGTATTTTTCTCAAATCAGAAAGTGACTCCTATGGCGTGATTGGCCCATATCTGGATTACTTAGTCGTTAAGCAAAGAAAATATCTAAATATCTGTACAAGCGCCGCGCTTCCGAATTTTTTGGAAGGCAGTGCAACGAAAACTTGGACTTCCGTTGTCCTCTCGACAAACGCGAAATATTAGTGCAAAAATGGAATTCTTGAAACGCTATCTGACTCGTATTACGCATCTGTCTTGACAAATTCGTTAATAAAAATGTACTTTTTCCGGAATCTGGTATCGGATTGAGACGATGTTTACATGGATTTCTCCGTCTCGAAGTAAAAGGTGTTTTAATCCAGACCGAAAATGTCACAGCTGATTTGATCTCGAAGACCAAGGCTTTCTAATGATTTATCAGTATAAATTGACGCGCCTGTGAGCGATCTTATCGCAGTTTTGCAACTTTCTTCGTTTGATGGCAACGAAATTTCCGAAGGCTCTTCATCTTGACAAATATGATTTTTTTGGCATCAATTTTAAACCTTCTGGAGTTCTCTGGCGATGAAATAGAATTTTCCCGTTTGATTTCTACGCCTGATAAAGTACTTTTTCCAGATCCGGTGTTCAATTGAGATGAAATTTTAGGAAGTCCTCGGTAATGTCACGCACTTCCATTCTATCATGAAAAATGCTTGTTCTGATATCCTAAAAGCTAAAAAAGTAATCCCGATCCCTCTCTGGCAAATAGCAGATTTGTCCAAACTTTAAACAATGAGCACTTCTTCGCCCATGGTTCGATTCTGACGATTCGAAGTCTAGGGACCTTGTATTCATAAGCTCTTCCTACCCATCGGATTCGATGTACCTTATCTGTCCACCTCTTTGTAGGTGGGCAAAAAAACGGGTGTCTACGGCTGACCCGACATGCTTTTTGAAACCATGCTGGTGGGTATTCAAATTGACAATAACTTGATTTGACATTTGATTTGACCTTTAGATATTCTGATCAGGACTCCAGCTTTTCCTTCCTCGATTTGCGTGCCCAATGGGCCCCCCACGACAGTTATTTCATTTTTTGGCAGGTCAAAATGGGGTGTCTACAGGGGGTATTTCCTTAATTATATTTAATGTTTTAAGTAAATAAATAAATTAAACGACATTTACTTAAATAACATGAAATGAAATTAAGGTGTTGAATTGTTGTGAATAGTGCTGGACTGCTAGCGGCACTCAGAGTGCCCGAACGGCAGTCAGTGAATGTCGCTGTGGCACTCACTGAGTGCCGTTTCATCTTCATTGAGTGTCGGCCTGGGCTGGTTTGCATTTTTAAGCCAAAAATCCTTTTCAATCTTTGATAAAAGGAATGCACCAAACGATGCCGTTTTTTGTGTATGTGTTTACTACTCCTAGGTTATGCAAACCATGCTCCTACCATCTCTAATTGACATATCTACCCTTATCTTAGCCCCTAAGATAATGAAAGTCTATAAAAACCCCATTTTCTCTCATTTTGAGAGGTTGGAGACTTGAATCTAGGGAGGGAGACTTGAATCTTGAGAGAGAGACTTGAATCTTAAAGGGAGAAGCTAATTTTGAAGATTGAGTTTGTTCTTAGAGAAATATAGAGAGAGAAACCCAAAAATCCCATAGAAATCTTACCCAATTCACCCAAATTCCTCAAATCTCCATTGAAGAACCTTGAAGCTTCAAGGAAGAAGAAGAAGGGCATTGCTTGTAAGGTTTGGATCTCTCCAAATCAATCAAATCCTGAGAAGATCTAGAGGTTAAATCCTTATTCCTATACTTATTATATATAATTCAATCACAAACTCTTAGATCTAGGACTTTTACACATTTTCAAAACCTCTCTTCCTACCTCATTTCATCACACACCACATAGAGTTTGTGATTGAAGTTTCATATGTTGTCTTCATTAGTTTGGATCTAGAAATAGCCTTGGATTTTAAAACAAAAACAAGTTGTAAAAGCATTTTTTTAATTTTATTTGGGTTTCATGTAAACTTTGATTTTATTTCTCCTTGTCTCCATTTCCTCTTGGAAATCCATGAGATCTTTGATATCTCATTGGATCCTCTTTAGGTTGATCCATTAGTCTCCTATGGTCTTATGGCTTATATGGAGATTAAAGTGGGTCATTGTTATATCCATGTTTTGTTTGATGGAATTAAGTCTTAATTCATGACTTAGGTCCTCCAAATTGAATCTCGTGGAGTTATTTCTATACCTTATGAAGGTTTATATGATTTTTGGGTCATATCTTAGCCTCCAAGGACCATTGATTTGAAAGGAGATTAAGATATATCAAGTTTACATCCCTCAAGGATCATCAATTTGGGAGGGGGATTGACTTGACAATTTATATAACTCAAGGTGTTGATATTGGTGCAGTGAATCCATGAACCCACAGTGATCAAGGATTTTTCATTAAATCATGGTCTATTGGAATGGGATGAGACCAATTGGAGGATGTTCATAACTCAATTAAGTACCTCTGTGATTTTTTGTTTTGATGAAATTCCATGTTTAAGATGGTTTGGTCTTATGATTTCAAAGTAAGCAACTCTCTGCCCAGAATTCCAGAACAGTAAGTCTGTTTTAAAATTAATAAATCAGAACCTTAACCGAACTTTCTTGGCCTACAATATTTTTTTCTAAGTAGTTCAATGTGTCAGGAAGATACCCTAAAAAGATCTAAGTGTTTCTCATTTGTTTACTATTTTTAGAAAATCACACAAAAATCTCTGGACAGAGAGTTGAAAATTCCTGAGTGATGCCTAATGTTTTCTTTATTCCCAGAGATCTAATCGTTCAATCTTCAATTTTCTTTTTGTGATAGAAACTAGACTCACAGAGGTATATCATATCCAAATTTCATTAAGATCCAACCGTTGGAAGTATGGTTTTTTTATCTTTGAAAGTCTGGTCAGCTCTCTGTAATTTATAAGAAACAATCATTGTTTGGTCTAATCTTACTGATTTCAACTTAAATGGTTTCTTCATGTCTTGGGACCCAAATCATGTTTTGAATAATGATAATTAAGTTTAAATCCAGAGGCTAAGTGGTCCAAGTTAGTGAAAAATTCTTAGCTTGTCCTCATACATATCTATGCATTCATCCATGTATATTGATACTTGTAGTTAGGATCTAGCTCTAGGTTGACTTGTCTCGAATTGAACCTAGTTGGAGTTTCTTGTAATCATGTTGGGATCATGCTACCTTTATATGGACATTGCATTGGCTCCTAGTTGAGACTTGCATATCTATAAAGGTGATATGTTCTCAACTAATTAGAAGGAATCCACAAATAAGTCAATTCTTTCCATGCTTGATAGATTTAAGCTAGAAGTCTAAGATTGATTATTTGATATCTTGTTTGAAGCATATATACTAATCTTTGTTTTGTAGCGCTTTTGAGGTACAACTTCTCAATCTTTTTCTAGTTTAATTTACTTCTTTGATTTTTATTAATTTTCAACTACATGTGCGACACCTTAGACCAGGTCTTGCCTTATGTGTATATATGCGTTAGAGACCTTTTCTTAGGTTTTACTTTTATTTGTGTGCATTACACATTTCCATATCGCCGCCAGACCTCGGGTAAGTTCTCTAGTTCCCTATTGCATATCATATTGCTTGCTAATTTAGTTACATGGTTTTGAATGATATTTTATCATTAGCGATTTTACACCATTTTCAACATGCTTTTATAATGTATATGCATATATGTATTAGTTGAGGGCATGCTTAGATTATTAATATGATTAAAAGGATGTTGAGTAGAGGCCTATCGTGAGATAGGATGAGAGGGGGTGTTTTAGTCCGCCGGGCTCCTTCCCCTCTCATTCCATAATCCCCGGACCCAGTATATCTTTGGTTTTGCAAAAGATTAGTTTGATTTTAAAATGATTTCTTAATTTTCCTTAAAAAAAAATTAAGTGGCGACTCTTTGAATTTAAATTTAAAAAATGTTTTAAAACTAAAAGTGGGCCCAAATGCCGGTATCCACAATCTAGCGACTCTGCTGGGGATCGAACCCAGAATCTCTGGTTTCGCAGACTAGAATTTCTGATTTGGGTTCACTCGAGGATTAGACTTGAAAGCATCATTTTAATCAAATTAATTAATTTTTGTATGCATATTGCATTGCATTTGCATGTCTAGCCAGTCGATTGCACGGAACTATAACCTCGGAGGCTCGGGGCAACCCGGTCAGTCAAGCCATCATGGGACTGTGTGATCACCCTTGATCTCGTATCATGTGTTGGTATATGAACCATCCTATCGGGGGTGTGTCAAAGGTCCCTTATTTTGACCAAAACCCGGCCTTTGCATAATAGCTTCTATAGAACCTCTCAATCATAGGGAATCAATTCTCAATTAGGATTATATGCTAGGGAATTTTGTTTGCCCAGAAGGGATTATTTGAGATGATGGCGATGCTTGCTTGATGTAGGATGTATAATCTTTTAATCACCTTTTAGAAATTCCTTCTTGTGTCCCACAACATTTGGGGAACATGTCAAATGTTGATTATAAGATTTCACTTCTTATATTTTGTTTAGCTAAGCATCATTGACCTTGTATGCATCTGAATTCATGAAAAAAGTACGATGATACTCTAATCATGTGATCCCTCCACCCAAAGAATTTTAAATACATCTTTAAAAGCAAACATATTTTTTTGCTATCATTATTCCAAAAGTTTTCAATTGCTCTTTCAAAATCTTTGGAGTTCGCTTTTTGATTAAAGCTTCAAACTAATATTTGTTAAAATGAATTTTAGGAAAAATCCAAAAATCGTGGGAATTATTTTCGGGACAATTGCTTTTCAAATGAATTTCAAAGAAAATTTCAATCCAATCATCTTTGTTGAGGAATGTTTAACATACTCGTTTTCAAAAGGATTCTCGAGAATTGTTTTCAAAATATTTTATCATCCAATATATACTTCCCGAAGGAATGTCCAACCTTCGAAAGGGTAATGAGGATCACAAGAATAAGGGAAATTGGCGCACTTGACATGGAGGAGGATTTTATGTGCTTATATGTTGAATGCGCTAGGACTAGAATTTTTCTTTCTTTTGCATATAGAATAGGCACACACACACACACACACACACTTGCATTTTATCCGTGTGTCATGCGTGCGGTGCATGCATTTAGCCACATCAAATCATCAAAGCATGTACATTTTGGCACTCTCATCATGTCAATCAACGTCATGATATGCATGTAGAATACAAATTCATAAAGTAATCCAATAATTCCTCAAAATTCCTTGCCTCCTGAACATAAACTCTGCATACGGACCTTTTTACCTATCTATGTTGTCGGAATTATAAAAAGAGTGGGACAACCAGCCCCTTAGTAAGGACACTTCTGATCTTCTTGGGTTTGTCTTTCTTGATTAGAGGAGAACATGGATCATCATGCTGAGATTGATCCACCAATCGCCTTGAGAGCTTTGGAGGAGAAAGTGAGCAAACTGCAGGCCACCATTGAGCAACAAGATTCAAGGGTGAAACAATTGGAGAAGGTCATGCTTAAGTTCTTTCAATTATTGAAAGATCAAATGGGCCATAATAAGGAAAAGATGGATCAACTGGAGAAGAGAATAATGGATCACGTAAAGAAGCACCAACAACTATGTCCAAATCCAGCCATGCACCCAAGCCCAATCAATCACCAAAGCCCATGTCCAAATCCAGCCATGCACCCAAGCTCAATCAATCACCAAAGCCCATGTCCAAACCCAGCCTATCACCAAAGCCCATATCCAGGCTCAATCCCATCTAACCAAAGAGTTATTCCAAGCCCATATCTGGACCCAAAAGCTGGCTCAAGCTCAAAGTCGAACCCGAAATCAAGCCAAACCCATAAGTCGAGAATCTTCACCGACCTTGGCATGCCATTATCCATAACCCTTGGTCACCTTGTCAGGAGCGGCCACCTCAACCTCCTGGACCCAAAGTCATTACCAAATCTCTTACCTCTCAAATGTAACCTATCTTTGTACTGCGCCTACCACCAGACCCATGGCCACACGACCAACCATTGCATGAAGCTCCGCCATGATATCCAATATCTCATTGAGCATAAAATCATCACTCCTTTGCTGAACCCACCGAGTGGCATTTGGCATGACGTGCAATCCTTTCAATCACAGCCGTTGCTGAGCACTCTCAAGGAATTTGTTGCCTCCACGAATGCACAACAACCAATTGGCCGTGACCCAATCAACAAAATCAAAAAAGGCATTAACAATACTCGGTATGAGTCAGAGAAGGGTCATTTGACTGAAAAATGGTCCATAAGGGCAAATGATGTTCCTACAAAGATGCAGAAGGGGAATGACGAACTTGAAGGAGATGCTAGTGAGGTGATAGTGTTTGGAAATAATACTGTTGAAGCAAATGTTGATGCTCTTAGAAATCTAGTAAATTGAAAATCATCTGTGCCACTCCAGTTAAGACCAAGTCAAGTCTAGTCTGGTAATCGAGTCATGTCAAATAGGAGTCAAGTGTCAAGTCCAGTCAAGTATTTGAGTCAGTCGGTTATCGAGTTTATTTGTCAATGTCTCTTTTTATCGAGTCAAGGGATACAATCCTATTTCTCTACTAGTTAAATAAAATCTCATTTTGCTTGATTCAATGTGTTAAGTCGTGAATGAATGGATCATTAAGCCAAAAAAGAAAAAAAAAATCACTTTTTTTCAAATGATCATGGAAAATACTTTGTTAATAAATCTTTACATTGAAAAGGACCCCCAAGTGATCAAAGAAAATTCTGTGCCAAAACCATGGAGGAGTAGATAATTGATTAGCTTTGTTTTAATAATTTAAAGATGCTCTTGCTCAATCTTGAAAAGATAAACTTGGGACTTGAGGCTTGCTCACCATCCCCTTCTCCCAAATGCCATGCCTAAAAGATGAGCCCACAGTCCAAAGCCATAACTTGATCCTTGATGGTAGCCAAACATTTTAAATAAACTTCTTCTTCCAAAAAAAAAGAGAGAGAAGAAGAAGAAAGAGCTCACTAGGATGAAAACCCGAAAAGGCGCCTAGGCAAAAGTGAGGGCACAAAAAAGAAGAAAATAAAAGAGAGAAGAAAAAGAAGAAGATGAAGGAGCTCGCTAGCATGAAAACCCGAAAGGGCGCCTAGGCAAAAGTTAGAGCAAAAATAAGATGTGTGTTGACTTCAAAACTTGAATCCTAGCCAGTCAAAATCATGGAGAGAGTAAGAGATAGTGAGATAGAGAAAAGAAAGGAAAGAGAAAATAAAAGGCAAAGAATAAATAAGATTGAGAATTTTTTGGGCACTTCAAAGTACATCAATGGCACATGAATTATCCCAAGGTTGCGTGTTGTTCTAAACAAAGAAAAGAAATTAGAAATAAAAAGAAAGATTTGAAAGTATCAAATAGTCTCAAAATTTTGTGAGAGGCTTAATGTCTAAATGTGCCTAGAACAATGCAAAGATATCTTTGAAGAGTGATTTGGAAGATTGACATTGCTTTGTAAGTATGATAGAGTATGATTAAAACACGATGTATTATGAGAGTTGTAAAGATTGACTGACTAGTGAAAAGGTGAAAAGAATCAACCGCCACAAAAAAAAAAAAAAAAGAGAGAGAGAACAAAGAAAAAAAAATAATAAAAAGGAGAAGTAGTTCATATTCTCATCATCATGTTCAAAAGCTACCACAAAGGGACTGTTTTACAAATCTTCTAAATAAAAGGGCACTCATTGGCCCCACATGGAACATGGCTCGAAGAGCCCACAAATTCTTGAAACCTTATTCTTTCAGGACCTCCAGAGTTGATGAACTACGTTTCGACCTGATTCCCACTTGAGGATACGTAGGAAGCCTACTCGGTTCGGTCGCCACCCTTGCTATGATCTAGCACTTTCTTTCAAGCCTTGGCCGAACTCCTTTGGGCCTGATTCCCATTCGGGATAAGTAGGTGAACCTCCCAAGGTTCTCGGTCCATAACCATCCCTAAACCGTAAGCATCACCCTTTATGCCTTTGGTTTCCTTCCTTCAAACTAGGGGCAAACTTGCGTAAGTTTGCCTAAAGCCACATATATATCGCCAAAACCAGGGGAAAACTTCGTTTGCTGAACACCACATTTAAACCCAGGAGCAATGCCTCCAAGTCCTATTTAAACTAGGGGCAAACTTCGTTTGCCAAAACCCTTTTATGTTTGAGACAAATTCTCAAGTAGTCAGGTTTATTTTGAATGGATTAAAATAGAATGTCTTTTTTTTTCTCTAAGCTAAAGCACTAATTTGAAGCACACTCTGGATAGAAAAAGAATCAGCAAACCCAAAAAGGGAGAATCTTCAAAGTTTAGATTTGTCAGTAAAGTAATTCCATTGTAAGATAATGAATAAATGAAAGATGAGATTATACATTATTCACGAAGAAAGCACATTGATTCACAATAATACAGAGTTTGAGTCAGTTGTCTTGTGTAAATGCTTTGTCATGTTTGTCCTCCTTTGATGAGTCAATAATGGTCTCAAATGTGTGGGTTTAAGATAATGAATAAAGATTTAAAGGTCTCCATGAGCATCCCAAGGGCAATACAAGCAGGAGTTTTAAACACTATCACAACACAATGCTAAAGTGGAAATATGAAGGGTCCAAGGCTAGGGGTATAGGTGGCTTCCCTCTTTAAAAAAAATATAATAAAAAAATATATATAACAAAAAAATTCCAAGGGTCCGCAGATGCAGGAAATCATTTTCTACAAAGCTCACTTTCGTGGCGATTATCTCTGAAAGCCCATTCATATGGCACCCTCTCATCAAAAGCCCATTTTGTGGTGACCACCACCATAAGCCTACTTTCATGGCAACCTCATCCACGTAAGCCCACCCTGGTGGCACTCTTTAGCTAAGCCAACGCTCATGGCAGCATCATATAGCATCAATCCTCAAATGGCAGCTTTTCTAAGCGATCAAATCCTCGGTCTTGGTATAAGTCGTCTATCACAACCTATAAGTCACCGATCAAATCCTCGGTCTTGGTATAAGTCATCTATTGCAGCCTATAAGTCACCGATCAAATTCACAATTTTAGTATAAGTCGTCTATTGTAACCTATAAGTCACCGATCAATTCCTCGGTCTTGGTATAAGTCGTCTATCGCAGCCTATAAGTCACCGATCAAATCCTCGGTCTTGGTTTGAGTCGTCTATTGTAGCCTATAAGTCACTAATCAAATTCTCAATCTTGGTATAAGTCGTCAATCGCATCCTGTGAGTCACCAATCAAAATTCTCAATTTTGGCATAAGTCGTCTATCGTAGCCTACGAGAAAATTTGGGATCATTGAATCTGGAACAATTCTGACTTTTTTTGTAAATCTTGACAAGACATCAGAGTATAAGACGTAAAGCGCATCTCAGTCTTTTAGCATATTTCCTGATTCGGCACTGGGGTATAAGACGCAAAGCGCATCTCAGTTGATCAGATGATTCTCAAAAGACACTGGAGTATAAGACGCAAAGCGTATCTCAGTCTTTTTAGCACATTTCCTAACTCGGCACCAGAGTATAAGACACAAAGCGCATCTCAGCCGATCGTTAATCACATAAAAAATGACTGTCACAACTTTCCCAGGATAGGATGCCATCGGCATAGGAAAGTTTCAAGGCATAAGACGCGTTTTGCTACTAAAAGGGATAGCATTGTCCTAAGTCATTTAACCCGAGAACATAGAGCATGAATTTGCTTGAGCACATGCATCATGATAGGATAGGTGCATTCATCCGTATGCTTATTTGTGATTACGTGTGTTTGATCCCTCGCCTGAACTACGTCCTGGTCTGATTCCCGATGGGATACGTAGGCAGTTCACCATCGAGCACGACCAGCACCAACCGACTCCACGAATGTTTTTGCAACACATTTTATTTTTACCTAAGTTCAATAGCCCGATCAAAGGCTTGTCTTCACACAGGCTTCGACATTCACTTGTGATATGCGTTGCTTCACAAGCTCTGCCGAAGAGGGACAAACTGTAGACACCCCAATTTTGACCGAAATATTAAACTTAGGGGGATTTACCTCTAGAGATCAATTATGAATAAGTCTCGTCGGAATCAAGACTCTTACAAGCAATCTGATTCTCTTCCAAGAAGAATCTCGGTCCAAAATTGCCCTTTTCAGCAAAAAAGACCAAAATTCTCATTTACCCATCACCTTGTAGACCATGAGTTTTGAACATGTATAGAAACACGATATTATTCTCAGAGTATTTTAAAACTATTTTCAAAAGGAGAGAAATTCAGCATGAACCTCGAAAAGGTCATCAAAAGTCAATAGTTGACCTAGTGAAAAGTCAACGGGTCAAAGGAGGTCAATCGTAAAATTTTTGATTTTCAAGATGAAAAGTCCCGATAATTGATCATTGGATCTCCCTTATGCTAGAAATGATTTGTAAGAATTTTTAAATGAAAGGAACATTGAAAAATCGAAAGGTCTTTAAGAAGAATTGTGCAAGGAATTGGAAATTTTGCCTTCGGAGGGAGAGAGACTTTTTTTCCTAAGGATTTTGATTTTCTAGATATTTTTATTGAATCCAAATGGGGGGTATTTTCTTAATTATATTTAATGTTTTAAGTAAATACATAAATTAAACGACATTTACTTAAATGACATGAAATGAAATTAAGGTGCTGAATTGTTGTGAATAGTGCTGGACTGCTATACAGCGGCACTCAGAGTGCCCGAACGGCAGTCAGTGAATGTCGCTGTGGCACTCACTGAGTGCCGTTTCATCTTCATTGAGTGTCGGCCTGGGCTGGTTTGCATTTTTAAGCCAAAAATCCTTTTCAATCTTTGATAAAAGGAATGCACCAAACGATGCCGTTTTTTGTGTATGTGTTTACTACTCCTAGGTTATGCAAACCATGCTCCTACCATCTCTAATTGACATATCTACCCTTATCTTAGCCCCTAAGATAATGAAAGTCTATAAAAACCCCATTTTCTCTCATTTTGAGAGGTTGGAGACTTGAATCTAGGGAGGGAGACTTGAATCTTGAGAGAGAGACTTGAATCTTAAAGGGAGAAGCTAATTTTGAAGATTGAGTTTGTTCTTAGAGAAATATAGAGAGAGAAACCCAAAAATCCCATAGAAATCTTACCCAATTCACCCAAATTCCTCAAATCTCCATTGAAGAACCTTGAAGCTTCAAGGAAGAAGAAGAAGGGCATTGCTTGTAAGGTTTGGATCTCTCCAAATCAATCAAATCCTGAGAAGATCTAGAGGTTAAATCCTTATTCCTATACTTATTATATATAATTCAATCACAAACTCTTAGATCTAGGACTTTTACACATTTTCAAAACCTCTCTTCCTACCTCATTTCATCACACACCACATAGAGTTTGTGATTGAAGTTTCATATGTTGTCTTCATTAGTTTGGATCTAGAAATAGCCTTGGATTTTAAAACAAAAACAAGTTGTAAAAGCATTTTTTTAATTTTATTTGGGTTTCATGTAAACTTTGATTTTATTTCTCCTTGTCTCCATTTCCTCTTGGAAATCCATGAGATCTTTGATATCTCATTGGATCCTCTTTAGGTTGATCCATTAGTCTCCTATGGTCTTATGGCTTATATGGAGATTAAAGTGGGTCATTGTTATATCCATGTTTTGTTTGATGGAATTAAGTCTTAATTCATGACTTAGGTCCTCCAAATTGAATCTCATGGAGTTATTTCTATACCTTATGAAGGTTCATATGATTTTTGGGTCATATCTTAGCCTCCAAGGACCATTGATTTGCAAGGAGATTAAGATATATCAAGTTTACATCCCTCAAGGATCATCAACTTGGGAGGGGGATTGACTTGACAATTTCTATAACTCAAGGTGTTGATATTGGTGCAGTGAATCCATGAACCCACAGTGATCAAGGATTTTTCATTAAATCATGGTCTATTGGAATGGGATGATACCAATTGGAGGATGTTCATAACTCACTTAAGTACCTCTGTGATTTTTTGTTTTGATGAAATTCCATGTTTAAGATGGTTTGGTCTTATGATTTCAAAGTAAGCAACTCTCTGCCCAGAATTCCAGAACAGTAAGTCTGTTTTAAAATTAATAAATCAGAACCTTAACCGAACTTTCTTGGCCTACAATATTTTTTTCTAAGTAGTTCAATGTGTCAGGAAGATACCCTAAAAAGATCTAAGTGTTTCTCATTTGTTTACTATTTTTAGAAAATCACACAAAAATCTCTGGATAGAGAGTTGAAAATTCCTGAGTGATGCCTAATGTTTTCTTTATTCCCAGAGATCTAACCGTTCAATCTTCAATTTTATTTTTGTGATAGAAACTAGACTCACAGAGGTATATCATATCCAAATTTCATTAAGATCCAACCGTTGGAAGTATGGTTTTTCTATCTTTGAAAGTCTGGTCAGCTCTCTGTAATTTATGAGAAACAATCATTGTTTTGTCTAATCTTATTGATTTCAACTTAAATGGTTTCTTAATGTCTTGGGACCCAAATCATGTTTTGAATAATGATAATTAAGTTTAAATCCAGAGGCTAAGTGGTCCAAGTTAGTGAATAATTCATAACTTGTCCTCATACATATCTATGCATTCATCCATGTATATTGATACTTGTAGTTAGGATTTAGCTCTAGGTTGACTTGTCTCTAATTGAACCTAGTTGTGAGTTTCTTGTAATCATGTTGGGATCATGCTACCTTTATATGGACATTGCATTGGCTCCTATTTGAGACTTGCATATCTATAAAGGTGATATGTTCTCAATTACTTAGAAGGAATCCACAAATAGGTCAATTCTTTCCATGCTTGATAGATTTAAGCTAGAAGTCTAAGATTGATTATTTGATATCTTGTTTGAAGCATATATACTAATCTTTGTTTTGTAGCGCTTTTGAGGTACAACTTCTCAATCTTTTTCTAGTTTAATTTACTTCTTTGATTTTTATTAATTTTCAACCACATGTGCGACACCTTAGACCAGGTCTTGCATTATGTGTATATATGCGTTAGAGACATTTTCTTAGGTTTTACTTTTATTTATGTGCATTACACATTTCCATATCGCCGCCAGACCTCGGGTATTCTCTAGTTCCCTATTGCATATCATATTGCTTGCTAATTTAGTTACATGGTTTTAAATGATATTTTATCATTAGCGATTTTACACCATTTTCAACATGCTTTTATAATGTATATGCATATATGTATTAGTTGAGGGCATGCTTAGATTATTAATATGATTAAAAGGATGTTGAGTAGAGGCCTATCGTGAGATAGGATGAGAGGGGGTGTTTTAGTCTGCCGGGCTCCTTCCCCTCTCATTCCATAATCCCCGAACCCAGTATAGCTTTGGTTTCGCAAAAGATCAGTTTGTTTTTAAAATGGTTTCTTAATTTTCCTTAAAAAAAATTAAGTGGCGACTCTTTGAATTTAAATTTAAAAAATATTTTAAAACTAAAAGTGGGCCCAAATGCCGGTATCCACACTCCGCCTCACACATCGGGCCTTTGATCAGCAAAACCTCGACCAATCTCTCCGTTGTGACTGTTGGGCCGAGATGTTGTAGCCTGGGTTCCGATACCAGTGTTGGGTTCCATTTTGTTGGGGAAAAAAATAGGAATTCCCAATATTAGGAGTAACATCCTAACCTTGTCGAGTGCGAATTAAATAGAAACTAAAAAATATATATCCAAGCCACAATGACAATTTTCTGTAATACCCTGTATTTTTTTAATATATTATATGAATAAGACCTTGTAATGCTTCTTTTAATACTTGTATGAGTTTTCCATTACCCTTGGTATTATTTGGATACCAATCGATTGGTAAGAATACCAATCGATTGCCATTTATCAATCGATTGGAGCATTAATACCTAATACCAATCGATTGACATTTATATCAATCGATTGGAATCAGCTGGGCAAATTCTCTTGCCTTGGCTGGGGAAAGGCCACGTGAACACTTGGATCTTTATATATATTAGCCCATTTTGGGCATATTTCTGTTTCCAGGAAACAGAGAGAGTGAGAGGGAGTGTTTGTGTGTGTTTTAATATATATATATACATATATATATACACATAAATATATATATATATATATATTCATACACTCATACACACACACACATATATACACACACACACACACCCAGATGGACTAAAAAAAAAGATCAGAAGAGAAAGAAAGAATAAAGAAAGAGAAGAAGAAGAGAGAGAGAGAGGCAGAGAAGACAGAGGAGAGAGAGAGAAGCCATTGAAGCTTTCTAGGTTCAACATACATTCCCAAACACCCCCTTGTGATCTATGGTGAGTTCTAAACTCACCTGGTAGCTTAATATTGATGTTAAGACATGTTTGAATGGATAGAAGGAACTGAAATCATGTATTTTTCCATTTTATATTGCTGGACTGTCTTTACTGTGAAGAAGACGAAGTCCCAATCGATTGGACTTGCCCCAATCGATTGCTATTTATGGCAATCAATTGACATGTGGTTCAATCGATTGAACTTTTTATCAATCGATTGATACTATTTTTATACCAATTGATTGAACCCTTGTCCCAATCGATTGGAAGTTGCAGAATGTTGATAATCTTGTTTAGTTTATATTATAACTGTTTAGTTGTTTAATTACTGTTCAGTATTTCCAGCATGCTTTATCGTTGTAATACAGACGTAATAATCAGCTAATGAGTTATAGAATCGTAGTAACGACGAGATTAACGGATAATGGTTGTGATGTTAGATAATGTAATAGTTGTGAATCCTTTGGAGTTAACGTCATTTCATTCAGAGTAGTCATGCCACATTGGGATTATCATGTATCGATGTTAGAGTTGGACTTAAGTAGGTTTGCTAGGATCCGGGAATCTTGCGTGGGCAGGCTTTGGTCGATCATATGTTCTTAAAAGCGATAGACAGGCGAAGGTGTCTACGACTGCGGTGGACCAGATCATTTGCCCTAAGATAGCCAGATGATCTAATCATATGTTCTTAAAAGCGGTAGACAGACGAAGGTGTCTACGACTGCAGTGGACCGTGATCACTGGTAGATGTCGCTAAGTCGTGGCATAAAATGATGTACTGTTGCTTAAAGAGTTATATCCCTATAGTGCGGTGAACTGGGCATATGTTCTTAAAAGCAGGGGATGGACTGACGTGGTATCCATGACTGCAGTGGACTATGGATATGTTCTTAAAATCGGTGGACGGAGCAATGGTGTATCCTTAAGAGTGAACTACTGTCGAGTCTGTTCCCTTATCATGATGAATTGTCGGTCTTAAAATGAGTAAGACGTTAGTAATCGGATCATCGGTTTGATTTAAGGAGTTACCCTCACTGAATCTTAATGGTTATCGTTTATAACTTGTTATAACTTCAATAGTTGATACCTTGTCAGTATCTAATTCACTCAGCTTTCATTAAGCTGACGGCGTTTATGCCGCTGGACATTTCCATGTTCCAGTGCACCCTGGTTATGACTATACAGTTGAAGGACTTGCAAGCGAGGACTACTATGCCAGTGACGATGTCCCTACCAAGGAGGTCAGGTAGAAGAGCACTACTACGCCGAGGACTACCTTTATGCCAACTGAAGATTAGGCTAGACTGTAGTTTAATTATCTTTACTGCTTCCAGACCTTTTGTAATCAGGCATATGTTGCCTTGACAATTGTACTTCCGCTGTGTTTTATTTTGTTTCGAGACTCTGATGTGTAATAGTTAGTAACCTTCTTTTTGATATTAAGTTATGTGTTAACCAGAACCTAGATTTCATCCTTGTTATCTCTTTTACTTATTGTTGCTTAGTACTACATGTGTGGACAATCATGTGACTTCACCAGTCGCTGCCTTTGGACCCAAAAACGAAATTCATTTATCTCTATTTTTGCCTTTCCGGGGCATGACATTTTCTTTCACCACAATTCAGCACAAATAATATAATAAGAAGGCACTCAAGCAAGAATTAAATGATACCAAGATTTATGTGGAAAAACCCTCCACTGAGGAGGGAAAAACCACAGGGCAACTCCGAATGATTCCACTATGTAAAATAAGGAATACAAATGTTCTATCAAGTTTTTGCCCTAAAACTTGAGGTATCCAAACAGGGCTGGTCCCGAGTATTTGGAGGCCCGGGACGAACTACTAAAAGGGAATCCCTTATACGGGGGTTTGGGGGCAGCGCCCTGGAGGTGATTTTTTTTTTTTTTTTTTTTTTTTTTTTTTTGTGGTTTACTTATACATAATTGACAATTTTTTTGGGGTCTACTTATAATATGAGTCTGTTTGTGAAACTTAAATTTGTATAGTCTCTTTCAAAATTTTAAAATGGCCTATTTCTAAACCTCAAAAAATTCTTACACTAAACGTGTAATTTTCAAAATTCTAGGCGCCTTTGTTTTTGAATTTTACATACATCTATATCAATATATATGTAGGTGATGGCACTAAATTGGGCCATGGGAGGCCTAAATGTAAAATACTAAAAAATCTCAAGATAAAAATGTAATTATGAAAACTTCATGAAGGTCCTCAAAATGCTTGGAACTTTGGTGGCCCGGAGCGGTTGACCCTTTTGCCCCCCCTTTGGGCCAGCCATGTATCCAAATAACTACAGAGTGAATACAAAGGTCACCGTTCAAATGACCCAAAGGAATACAAGCAAATAAGCTATTTCTTCAAAATCCCCTAGATCTTGGTACACCAACAAGGGTAAGTCTATTGTGAGAAGCTTCTCATATGAGAAGACGTGTTTTAACTGTTAGATGAGCATCTAGCCATAAGATTCCCAAGAATATGAAGATACATTTATTGCTAGATCCTCATCCAACGGTTAAAACTCGCATTCTCATATGAGAATCTGCTTACTATAGACTTGCCCCACCAACAAACCCTTAATCAACCTTGAAAAATGCTCCCTCAAGCTCTCTGTTTCTCTCGGCAGCCGCACAGCACAAGAACCCAAAAACCCTCTGTGTTTTGCTCTTTCAGTGTGTGCAGGTCAACAGAAGGGATAAAAATCCTTTGGGCAAATTACACTTTAGTCCATTAAACTATAACATGTTTTCAATTGGGTCCATTAACTTTTTTTTTTACAATTGGGTCCTTGAACTTTAAAAATTCATTCAATCAGACCCAAATTCTGATAGTGTTAGCTTAAACTATTAGAAATTGTCACGTACATTGCGCGTAATGCTTACCTGTCACATGTTAGGTTAAGACAAATACGAGAGATTGTGAATAGTGCAAAAAATCGCATTCAACCAGATCTGAAATCGCGTTCAATCAAATTCGAAAACACATTCGACTATATCCAAAATTGCATTCAATCATACCCAAAATCACATCATTTTTAGCCATTCACAATCTCTCATGTTTGTCTTAACATAACATATGACAGGTAAGCATTACGCGCAACATAGGTGACAATTTCTAATAATTTAAGCTAACAGTGTCAGAATTTGGGTCTAATTGAATGAAATTTTGAAGTTCAAAGACCCATTGCAAAAAAAAAAAGTTTATAGACCCATTTGAAACCAGGTATATAGTTTAATGGACTAAAGTGTAATTTGCCCAACCCTTTTGATACTAATATCTTCAATGGGTCGAGAATTACCTCCCTAAGGAACACGAATGGTTGGATCATTAATGGCTTGGCCCACTAGCTAACTTTCAAGAGTTAGGGTGTGTTTGATAAAACTGAAAATTAAGTACTGAAAATTAAGTGCTGAATTTTAAGTACTGAAAGTTTTAAGCAATTGAATTTGTAGTAATGAAAACAGTTTTTCAAGTACTGAAAGAGACTGCATTCAGTAATTATTTTCAATAAAAAAAAATTTCACTTAAAGTTTTCAGTGATTTTTTAGTTGTTTTTTCAATTAAGTGGTACGTTATCAAACGCACTAAAAAAAAGTGCTGAAAGCCTTCATTTTTACCACTTAATGGATTATCAAACACACCCTTAATAAGTCAAAATCCATTATATGTATCTCATGTGTATGGAATACAGATGGTATATCCAACAGTGCTTCTCAAAAAAGTGTGGACCATGTGTAAAAATTTCACACTGCATAAGGTACATTCATTTAAAGCATGTGTGGTGTGGTTTATGTTGTGGTTGGTGTTGTGTGCCTTGTATTATTGCAATTTTAAATACAAAAAAACATACAAAAATCCTAGGTACACAACACATTACACAACACATTTCACAATAGGACTTTAAATGCATGCACTCTGTGTTGTGTAAGTGGTGCATAAAAAATGTTAAAAATTCAAACTACACAGAGTATAACACATTTAAGGCCCTATCGTAGAATGTGTAATGAAATGTGTTACTCTCTCCGTCCCATTTTATGCGTCCATCTTTACTTTTTGGGAAGTCCCAAAATTGTTGTCTACTTTCCTAAATTAGTATGTAAATTTTATTTAGTTTCTCAAACTACCCTTCTTTACAATCAACACCAAAACAAAACTAAAATAAAAAAGTGCAATGATTATATATAATTGTGGAAAGTAGGTGTATATTCTTTTTGCCCCCTTAAATAGTTGGATTTCCCAATATAGACACATAAAATAGGACGGAGGGAGTATTTGTCTAACATTTCTCAAAAAAATTAGGATAAGTCTATTGTGAGAAACTTCTCATATGAAAATGTGAGTTTTAACCGTTAGATAAACATCTGACCATAAAATTTTCAAAAATCTCAAAATATACTTATGGTCAGATACTTACTTATCCTACGATAAAAATCTAACTTCTCATGTACTAAACTTCTAGCAATAGACTTGACAAAAAATATTATATAAAAGTCAACAGAGGAGACCTTCTAGATTCAAGCTGCTCGCCTGCTCTTATTGATGACTTGACAACAACATAAATCATCAAGTCAAAGTTGTTGAAAACTCCACAAGAATTGCATCTCCGAAAGTTATTGAAAACAGCATAACGGATTCCACGTGTTAAAGATCAAACATTTTCAAATTTTTTATAAGAAAAAGTCCATAATTTTTTTTCTCTTATAAGGCCATCTCCAAGGGAAGAGCAATCACCCTAGACAAAACCCTCAACTATCAAAATGCCTAGCCAAAACTTAAAAATTGGTCTCCAATGCAAAAAGTCATCACATGAGCTAAAATGGCTCTTTCCCAATTGGAGAGCCAAAAAAAGGATGCCAATGAACATGATAGTTGGTCATTTGTGCTTCAATTTGATTGGGTTTGGGATGTGGGCCAAGTCATTGATTGAATTTAAAAATGGCAAACAAAATAAATGGCTAGTCATTTGGCTAGTGTGGTTGGAGTGACTTTGATATATTGGCTAGGCATTTTCCTATTCAACTAGCCAAATTAGTATTTTGCCTAGCCTATTTGCCTAATCCCATTGGAGTTGCTCTAAGAAAACTCTTTGAATTGGTTGAAACACAAATACAATAGATTTTGGAATAATCTTATCCATCTTGAATCCTAAATTTGATTTTTAAATTTTTTTTTTTTTATATAGAATAATGTTAAACTCACACAAAATTTCAAATAAAACAATCATGACACTTATTTTCGGTGAGTCCTTTGCGGGACTCATGTATTCCCTACATAGAGACCACTAGAGTACATGGATCCCACTGAAATCAAAGGCCATGATTGTTTTGTTTGAAATTTTATATGAGTCTAGCATTATTATTTTTTGGGTTTTGTTAAAGGTTCTAAAAGTAAAAATAAACAAGGGGCACAGTATGTGTTTCAGTGTCCGGTGTGGAGTTCAGTATTTGTTTCCCTTGTTTATTTCCACTTTTATAACCTTAACACATGTCCTAAGGGCACATGTTAACAAAACCCTTATTTTTTTACATAGTTGTATCACTTGTTTCGGCATTGATTGTTAGTACCATGTATCAGCTCATGTTGTACAACAGGCAAAATATAGAAATCAAATTTGAAAAACACAGCATTACTATATATTTAGAACAATACTTGTGTACATTACTTTCTAAATCTTTTTAGTTCACTTTTATGCCACATAAGTGGCACATAGGCGTATAATTAGTACTGCAGTACATGTATAGGAAAGTTATTTTCTAATATGAATAGACGGGAAGCCCTCCTCTAATTCTAATCGAGGTAAATTTTTGAGAAGTCCAGTTCTGGTTTGATACCAGTATCCGGGTCCAACTCCTATAATACAAGGAATGTGAATCAATCATATTTTAAAATAAGTAAAGTATATATAGAAATATTATTAAAACCTTTTCTTGTTTTTAATTAGAAAATACTTTTTTTTAATCACACGCTCAGACATGTGTGTACATACTATAAACATATATACTTATGTACACAGATACATATATATAGTCTTGTTCATATTGGCATTATTTCTCTTAATTAATACTAAATATTCGGAGGGGAGTATACATAAAACAACAATGATAGGGATACACACCAAACGATACACTGTGCTTTAAATGCATGCACTATGTGCTATTTGAATTTTTCACTCTTCTGTGCATCACTTACAAAGCACAAGGTACATGTATTTAGAGCTGGCCGATATGTCGTTTAGTTTGTCATTTGATGTGTATACCAATCATTTTTGTACATAAAAATAAGACTGATGTTGACTTGTTGCATAATTGTATACAATAGTTAGTACATGACCTTTAAAATTGGATTTGACTTATACGTGTATTAATGTATAGTCCATGAAAAAAAAAAGATAGCACTAAGTTCTTATTATAACCACTGGAGTTTCAGTTAGGTTTCATTCAGTTTGTAGGTAAAAGAATGTAGTAGTGTTTTTTTTTTTTTTTTTTTTAAGGTACCGAAGGAAAAAAAAAAACAGAAGTCGAATGGTTAATCTAGAGATTCTTCTAATTAAATTAAGTGTTTTTTTGTGTACGTAATTAAATTAAATTAGATGTTACTTTTAAATCAAACTTTATTATTATTGTTCGGTATTGATGAGTACTGTGCAATACTAATGAACTAGAAATTGCCCGTGCCCTCGGGGAGGGCACGCAAAGGGGAAAAAAAGCTAAAGGAAATCACAGAAAATGAAGAAATGTATTTACAATTAAATAAATCACATAGGCATGGAATCAAAATATTAAGAGATGAAAGAAAGCATAGATATTTTTTTTTTTGCAATTCGTCCATTGCAATCCATCTAAACCAAGTGTGGCGATGACTTGGCAATTATAACTATAATGACGGACTAAGTTAAAATGAAAAATGAGCACACTCAACCTATCTCGTGTATGTATTTCCTTTTCGTGAACCTGTGCAATGCATAGGCTAAGTTAAAACGAAATAATATAGTTCCATTAAAAGTTCATTTTCTCTATAAAAAATAAAAAGACACTCATTCGCATGAATTTTGTACATCACACATGTTGATTCATTCAAGGAAAAAAATAGTATAGCAAATTACTTATTATTTAATTATTTAACACTTTTTTTTTTAACAAAATAGAAACTAAAGTTATGAACACAAACTATATCAAATTAAGTGAGACGGTTAGATAAAATTCTCCATAGTTGTATGCTCTCACCATTCTGAGTAAAATAACTCGCAAGGAA
Source organism: Hydrangea macrophylla (assembly GCA_033977485.1). Classification (NCBI taxonomy): domain Eukaryota; kingdom Viridiplantae; phylum Streptophyta; class Magnoliopsida; order Cornales; family Hydrangeaceae; genus Hydrangea; species Hydrangea macrophylla. The sequence goes on along the minus strand of CM066997.1, from coordinate 97,083,927 downwards.
AAATCTTATGAAACAACATCATAATCGAAAAAATAAATTTGAAAAAGTCTTATAAGATAACATTTGAAACAATATTTTAATATAAAAGATTTACACACATACGCACACCATTTGGGATAGATTAGTATTCACTCTATAATAGTATTCTCCTACTATTTGAAATAATATTTTAATAGAAAAACAAATACTATGAAACAACATTATAATCTCAGTAGTAGAAATGTATACATATAATGCTATTTAAAATGATTTGAGTCACCACAGATTAGGAAAAATCTTATGAAACACATACCCATAAAGAGTACTACTTTGATATAAATAACTGGTTTCTCTCTTGCAAACCACGATTGCTTGTTAATCTAGAGGCTGCAAAATCGAGAGCAATAGTAGAATTAATATTTGAACAAAAATCTAAGAAAACTGGAGACCATCTTATGTGATTTTAGTGAACGCATAAACATGTATCAATAGAAATCGGTAGAGAAAAAAAAAACTGATTAAAATTTAGAGAGGTAGAAAAAGGCATAGATATAAAAAGTGTTTGGAGGGTTGTGATGATTTTTTTGGAAATAAAAGAATTGGAGGGATAGACTAATTTAAATTGGTTATGGTATTACGTGATGAGTGGAGATAAAAATTTTTTTGTTTAAGAGAGAGAGAGAGAGAGAGAGAGAGAGAGAGTTAAATTCCAGCTTAGAAGTCACAAAAAAAAGGGACGGTCTAATAGTCAATTACATATACATGGTAAGAGACAAAGATATATGGGAGTGGAATTAGGGGAGGGATAAAAGAGAGAGAAATGTATGGCTTAGATAGTTTACATTTTTGGCATAAATGTTAATTTTGATATGTTATCCATATACATAAAAATCAAAATAAGTATTTTTTTTCGAACGTGACACATGGCAATAAAAATTAATATAAAATGTTATTAATCTATATGTATGTTAGTATGTATATATGTGTGTGTGTGCGCGCGCATTTTTCATTTAAATTTTATTAGCATTAATCTTAAATAATCATTATCATTAATTGCAATTTATTAAGAGAGAGAGAGAGAGTTCACATAAGCTGCCACATAGGCGATTAGGTGGTGAAATAGAATCCATCTGTTTATATATATATATTAGATATATACGGTCAGACTCTTAAGTGACTTGGGTCGAGTGAATTTATCCAGTGAATTGGCTTTTAAGCCTAACAGAACCTGCGGGTCAGTGGGGCAGTCCGCTAGTTCTTTAAGGCTTAATAGCCAATTCACTGAGTAAGTTCACTCGACTCAATTCACTTAAGAGCCTCTCCGTAGAGATATATATATATATATATACATAGAGTTAGGCTCCAGTGCGCACTTGGTAAGCGCACTGGATATTTAAGCCTAAAAAATCCGCGGGTCAGCGGGGTGGCGGGATGGGGCGTGGGTGTGTGGAGTGCTCCACGGATTTTTTAGGCTTAAATACCCAGTGCGTTCACCTAGTGCGCTTACCCAGTGCGCACTAAAGCCTAACTCTATATACATATATATATATATATTTATATTAGGCTTGTGAAAAATAATGAGGTTAATTGTACAGGCTGAATGAAAAGTTTTTGCTTTTATGTTGACCTTATTTTGGGTTTCTTCTTTAGTTGCCTTGACAGAGTTTTAACACATTAGATATGTTTTGCTTGTGTTTTTAATTTTTAATTTTTTATTTTGGTCAAAAGTGTTTTGCTTGCTTTCAATAGATGCTAATGACTAACGCATAATGATAGGTGCCGAATCACTTCCACAACCGCTGATTTAACCAAATTGTGTGTGCGAGCGTGAGAGAGAAAGAGAGAGAAGCTGCCACACAGGCGCTGATGTGGTAAAAAAATTATTTTGTTTTCATACCTGTGCAGTGCAGGGATCTAACATTTTTAAAAGAATTTGTAGAATCCTTATGTTAGTTTTGCAAGTAAAAACAATTGTGAATTGGTTATATAAAATGCCAATGAACTCTTTGTAATAGGTCAGGGAAAAAAAAAAGAGGAATATTGAACCTTAAAATTGGAGCAATAAAAAAAATATGAAGAATAAACTTTTCAAATCTCGAAAATGCACAGAAAAATCAAAGAAATTGGCATTGGCCAAATTGACTGGAATATAAAATGTCTATGATATTTAATTCGTATCATATCCTACAAATACGTTTGAAAAAAGAATGAATATAAAATGGTATTAATTTATATGTACATAGCATATACATGTAGATATGTGTGTGTATTTTTTATTTAAATTGAGAAGTGCTAGGCACACATCCTAAACCACACCCCAAACCACAATCTATGCTTTAAATGCATGTACTATGTGCTGTTTGAATTTTTCACATTTTTCTGTGCACCACTTACACAGCACAGAGTACATGCATTTAAAACAAAAGTGTGGTTTGGGGTGTGGTTTGGAGTGTGTCCCTAGTATTATTGATTTATTCATTAGCATTAATCTCCAATTATTATTAATATTAATTACAAATTGGAGAGAGGTAGAGAGAAAGAAAGGAGGAGAGGAAGGAGTGCCATGTGGCAAAAGCTTTGACTTTTATTTTCATATATATATATATATATATATATTAGATAAAACGTATGGAACTTACTAAATCAACTGATGCTCCTACCTTGACCCAAATAATAACAATAATAATAATAATGATAAAATTGTTGCTCTTACCTTTTGGCATATGTCCCTTACATTGGGGATTGTGTGGATTGCCATGCTTATGTGATTGAATATGGGGAATTGCATGGTTTAAAGTTGAACAATTAATGAATTATTGGTGGTAGCTGAGCAAAAAAAAAAGAATTATCGGTGGTCAATTTTTGTCCTTTGACCAATATAGCTACATTATATAGTCTACAAATGATTGCTCATATCTATGAGGAGCTAATCTAGATTTAAAGATTAGTCAAAATATTCTCAAATAGGGGAAAAAAAAAGTTGAGGTTCAAAAAGGTAGGCTCTATTTGGTAATATTGCAGTCATATTTTAAAAATAAAAACTGAAAACATGTTTTATAATTCGTTTACCTTCTTTTAAAGAAAGTGAACATGCTCAGCAACCGTTTTGAAAATATTATATATATATATATATATATATATGTATATTGGAAATGACAATGACATTGGATCCCAAAACCAAAAAAAAAAAAAAAGAAGAAGAAGAAGTAATTTTCAATTTTATTTTATTTTTATTTTTATACTAAACAAAAGCTTTCCACTTATTATATACTTTGAAAAATAAATGTGTAATAATAAAAAAGTTTCTATTGTTTGGGGGAGTAATGCTATGCTTTCCAAATTTTAATCCCAAAATTGTTTCCCAAATGATGTGACAGTAGGGTCAGGTCTAATACAGTGAGACCAATTGAATTTTAATTAAAAACTATTTACCTGATCTTACTATCACATCATTTAAGAAACACTTTTAGAATAGAAATTTAAAAATTATAGCATTCCTCTTGTTTGGGAGTGTACACCAAACACCAAAACATGTTTTAATGCAATACTTGTCCCACGGGTTGGGCAAACAATCGACATTGTAAATTGAAGACAAATAGCGCAGTGGATAAAAGAATTAGAACCCACACGTTTGTTGTCCAAATGATTGGGGCCACCGCCTAGGTTGGTGTTATGGGCTACGCAACCAAAAAATTATTCAATCACACCCTCACATAATTTATGTATTTATGTTATGGGAGAGGATCTTAAGTGCACTTTATTTAGTACATTGATTTTTTTATTTAAAAAGATTTGCAAATTGTTTTGCTGATCGGCGTCCCATCCTGCCGTCCCACCGACTTGCGGATTTTTTAGGTAAAAAAGTTAATACATTAAATAGAATGCATTTAAGATCTTCTCCTCTTATATTATAGTCTAATATGAGTCGTATGACACATCAATCATTTAAGACTAAATGTTTTCTACTTTTACAGTACATAATGACAAGTAGGAAGTGGCATTATCATTATGCAACAGTTCATGCCTCCGTGCCTCACTAATGTCCACTATTTTCAAAGGACGCATAACCCCAATTAATCGAGACATCACAATTAGAGGTGGATTCAGGATTTTTGACCAGGGGCCTAGCTTACACGGGGGTTCGGGGGCAGCGTCCTCGAGGAGAATTTTTTTGAGTCTAATTATACATAATTATGTGTAAAATGGTAGAATCGCATATAACATTGATTTAACACCTATGATTTGAGGTAAATTATGTAATTTTAGGGGGCCTATATCTAAAATATGTATAATATTACATGTAAGTATAGAATTTTCAAAATTTTAAGGGAGCCTGTGTCTAAAACTTGTAAAATATTACATGTAAGTCGAGAATTTTTAAAAATCTATAAAAATTCTGTGTGAAATTTCAGAGGACCTATTTTTAAAATCTATAAACTATTACATAAATTTTGTAATTTTCAAAAATCCAAGGGGGTCCTGTACCACCCTTGAATTACACTTGGATCCGCCGGTGATCACAACATATATATAATCATATTGTCATAATGTGACGAAATCATTAAATAATTTCTCACACACAATAGCCGAAATTTAGTTAATCAAATCAAGGGGGTTTTGATTTTTGATTTCATTGCTTGGGGCCTTGTTGGAGAATTCCTATGCTGAAGAAGGAGAAATTTTAGGGCATTTTGGTATTTTAATTACAAGTATAGGGGGTGTAAGTGTTGATTTTCCGTTAACTTTAACGAAATTTCTGACGGTGGTGACACTTTATATTAAAGTATAGGGGATGTTAGTGTCACTTTTTGAACTACAGGGGATCAAAGTGAAATTGACCCAAAGTACAGGGGGTGTAAGTGTAATTAACCCAAAAAAAAAAAAAAAAAAAAAGCCCCCTCTAAAAACAAACCAGATGGCATTTGGTAATTGGTTGGAAATTAATGTGATGCCACGCCCGGTGGAATATCTCTTGCCAACGTCCAACTCCCTCTTCTAGAAAGCCGGATGGTGACTCCAGCAACTTGGAACTTCGGCTCACTCACACTATCTGCAATTTATAAGCTGTACGTAAGTTGGGCACAAAAGTCTTTCACAACTTTTACTATTAACTTTTACTAATTACTAGTATGTTTTTCAAGACTTAATTATGTTTGGGAATGCTTAATATAAAGGTTCAGTGTAAGTTTCACAATCTATTTCATTTTTTTTTGAGAAACTAGGTCGAATAATTAACCTATATATACACAAATTCCTAGACAGTCACTAAACACTTAAACTTATAAGAATTGATTCATTTATTAATCATAGACCAGTTTTTTTTTTTTTTTTCAACCAAAGCCACCGACATAGTCCCTGAATTTTGGGAAAAGGTGGCAGCACCCATGCTACCAGAGTTAGCCTTTAGCACTGCCCATTGACCTTTGGTAGATACATAAGAGTTGATGGAAATAGTGGCATAAACAACTTGTTTGTCATCACAGTGACTAATGAGCAAATACCATTAGTTAATTGGGTACAAAGTTGGTTATTTTGTTTTGAGGTTACATCATTTAATATTATTGACTATGCAAAGGGTTGCTTATAGATCTGAACAATATCATTAATTAACGAATAATTGAGGTAGTTAAGGAATTTGGGTGTTCCGCAGGTTAATTTGGTCATCACATATGTGGAACCATTAAGGTCAATCTTGGACCTGTTGGTAATGGTACTTGGACCAATAAGTAAAAGAGTTCAAAATGAAGGTGTCCTGGGTTCCGGATCTCTCTACTCGGCAGTCCTTGTGGCGCAGTGGTGGATTCCTTTTGCAGTTGACATAGGGTTTTCTGTAGTCGCTTATGCTTCCCTTTCTATTGGTCTCTTGGTTGTTTTGCCTTTGCTTGTGTTTTTCTTTATCGTTGTTTGTTTGTTTTGGTTTTTTTTGTAAGGTTTTGGTTTCTTTAATGGTATTGTAGTTTTTGAGCAAAAAAAAAAAAAAGTAAAAGAGTTCAATTTAAAAAAAAAAAAAAGAGTTATTGAAAGGTTGAAAAGTTAAAATATATATATATATATATATAGGGGGTAATACTTGGGGCACATCCAAAGACACAACTTTTGGGACATAAGCCAAGAGATGTTATGTCTTTGCTCATATATATGAACTTTAAGTGCTAAGTATATATATATATATATAGAGAGAGAGAGCCCGGATCTTAAGCGGATCGTAAAAAACGGACCTAAAAGACGGACTGTGTAAAAGGTGAGAATTTCTCACAAAAAAGTGAGAATTTCTCACATTTTCAAATTTCTCACTTTTTTGAAAATGTGAGAATTTCTCACAAAATACACAGTCCGTCTTTTAGGTCCATTTTTTATGCTCCGCTTAAGATCCGGACGGTATATATATATGAACTTTAAATATATATATATATATATGAACTTTAAGTGCTAAGTATATATATATATACGAACTTTAAATATATATATATAGATATATGGGGTAATACTTGGAGCACACCCAAAAACCATTAAGGTCAATCTTGGCTTGTGTCCCAAAAGTTGTGTCTTTGAGTGTGTCCCAATCTTTGCTCATATGTATGAACTTTAAGTGTAGGCTAAAGAAAATATACGTAGGCTAAAGAAAATATCTATATCTATAGCTATATGTATATGTATATCCATACTGTTTTTATTTTGTGAAATTGCTTCAAATAATTTGTAAATCTGGTTTAGTGGACTAATAGTGAGAATAAATTATTGATTGGTCATTGGACATCATATTGCTTATGAACTACTTGGTCATTTTCAGAATTCAAGAGATGAATTTGTAGGAACTCCAGGAAAAAAGTAAGTGAAGTATCTCACAAAATTTAAGAGATGAATTTTTTTTTTCATTCTTTTTTCTTTTTTCCTTATAACCAAATAAAGAAAGATGCTTTCCTCGTTGTTTTATTAAAACCACTCACCATTATAATTCTTTTTCTTGTTAACTTGGGGGGTTAATATTCAAAACTATTTTGTTCTTGTTAAGCTATCTTGAACAACTATCTAATATTCTAATTCAATTGAAATAACAAATAAGTAAATACAAAAGAACTATATGAGGTCAAATAAATTAGTCTATGCTAGGTCCAAACTACTAGTTGGCATAGGTGAAATCCAAGCTTTCCACGTATTATTTTTGAAACTTACACAAGACAATAAGATGATAAACAATTTCATTCCTGTGTCCAATATGATTGTAAAGTTTTCTTTTTTTCTTTTTTTCTTTCATACAGAGTCAAGGTATTGCACATCAACTCCTCAAACTTCATTTGATGAAACTTGTAATAAAGGCGAATTTGCTATTGATATGTGTTCTCTCTGATATGTGTTCTCTGACATGTGTTCTCTATATGAAAATGATTATTTCTATGAACTCAAATTTAGTGCTTGCATTGTACTTTACAAAAATATGCTTTGATGAAGAATTTTGAAATGCTAGGCATATTCAAGTTAGGAGTTTAAATAATCCAGTAGCTAGTTGCTAATCAAACGAAGTACTTCATAAAAATAGATTTGATGAAGAATTTTGAAATGCATATTTTCACTAGTTATGTTTACTTTAAAGAAATTGAATGCACTCAAAATAGCTAAAAATCTTTTGGCACTGATAGATTTGTTCTCTTTCACATATTGTTGTACCCTTTGTGATTGTGATTCTTATTATGTGATAACAGTTCAAGAAAGTATACATGGATGATAGAAGTTGGATTGGTTTACCTAGGAATTCAGCGGCATTTTTTAAAGGGCTTGATGACTTTTTTAAATTTTGCATATGCCAATAAGTCTCCTGACTCGGCTATTTATTGTCCATGTAAAGTGTGTGCTAATCGTTTTTATGAATCACGAAATGTTGTGAGAGAACATGTAATCTTAGCGGGCTTTCTTGAAAGGTATACTAAATGGACTTATCATGGAGAATCACATGTTTCTTTACATCAAAATCGAGAGCAAGAGCATAATGACATGTCAATGAGTTCAGATATTAGAGATGAAATGGAAGAAATGGTACACGAGGCAATGGGAATTCCAAATATGGATAATATGGCGGGGCCTAATGAAGAAACTTCAATTTTTTTAAAACTTATGCAAGATGCACAGATTGAGTTGTATCCAGACTGTAGAAAGTTCAAGATGCACAAATTTTGTTAAATGAAAGGTAATATTGAAATGACATAGTATTTTTTTTCATGTATACTAAACTCATGTAACATTATAGGCTGAGATGAAAAGTCGACTGGATACAGTTTCAGTGGAGGAGCGTACCACGGCCTTTAAGGAGAAGGTATTTACGGAAGTAGTAGGACCTGATGTTCGTGGTCAAGTTAAGACTTACGGGGCAGGTGCCACTCCGAGGACTGTGTTTGGCACAAGAGTAGGGCCGCAAACCAGATCTAGGGATATGGATTTGGAGCAGAGAATAGTTGAAAAGGTCAATGCATTGCTTGATTCACGGATTGCTGAAATGATGAATTTGTTTCGATCTAGGATAGAAGGAGATAGTCGACGGGTTGGAGATGGCCCATCTAGTGTCGGTAACCAAGTAACAAATATTAATATTGCACTTATATTTCTATTCGAGAATTTGGAATATTTTTAAAATTTTGATGTAATATTTGTATTTTTGTAGGTTCCTACTTCATCAAGTGTGAACTGCCCAAACTCTGAGGCTGATAGAAATACGAGCCAAGGTGATGAGGTAATTTCTTTGTATATGTAGTTTACGACAAAATTATTAGATATAGCTCTAGTTTATTTCCTATTCATTATTAGTTGTGTTGATGAGCATAATTGTGAGTTGTAGTGTGTGAGTGTATGTTTTTATGTAGTGAAACAATATGGTTGATTATCTTGTATTAATGAGCAGGATTGTGAGTTGTGGTGCATTCACAATTAGGGTTAGTGATCTTCAATTGTTTGTTGTATAGCATTAAGTAACATTGGACTCATCATGTTGGTAGTAATACTTTGAGATAAGAAATTTGTGTTAAAATTTATTATGCTAGATCATAAAAGTGCCAAAGAGTTGTATGTTGATTTTGGGTTGTGATAAATTTATTTACACAGGTTAATGAAAATTTTTGGATGTTGTAGAAACAAAGGAAACTCTGCCGATTTTTTTTAGGAATCTTTGCCGTTTTTTTTTTGTTCTTATGTTGCTTGTTTGGATAGTTTTTTATTTGTATATTTGGTCTTGTTTTGCTCTTTGGGTTACTAGGTGGTTGCATTATTATATTTTTAATTCAAATTTCGTTTTCTGTTTCAGGTTGTGGCGAGAGATTAGAGAATTAGAGCATAAGTTGTTGTTTTTAATTGAATCAATTATGAGCGTAAAGACTTTATTTAGATTATTATCATTTTATTTTTATTTCTACTAATGTCAGCTATGAAACAATTATGTATGAACATATGCTTTATTGTCTCTTATTTTATCTTTAATTAATATGCTTTTAAATTGTATGTGGTTCTTGTCGTTAAAAATAAGTATGGCATAATTTATTGTGATGTAGAATTGATAATTTTAGGTGACAATATATAAATATCCGTCACAAATAATATTTGTGACGGTTTTGGAAATAATTGTTGTGGTCACAATATTAAAATTTCGTCACAAATACTATTTATTCCGTCACAAATACTATTTGTCCAAAACCGTTACAAATAGTATTTGTGACGATTTCGGGTCGACACAAATAAAGTGCTTCAAATTAAATGTGACACCACTATTTGTGTCGCACACAAATCCGTCACAAATACTATTTGTGACGGTTTGGGTCGACACAAATAAACTGTCACAAATAATATGTATATGTGACTATTTTTTGTGTCACACAAAAATCCGACACAAAATCCGTCACAAAAACTTTTTTGTGACGGATTTTGACCGACACAGACTTTTTGTGACGCCTTTAACTTGTTTCGAGCACAAAACCGTCACAAAAGGTGCATTTCCGTCACAAAAAGTATTTGTGACGGAATTGCACCTTTTTGTGACGGTTTTTTTCCGTCACAAAAACCCTATTTTCTTGTAGTGTATACATAAATTCCTAGACAGTCACTAAACACTTAAACTTATAAGAATTGATTCATTTATTAATCATAGACCAGCTTTTTTTTTTTTTCCTTCTCAAACTAAGAAGGTTGGACAACTCCGATAATTACAATAAAAATAAACATATATATATATATATATCAACGTTTCCATCTTTCTTCCGGGTTTAAAAGAGAAAAAAGAGCTCTCAAACTCTGCTAGTGGACTTGTAGAAAAACTCACACATATGCATAGGGTCGGATTTAGGACATTAATTAAAAGGAATTGAACCCGTCGACGGATCGTAGAATATTAATTGTTACGAGCCCTCAACCTTGTTCTTCTAATCCGAGAATACTAGCCTCCGTGTACGCCTTATACTTCGCTATGGTCACGAGAACGGCTACTATATAGAGCAATCCACTTGATGTTCACGCGCTAAATCACAAGCTTTCTTAGTGATTAAACTAGAGAGAGAGAGTAAAATCTAGAGAGGGAAAGAGAGAGAGAGAGAGAGAGAGAGAGAGAGAGAGAGAGAGAGAGAGATGTGTGTGTATATTTTTGTGATTATCTCTCATATTTATAACATATACTACTTCTATATATAAGCATTTTTGAATAGGATTCCTTATGAATTTGCTTAACAACCAAGCAATGTCCGTTGGATCCTGAATTTAATGTGGGTGTCCCAACCCATATGATATTTGTTGCAGGACTAAAAGGAAGAAAATGAAAAGAGGGATTGTAGTAGTAAATTAATTAAATAACTTTTTTTTGTTTGGTGAAGTTGTTTTGGATTCATTCCGCAATGGTATGAGAATTGAGGTGATTGGTGTACATATGAAAATTTTCTACTTGACACATACATGGCCAATAATAGTTTGAATTAGTATAAGAGTAATGCTATGCTTTCTAAATTTTTTTCTCAAAAATATTTCCCGACACGTGGCTGTGGATCCAGTTAATTTTGATTAGTTGATGTTGAAGTGGTCCTACCATTAATGACATTGGACTCACAGGCATATGTGTTGGAAAATACTTTTTAGGAAAAAAAATTTGGGAAACATAGCATTACTCTTAGTATAAATTAAAATGTGTATAAGAAGATATATTGTTGGGGATTTACCTCCAAAACACAAATAGTTATTGAATAAAATAATAATTAAATAACTACAGAAAAATAGATTTTCTGACCGAATCGCAAATCACATAATGCTACATGCATCGAAATGGTAACCCCCTTGTGCTTACGGGATAAAGTGTCAACTTAATACTAATTTTAGCGGTGACACTTTACCTGAAAGCACAGGGGGTAAAGCGGTCACTTTTAAACCATAAAGGGAATAAAGTGACATCGAGTCCAACCATAGAGGGTAAAGTGTAATTAACCCAAAAAAAGTCCAATTACTACTAAAACTCAAAAGCCCAACTATTAAACATGCCTAACCAACACATATATATAATAAATAATAATAATAATAATATCATTTAGAAAAAATAAACAGAGTTGAAACATATTCTCTACCTCTTTGTCTTCTCTCTCTACGCAACTCAAGCTAAATGCCCGATCATCAACACCGACTCCCCACTTTGTGGCTTTGCTAGACGACAGCTAAAGAAATAGGGCATTTGTTTAAAGTATAACATATATTTATAATTGTAGATATGTGTAGCGCGCTGCTCCCAAACCCTCGTTGCTTAAAGGGCTTCGTTTTCCAAATCTCGCTTAGGGCTCCAATTTCTCAAGACTCCCTCCCCCCGGGGTGATAGGTGGACAATGGTTTCACCCCCACGTGGAGTGAAATCACATTGTCCTACTTTAGCATATCCCCAAAATTTGTATTCTAAATACGTTCTCAATGTATGTGGTAGTGTGATTATCTTTAATAATGGTGGGATCACTTTAATATAGTCTAAAAAAAAATTAACTACTTTTGTCACATGTGTTAAGAATCCATTTGGCAAATATATATATATATATATAAAATAAAAATAAATAAATAGATAAACTTTGCGAAACATTGCATTATTCATTTCTAAACATAAGAACTGTACTTACTATTTCTCTTACATAGAAAGCTAAAAAAAAAAAACCCTAAACGCACATCACAGATAAGAGAATCGATTATAAAACTTGGGGCATAGGGTCTGTTTGGAAATAATAAAAACTAGTTTTTTTTTTGCTAAACAAAGAAAAATAATAAAAACTAGTTAGGTTCAAAACAAATCATGTCACTTATGACTTATATCGTTTCACACGAACATTATAAATTATTATGTTAGTTTTGATAAATAATAATAAGTTTTCTAATCATTTTATAAGCGAGAGATACACTGCTTTCTACATAGAAAAACAGTTATAACAAAAACTCTCCAAGCCACTCTTTTGAGCATCTAACTAATATAAATATTATACACTTACATTTTTTTGGCACATCTCCATTCTCCCATAAGTTAATTATATTGAAATGAATTAGTATGAATTACTTTTGCGACTTTAAATAAAAAAAACAGTTTGTTAAAAAACCATCAAGGGGTACAAAATATATGATTAATGCCCTATATGCGCGTCTAACATCTGTCCACGTCAAAGTTGACAAGAAACAGAAGCTTCTGACTAGCAATATACAACCAACCAAGTTCGGATCTGCAGCAGCTAGTTGTTCGGACAGCGCCTAATGGCACTGATAGGATCACACTATAAGGTTTTTTTTTTTTTTTTTTTTTTTTTTTTAAATTTTTAGTTTCTAAAAAAAGAAATTATTATATAATTCCGCGAAAAATGCTAGACCCACACAATGAACCACACATTTTTTTCACACACATCTTTAAATGCTTGTACCTTGTGCTATTTACAAGCATTTAAAGATGTGTGTGGAAAAAATGTGTGATTCATTATGTGGGTGTAGCATGACTCTAATTCTGCCAGCACCACATTATCGCTGCTGAAAGTGCTGTCGTGCAGCTTGCGACCGAAGATCCTTAGGCCAACCAACTATCTCCTATTATGTTAGGTACAAGTCACATTAACTGTTAGGGATCTTAATGATACAGTCTATTAGTTTAAAATGTATTGTACATTCTAAATTGGAATTAAAATATTATAATCAGGTCCCAAAATATTATTCTTTTGACAACCGATTAGTGTTTTTTTTTTTTTAAATGTAGTGTTAACTTACAACTTAGGACCCAACTAAACATTCTTGACCAAAACAAGTAGAACGTATGATACATACAAAACTAATGGATTGTATTAAAACAAAATTTTGACTTTAAAACACTAACAAATTGTACAATCAGATACACTTTTTGCACACATTAAAGCTTACTTTGCCCCCATTTTGATGCTTCTATTTTTTTAAAGCACAATTTCATGTTAATTCATTTGGTAACTTGTTTATGAGCTTTATAAAAATTGAACTTAAAACTTTTTTGGTGGGGACCTTTTAAAAGCTCTAATGGAGCTTTTAAAAGCTCAAGGTTATTTTTTGGTTTCATGATATTTTTTTGAAGAGTGATGTGCCGCTTGTACAAAATTATCAAATAATTTAATAATAAATTGGCTTCACTACGTTTTATTCCCTTCTAGTTTGCCCTTTGTGTCAATTTGGTCCCTATAGTTTAGAATGTGTCATTTTAGTCTTTGTAGTTTCATTGGTGTATCATTTTAGTCCCCCACACACTTTTTGTGACAAATTTTTTACTTTCAGTAACAAAATTATTCGTCACTAAAGGATTTATTGGACTTATTTGACACATTTATAAAACTATAAGGAGTATTGCAACACTTTCTAAATTACAGGGACCAAACTGACACAGGTGATAAACTACAAGGGTGTAAAACGTATTTAACCCTAATAAATTTCATAAACTACTTTTAAAAAGTCACATGGGAGCCAAACTAAGCCTAAGTTTCCCCACCACCGAAATCAAAGCCGTTCATACACTCATCAACGTCAACATCGATGTATCAACGGCTGTAAGTAGAGTCATTTAAAATTTATTATTCTAGTTAGGCATGTAATTAAACAATTGAAAACTGAAAATCGACCAAAATTGTCCGATTAAAATATTGATTGGTCAATGTAGACACCCCAATTTTGACCACGCGTCGAATTAAGGGGAGTATTACCTCTGAGGCCCGATGATGACAAGCGTCCGACTAATCCAAGACTTCCAAAGGTGATTCAAGCTCTTCCGAATGCTCTTTCGATTCAAAACAAAAGGAAAAGAGAGAGAGAAAAAAAAAGAGTAAAACGACACATGATAGAATTTGCGGCAGTCTCGGATTACCGCTAGCCGCTCTATGGAGTGTCGGACGACATTCTATGAGTGCCGCGAATTTCATTAAATGCCGCGAAAAAATGGATTTCTACATAAAACAGCAGTCTGTGTAGTTGTTCGCGACACTCCTTGAATGCCGCTCTGGCATTCACTGAATGCCGTTTCGGCAATCAGTGACTGCCGCATCGGCAATCAGTGACTGCCGCATCTGAGTGCCGCTTCCATCTCCAGAGAGTGCCGCATTTTTATGACAGCATGTCCAAAAATAGGTCGGTTTATACCATCAAAAGACGGCGGGAATTTGGGTTTTTGCTGCGAATTCTCCAAAATAACCCTCTAAAGATTGCCTATATATAGAGGATGTGTATCCCCATTAAGGGAGGTTGAAAAATTAGAATGTTAGGATCCCAATATTGATTCTCCTCCAAGAACTTTCTAAATTAAGAATAGTAGTAAAGAGAATTAGCAAGAAAGAGCAAGAAGAAGAGCTTGATTACTCCTTGAAGAGTCTTAAAGCAACCAAAAGTTGAGGATAATTAGAGGTAAGCTCTAAACTACTTAGTCTTAAGATTCAAGTTCAATCACAATATATAGATACTTAGGATCTTTTACACATTTTCAAAATCTCTGTTCATACCCCATTTCATCACACACCACATATATTGTGATTGAACTCTCATTTCATTAGTTTGGATCAAATAGCCTCGAGATTAAAGTTTAAATAAATCTTGGAGTTTGATGTTGTTTGAACTGTGATTCCTTTTTTCTTTTGACTATGTTTATTCTTAAGATTCATAAGATTTTCAATGTCTTACCTGAATCCTTGTGTTTAGAATCCCTCAATATTCTTATGAACTCATGATTCATGAGAGGATTGAGGTTGATATTAGTGTATTGATGTCACGCCCCGATTTTCACTACCAAAAATAAAAGAAATATTTACATTAAAATTGCAAATAGTCAAGTGTATTTTAAAACAATAAAAATAATTACACTTGAGTGCCCAAAATTACAAATAAATTCATTTACACGGCTAGGACCCAAATAACTCAAATCCACATGGTACTCTAATGTGCTCCAATTTGACTGCTACCAATGGTACCTGCATCTAAAATAACACACGGGGAAGTATACAATATGATAGGAATAATAAAGGCTCAAAAGTACAATGAACAACCATGACAGATCAAATAAAATAAACCAATCACTCAACCCACCCGTTCACACAATTTACCCGCTCACCCACAAGAGCATCATACCAGGTTCCTCTTGGTCACATAGTAAAGAGTCACCTCACCTCACCTCACCCGTCTCCAGTACGTCGGTCCCTGAGGCCTATTGGACTATTGGTAGGTGCTTCTTACTCATGACCCTTTAGTCCCATAGCACTTAGCCAAAATAATATTTTAATAACATTTAACAAAAAAGACATGGATTCCAATAAAAAGACAACATAAATCAAAGAGAGTACAAATAGGGATGACAAGGAAAATACTCCGGAGATTTAAGAGCAAATTGTACACAACCCCATACCTTAAAAATAATGTTGAGCAATTCCCAAACTCTCTGAATATATATATATATATGTATATGTGTGAATATATATAACTATATGTGTGTGTATCAATATATGTGTGTGTGTGTGAGTTGCCGAGAGAGAGAGAGAGAGACAATTGTTGAGAGGCAGAGAGATGCTTGCTATGAGAGTTATGAAATTGGGGAGGTTAGGTAGTTTATATATAGGAATAAAAGTCTTGGTCCCCAAGTTCTATGAAGCATAAGCTTCAAGCCTCACAAACATACACACAGATACACGCACACACTATGCACCAAAAGTTTGGTCTCCAAGATTCATATGGGATATTATCCCATGTGGTCACTCACACCACCACAAGCACACACAGGTAACTAGTATACTGTAAAATTTTCAAAACTGCTATTTTCCTATGATGAAAATAAAATTAAACTTTTAATATTCGCTTTAAATTTTTTTTTTCGGTCACTACAATTGAGTCAATGGGTTCAAGCTTTTACCATATTTTGAACTCATTACCTTGGGATTTTATGAAATTTTCTTCATACTTCATTAAAAACCCATAAGTTTAAGTATCCTTAGTCTCCAATGACCATCAAATGGTAGGAGGAATAATTTGAGTCTAAACTTACATCCATGGTTTAGATTCATTGTGTTGAGGTTTTATGAAATCTCTTCATACTTCAATAAAATCCACAAGTTTAAGTGCCCTTAATCTCCAATGACCATCAAATGGTAGGAGAAGTGGTTTGGTTTAAGCTTAACTTCTTGGTTTAGTAGTTGGGATTAACCAACAAAGATGAACTTGAACAAAAGATGCATTGAGTTCATCAACCACTTTTCATCAAAGATTTTTAGTTAAACATCGAACCGTTGAAACTGAATAAAACCATTGGGAAAGTGTCTATAACTCAAAGTTCTAACACTATAATTTTTATTTTGATAATATTTTATGGTTAAGAGTGGCTTGGTCATGGGTTTTGGGTTACGGCAACAATCTATCCAGAGTTTCAGAACAACAACTCCCTTTTGAAATGAGTAAATCAGAACCCTAATCAAGTATTGACGACCCTAAATAATTTTTTCTATGAAGTTTAATGTGTTAATAAGATCGCCTAAAAAGATTAGAGCCTTTCAATTTTTTTTTACTATTTTTAAAAAATCATACAAATTCTCTGGACAGAGAGTTGGAAATTCTTGAGTGATGTCTGGTATTTGCTTGATTCCCAGAGATCTAACCGTTGGAACTTTGATTTTCTTTTTGAATTAAAAACTAGACTCACAGAGGCATCTTGTGTCAAAAACGCATCAAGATCAAACCACGAGAACCATGCCTTTTATTTCTTTGAAACTCTGAGCTCTCAGCAATTTTCAGAATTCTGTCACAATTTTGATCCAATCTTATAAATAATGGCTCAAATGATATTTTCATGAGTTAGGGTTCATACCATGCTTCAACAATGATTCGTTAATGTTTAAATCCAGAGGTTAAATGATCCAAATCAATGAATAGTTCATAACTTTATCTCGTTCATATTCATATATCCATATGCATTCATCCTCATAGACTGA
This sequence comes from Hydrangea macrophylla, assembly GCA_033977485.1. Classification (NCBI taxonomy): domain Eukaryota; kingdom Viridiplantae; phylum Streptophyta; class Magnoliopsida; order Cornales; family Hydrangeaceae; genus Hydrangea; species Hydrangea macrophylla. Next base: position 97,066,504 of record CM066997.1, on the reverse strand, counting down.
TACTTGTAATTAGAAATCATCTTAGGTTAGGATTTATTACTTAGGAATTCAATAAATGTATCTTGTGTATAATGTGTATTAATCCTTGTTTTATAGTGCCGATGAGGTATGATCCTTCGACTCTTCCTTAGTTTAATCACATCTTTAATTTTATTATTTTTCGACTACTTGTACGACACCTTAGAATTAAGTTTTGACTTATGTGTATATATGTGATTAGAGACCCCTTTTGCTTAGGATTTATACTTTGCATGCATTGCACGGTTCCAATTTTGCGGCTGGATCCCAGGTAAGTTCTCTTGTTCTTATTGCATATCACTTTGCTAGCTAATTAAAATTACGTGGCTTATGAATGATATTTTGTCGTTAGCAATTCTGCACCCTTTTCAACATGCTTGTGTAATATATTATTTATATATATATGTATTAATTGAGGGCATGCTTAGATTAATAATTCGATTAAAAAGATGTTGAGTATAGGCCTATCGCGAGATAGGATGAGAGAGGGTGTTTTAGTCCGCCAGGCTCCTTCATCTCTCATTCCATAATCCCCGGACCTAGTCAATCTCTGGTTTCTAAAAAGATCAGTTTGCTTTAAAAATGACTTCTTAATTTTCCTTTTAAAAATTAAGTGGCGACTCGTTTCTGAATTTGAATTTGAAAAAGATTTTGAAAACGATGTGGGTAAGGAAAATTGCAATATCCACAGTCAATTCTTTAAATGTATGTTCAAATTAAAATTGACCGAAAAACTAACTGAATGCTTCCAAAACTGACCGACCGTCACTATTTGTAAAATAAATAAATAATTTCGTGAAAAAACCAAAAAATCAACTGAAAACGTTTACACCCCTAATTCTAGTGAAGGTAAATTATACTTTCCAACCCTATAATTTGAAAGTAAACTATTTTTTTAATCCTGACACTTTGGTCATTATAGTTTCAATTTAGTCATTTTCATCAAAAATTTTTATAAATTTTGACACAGTTAGGTTCAATATATGGATATAAAATGAAACAATTCTCTATTTTTGGTAGATTTAGGTTCAATATATGGGGTAAAATATAAATTATCTAAAGTCGATGAATGGACTATATTAAACTTAAGAGTAATATTTAGGGCACAAACAGTTTATACAAACCCTCTATCTCTCTCTTGGGTGATACTTTGAGATTCGATAATTTCAATGGACTCCACAGTGCCACCCAAGATGAGAGAGTATTTTTGTGCCCCTAGTATTAAACTTAAATTGAAACTGTAAAAATCAAAGTGTAAAAAGAAACAAAGGGGGGTCAAAGTGACATCACACCCTAATTTTCAGTGGTGCAAAGTGTAATTTTATCCAAGCAATTCTAGACTCACAAAAAATTTCACACAAAAATCCACACAAAATAATCCTGACCTTTGATTCCGGTGGATTTCGCGTGGTACCCATATGTTCCCCACATGGGGCACACTGAAATCAAATGTCAGGATTATTTTGTGCGGAATTTTGTGTGTCTAGCATTCTTGAATTTTACCCTCCTAAAAAGGGCAATGCTATTTGCACTCCATTGATTACTAAATACACTCCATGAACTGCATTGAGTACATTACACGACAAGTTATCATAGTAGTACCATGGAGTGCATTAGTTGATGTTTGGAGTGCGGAATAGTAGTTCTCTAAAAAAAAAAAGAGGGTAAATTACCTTTTACCTCCCAGTGGTTTGCCTTTATGGCACTTTGCCCCCTATAGTTTGGAATGTAATGCATAACGCCCCTGTGATTTGCTTCTATAGCACTTTAACCTCCTGTAGTTTTGGAATGTAACACATAAACCCCCTGTGGTTTGCCTCTGCGGCACTTTACCTCTTGCAGCCAAAAATAAATTGCTTAAATGACCAAAATGACATATTCTTCTTCTTCACTCTAATAAACATGTTACACATACTGATTACTGAAAATCTAGAATAGTGAGGTTGTCACACCCCAACCCGTCCAACGGATTAGGACACGTGTAACAAGACTATACACACCCAAAATACACTAATAAGCAAGAACCCATGTTAGTTATTAAGGAAAAACATGATTTGAACCAACATAAAAGAACTTACTGTGACAAAACAGCCCCAAGGGCAAAATGATCATTTAGAGAAGTTAGTAAAATTTTATACCAAAAGATAGGTCTTTGAGTCCCGATTCCAACGCAAAAAAACGGCGCGCGAATCTGAGTTTTCTAGAAAGAGTTGTATACGTTTCCGAAAAAGTCGACGTGCAATGAAGTACATAGGCGGATCGATCCGCCCTATAAACCCGGATCGATTCTTACTAATGATTTCCAGCAGAATGTCCCCGAAGAAGCCTAGATCGATACGCCATTTGCACCCGGATCAATCCAGGTTTTGCAGAATAGATTCCTACTGCTAAAATTCTATTTTTTCAAGTTCAAAACATTTCCAAACCTCATGAAAATTTCAATGAACATTCCAAACACATTCCTAAACATGTTTTAACATTAACCAAGTATATAAAACATACCCCAATTATAATAGGTTCAAACCAACTATGAACTCACCCTTTTTGAACCAAAACAATTTTGAAACTCAATTCATATCAAAAGTTCATAAAACTTGTTGGACATGAATTCAAAACCATAACCATCATTATACAAACGAAAGGAACTTGTCGACAATACTTGCAACACCATCCGGACTTGCCGGAATGGTTTAACTTAACAACTCGCACACATTCAACCAAAACATAGGAGCTTACATAGGTTCTTCATTTTCAACTCCAATTACCAAATTACAAGTTAAATGATCTAAGTCTCATGGTTACAACCAAATTGCTAACACCAAAATTATAGAGATTACACATTACAAATTTGAAAGAGAGATTATATAAACAAGCCCCAAATCTCTCCCATCTCCCCCAATGCACGTCATTTTCTCTCCGGGAATTGCTTTGAACCTGCAGTGGTTGTTATTTGCCACAATAGAAAAGGAAAATGGTTTCTTAAGCATTGCGCTTAGTGAGCAATCTAAACATGATTGAATGTTTAACATGTGTAATGCTACAAATAACCAAATATCTCATATTTGTAATCACTGAGTCACCGGTTCAATGATCCATTCAGACCTGAAGACTTCCCTTGGTCCCGTGGTCACTTCTATTCCTTGAACTTCTGTATTTATCGGATTCATCCTCTTCACCATCCTTAATATTACTCCTAACAATGAATCATTTCCTCGGTGCTCATTGATTACCACATAAACACATAAGCACATAAACATGGCAATTCCACATACTAACATGTAAATCACTAAACTAGCAATTTCATAACTTCTAAGCATGATTTTAACAACTCAATAAATATATGAAAACATTGAACACCTTAAACAACAATTACTTTTTAGTTAGAAAACTCATCTTACTCAAGTTATACCCAAATTAAGCTAGGAAATGCATAATTGCACCAAATCTAAGCTCAATTCCTACTCCAAAGTAAATCCTACATAAACTCGGCGAACTGCGTGTCACCGATTAGTACAAGCTACCAAAATCCGAAGATTAAAACGTAAATAGAAGGTAAAGGGATGATCATCTCACCTCCACGAGTCCGAATATGGCTTCGGCTCGCGAATTGGATGATTTGGGGCGACGGAACGGCAAATAAACGGCGTCGGCGTCTCGGAATCTCGTCGTCTCTCTGAGCTCTATCTTTTCTTTTAATTTGCTGTAAATGAGGCTTCCCCCTCACTTGACATACACACATGCATCAAGCATGAGGTGTCTTTGCCTCAAGTTTGTCATTTTTTGTTTATACCCCCGAATTTTCTTAAGTTCTTATTATGCAATCCCCCAAACATTTCATTAATTATCCAATTATCTAATGAGTGTTTGTCTAAGTTTCGTATTGGTCCCAACATGGGGTCCTAAATATTTTGTGAAGATACTATCATACCTACTAATTATGGATCATTTTCATTTATACCCTTATTTAGGTATTCATCCTAGTACAAAATGCTAACACATATATCATCATAAAATATGAAAGCATTTAAAACAAATATTCATTTAATCATATAAATGCATTTAATCATGTAAAATGCAAATATTTTTATTCCGCCCTTTACTGGGTCCCACTTCTTTATCTGTCCCAACTAGGGGTGCAACTCGGGCGGGACCCAAAGGGTTTTGGCTCTACCCAGGCCCGAGCCCGAATTCAAGCAATCTGTCCAAGCCTGAACCCGACATAAACCCGAACTTGTCAACCGGAGCCCGGTTTGTGAATTAGTTCTACAACCCGAGCCCGAGCCCGAATTATAATTTTTTTTGGTGCAAATTGATTTTTAGTATGTAAATAACAATATGTAGAGTATCAAATCTATTTTTTAATGTTTAGATTTGAGAAAAAACATTAATATATTAATTTAGTGCTAGAATAATATATAATAGTGTATTATTATCACTAAAAAACTCTAGAATATAATGTAAAAAATACATACATAAATAGAATTCGGGCTCGGGCTCGGGCTCGGGTTCCACAGGTTAGCAATTTTTTGTCCAAGGCACGCCTGAATTCAATTCGGGCTTCCAAATTGCTGCCCAAGCCCGCCCACTATGAAAGTATTATGGGCCCAAGCCTGGGAATTTTCGGGCTGGGCTCAGGCTTCCCGCGGGTTGACCCGCCCGACTGGCAGCCCTAGTCCCAACTCCCTGGGGACTTTTCCAATAGTTTCCTTTATCGAACACTTTTGTTTCACGGGCGAGTCCAAGCCTCCCCTTAATCCTTTTTATTTACACACTAATTATGACAATTAATGCATATTAAGATGATAATTATCCCATTCTTCGGGTACGGGTGTTACATTTCTCCCTCCCTAAAAGGAATTTTGGTCCCCAAACTTACTCTTACCTCAAGTTTCGAATAAGGGCGGGTATTTGGCTAGGATTTCATCCTCTCGCTCCTAAGTAGCCTCCTCGATTGAATGGCTTCGCCATTGAACCATGACAAGAGGAATCACCTTAGTTTTCAATACTTGATCCTTCCTGTCAAGAATCTGCACTGGATGCTCCACATAAGTCATATCCTCTCGAATTTCCTACGGCTCTGGAATAATGACATGTTTCGAATCCGCTACATAACGTCGAAGCATCGATATGTGGAATACATTATGAACATTTGCCAACTCTTGTGGCAATTCTAACAGATAAGCTAATGGTCCTACTCGATTAAGAATCAAATACGGTCCAACATATCTCGGACTGAGCTTACCTCGCGTACCAAAAAGTGTTATGCCTTTCGAAGGTGACACCTTCAAAAAGACATACTCACCTACCTCAAAATCCAATGGTCTTCTACCCATATCTGCATAACTTTTATAACGACTCTGAGCCGTTTGCAACCGCTGTTTTATTAATCGAATTTTGTCGATAGTAATTTGCACTATCTCTGGTCCCAAAAGTTGTTTTTCACCAACCTCTGTCCAACAAACTGGCAATTTACACTTTCTGCCATACAATGCCTCATAAGGCGCCATCCCAATGCTGGTTTGGAAACTATTGTTATAGGAAACTCTATTAACGGTAAATGAGTCTCCCAGTCGGCCTTGAAATCCATAACACATACTCTCAACATATCTTCCAAAATCTTAATAACCCTTTCGAACTGACCATCAGTCTGGGGATGAAAAGCTGTACTAAAATGTAAAGTCTTCCCCATAGCCCTCTGTATACTCTCCCAAAATCTCAACACAAATCGAGTGTCACGATCTGATACTATCGACACTGGTGCCCCGTGAAGTCTAATAATTTCTCTGATATATATCTCTGCAAGTTTTGATGCATCTTGGTTCTAATAGGTAGAAAGTAAGCTGACTTAGTCAACCGGTCGACAATAACCAAAATGCTATCATTCAACTTCTGAGACTTTGGAAATCCATAAACAACATCCATTGTGATATACTCCCACTTCTATTCCGGTATTTCTAGAGGTTTTTAGTTCTCCTCCGGGTAGTTGATGTTCCATTTTCACCTTTTGACATGTCATACATTTGGCAACAAATTCCGCTACTTCTCGCTTCATACCACTCCACCAATAAATCTCCCGTAGGTCTCGGTACATTTTGGTACTACCCGGATGTATTGAATAGCTGGTGTTGTGAGCTTCTTCCATGACTTTATCTCTTAAATCTCCAACCTTAGGCACACATAAACGGTTGATGTATCTCAAAACACCATCTTGAAAGCTAAACTTTGGCCTTTTACCCTCAGGTAATTCATCCACAATCTTCTTGAAATCCAGATCTAGAAGCTGATTAGTCTTGATTTCACCAATTAAACTCGGCTTTGCAACAGTCGTAACCATCAAACCACCTTCAATTCTAGGAATTACTTCAAGTTTTAATTGTTCAAATTCCTATACAAAATTTTCCTGTCCCGTTAAGGTATAAGCCAAGTTTTTCGACGACTTCCGACTTAAGGCATCGACGACCACATTCGCCTTTCCCTGGTGATATTGAATTTTTAAATCATAATCTTTCATAAGTTCCAACCACCTCCGCTTTCGCATGTTAAGATCTCTCTGTGTAAACAAGTATTTCAAACTTCTGTGGTGGGTAAAAATTTTACACGTCTCCCTGTACAAATAATGTCTTCAAATCTTCAAGGCGAAGATTATCGCCGCTAACTCCAAGTCATGTGTCAGGTAATTCTTCTCGTGAGGTCTCAACTGTAGTGAAGCCTAAGCTATTACCTTGTCGTCTTGTGTCAGAACACATCCCAAGCCTTGGTGAGAAGCATAACTGTAAATCCAAAAATTTTTAGTACTTGTCGAAATTGCAAGTATCGGTGCCGTTGTCAACTTCTTCTTTAATACTAAGAAGCAATCTTCACATTCCTTGTTCCACTCAAACGGTACATCCTTATGTTAGGGATATATACTAAAAGTCATGCTTTATGTAGTTAATTAATTATTCATTTAATAAAATTAGTTATTCTATTTTTATGAGAATCTGTGTGGGTAATATTTGTATTGTATTATTTATTTAATATTATGCATGTGTGTCTCTCATTCTACATAGTAGGTAGTTTGGTGTGTAGAGTTTGGCTTACACACGGAAGATCATACCATCAGATCTTGTAGAATATAAGATTTTGGTTTACAGTCTTAGATGGGTTTGGACACACCATCGGTAGGACTGCAGCATGGTGTTGTAGTAGGTTTGTCTTAACTATAGGAAACAGTATAGTTTCAACTCACTATGCTGGTACACTTTGCGTATTAAACAGGACTGACTTGGGGTAATTATCTTTATACTGACTTATAAGATAATTAATACTTCATGGCTATTATGAGTGCTTATGCTCTAAATCCTAAGTTAATATATAGACACATACATTTGATATTTACACTTTGATCCCTAAAAGGGTGAGATCCTTAAATGGATCAATATCTCATTGGATTGGGTGACAATATTGATTGTGTGGTGGATATAAATTAATGATGGAATCCATGTCTCAATTTTTGGGATTGATGATATCCCCTTGAGAAAGCTTATAAGTTTTGATATGTCAAACCCTGCAGGTGGATTTTGTATCCGACATATCAAATAAGTTAAGTAGAAAATCTCAAGGAATTATAAGAGATTAATTAAATATGATTGACAACAATTATATTTGATTAATGGATATCTGTAATCTTAACGTGGGGAGATAATAAGCATTTAATAACATGGAGCTTGAAATATATTTTTGAGATAAGGGTAGGAGTGTAATTATAATTCTTTAGTGGTATGAATTATAATTGATGGAAATAGGAATCTGATTCAGTTCGAATGGGGGTTTCCTAATTCCATAAGGAAGCTTATTCCTTAATGACTTCTTATGGTCCCTATCGTAGCCTATATATATGCTGCTTTGGCTCTCCTCTCAGTTTGCGTTTTTCATATAGAGTATTATAACTCGAAATAGAAAAGAAAACGTAAAAATGGAGAGCATAAAACTAAAAGGATTTCGATAGAGCCCACACTCAGTTCGATATTCTGGCAGCAGAGGAATACGGTAGAAGATCGTGAGTTGTTATCGAGCCCGTGTTCTCGATTCGTCTACCACAACAATCCGTTTTTGCATTTCAAGGTAGCCCTAGTTCTGCCCTTGTAGGGTTATTGTAGCTTTCATGTAAATTTTTGCAGTACCAACTTATACGCACTGTCAACGGATTCTGGGAATGCAGTTTCCTAACACCTTCCTCATTAATCGTGTCATCGGAGTTGCAATTCTGGGAAAGTCTTTGACAAACCTTCTATAATATCCAGCTAACCCCAAGAAACTTTGAATTTCTGACACATTTGTCGGTCTCGACCAATTCGTAACAACTTCAATCTTATGTGGGTCTACAGAAATACCTTCTTTAGAAATCACATGCCCTAAGAACGTAACACTTGTCAGCCAAAACTTGCTTTTCTTTAATTTTCCAAATAACTATTTCTCTCAGAGCCGTTGTAAAACTAATCTTAAGTGTCGCTCGTGCTCCCCCAGACTCTTGGAGTAAATAAGAATGTCATCAATAAAGACTATCACAAAATCGTCCAAATACGATTTGAACACCCGATTCATTAAATCCATAAAGGCGGCAGACACATTAGTAACCCCAAACGGCATCACTAGAAATTCATAGTGTATGTATCGGGTCCTAAACGCTGTCTTCTCTACATCCTCGGCTTTAACTTTCAGTTGATGGTACCCAGACCTTAAATCAATTTTCGAGAATACCCGAGCCCCTTGAAGTTTATCAAATAGATCGTCGATTCGTGGCAAGGGGTACTTGTTCTTGACTGTTACTTTATTGATTTCCCGGTAGTCAATACACATCCGCATTGTACCATCCTTCTTCTTCACAAGTAACACAGGTGCACCCCACAGAAACACTCTAGGCCAAATCAAACCCTTGTCTAGTAACTCTTGCAATTGAATCTTAAACTCTTTCAGCTCAACTGGTGCCATTCGATATGGTGCTCGTGAAATAGGTTGAGTTCCCGGCATAATATCAATACCAAACTCAATTTCCCGTTCGATCAACACACTAGGCAACTCCTCTGGAAATACATCCAAAAATTCTCTAACAACCGAAATATCCTCAAGTTTTAAATCAGGACCTCTAGTATCAAATATACTACATAGAAACCCACGAAAATCCTTCTTTAACAATCGACATGCTTCAATAGCTGATACAATATATGGCGGTGCTATAACACCCTTGCCCTGGAAGTAAAATACATCTTAATTCGGAATACAGAATACTACCCCTTTATTGGTACAATCGATGGTTGCATGATTAGCCGTTAACCAATCCATACCCAGTATAAATTCAAAATGCTGAACAATCAGCGGTACTGAATCAACTATTAAGCTTTTACCACCTATATTGATGTCATATTTTCTAAACACCCCTGAACTAATCATCGGAGCCCCCAATGGTATTGCAACAGATAGATCATAATTTAAAAGCTCTAATGGTTTATCTAGATGTTTGGCAAAGTGGTGTGATACAAATGAGTGTGTGGATCCTAAATCAATAAGTACATTTGCTAGATACGAGCAAATGGGAACCATACCTGAAACAATAATATCAGCTGAAGTAGTCTCTCCCGGCCTGAGTTAATACAACCTCGCCTCTCGCTGCTCTCTCCTCGGAGGTTGTTGAGTAGGTCTCAGTGTAATATCACTTGCCACATATGAACCAGAACCTGAAGCTCCTTGACGTTTGGTAGGACAATCTTTAGCTTGGTGCCCCAACTCCTTGCAAGTAAAGTATCAACCCCTCATATCCACATTCTGATTTGGACAACTTCTTGCCATATGTCCCGGTTGTCGGCAAATGTTACAAGTGATCGGGTTTGAAAATTGATTACATCGGCCCCAATTATATTTTTGACAAGTTGAACACCTCGGTTTGTTCCTACTCGAACCATTGTCGATACTAGTCGATGACCCTCCTGGACTCTGCCTTTTTGTACTCCCCTAACCACTGAACTGACTTGATCCAGTTCTTTTACTTTGTTGACCTGTTGGTGGTGGCAAGTTTGGAGTGTACCCAAGATCTCTTTCAGCTATGGAGGCAATATCAAGCGCCTTAGCAAACGTCTCTGGTCCGCACCCAGTCACTTGTCCCCAGATATCACTTCGAAGCCCCGCCACAAATTTCCTTGATTTCACTTTTTCAGCTGTTAGCATATCCTCCGCAAACCTTCCCAATCTTGTGTACTGCGTCGCATAGTCTCGAACTGACGTTCCCCCTTGTACCATTTCCATAAACTCCTATGCTTTCTGATCTCCAAATGATTCCGAAAAATATTGGTCGTTGAAAATCTCAAGAAATTGATCCCACATTGTCGGTTGCCCTGGGCCCAGCTTGGTACGCTACCAATACTATGCCTCATCCTTTAACGTATCGATGACAAACAAAACTTTCTGTTCCTCCGTACACGGTAGTACCCTGAAGATTTTCTCCATATTGGAAATCCAAAAGTTTGCTTTCATCGGATCAGCCTCCCGATAGAATATTGTTGGCTTCTGCTTATGAAATTTCGAGATAGTGACAACCTCCTCCCTCAGATTTGGATTCAGTTGCATCGGTTTATCTTCTACTACACGTGTCTCGGCCACTTGGACTAACCCTTCAATAGCCCTTTCCACCCTTTCCATTCGAATTGGGTTCTCACCTCCAGACATGTTTCCTAGCACCCACATTATAATACACACATACACACACACGTTACTTTTAAGAAACAGATGGCATGCTAATCAACATTAAAAGCATGGTAAGTAAACATGCATGCATGATCATGTAACTATTTGTCATTACTACGCGTCGTATACGTCTCTCGTCCTAAAGGCTCTAGCCTATTGCTCTGATACCAAAAATTTTCACACCCCAACTCGCCCAACGGATTAGAACACATGTAACAAGACTATACATACCCAACAATACACTAGTAAGCAAGAACCCATGTTAGTTATTAAGGAAAAACATGATTTGAGCCAACATAAAAGAACTTACTATGACAAAACAGCCCCAAGAGCAAAATGGTCATTTAGAAAAGTTAGTAAAGTTTTATACCAAAAGATAGGTCTTTGAGTCCCGACTTTAATGCAAAAAAATGGTGCGCAAATATGAGTACTTTTCTAGAAAGAGTTATACATGTTTTCGAAAAAGTCGACGTGTAGTGAAATACATAGGCGGATTGATCCGCCCTATAAACCCGGATCGATCCTTATTGATGAATTGCAGCAGAATGTCCCCGAAGAAGCCTGAATCGATCTGCCCTTTGCACTCGATCGATCCGGGTTCTGCAGAACAGATTCCTGCTGCAAAAATTCTATTTTTCCAAGTTCAAAACATACTCAAAACATTTCCAAACCTCATGGAAATTTCAAGGAACATGCCAAACACATTCCTAAAGATGTTTCAACATTAACCAAGCATATAAAACATACCCCAATTATAATAGGATCAAACTAATCATGAACTCACCCTTTTTGAACCAAAACAAGTTTTGAAACTCAATTCATATCAAAAGTTCATAAAACTTGTTGGACATGAATTCAAAACCGTAACCAACATTATACAAACGAAAGGAACTTGTCGACAATACTTGCAACACCATCCGGACTTGCCGGAATGGTTTAACTTAACAACTCGCACGCATTCAACCAAAACATAGGAGCTTACATAGGTTCTTCATTTTCAACTCCAATTACCAAATTACAAGTTAAATGATCTAAGTCTCATGGTTACAACCAAATTGCTAACACCACAATTATAGAGACTACACATTACAAATTTGAAAGAGAGATTATATAAACAAGCCCCAAATCTCTCCCATCTCCCCGATGCACGTCATTTTCTCTCCAGGAATTGCTTCGAACCTGCGGTGGTTGTTATTTACCACAATAGAAAAGAAAAATGGTTTTCTTAAGCATTGCACTTAGTGAGCAATCTAAACATGGTTTAATGTTTAACATGTGCAATGCTACAAATAACCAATTATCTCATACATGTGTGAGACTCTTATTTTCTCTCTCTAGAACTGTCTGGTTTTTTCATTGACCTCACTGCTTTGGTTTTTTCAATCTTCTGGGGGTAAAGTGCTACAGAGGTAAACCAAATGGGTGTTATTTGTTACATTTTAAAACTATAAGGGGGTAAAGTGACACAAAGACAAACCATAAGGGAGTTATGTATTACATTATAAATTATAGGAGGACAAACTATCATAAAGGCAAATCACTGGAGTAAAATGTAATTTACCAAAAAAAAAAAGTAGTTGTAGTAGTAAAAACAAGCATGAGAATGATATATATATATATATATATATATTATATGTCCGTTGAAATTTCAACATTTTCCAGCCGCGGGAACAGACCAGCTTCTGGATAGTCCACTTTTTGACCATCTAGATTTAGAGAGAGAGAGAGAGAGAGAGAGAATATTTAGAGAGAGAAACACAATCACGGGGGCACCCATTCCATCTTTATATATCAACCTCCTAAAACCTCCAAAAACAATATCAAAACTCAACACAGTTCTCCGCCAAAAATTCGCAAAACGAACACAGAAAATCGAACTTTTTCGCCATTGTTGTGCAGATTCAATTCACGGAATCATATACTAAATCACTGATTCACTGTGTATATATATATATCAATTTTGTGTAGAACTGTTTTCTGATACTCAGTATCGGTAGAATATGGCCGCCATGGTCGGAGACGATCTGGCGAGGACAACAAGCAGTGGTCGGAGTTGGAGATCTCAGAGCATACGAGACGTGTGGCAAGGGCCGGTGGACGTTTTCCAGAGGAGCAGTACACGGCGGGACGTTGACGAGGAGGAGGAGCTGAAATGGGCGGCGATCGAGAGGCTTCCGACGTACGATCGGATGAGGAAGGGGATGTTGAAGCAAGTGATGAGCAATGGTAAGGTTGTTCATGGTGAGGTTGATGTTGCTAACCTTGGGAATCAGGATAAGAAGATGTTGATGGAGAGTATTTTAAAGGTTGTTGAAGATGATAATGAGCAATTTCTTAAAAGACTTAGGAGTCGGACTGATAGGTGACTCTCTCTCTCTCTCTCTCTCTCTCTCTCTAAAAGTTGTTTGGTTGATCAGAAAATTGGAAGGAAAATAAAGTTTTAGAACTCCAAGCTAAATTAGGGTATGTTTGATAATCCAGTTAAGTAATTATTTTATTTCACTGCATTTAGGGGTGTAATTTGGAACGAAAATTTTGATTCTGACCGATTACAATCTGAAAAATTCCGATCTTGACAACAGTATTCCAAAAATCGAAATTCCGGTTTTCGAAAATTCTTAAAAAAATCGGATTGGAATTGAAATAGTTCTGGATTTTTCAAAAATTCTGAATTTCCGATATGAAAATATTTTCTGATAAATTTCTGAAAAAATTCCGATATATTCCGATTTTTGAAAAATCTAAAATAAAACGGATTGGAATCGGAATAGTTTTGGAATTTTCGAAAAATCCAAATTTCCGATCTGCGATAAATTTCTGATATATATTTCGAAATATTCAAAAACACATATATATTCTACATCAAAACAGAGGTTTGGCTACTATTTTAAAAACTTTTGTCCTTAAATTCAATTTACAAAAAATCTACTAATCAAATTTTGAAACAATGGTAGGTTGATAGTATTAAAATTTTCCCTGAAAATTCCGAAAATTTCTGATTCCGACAAATTTAGAAAATTATGATATTTCCAAAAATTCGTAATCGGAACATAAAATGAAAATTCCGAAATTTCGGAATTGGCATTGGAAATGTTTTACATTCTGAAAATTTTGGAATTTTTTCCAAACAAAGTCATTTCCGATCTGTTCTATCCAAAACACACCCCTAAGTGCGTTTGATAATGTACCACTTAACTGAAAAAAGTTGCCAAAAACTCCATTTGAATACTTGAAACACTATTATCAATATTGCAAATTTATTACCTTAAAATTTGTACTATTTAAAATTTAGTACATATTTTCAGTACTTAATTTTCAGTTTTATCTTAGTTTTTGGCTGAATTGAGCGGGAGGGAGATATCTAGTATCTTTTGGCTTGAAATTAGGAGAAGGATAAGATTCATAATTTCACTTCCTTAGTTTCTTATAAATTTAACCAAACAGTATGAATTTGTTAATGATATACAATGCAAGTGACTTTTGAAGATATACTGACTATTGGGTTTCCTTGGAGACAGGGTGGGAATTGAAGTTCCAACACTTGAAATCAGATTCCAAAATCTATCTATTGAAGGAGATGCATTTGTTGGGACTAGAGCACTTCCAACTCTAATCAATTCCACGCTAAATACGATTGAGGTAAATTTTTGTGAAGGCTGAGAGCAGGTTTTTGTTGTTCACAAGTTAAAAGACTCTCTATACATAAAGTGTTTGGTAAATTCTTGTTAATTGCGTGAGAGTCTTTGCTAGGTCTCAAATCACCCTTAAAACAAGTTATTCGTCAAACCAAGATGATGTTGGCTTTCATAAGAACCAAATAGAGCGTGAGAACTGGACTGAACCTGTTTTATGAGTTCCCAAACGAGTTTTATGCCTAAGAGCAATAAAGCATAACTCTTTATGTTAGCATATACATCATACATAGGAAGTTGCAGCAGGCTTCAATTATGTAGTTCTGAAATTCTATATCACACAGTTTATATTTATGAATATGTTCCTCTCTTCGGAAAATATATGTAGATTCTGTCTCATTTTTGATTTGTAACATTTGCAGGGAATTCTTGGACTGATTAGACTTTCACCATCAAAGAAAAGGGTTATCAATATTCTCCAGGATGTGAGTGGACTTATGAAACCGTCGAGGTATGTTTGCTAAATCATCCCTAAAGTATTATTGGATTCACAAAATCCTCTGGATGTGACTTTATTCCTAGACGTGTTCTTAAACATCTTCATTAATCTTCACTTCAAACTGAGAGAAATGAAATTCTTGATTGCGCTACTTAGGTGCCAAAGATAATACTCGCCTTTTATTATGTGCTTCATTATATGACACATCAATTGTGAATTTATTCAGAATGACATTGCTTCTTGGACCCCCTGGCTCAGGGAAAACAACTTTGCTACAGGCACTTGCAGGGAAGCCTGATGATGATCTAAGGGTGGGTAATCTAAGGCTCCCTTGTTCATTACTTTAATCTTTTGTCTTCTTGGTAACAAAACTTATTACCATAGCATATAAATCTAGGAAGGACGGACACTTCTAGTAAGTTCATCTAAAGGGTCACGCATCCGTGCTTGATAGAGTTGACACGGTGTCAACTCTATCAAACACGGATGCTAACACGCCAAAATCAGTGTCTTACTATTTTTTTTTTAAAAAAATGTGTTTTCGTTCATACATAAGACGCATGGCAGGCACATTTTGGATATTTTGAGATCAAGTGTACTATTTTTGAAATTTTGAAAACCAAAGTAGAAGTTGAAATTGGCTAGAGACTCTTAATTATGACGAAAATTTGGGTAGTGGTGAGTTAATTTACCAGTTGTATTCCATTCAGAAAATATAAACATATACACATATTATGATATTTCCTTATACTCGCCGTGCTTGTCTCCTAAATTTCTAGAAAATCCCATATCGCTAGATTGGTGTATGTATCCTTGTATCTTTATCTTTTGCTTCATAGTTCTAAATTGTACTGATATCTTGGATGTTATGAACAGATAACTGGGAAAATCACCTATTGTGGCCACGAATTTAAGGAATTTATTCCTCAGCGAACATGTTCTTATATTAGCCAGCATGATCTTCACTATGGTGAGATGACAGTCCGTGAAACATTAGATTTCTCTGGACGTTGTTTGGGTGTTGGAACAAGGTACGAGATGCTGGCAGAGTTGTCAAGAAGAGAGAAAGAAGCAGGTATCAAACCAGATCCCGAAATCGATGCATTCATGAAAGCTACAGCCATGGCTGGCCAAGAAACAAGTTTGATCACAGACTATGTTCTCAAGGTGAGTTGTTTCTATCTTAAGCACATACGGAGTATCTTTTTTATCGTATATGAAATGCCTAACAGCTTATGATTATCTAACAGATACTTGGATTGGATATTTGTGCTGATATTATGGTGGGAGACGATATGAGAAGGGGTATCTCTGGTGGACAAAAGAAGCGTGTCACAACTGGTATGTATAAATTACATATATATGTAAAACGGTACAGAAGAGACAGCATTGTCGCATTTTTAGAATATATATGTTCTTAAATTGAAAAGATTTCGGGGGCCATATTTGATATATGTTCAGCATATAAACAGTCTCACGTGTTGTGTAGAGCCTGATAATATTCACTTATAGCTCCATTGTCACGGATCCAACTTCACAGTAAGTTGGCAGTGGGTTGAATTGGACAATTCCCTCGAGCAGAATTTTCCAGGGGCATTTTGGTAAATTGCTCACTTATATAGCATGTAGCAAGAGTTTTATGCTATAGATAAGGGAGCCTATCGTTGTATTCTGTAATCTTCTTCTTCTGTCTTTGATCATAGTGAAACTCTAAGAGACGTCGTGGATGTAGCCCTGTTTGGGTGAACCTCGTGAATCTGGTTGTCTTTTGTGATTCTTTTAGGGTGTGACCCCAACACAGTCCAGCAATTAGCATTATATCTAATCTATTCCGTGCATTAAAAAAAAAATGCCAATATTGCTTTGACAGTAATAATTTTTTTTGGCACTTACGTGGTTTTTGTGTTCTTATCCTTCTTATAACTAAGCCTGTCTGGATTGAATGCAGGTGAAATGTTGGTTGGACCAGCAAAAGCATTTTTTATGGATGAAATATCAACAGGGCTGGACAGTTCCACAACCTTTCAGATTGTCAAGTTCATGAGGCAGATGGTTCACATTATGGATGTAACCATGGTTATCTCTCTCTTACAGCCCGCGCCTGAGACATTTGATCTCTTTGATGATGTTATCCTGCTTTCTGATGGTAAGATTGTTTATCAAGGTCCCCGTGAGAACGTACTCGAGTTCTTCGAATATGTGGGTTTCAAATGCCCAGAAAGAAAAGGCGTTGCAGACTTTCTTCAGGAAGTGACTTCCAAGAAAGACCAAGAACAGTATTGGTTCAAAAAGAACCAACCTTTCAGATATGTCTCAGCGACCGATTTTGTACAGGCCTTCAACAGTTTCCACATTGGGCAACAACTTTCAGAAGATCTTAGAATTCCATATGATAAGTCTAGAACCCATCCTGCTGCATTGGTGACCAAGAAGTATGGAATTTCCAATCGGGAACTGTTCAAGGCATGTTTTGATAGAGAATGGCTTCTTATGAAGCGTAGTTCTTTCATTCACATATTCAAAATTGCCCAGCTAATAATCATGGGAACATTTGCGCTGACTGTGTTCTTGAGAACGGAAATGAAAGCTGGTACAACGAGAGATTCTGCGAAATTTTGGGGAGCTTTGTTTTTCAGTCTCATTAACATTATGTTTAACGGGATGGCAGAGCTTGCAATGACTGTTTTCAGGCTTCCCGTGTTCTTCAAACAGAGGGATAGCTTGTTCTACCCAGCATGGGCTTTTGCGTTGCCAATTTGGGTTCTTCGGATTCCCATTTCTGTGTTGGAATCTGCAATATGGATCATTCTCACGTATTACACCATTGGTTTTGCTCCTTCTGCCAGCAGGTTAGTGTAATTGATATACTTAAATTTCATGCTGTGTTTGGAAGGAAGGAAGGGTGGAGGGAAGATGATGAAATTCCTTGTTGGTGAAGTCGAAGAATTTGGGAGAGAGAATACGGTTCTCTCCTTTTTTGTAATTACAAATTAAAACAAAACATTCTTTTGTATACAAGGTTATAATAGTAAAGTACAAGAGGCAACACCCCGTTCCTTTCCCTAGGATTCCTCGTCCTCCCTCCTGCTTTCCCTTCCTTCCCCTTTTCCACCCACTCTACCAAACTTAGTATATTAGTTTTCATTTTAATGGTTCAACGCCCATAGGAATGAGAAAATGACTCTTTTATTGACATATCTTGGTCTTTTCAGGTTTTTCAAACAGTTTCTGACTTTCTGCGGTTTACATCAGATGGCACTCTCTCTCTTCCGTTTCATTGCAGCAGCTGGAAGATCGGAAGTTGTTGCAAACACACTCGGTACCTTCACCTTGCTATTGGTTTTCGTTCTTGGAGGCTTTATCGTATCCAAAGGTTAGAAATCAATCTTATCTAAAGTTTTTGCAAATTAAGCTCCATAAGTTCAGTAACGGTTGGCCTATTTCACATTGTCTCAAGATATTTGGAATAAACAGCATAAGCAACCAGTTCTATCTTTTGTTTGCAGATGACATTAAGCCATGGATGATATGGGGCTACTATATATCTCCTATGATGTATGGACAGAACGCAATTGCCATGAATGAATTTCTTTCCGAGAGATGGAGTAGTGTAAGAAATCCAATTTTATTTTTGTAGTGTACGCTAACATTTGATTTTTAACCTATCACATGAGCTTAAGTCTCTTTGTTTTTATGATGCAGCCCATTAATGGTTCTTCACAGCCTACAGTAGGAAAGACCTTGCTCGATTCTAGAGGCCTGTGGGTTGATGAATATTTGTTTTGGGTTTGTATTGGAGCGCTTTTTGGATTCTCTCTTCTTTTCAATGTTCTTTTCGTTGCGGCACTGTCATACTTAAAGCGTAAGTCAATATTTGTATCAAAGGTTTGTTTGGGAATGCTTAAAGTAAGATCTGGTTTGGTGACGTTAGTCCCACTCTCACTTTCTATTGGTTTCACGAAGAATAAGTTCTAAGAGAGATGGTAGACTTCGCCCAAACTCCTGTGCAAGAAATGGACACTCACCAAACACTTGAATTTATGGAACTGGTTCACTTATGACTCGCAAAACCGGATCTTTGCCTTCCCCAACTGCCCCTAAGTCTTTCAAATTATTTATACTTCTAATAAGATCCATATTCTGACTCCATTTTACCAAAATCAATCTCAGCTCTGGGAGATACTAAAGCCATTATTCCGGATGAGAATGCGGGAAAAAAGAATAGGAGGCGAATGGGATCAAATGCTGAAGGTTTGTCGGGCTTCAAAATCTTTAATCATTACATCTGGATTTCTACTATGCCACAGGACCAATATTCCTTTAATGACATACAAGTTTGCTATATTATTAGTTTTCTGTTTCTAATTCTGCATCGATAATTGCAGGTACTGATATGGCTGTGAGAAATCCTCAAGGTGGTGTTGGTGTTTCAAGTAATCAATCTGGAAGAGGAATGGTTCTGCCCTTCCAGCCCCTTTCCCTTGCATTCAGCCATGTGAATTACTATGTGGATATGCCAGCCGTAAGTCTATATCACAGAAAAATTCATATTTCAACTATCTAGAAAGCAAAACCATAAAAAGTTGGGAAAAAAAAAAAAACTACATTCTAGTTGGATTTGTCAAAATCAAATGATTTTTCCAACATCTGAGTGAACAAATCATACATTTTAATTTGTTTCCTATGGCTCTGTTTGGTTAAAAGATTTGGTGAAGGAAAAGAAAAGAAAGAAAACACCGAGGAAGATGCTTTTCTTTGTTTGTTTTATACGAGAAGCAGTGAGGTAAATAGAAAGGAAAAGAAGATGGTGTAATATTAATTCAAAATTTTGAATTTTGTGACTCACTTCCCTTCCTCTTCTCATGAGTTCCAATTACATTTTGAAAGTTTTTAATCTCTAATGTTATTTAAGCAATGGAGGAAAGAACAAGGAAAATCTAGTTTTTCTTATGGATTTCTTTCCTTCTTAGAATCAGCAAACCAAACACAGCATAAGATTGATAAACTCGAACAATGTCGATAGTCAGTGGAATGTTTTCTGATTTACGGCTGGTTTTACTTTTGCAGGAAATGAAGTCACAAGGGGTTGAAGAAACTCGGTTACAACTGCTACGAGATGTTAGCGGAGCTTTTAGGCCTGGTATTTTGACAGCATTAGTCGGAGTCAGTGGTGCCGGAAAGACCACCTTGATGGATGTCTTAGCCGGGAGAAAAACGGGTGGGTACATTGAGGGAAGCATAAGCATTTCAGGATTCCCAAAGAACCAAGAAACGTTTGCTCGAGTCAGCGGTTACTGTGAACAGAATGATATACACTCTCCATATGTTACTGTCTACGAATCTCTCTTATACTCTGCCTGGCTGCGTCTTGCTAAAGATGTAAAGACAGAAACACGGAAGGTAGGCCATCAAAGCACCATTATTGAAAATCCTTTCCTGCCTTTTTAAGATTTAGGGGACTGTTTGTGAAGGCTAAGAACCAGTCATGCAGACCGTAAGCCCCTTTTATTGTGTTCGAGTTTGTGCGCAAACTAAAATCACTCTTAACAATGCTTTTGGTATGAGGGAAGAGGGGAACCAAGGAGAGGACGAGGGAAGAGAGTAGGGAGAGGTATAAGGGAGGGATGCCTCTTCCCTCACAAATTTCACTCTGTCCAAAAGAGAGAGAATAACTTTCATCTTCTTCCGACTTTTTCACCCTTGTAACACAAATATATGGGTTTGATACTAAACCATAAAATATTCCCTTTTTTCCTTCTTCATTTCCTTCTTATTTAACCGAAAAAAGGTGGGAAGGCTTCCTTCATTTCCGTTGGGATACCTCTTGGTCCTCTTCCATCCCTCCTCCCTTCCCTTCCTTCCATTTTTCCATCCCTCCTACCAAACATAGCATAAAATATGATCTTTGTCAAACTAACATGATGCTGATATTTTCATATAACCAGATATAAAATGAGAGTAAAACTGAACTTGATCATATTTTATGCAATCCCAAAGAGACACTTTTAAGTTTCACGTCATATGGAGATCTTGTCTTTCTCTCCAAAATTATATTTTGACCTCTTTTTTTTTTTTTTTTTTCGTACTATAGATGTTTGTTGAGGAAGTGATGGAATTGGTTGAGCTTAATCCCTTGAGGGAAGCTCTAGTTGGACTTCCAGGAGTGGATGGGCTTTCAACTGAACAGAGAAAAAGGCTCACTATTGCTGTTGAATTGGTTGCTAATCCTTCAATCATCTTTATGGATGAGCCAACATCGGGCCTTGATGCTAGAGCCGCTGCCATTGTTATGCGTGCCGTGAGAAACACAGTCGATACAGGGCGAACTGTTGTCTGCACAATTCACCAACCGAGCATAGATATATTTGAAGCTTTTGATGAGGTATGGTTCATATTTTGAATATGACTTCCAGTAAAGATCTTTAGGAACTTTTCGTACTGTTTTGTGATTGGTCCGTGGGTGGTCCATATAGACAGCATCGCTCACACACGTGACCAATCACAAAAGCATTTGAACATCATCCAATCATGCACTTTATTTGACATTGACATTATCATCTCCTTGCAGCTCCTGCTGATGAAGAGAGGAGGACAAGTGATCTATGCTGGACATCTCGGTCGCCATTCTCACAAGCTCGTTGAATATTTTGAGGTTGGTTTCCATTTTTTCAGTATATCTTTGGTGCCATTCTGACTAGAATACTAAATTAAGAGCTACAAAAATTTATTTTCTTCATTGGTTTCAGTTGAAACTTTCTTCTAGTGACATTAAGCCAAAGTTCTGGCTTTTATTGATACTATCTCAGACATCAACACGCAGTTGCTCTCTCAAGGCTTTGTTTGGCGTGTGGATTAAGTGAAGGAAAATAAAAGAGAAAAGAAAAGAAATGGGAAGCAAAACCAAAATCCCTAGTGTTTTCTTATGTATCAAATAATACCACAAATTTAAAATCTTTAAAAATAGTTGAAAACCAAGAAAAGTGCGAGTAACCAAATATAAAATCCGAACTTCTCTTGCATTCTCCTTTATGGTTTTTTTTTTTTTTTTTTTTCCTTCTTAAATTCAGGAACCAAATTGAACATTAAGTGGAAAAAGAATTCATCTTTCATGTCAATAACTTATTTACTAATTATTCCCTTGGTATAATGCCACTACCATAGATTCCTAACAAGTTTAGGTTTAATAAGGTAGTCTAAAACAATAATGTGTAGTTTAAGATCCTGAAAAGTCTTGAAGCGTATACTATGAAATCTGAAAGTTCCAATTGTCATGCTTGTTAGTTTAAATAATTAATTCCTATTGCAGGCTATTCCAGGGGTTACTAAGATTACAGATGGTTACAATCCAGCTACGTGGATGCTTGATGTCAGCTCTTCTGCAGTTGAGGCTCAACTTGATGTTGATTTTGCGGATATATATGCCAACTCCAGCCTCTATCAGTACGTAATATACAATATATATATATATATATATATGTATGTTGTGTATATGTATATAACACAACTGTGGACTCTCTCTCTCTTCTGAGTATGTGCTAATCTTTTCATGATTTTCTTTTACAGGAGAAACCAAGATCTTATCAAGGAGCTAAGTATTCCAGCATCGGGTTCCAAGGACCTCTACTTCGCTACACAGTACTCGCAAAACTTCTTAATTCAATGCAAGGCTTGTTTCTGGAAACAAAACTGGTCATACTGGAGGAACTCACAGTACAATGTTACCAGATTCCTCATGACCATTATCATTGGTGTTCTGTTTGGTGTTATCTTCTGGGACAAAGGAGGCCAATTGTAAGTCTTTTAACATTCTCTGTCTTAACAGCAATTCTTGATTCTTACATTGCTTTACTATTTGGTTCATGGTTTTAGTGATGGAGCGGAAAGCAAAACACTACACTTCGTTTGATTAGAAGGAAAATAGTGAGAAAAATGGGAAGGAAACGAAAATTTAGTGAGAAATAAGTTGCAGAAATTTTAAAATTTGTGAGTCACTTGCCTTCCTTTTTTATTAAATTATAGTTATTTTCAAAAAAATTCAAGGTGTTTTTTAAGATGGTGGAAAAAACTAGGGAACTAGTTTTCCTTTCTTCTCTTTTTTTGTTTTCCCCCTTTCATTTTTTTCTTTTCCTTCTCTGGAACCATATACCAGACAGAGCCTTAGCCTAACCAAGAGAAGCCGAAACATCAAATACAGTTGTTGTCAAAAATTGACACAGAGACTAATTGGATTATAGGAAGCTCAATCACAATACTTTTTTAATCTTGTCAACAGAAGCCGACAACAAGATCTGATGAATCTTCTTGGAGCTACGTATTCTGCTATCCTTTTCCTTGGAGCAACAAATGCTAATGCTGTTCAATCTGTCGTAGCCATTGAGAGAACGGTTTTCTACCGTGAAAGAGCAGCAGGAATGTATTCAGAGTTGCCATATGCATTTGCTCAGGTAAACCCATAAATATTATTTTACATTTTCAACTTAGGGCTGCTTGGGTTCACTTCCCAAATATAGGTATGGCCACAAACATAACATGCTTCTAAGACCCAAAACACATGTATTATTGTGTTTGGATTATATTTAAAACACCTTAGAGCCCCAAAAGTACGTTTTGGCCATCGGAGGTGCTTCACTACAAAGGTGGTGATGCAAGAAGCAGATTAGTAGTTCAAAGAATTTTTGTAAACTCCCATCGTGCCATTGTGATTAGGACCTTTTCTAATGCATCTGCCTTAATGCAAAAGACAATCAATCTAATTGTGGCCTAAATGTCCTTTTGTGTATCTCTGTCTCTCTCTAACGGATATTTTGTTCATATTCTTTGTCTCGCAGGTGGCTATAGAGACTATTTATGTTTTAGTCCAGACCCTTATTTACACTATTCTTCTTTACTCCATGATTGGGTACGAGTGGACTGCAGTAAAGTTCTTCTACTTCTACTACTTCATATTTACGTGCTTTGCCTACTTCTCAATGTACGGGATGATGGTGATTGCATTGACTCCCGGCCCTCAGATTGCTGCCATTGTCATGTCCTTCTTCATGAGCTTCTGGAACTTGTTCTCTGGTTTCCTCATCTTTAGGCCGGTATGTAATCTAAACCTCAAATCTTGTTTTTATTCTCACACAGAGGCTTGTTTGCGTTTGCGTTTGCATTATATGCAAATATCAAATATGATGACAGTGAATTGTTCTACTTAAGAGGAAAATAGCTCCTCTCCAAAACATGGCTTAAAATCATGAATTTTGCTATTGAAAAGATTGAGACGACCATATGAGTAGAAATATGATAAAACCACTTATTTATCAATATGAATTGATTCAGGATCATTGCTTTTATGTGGTTAAATACTAAAATTCCATATGAAATTTTGAATGAAACTATTCGAATTCAAGCAATAATTTTTTTTGGGGTAAGTCTATTGTGAGAAGCTTCTAATATGAGAAGGCGGGTTTTAACCGTTGGATGAGCATCTAGCAATAATTGCATCTCCAGATTCTTGAGAGTCTTATGGCTATCTGCTCATCTAACGGTTAAAACCCACATTCTCATATGAGAAGCTGCTCACTATAGACTTGCCCTTTTTTTTGAAGAAGATATGAAAGTATAAAGGAAAAAAAAAAAAAAAACAAAAGCTATCCAAATGAACAAAAATATCTGGAAAGTTTCAGGACTACCATTAGGCTTAATTTCGTTACATTTTTTGCAGCAATAGATACATTATATGACAAATTTTATTTTTTCGGTTAAATCGTTGCAGCTTATCCCGATATGGTGGAGGTGGTACTACTGGGGTTCTCCAGTTGCTTGGACAATCTATGGAATTTTCGTATCTCAAGTGGGCGACAGGAACGATACTCTGACAATACCTGGGGAAAACAATAGTACGGTTAAGGATTTCCTCAAGGACACCTTGGGCTATGAGCGTGACTTCCTTGTGCCTATAGTTTTTGCTCATATTGGATGGGTCCTCCTCTTCTTCTTCGTCTTTGCGTATGGTATCAAATACCTTAACTTCCAAAGAAGATAAGAGAAACTTTTTGTTTGATTTGTTGTTTCCGTATAATTATGTATAATTAATTCTTTTGTACTGTCATGTTTGTATTCATGTGTAATAATAGATACCAATATTTCTTTAAACAATGTCTTACTCTGTATGCTTTGTTTCTTCCTGTGATAGCTATGTTGTCTAGCGGCTTGTTTGGATGTCTAATGAATTTGAATTAGCACATCCACTCTTAAACAAAACTTGGCGTCTAAACCAGCACAAGCTTATTCAAAGATTGAATTGAAATAGTGTTTAAATGGTTCTGCAATTGCTGAACGGATTTTTGACCTGACACATTTGTCTACCGTTCTTAAATGACCTAGCACTCACTTTTCAACTTCTTTCCTAAACTCATCTTTTGAAAAAACAACTTCAAACTAAGTTTTTTTTCCTAAAAATGCTTTTTAAAAGTCATTTTTCAAAACACTTCTCAAATGCAGGCAGCTAGCTAGTCATGCCTATATAAAATTAAAATTAAAAATATTTGCAAATGTTGTAGAAATCAAGAAGAGATGATGAAAGTAAAATGTCAAGACTAATACTTTTAACTTAAAACTTTTTTTCCTCGTTTTTCTTCACCGTTTTCTTTAATAACCAAACAAAGAAAAGTTCATTTATTTATTTATTTTACCATATTATCTTCTTTCCTTTTCACTCGCTAAAATCCATGAACCAAACCTAAATCTAAAGTGTAAGTTGTAGCTTTCTAAGACCATCTCCAACCCACACATCAAACACCATTTTGAGGCAAATTTTGCTGCAATTCCAAAAATTTCTGCTCCAATGGACGCATCAACAGGTGCAGCAAAATTTGCTGCAATCTAAAATTGCAGCAACATTGCTGCGAAGGCAAAGCTGAGGCAAATAATTTTCCAGCTTATTTTATTCAGAGAGAGAGAGAGAGAGAGAGAGAGAGAGAGAAGAATCCTGAAGATGAGAAGAGAGAGAGAAGTACTGGGTTTAGTCATTTAGGTAAAATGGGATAAAAATTATAGGGTGTTTTTATATTTCATTGACAATAAAAGTGGACCAACCAAACCCATTAAGTTTTCAATTTGATTGGAAAAACAAAATATACAATAAAAAAATTTATTTTATTTTTATTTATTAAAAAAGTCATATATTTGCAATAAAAAACGCTATTAAACCACAAAAGTAGATTAACATGAGCATAATATAAATAATAGATAAAAGAATAAAATTTATTAAAATATACAATCTTTGATGTATGGGTTGGAGTGACTCACTTTGTAACATCAAAAACAACACATCAACTTTGCCTCAGACCATCAAAATCACTCATTTGCTACATCATTTGATATTTTGCCTTTGGAGATGGTCTAAAGCTTGCTTAGGCACTTAGGCACTTATAGCAAGTTATAACAGAAACATCAAATCACCACATATTTTTTTGGGTCTTAAACATCAAACCTGAATAATTACGACTCTGTAGGTGTGTGCATATATATAATATAGGTGCATTTAGCCCCACTTATATATATATATATATATACACTAGCATTTGCCCGAGCTATGCACGGATATCATTCAAATATATGTAAATATTTTTAAATCTAAATATATTACTCACGAAGTTTGTTAAAAAAAAAGTTAAAAAAATATATATATATGAAAAAAATAGAATATATAGTGTGAGAGAGGCGGTTACAATGAATGTGAGAGAAGTTACTGCAAAATTGTAAGAGGTTAGGAGGGAAAATATCACTGGAGGGAAAATATCAAGTGGAATCCCAGCAATCAAAGCATAAAACCATAACAGAATTAAACACCTTAAAATCAATAGGCTTGTCTATTCATTATATAGTTCTTTGTCAACCAGAAGAACAAAAATATAAACATCTAAATCAAAATTTTCCCACTGATCAGTCAAAAAGCAATCAAAAAAATACCTGAAACCAAAAATTTCCCACTGATTAGCAGAACAAAAAAGATCTGTCAGCTACTCGTAAACGACTTAAAACCGTTCCTCATTCAGTTTTTAGAGGTGCTTCTGCAATCTCATGGATCTCCTTCTTGCTCTTCACCAAACACCTTTTCTTGGTCTCAAAATCAAGTTTTTCCAAATCTTCCGCAATTCCCAGATAACCGTAGAGATCATTATCCACCTTTTCGGTACTTTCCTTCTGTTTTTCCACATTGTCGCTACTGCTGCTATGGGAATTGATCCCCTGGAACTCAGCCCTACCGTGTTTCCTCTTGAAGTACAAGTTGTGAAGCCTCTCTGCTTCTTGCAACCCAGAAAAGGTGCTATTGAACTTCACCACCACTGTGCTCTGATTTGAAGGTTTACCGCGGCACACCTTGGTCTTTCCTTTAAAGCCCATCTCTGCAATTGAAAGCGGTTCGAAAACCCGAAACAAGGATTGAATACAAAGCAAAAGAGCAAGCGAAATAGACAGTGTTACATCTTCCGAGCACAAGTAATAAACTACAAGATCTACATAATTTATTTCTCACCATATATTCTTGAGTTAATTAGTATTAAATCCAATCTAATGTAAGTTTGTTACAATAGACCCAACCCATAAAATATTTTGGTGATAGGTCCATATTTTTATTTAGTGACCAAACTACCCCTAAAATCCATAAGAGGAGTATTCCCTTTCAAACCCACACATGTCTATATATATATGGAGATATATATTGAAACTTAAATAAATCAGTTACTATATATATCTCATGATTGTTGCATATTTTATATATGGAAATAAAATCTCATTATTCTAGATATACAGCTTACATAATATAACGTATATTAATCTTCATTCTCTGCCATTTTTCTTCTCTACGTTTTATCACTATTTTCTTCTATTCTTTTGATCACCATAATTGGTCATTCTAGCATTCGTGAGAATTTCTGGATTAAAGAAGATAGCAGGCGATCGAAGATATATAAGGAAGTCTTTTGGATCGATGGTGACTGCAGGTGATGACATTCGTTATACATGTTTTAGTCATTCTCCACTTTTTGCCTTCGTTTTGATCTAAACACTTGTCTGAACATTTATTAACTTATAAACTTGATACTTTTTTGAATAACATGCAATTATTCATAAGTTATCTATTTTCACAGTGTAAAATTTCATAGTGGTAACAATCAGGCACTTTATTAAATTTAACACTGACATCGTTGATATGATTTGTTCATTAGATTGTTGGGTACGTTGACTTGGGTCACATGTTTTATCAAGGGGTTAGTACTTTGATTTTTATTTTGTGGTGTTTTCACACTCATTTGCATGTCTTAATTCTCAATCACAAGTTTCCATTGGTTAGTCTTTTTTTTTTCTACGGCAAAATTTCTCATTGAAAAGAAATTTGGTATTCCACACTTGCATGTGGGTTTTCTAAATGACAGTGTGAAATTTCACACTCATTTGCATATATTTCATTTGCATATATTAGATCTCAATCACAAATTTCTATTGGTTGTCTTTTTTAAGTTTCTAGTGCAAAATTCATCACTGAAAAAGGAATCTGATATTGCACATTTGCATGTTGAATTTTTCATTCGCAAGAGGAATAAATTTTTTTTTGACTTGCAGGTTTTACTGTTCAAGATTGAACCTCTGAAGAATCAAGTTATTCTTATACGCTTGCAGGATGGTGACACTGTTGTCGATAGGCTAACAGATGGTATTGGGAGATGGCCTCACATCAAAGACAAAAATATGTCGCTAACATACAGACTGACCTGGCCATTTTATTATGTCTTTTTTTTTTTTTTTTTCCGGAATACATGTTAAAACGTTTCATTGTTTTGATAGTTTGAAAGTTCACAATGTTGAATAAACGTATGGATTGTTTATATATTATAGTGTGAATAATGTGAAATGAGCATCATTGAGTGTGAAATGTTGAATAAGTGGGTATCGTTGAGTGTCAAATTTATCATGTGTGTTCATATAGGTAGTGTGAAATTTAACACTTAAATTTCTTAATAATGACAGTGAGAAAAAATTGAAAAATCTATACAATTACCATGAATCACATTATATCATGACTATCATTATATTACAGTGTGAAATTTCACACTATAAAACTGCATACAGCAGTCCGAATAGTGTGCAATTTCACACTATAAAACTGAAAAACCTTACATTTATTCTAAAAAATGCAAGAACGATAATCATTAAAATACGACAACTCAGTTTGTAGACTTTTGATTTTGACAACTCTCATTTTATGATGTGAAATATTAATAGAAGATGAAATACACTGTCATTCAAAAATAGTTCAACAAATTTGTAAAGTAAAGTCCTAAAATTTTGGGATATCATATCCACATATATTGTATGCAATATTAATGGGGAATTGATAACTGATTCCTCATTTAAATAAATTCGGATTTGATTAGATTTGTTCAGATTTGGTAAGTGATTCAAACTTTAAAACTGATTTGTAATATATATGTATATATATACGGCTCCCTATATATATGTTAGGGGTAGAAAAGACATATACTAATTCTATAATAGGAAAATGTGGACTAATCTCTAACAACATCTACAATTATAGGGTCTATCATTGGAAAGTACCAATTGGTGGGTCTATTACAACAAACGTTGGTAGAATGAGATTTTCTACTAATTTTTTCTATATTCTTTTCTTTCCAATGTTCCTCATTATTTCCAAAAAAAAAAAGTGTTTTATTAATGTTTTTCTTTCTAACCCTCACTAAACCCATGAACCAAACAGTGCCTGTCGGACATGCTCCAAATCATTTTTCATGCGAGACAGCATCTGAAAATTTTCCATATGGGCACAGGGCAAGTAAAGGAACCCTGATTTAGCCTTGGTGTTCTTTCGACTTTCGCTAAACCAACTTAGGATCAGAAACAAATTGGGTAAAAAGAGGCTGGGAGTAATAAAAACATGTGGAAACAAAAAAAAAAAATCAAAACAGAGGAAAACATTGCTTACCAATACTTCTTCAAAAAATCGAGAGTAATTTCTGGAATCCAAGGCTTAAAATATGCAGAAGAAAACAAAGTACACCTCAGAAAATGTGGCTCATGTAAAATCCATCCACTACAAGTAAATTCACATGAATATGGAAATAAAAAGGACTGATCATCTATCTGTTCACTCCCTTACCTCCGAGTATAGCCTCAAGAGCTTCAGTAGAAACAGTCACCCGTTCATCTGGATTATCATTGTTGATGGAACTGTTATGGATGACCACAACAGGAGGCCAGATAATAAGGTCTTCCTTCATAGCCAAGGCTTCATCATCAGGCAATACCTGGCAAACCCATGAGCTATTTGGGGCCACTTCACTCTTCCATCCCATTAGGGCACAAAGTGCTTTGTGGAAACCCAAATGTTGTGTTCTGCATGAGCCCAACCTTTAAAGCCGTAATGGGATGTGACCATTCTAGGAGTGGACATGCTTCCTAGCTGAAAAGTGACAGAAAATACACTGATAACACAAATTTCTATCCAGCCAATCAATAACATCTATACCACATCAGTTCATATATAGAGAAATATTCTAACGTCCATATATCTGGAAACTATCATTCAGGTCGTAGGGATTGTTCATAATCCCTGATACACCTATTCAAGTTCCCACTCTGCGATAATCAAGCTATAATACCCAGAACCTATGAAGCACAGAGTGCTTCAAAAATAATGTCGCACGCGCATGTAGTGCGTAGGGAGTGCTTTACTGCGCCTTAGTACTTTTGTAGTGCTTTTGTGCAAGACTTTGTTAATGTTTAATATTAATTTTATTGCTTGTGAGTATTGTTGATAGTTGAATTACATTTTTTTTATTATTAATCAAGTAATTTATGTGTATTCTGTGTCTTAATTAGAAAAAAAAATAGCGGTAGAATAGCTTGTATATAGTATAATAGTAATATATAAATGCTATTTAAATTATATTTTTAGTATTTTTATATAAGTACTCCCGCCGCACTCGCACTCTTGATTTTGAGAAAATTGCCGAACTCCCCGCACTCGCGTCCCCGCATCCGCATTGGTGCTTCCTTGCCCTGAACCCTAACCCTGGTGACCGATAAATATTTCTAAGAGGCCAAATACGACACAAGGTAAGAATAGGCAAACAAAGAAAATGCGGGACAAAATAAAAGCAATCTTCAGCTGAGTGCTTGGCACAGCTTGCCATTGATAGAAATGAAGAAAGGCTCTTTCACCACCTTCCTTCACACCAGACCACCATCCAGCCAGCGCTACCATAATTGCAACGAGAATACAACCACTGTCACATATAAGTTCTACGGATTCTCGACCTTCTGCTCCTTTTACCCAATCAATTTAAGATAAGAAAAGAAGCACCTATCTTTTCAGTTGTTTTCTCCTCCTCCCTGTCCTCTAACTCAAGCATTCCTTTTACTCACTCGTTCCAAGAGTCTTCTTTTCCTAATCAAATATAAACAACTTTTGTTTGGATGCGAGAAAAAAATATCCACTCATTGATATGTAAAGCAGCCAAACATAGATGCACCAAAGATGTGGCAGGTAAATTCTGAAGCCTCGACATCACTCCGTGCAGTTACACTTTCCCCATAAAGGACTCAAAAATTCCTTATCAACGATCTTCTCATGGGAAGGATACCGCATAAATCCACATCCTATCCTTCCCATAGATACTCATGGCAGCAAGAACCAAAAACTAACCCAAAGGACCAATATGTTTTCCCTATGAAACTAGTACTACAACAATCACGTGAAAAGTTACTTACCTGATGTAGCAGAAAGAATAAAAGGTATCCAACAGAAAAGGTTAAGAGTGCTCCGTTTGTAAAAACAAATCTCAATGTTGAAGACAGACCTGCCACATATGCTGCACTTTAAACTACCATTTCCTTGCTCCATGAACCTTCTTCGTTGAGCAGTATTCTCGTTCAACTGTTTGACAAATTTGAAAAACGCTCTAAGCACCAGCTGCTTAAAATCCTCAGAGCTTTCAGGAGGCTCAACCTTCGCAGCAGTCACCATAGCCTCCGTGGAATCTCCCTCTTGAACTTGAGGATTTCTATGAAAACCATCACGAGTGTTGTATGGTTTGTATCTCTTTACGAAATGGTTTAAACTATGAACGTTTGGAGGACCAGGCCTCAAACGCTTCTCTATATCTCTACTACTAAATTTTTGGGTCTTGCTTAAATGATTTCGCAAAAATATACTGTCAGACGATAATCGATTACGAGAGGTTGAACTCTTACGACTGGCCACCATATCAGGTGTCCACCCAACCTTCCTATATTGGGTATGACTAGGCCCTGGCTTTTTTGACAAATATAAGGTGTCTATATCTTCACCAGCCCATTGATCATATTCATCTCC
Organism: Hydrangea macrophylla; assembly: GCA_033977485.1. Lineage (NCBI taxonomy): Eukaryota > Viridiplantae > Streptophyta > Magnoliopsida > Cornales > Hydrangeaceae > Hydrangea > Hydrangea macrophylla. The sequence goes on along the minus strand of CM066997.1, from coordinate 97,034,259 downwards.
ATGATCATGGACCTTACTAGCAATCTTTCCACTGCTCAAACAGTTGTTTCGGGGAACATTCCAACTCGTTTTCTTATCCACACCATGTTTTCCTTTTGGAATCTTCCTTGGTTGTTCATGCAACCCCAACTCCTCTACTACCAACCTCTTCTGGAGTCTTCCATCAATTCTGTCAAAGCTGGGATCATACCCTGTCATTGGTACCTTATCCAATCTTACTTCAAGAAATTGACGACCTGTACCATTTTCAAAATGATAATCCTCTACCAAGGGGGGTTGGCTGCCCCTGTGAATCAGAATAATGTTCACTTGCAAGTGGAATTGATGTCCACTTGCATCGCGGTAGATGGGGGTTGGCTGTCCCTCTGAATCAAAATAATGTTCCCATTGGCTGTTCTCACTCAGATATGCTTTGTATGAACTCTCAGTTACAGTGATATTGTCATCTATAGGATCCATCATCTTAGCTCTGAATGAATCATGACGAGCATGATCTTCTAGGAGGCTTACCATCTTTCCACAAAATTTGTCAGCGAGTGCATCACTATCACCCTTCTCCTCTCTCCAAACATAAGGGTATGTATAGTCTCTGTGTTTTCCCGCAGATGGACTAATCTGAGTGTGCCGGTGGTTTACGACATCATTCAATGGATCTACAGACTTCCACAGGAGATTTCATATGTGGTTGGCGACTGTACCCAATATGGGCAGCAGGCTCAGTAAGCATTCCAGAGCTACTGCTGAACCTTTCAGAACGAGGATAGGAGAGATCATTGTAATAACCCTTGGATCTAGGTGATGGTATCACATCATGAGAAGTATCTCTCATATAAAACTTGGGATTTTCTTCTTCCGTGAATACGTCTCTCGCTGACAGTTTATCTGATGGTAATTTTTCTCTTCGCATATGGTTTCGAAACTGAAGGTCTTCATCGTTGTGAAGACCAACATTCATATTTCGTGATGGCGATAAGAATCTACCATCACTATAGCCGGAACTTTTTGGAACACCAATACCCAAATGGCTAGGAGAGAACTTTCTTGGCCTCTCAATTTCTGCATATACTGGTTTCTCAACTAACATCTGAGACCGACCAGTGTCCAAACCTCCACTGCCTTGATAACTTCTATTGACATAATCACGGGTATTAGCATTCAGTTTGGTGGGTTCTTTTAAAAGATGTTGCCACTGGAACTTCATGGAAGTGGGGTCCTCAGGTGACAATCTCTCGTTGAATCCTGATAATCTTAGCAATTTCCCATCTCTCTCTCCATCAAAATGTCTATTGTAATCTCTCATTTCTACCGGAAATTGCCCATCTGTATCCCCATCCAAATGCCTGTTGTAATCTCTCATCTCTACCAAACCACGACTAGTACTGCTCGAAATCCGACTCCACCTCTCTCGTTGCCGAGGTTCGAACTCGAACTCGAAACATATCGTGATCGCCTTTCTTCATTTTCAAGGAGAGGCGGCGAGTACCATAGTTTCTGATGATGGCAGAATTTGGTAAGAGTAAAGTAAAGCAATTTTAAAAGAGAGAGAGTGAGAGAGACTATTTTTTGTATGTGGCTCGTCCGTGTTAATGAAGGTACTTACGTCCACGTGTGTGTCTGAGTACGTTCACTAGTACATCACCGGCGGGCCTGGTGAGCCAACAAAGAGGGGCGGCACTACCAGTAATATCGACCGGGTGTATGCGTATAATGGTGAATTCTATAGAGTTGCTGTATAGACTAAAGAATTGGCGGCCCTTTCAATGGGGGATGAGAGGTCTCTTTTATAGATGTAAGAGACCTACTCATATATGGATAAGGAAATATAATCCTATTGATATAGATTGACATTAATTATGGGGATTTCCTAATTGGATTAGGAAATAGTGTGCACTTTCCATTAGTCTTCTAGCTTGAGTAGGAAACTGCCCGTAATGCTCGGGATCACGCATGTGGGCCCGGATGAGCTGTTCCCGCGGTGGGATGTGCCTGTGTGTTTTTCCCGACTTGTTGGCCGGGTCGTGGATGAACCGCTCGGGATGATGAGTAGACTAAACCGCTCGGGCTGATGGTTCTGAGGAGTTGTGCATGATTTGCCCGGGGCATGGACTAGCTGCTGATTTGAACCGCCCGATCATAAGATAGAGCCAATTTTGGGTGTATCAGCTGCCCCCCATTTCCAAGATTGGCCAGATACTATATCGGGGCAAGTTTGGAAATCGGTTTGATGTTACTTGCGGCTGTCTGAATGCTTGTGAAAGCTGCCTCGGGACTTCTGAGCCTGGTGAGTCCTCGGGAATTGGCTGAGAGTTGAGACCTAGCCTAGCTCGGAGTCTTTGAATGCTCGGGAAGTAACCGAGAGTTGAGACTCGGCCTACTTCGGAGTCTTTTTTACTTGAGTTAGCCCCCAGGATGGTTATCTTCTGCCTGTAAACCTTCGTCATGGCTGTGGGTAGAAGGATTTTATCATGTTGGAAAAGCTGACCTAAAACGTATTGCTCTATTGTCCTTTTTTATGTTAACTCCCCAGGATGGTTATCTTCCGCCCGGCCAGCCTTTGTCAAGGCTGTTGGGGGAAGAGCTTGACCATGTTGGTGGAGCCGACCTAAATCACGTTGCTTTAGGGTCCTTTTGCTCCTCTATCGTCGGCCAACCTAAGAGATTTTAGTCACCTCTATCGTCGGTTTGGACCTAAGTGGAGTTAATGCCTCTGAGTACTGTAGGTGCTCGAGTTGTCCAAGATTTTGACTTGGTCATCCGCGAGGCCTGTGGATACCCGGTGTGATTACCTGTTTAGTTCACTACGCCGTCTTGCCCCCCAATCTTTCGCTAAGACGAGGGTCTTATAGAGGCTATGAACTGTAGGTAACCGACCTGAAACATGGTGGTTGTAGGGTCTTTTGAAGCTTTCCATCATCAGCCACCTAGGGGGTTTGCCCCCATCATCGGTTGGACCTAAGCGAAGCCGGTGCCTCGGGCATGATCCCGAGGTCTTTGGTGCCTGGGTTCGGAGCCCGAGGTCTTTTGAGTGCCTGAGTTCGGAGCTCAAGGTCTTCTTCGTGCCTCGGGGTTAGGCCCGAGATCTTTGTATGCCTCGGGGTTAGGCCCGAGGTCTTTGTATGAGTTCTCTGACAATCGGTGGAGCCTCATGTGGTGATCAAGCAAGTACCACTGTAGTCGGGCTCTTCTAGACCGATGGAGATAGGAGGTCGGATCAGGGTCATCGGGTTCCTGACTTCTCTATGCTGGAGGCAAAATCGGAACTGTTTGATCCTGACCGATGTGAACTGGAGATCGGGCCGGGGCTACCGGACTCAGACCGCTGCGAACTGGAGGTCGGGTCGGGACTGCCGGACCCTGCCTGCTGTGAGCTGAAGGAACTGTCAGAACTCCCGAACTGATCTCGCTTTCGCTTACTTCTGGAAGACTCGTTGCTTTCATGCCCGGTGCCTTTGGTCTTCAGAAACTCTTCAGTGTCGATGTATTTTCAAACCCTCTTAGAGAGCTCAACCAAAGTTTCCGGTCGATTTCTGTGGAACAACGCGGCGCACTTAGTGTGTTGAACTCCCGAACAGAAGGCTATGATAGCGGCGGTTTCATTAAGATCGTAGATGCTGAGCTTCTCTTGATTAAACCGACCGGTGAACTCCTTGAGAGTCTCATTATTCCTTTGTATGACCGTCAGTAGATGTATGATAGGCTTTGGTCGTTCGTGCGTACCGATGAACTGATTGATGAATTACTTGCTGAGTTGTTTAAAATTGTGGACCGATCGAGGTTCCAATGAGTAGAACTAGTGGACGGCCGGGCCTTTCAAAGTGCTGGGGAAGGCTAGGCAGTGTAGTTCATCGGAGTTGGTGGCTAGGGCCATCTGAGCCTTATAGGTCCGAACGTGGTCAACCGGGCTTCCCGAGCCGTTATATGAATCTAGGCGAGGTTGCTTAAATTTACGCGGGATGGCAAACCTCATGATCTGGCCGGAGAATGGTGACTCTATCTCGGTATTGGCTTGATTCTGAGTATGGTTTTGATCAAGCTTCTTGGCCACTCCATCGATCTGCTTCTGCAAGTTCTTGATTCGGGCTTCCACTCCTTCCCGACCTGTAGCCGAGGGGTTGGTCGGGTCGGTGGAAGAGGCTTTTTCTTCATGGCGGGGTGTTGTCCTCTGGGATCGGGCTCGGCTATGACTGCGGGTAACCATATCCCCAGGGACGGCTCGGCTCTTGACCGAGTGACCCTGGACTGATTCCCGGGCCATATGCTCCTGCCTTTCTTCTCGGGCAGCACGCCCACTGTTGATGTCTCTGGCATCCCTAACACGGGACGGGTTGGCTCGGGCACGTTGTCTGGTCAAGATCAGTTCCCGACCGTACGCAACGTTCTCGGGTCATTTCTCGGCCACTGGAGGATTGCTCTGCTGGGCTAGTAGGGCTTCGATCTGTTGCTGGATTTGATGCTGGCCCTCCAGGAGTTGTGTGAGAGTTGCGGTGATCTGCTCAGATGTCATGACTGCCGCAGCCCGTGCCGGGGCCGGAGGAACATCCCGGTCGGGCTGCTGATCAGCCTTTTCACCCTTTTTCGGTGGCATGATAATCAGTCAAGAGATTTATTGATGAGAAGATTTGTCGCTTCCCACAGACGGCGCCAAGTTGATGATGCCAGAATTTGGTAAGAGTAAAGTAAAGCAATTTTAAGAGAGGCAGAGAGAGTGAGAGAGACTATTTTTTTGTATGTGGTTCAGTCCTGTTAATGAAGGTACCTACGTCCACGTGTGTGTCTGAGCACGTTCACTAGCAGATCACCGACGGGCCTGGTGAGCCAACAAAGAGGGGTGGCACTACCAGTAATACCGGCCGGGTGTATGCGTATAATGGTAAATTCTATAGAGGTGCTGTGTAGACTAAAGAATTGGCAGCCCTTTCAATGGGGGGTGAGAGGTCTCTTTTATAGATGTAAGAGACCTACTCATACATGGATAAGGAAATATAATCCTATTGATATAGATTGGCATTAATTATGGGGATTTCCTAATTGGATTAGGAAATAGTGTGCACTTTCCATTAGTCTTCTAGCTTGAGTAGGAAACTGCCCGTAATGCTCGGGATCACGCCTGTGGGCCCGGATGAGCTGTTCCCGCGGTGGGATGTGCATGTGTGTTTTTTCCGACCTGTTGGCCGGGTCATGGATGAACCGCTTGGGATGATGAGTAGACTAAACCGCTCGAGCTGATGCTTCTGAGGAGTTGTGCATGATTTGCCCGGGGCATGGACTAGCTGCTGATTTGAACCGCCCGGTCATAAGATAGAGCCAATTTTGGGTGTATCAGTTCCCAATCATCGCATGACGAACGGATGTTGGAGACCGATTTCGTACATCTCCACCATACCTTCTCTCTCTCATCATTCTCTACAACAATGAAAACACACTACAAATTTCAGCTATCTCCGAAACCCTTCTACAATCACTTCAATCTAGGATTGCTTCGATACATAGATTCAATATCAAACAAAATTTCAGCTATCTCTGAAACCCTTCTATAATCGCTTCAATCTATGACTCCTTTGATACATAGAATCAACATCAAGTCCAATCAAGAGAGATTGAAATATGGTGTCTAACATAATGAATCGCCTAAAGATGAGAGAGAGAGAGAGAGTAAAACCCTAACCCTAGAAAAATCAATCGAGCATTCACCAAAATCAAACAAAGGCTATTGAGTACCTTCATGAACAAAGGGACAATAAACAAGATATATTCCCTAATTCAGAAAATCAAAACCCTAGAGAAAGGAGAGAGAGAGAGAGAGAGAGAGAGAGAGAGAGAGAGAGAGAGAGAGACTCTGTATATACTGATGATTTCAAACCTTTTTGGGTGAAGAAGAGTGAGAAGGCGCCATTATTGTATTGATCGTTCATAACATGATTGGCTAAATTACACTTTAGTACCCTCTAGTTTGGCGAAAGTTCACTTTGGGCCCTTGACTTTCAATTTGGACACTTAAGACCCTGTAGTTTCAAATTAGTTACAATGTGGGACTTTTGACTAACTCCGTCAAATAAAGTTAACAGAAATCACTTGTAACTTTATGTTTTCTTTCAAAAACACCCCTCACCATCCAAAACTCTCATATTTGCCCCAAATTACAATGTGGTCCCACTAATATTGAAGGCTGTTCCAATGCCATATATGATTATGAACCATTCGGGATTCAAAATTTAGGAAGAATAACATTACTCGTACAAATTTAATTTGTAAACCAAAGAGTCATGTAATTAAATGGTGGAGATATTACTTAACCAAAAAAATAAAAAGGTTAATTACATTTTACTCCCTGGTTAGGTCCATTTTTATTTTGTCCCCTTGTGGTTCAAATATAGACACTTAATCCCTTTGTGGTTTTGAACAAAAGTAAGACTACTAAAATTTATCTGAAAACAACGCACATGGGATTAAGTGTTAAAATTAGTCTCACATTTGAAAATTTATAATGTCAAAATTAATCACCCATATAGACACTTAACCCAAAAGCAATTGATGTACACCATTTGGGATATACACCCATTTAAAATTCCAAAACTTCCCTCTCTCTCTCTCTCTCTCTTTTCAAGACTTCCCTCGTCCTCCCTACGAAAAAACGCAAAAACCCTAAATCAAGAATGCCGCTCATTCTCTCCTCTCCCTCACTTCGATTCTCCTCTTTTTTTTTTACCAAATTAGGAGAATTATTTGATTATAAGACACAATGAAAAAACATTTGGGGATAAGTCCATGATTAGTGGACTGTCATAAACATAAATCCTTTGACCCATAAAATACCATAGTTTGTGACCATTACACCCTTCACATTTCCCTTTACTGGTTTGCAGTTAGAGAGAGAGAGAGAGAGACAGACAGACAGAGAGAGAGAGAGAGAGAGAGAGAGAAGACCGACCACAGATCGGACCACCGCCGCCCATCATCGTCTTCATCGTCGGCGTCGGTGCCTCCTCTGCCATCGCCACACATAGATCCGACCATCAGTGTGTCGGCGCCGCTAAACTTTATTTGGTCGAAGCTCAGATCCACGACCTTGATCTCTACTTCTTCGCCGCTGCCGACGATTGCATTGGTGCCACTGACCACCGCCGCCTGCAACTTCATTCACGATCATCGCCGCTGCTACCTCGCAATTGTGTTGCGACAATATCGGATGGAGTTCACCAGTGCCGAAACTCATAGTTCACCAGTGCCACTGACCACCGCTGCCTGGTTTGCAATATATACATATATACCTGCAAGGAACTCATAATCATAGTTAAACAAATTATTTTCAAATTGCCTTCATTGGTTACTACAATAAAGTGGAATCAATTCATTTGTATTTGCAATCAGTCACAATTTTTAACCAATTTGTCGGATAAATGCACCCCAGTTTTAGGCCCTGTTTGGCGTAGTGTTTTTCTTCTTTTTGTGAAACCTAAAATTTTCATAAAACTACTTCTTGATAAATTTCAAAAGTTGTGAAATTTCACAACTTTTTTTTTTGTGAAATTTCACAACTTTTTATTGTTGAAACTCTCTTTAGATCTGTGAATTAATTCTCTCTCTCTCTCTCTCCCTCTCTCTCTCTCTGGATCTAACTTCTTCATCCTCTCTCATTCAATCACACAACTTCTATACTCCAAACTATACAGAATTAATACTCCAACCAAATTTCACAATCTTTTTTAGTGAAATTTCACAAATTTTTTTTTGTGAAATTCACAACTTTTTTTTCCCCTCAGAATTTCATACAAACAATGCTACTTTTTTTTGTAGATCTCGTCAAGTAGATGTAAGAAATATAATTTTTACCTAAAAACAAAGTGTAAATTGGAAGTTACAAATTATTGAAGTGTGAAAAAACTTTGGAAAAACAGTTAAGAGGGTTTAGACAAGGTCGCCGGAGCTCAGACGAGGTCTTGGTGGTTGTGGATATCGCAGGTTTTCAAATTTTACCCACTTTTAAAACAAATATTTTCAATTTTCAAAGAGTCGCCACTTAATTTTTAAAAGGAAAAATTAAGAAACCATTTTAAAAGCAAACTGATCTTTTGCGAAACCAAAGATAAACTGGGTCCGGGGATTATGGAATGAAAGGGGAAGGAGCCCGGCGGACTAAAACACCCCCTTTCATCCTATCTCACGATAGGCCTCTACTCAACATCCTTTTTAATCAAATTAATAATCTAAGCATGCCCTCAATTAATACATATATGTAGGTATACATAACACAAGCATGTTGAAAGGGTGCAAAATTGCTAACGGTAAAATATCATTCATAAGTCACATAATTCAACTAGCAAACATCATGATATGCAATAGAGAACTAGAAAACATACCCGGGATCCGGCCGCGAATATCAAACGTGCAATGCATGCAAAAATAAACCTAAGAGAGGTCTCTAATACATATATACACATAAGGCAAAACCTAAGCTAAGGTGTCACACATGGGGTCGAAAAATCAATTAAAATCAATAAAATAGATTAAACTAGAGAAGGGTTGAGAAATTGTACCTCAAAGCGCTACAAAACAAAGGTTAGTACACATGCCTTAGACAAGATATAATATCATAAATAAGTAAATCCTAAGTCATGTTCAATTAGATACATCTTAGGCAAGAGATAAGTCCTACTTATGGATATTAACATGTATGAATGAATGCATGAATATGAACAAATATGGGACATGAATTTATTCACCAATTTGGATCACTAAGCCTCTGGATTTAATCTAAATTATCATTATTCAAAACATGGTTTGGGTCTCAAGACATTAGGAGACCATTTGAGTTAAAATAAATAAGATTAGATGAAAACAGTAGCAGTTTTTTGTGATTTACAGAGAGCAGACCAGACGTTCAAAAATGGAAATAAAATACTTTTGATGGTTGGATCTTATTGATTTTTGGATATGTCATGCCTCTGTGAGTCTAGTTTCTAACCCAACTTGAAAATCAAGATTTCAACGGTTAGATTTCCGGGAATATGGAAAATACTAGACCTCACTCAGGATTCTGCAACTCTCTGTCCAGAGATCTTGTATGATTTTCTAAAAATAGTAAAAAAATGAGAAACACTTAGATCTTTTTAGGGTACCTTCCTAACACATTAAGGTACTTATAAAAAATTATTTGAGACCCCAAAAACTTAATTAAGGTTCTGATTTATTAATTTCAAAACGGACTTATTATTCTGAAAGTATTCTAGAACTCTGGACAGATTATGATTAGCTCACAAAAACCATGATCGAACCCTTCTAATCACAAGATCTTGCTAAAACAAAAATCACAGTGGTAAAACAATGTGTTATGAACATTTTCCCGTTGGTTTCATTCGATTCCAACGGTCGGATTTCAAACTAAAAATCCTTGATCAAAAACAGTTTATGAACCCACTGTTTCATTTTGCTAGTTCAAGTTTGTTGATTGGCCTCAACTATTAAAACATGAAGTTGGGGCTCAAACCAAACTACTTCTTCTACCATTTGATGGTCATTGAAGACTATGAGGCACACCACACTTATGGATCTTGATGAAGTATTGAAATGAACTTCACAAAATCCTCAAATAAAGAACTCAAACCTATGGACCAAAACTTGAGTTCAAAATATTACCCCTACCACTTGGTGGTCATTGGAGGATAAAGACACACATACATGTAAGTTTTGGATGAAGTATGAAGAACTTCCCAAAACCCAAGGAAGGAATTAGTCTAAGCCATAGAGATAGACTCAAACTAAAGTACTTCTCCTACCATTTGATGGTCAATGGAGACTAAAAAAAAACAACTTTACTCTAATCTTCCATGGAATATAGTAGGAATTCCATAAGATTCATAGTAAAAAGATCCTAGTCATGAGTTGATACTAGTATCTCACCAACTATGTGTAGATTATGACCAATCTCCATATGGATCATAAGATCATAGGAAACTAAGGAATCAAAACTTAAAGAGTTTCAATGAGATATGGAAGATCTCATGAACCTCATGAATGAAATAGAAATAAAGGAAATCAAAGTTTTATTTAGGAACACAAATACTTCAAAACTAATTTATCTCAAACCCAAGGCATTAATTAAATCCAAATTAATGAGATGTCATGAGATTCAATCACAAGTTCTTGGTGGTGTGTGATGAAATGGGGTAAGAAGAGAGGTTTTGAAAATGTGTAAAGTTCCTAGATCTAAGAACTTGTGATTGAATTATTATTATTATATATATATATATATATTTGAAGGCTTTACCTCTAGATCTTCTCAAAACTTGTAGAGATGTTGAATTCCTCAAGCTTTTCCTCTTCTTCTTCCTCAAGCTTCAAGCTCCTTCAATGGTAATTTGATGGTTGGGTAGAGTTTTGGTGGGATTTGGGTAAAATAATTGGTAGAGTTTCTCTCTCTATATTTCTTTCCTCTAAAGCTTTCCCAATATTTCTCTATACAATTCAAGTGTCTCCTCCCCAAAATGAGAGAAATGGGTTTTTTTTATAGACTTTCATTATCTTAGGGGCCAAGATAAGGGTAGATAGGTCAATTTGGGGTGGGTTAGGAATATTCTATGGCATCTCTAACTCTCCATGGCACTTCTATGTAATTCCAATAAACTTGAAAGGCATTTAAGTTGGCTAGAATAAAGGAACATTCTAGAGCATCTTCAAAACACATGGGAGATTAGTGCCCAACAAAGGGCTTTTTGGGTATTTCTTAGATAAGGAATATGCCAAGGGATCTCTAACTCTCCAAATCACATGGGCTACTTTCTTTTATTATTTTCTTTTTCCTATATATATATATATATGTATAGACACATTTTTTCTTTTTCTTTTTAAATCTAAATTAATCATATGAGTTACCAAATAGTATATTTTTTTTTCTTTTTAAATCTAAATAAAATACAGGAAACAATGTTATTTTTAGAAAATATAATAATAATTATTATTATTCAATCTATTCTATTTTTTTAGAAAGTAACCCATGATCCAGTGAGTTCAAGACAGATGGTCAGTGATTGGCCAAATCTAGGGATATTAGGAGTAAGGTTTGGGAACTTGAAGCTTTTCAGAAGTCGAAGCGATGAACTTGAAGAAAATCGTCGGAACATTATTCATCATTGATTTCTAGAGATAAATCCCCCTAAGTTTAATAGTTCGGTCAAAATTGGGGTGTCTACAGTTTGCCCCTCTTCGGCAGAGCTTGTGAAGCAACGCGTATCACAAGTGAATGTCGAAGCCTGTGTGAAGACAAGCCTTTGACCGGGCTATTGAACTTAGGTAAAAATAAAATGCGTTGCAAAACATTCGCAGAGACGGTCGGTGCTGGTCGTGCTCAATGGGGTAAGGGATAACACACAAATGCAAATAATCACACGGATGAATGCTCTTATCTTATCGTGATGCACATGCTCATGCAATCTTATATCTTATGCTCCCAAACGTGATGATCCCGAGTCACGTTACTTTTCCTATTATCAGAAATGCACCCTATACATTGAATTATCCTATTATGATACCATCCTACTCTAGGAACATCATGACTAATGTACATTTCATATGCATATGAGAATCGTCTGATTGACTGAGATGCGCTCTGCGCCTTATACCCCATAGCCAAATCAGGTAGCACGCAGAGAGATTGAGCAGCTCTATGCTCAAAATCCCCAAAATCATCTGATCGGCTAAGCCGAATCAGGTAGCACGCAGAGAGATTGAGCAGCTCTATGCTCAAAATCCCCAAAATCATCTGATCGGCTAAGCCGAATCAGGTAGCACGCAGAGAGATTGAGCAGCTCTATGCTCAAAATCCCCAAAATCATCTGATCGGCTAAGCCGAATCAGGTAGCACGCAGAGAGATTGAGCAGCTCTATGCTCAAAATCCCTAAAATCATCCGATCGGCTAAGCCGAATCAGGTAGCACGCAGAGAGATTGAGCAGCTCTATGCTCAAAATCCCTAAAATCATCTGATCGGCTAAGCCGAATCAGGTAGCATGCAGAGAGATTGAGCAGCTCTATGCTCAAAATCCCCAAAATCATCTGATCGGCTAAGCCGAATCAGGTAGCACGCAGAGAGATTGAGCAGCTCTATGCTCAAAATCCCCAAAATCATCTGATCGGCTAAGCCGAATCAGGTAGCACGCAGAGAGATTGAGCAGCTCTATGCTCAAAATCCCCAAAATCATCTGATCGGCTAAGCCGAATCAGGTAGCACGCAGAGAGATTGAGCAGCTCTATGCTCAAAATCCCCAAAATCATCTGATCGGCTAAGCCGAATCAGGTAGCACGCAGAGAGATTGAGCAGCTCTATGCTCAAAATCCCCAAAATCATCTGATCGGCTAAGCCGAATCAGGTAGCACGCAGAAAGATTTGATGCAAATTTACTGCCTTACCAAGTAGAATCAAAGTTGACTTGGTTCAATTCCTAACTCCTAATTTTTCAGGAGCTGATTAAATTTCGAATTAACTTTCCTAAACCTGGAAACACTTGGATTCATATTTGCTTTTAATTTTCGAAACCGAAGATCAATCATATTAAAGTCGGCTGAATTTTCTCCTAACCTGGAGTCGAACCAAATCAATTTTCAAAGTTCCAGAATCAAACAAGACTCTCATATCAAATCAAATTCCAAAGAGTTGAAACCAGTGAGGCTCAATTCAAATCTATTTTCAAAGAATTGGAGCCAATCAGGCTCAAGTCAAATCAACTTCAAAGTTCCAGAGCCGATCGGGCTCAAACCAAATCAATTTTCAAAGTATCAGAGCCAATCAGGCTCAAATCAAATCAATTTTTAAAGAATTGGAGCCAATCGGGCTCAAAGCAAATCAATTTTCAAAGAATTGGAGCCAATCAGGCTCAAATTGAATCAATTTTCAAAGTTCGGAGTCAATTAGACTTCGGTTGAATACATGCTTCCGCAAATCCCAGAATCAATCAGACTCTTAATCAGATTAAACTTCAAACTTACTCCAATTTATTCAATTTTCCAAAATCAGGAGTCAAATAGACTCTTAATCAAATCAATTTTCAAAGGCCCGGAGTCAATCAGACTCCAATTTATTCAATTTTCCAAAAATTGGAGTCAATTAGACTCTTAATCAAATCAATTTTCAAAAGTCCGGGGTCGATCAGACTCCAATTTATTCAATTGTCCAAAATTGGAGTCAATTAGACTCCTAATCAAATCAATTTTCAGAAGTCTGGAGTTAATCAGACTCCAATTTATTCAATTTTCCTACAATCAAGAGTCAATCAGACTCAATTCAACTTAGATTCTTAAAATCAACCAAACTCAATTCAATTCATTCTTTTTAAAATCAAGAGTCAATCAGACTCAATTCAACTTAGTTTCTTAAAATCAACTAAACTCAATTCAATTCATTCTTTTAAAATCAGGAGTCAATCAGACTCAAATAAAAAATTTGCCCATTCAAGAGTCACTTTGACTCAATTTCGAATTCAAATTCCACTTATCAGGAGTCAATCAAACTCATTTCAAATAAATTCACCTTCTAAAATCATTTAGTCAATCAGATTCAAATAAATTCAATTTTCTAAAATCAGGAATCAATCATACTTAAAGAATTTCAAATTTCTAAAAACAGGAGTCAATTGGACTCGAAGCAAATTCAATTTTCACAAAACTGGGAGTCAATTAGACTCAAAGAATTTCAAAAAAACAGACTCAAAGAATTTTAGTTTCACAAAATTAGGAGTTGATAAAACTCAAAGAATTCTTGCTTCACAAAATTGGGAGTCAATCAGACTCAATTTAGTTCAAACTCATGAATTAGGAGTCAATTAGACTCAAACAAATTCAAATTCTCAAAATCCAGAGTTCGGAGTCGATTCAACTTGAAACAATTCCTATTTCCAAAGGGGAGTTGCACTGATTCATATTTTACAAAGGAGAGTCATATGATCTTGAAAATTTTCACATTTCTCAAACACGAATTCATACGGACTCAAAAATTCACATTCTATAAACACGAAGGAAGTCATACAGACTAAATATATATATATATATATATATTTAAAAAAGACAGAGTCACGCGGACTCTAGAACTCAGTATTTTACATAAATGAAGTCCCATGGACCCAACAAATTCACATTTTTCACAAACGGAGTCATGCGGACTCAAGAGTTCATATTTTACATAGACGGAGTCATGCAGACCCGAAAATTCATATTTTACACAGACGGAGTCATGCACACTCGAAAATTCATATTTTACAGAGACGGAGTCATGCGGACTCAAAATTTCATATTTCACAAAGCCGGAGTCACGCGGACTCAAAATTTCATTTCGTTATTCAAACGAAGTCACACGGACTCAACAAATTCACTTTTTTATACAAATAGAATCATACAGACTCAATCAAACTCACATTTCATACAAATGGAGTCATACAGACTCAAAAAATGTATATATATATATATATTTATACAAATGGAGTCACACGGACTCAAAGAATTTCCTATTTATACAAATGGAGTCACACGAACTCAAAGAATTTCCTATTTTAAAATCGAGGGTTAATTTATAACATTTCAAATTTTCTTAATCAGAGTCAACTTTGACTTAATCAAAAAAATTCCAATTTTCAAAATCAGGAGTTAAATCAAACTCAATTTATTTCAATTTCCCAAAATCGGGAGTCAAATTAGACTCAATTTATTTCAATTCAGTTCATCAGAGTTAGTCAAACTCAGTTTTATTCGAATTCTAAATCAGAAGTTAGTCAAATTCAATTCAATTCAATTCAATTCAACTTTCAGAATCGGGAGTCAATTAGGCTCAATTCAATTCAATTTTTCAAAATTTGGAGTCAATCAGCCTCATTTCAGTTCCATATTCTAAAATTGGAATTCAATCAGACTTAAATAATTTCTATTTCACCAATTCAAAAGTCAATTAAACTCAAAGAATTTCTGTTTCACAAAATTGGAGTCAATTCGATTCACAAAGAATTTAGAATTTCCAAATCAGGAGTTTGAACGAGACTCAACAAATCATTAAGGACTAATGCGAATGCGAGGTTGCCATTGAGGACTAACACCGATGATGCTGCCATTGAGGACTAACGCAAGGTTGCCATTGAGGACTAACACCGATAATGCCGCTATTGAGGACTAACGCAAGGTTGCCATTGAGGACTAACACCGATAATGTTGCCATTGAGGACTAATGCAAGGTTGCCATTGAGGACTAACAAATAATGCTGCCATTGAGGACTAACGCAAAGTTGCCATTGAGGACTAACACCGATAATGCTGCCATTGAGGACTAACGCAAGGTTGCCATTGAGGACTAACACCGATAATGCTGCCATTGAGGACTAACGCAAGGTTGCCATTGAGGACTAACACCGATAATGCTGCCATTGAGGACTAACGCAAGGTTGCCATTGAGGACTAACAAATATAATGCTGCCATTGAGGACTAACACATATAATGCTGCCATTGAGGACTAATGCAAGGTTTGGGAGTCTCCTTGGACTCAAAGAATTGGAAAGAATGATTCTCTGTATCTGCGGACCTTTGGAAGAAACATATCAATTCTATCAAAAGAGGGAAGTCACCTTTTTCCCCTAGTCTTGGACCCTTCATATTTCCACTTTAGCATTGTGTTATGATAGTGTTTAAAAATCCTGCTTGCATTGCTCTTGGGATACTCATGGAGACTCTTCAAATCTTTATTCATCATCTTAAACCCACACAATTGAGACTATTATTGACTCATCAAGGGGGGACAATCTTGACGAAGTGATTACACAAGCGACTGACTCAAACTCTGTATTATTATGAATCAATGTGCTTTCATCGTGAACAATGTATCATCTTACCTTTCATTTATTCATCATCTTACAATGGTAGTACTTCACCAACAAATCTAAACTTTGAAGATTCTCCCCTTTCGAGTTAGCTGGTTCTTTGCCTATCCAGAGTGTGCTTCAAATTAGTGCTTTAGCTTAGAGAATAAAAGACATTCTATTTCAATCCATTCAAAACAAACTCGATTACTTGAGAACTTTTCTCTGACATAGAGGGATTTTTGACAAACGAAGTTTGCCCCTAGTTTGAATAGGACTCGAAGGCCTTGCTTCTGGGATTAAATAAGGTGTTCAGAAAATGAAGCTTGCCCCTAGTCTTAAGGGCAAATAGGCTTATCCAAGGGTTTTGAGAACATGATGGTGCAGGATGCCTGCAGTGCATTTACTCCCAACCTAGAGGTAATCATCATGAATGCGGTGGGTTGAAGTAGGACATCCCAATGCTGATGGGCAAACTTTGTTTGCCCCTAGTTTGGCAATATATATGTGGCTTCAGGCAAACTTACGCAAGTTTGCCCCTAGTCTAGAGGAAGGAAACCAAAGGCACAAAGGGTGATGCTTATGGTTTAGGGATGGTTATGGACCGAGAACCTTGGGAGGTTCGCCTACTTATCCCCGAACGGGAATCAGGCCCAAAGTAGTTCGGCTAAGGCCTGAAAGAAAGTGCCAGATCATAGCAAGGGCGGTGACCGAACCGGGTAGGCTGCCTACGTATCCCCGAGTGGGAATCAGGTCAAAAACGTAGTTCATCGATTCTGGAGGTCTTGAAAGAATAAGGCTTCAAGAATTATGGGCTTTTCGAGCCATGTTTTCATTTGAGTCCAATGAGTGCTTTTTTTCTGGGCAGATTTTCTAAAACAGATTCCTTGTGGTAGCTTTTGAACAAAATGATGAGAACATGAACTACGTCTCCCTTTTATTATTTTTTTCTTTTATTCTCTCTTTTTTTTTTTTTTTTTTTTTTTGGCGGTTGATTCTTTTCACCTTTTCACTAGCCAGTCAATCTTTACAACTATCATAACACATCGTGTTTGAATCATACTCTACCATACTCATAAAGCAATAGCAGCCCTCCAAATCACTCTTTATTTTTCTTAAAGATACTTTTGCATTGTTATAGGCCCACTTATCCATGAGCCTCTCACAAAATTTTGATACTAATTGATACTTTCAAATCTCTCTTTCCAATTTATTGTCTTTGTTGAGAACAACACAAAGCTTTGGGATAATTCATCTACCAATGATGTACTTTGAAGTGCTCAAGAATTCTCAATCTTATTTATTCTTTGCCTTTTCTTTTCTCTTTCCTTTCTTTTCTCTACCTCACTATCTCTTATTCTCTTCATGATTTTGACTGGCTAGGATTCGGATTTTGAAATCAACACGCATCTTATTCTTGCTCTAACTTTTGCCTAGGCGCCCTTTCGGGTTTTCATCCTAGCGAGCTCCTTCATCTTCATTTTTTTTCTTTTTTTTTTTTTTTTTTTTTTTTAAATTTCTCTTTTTTTTTTTCGTGCTCTCACTTTTGCCTAGGCGCCCTTTTGGGTTTTCATCCTAGCGAGCTCTTTCTTTTCTTCTTTTTTTCTCTTTTTTTTTTTTTTGGAAGAAGAAGTTCATTTAAAACATTTGGCTACCATCAAGGATCAAGTTATGACTTTGGACTGGTTGGGCTCATCTCTTAGGCTTGGTATTTAAAAAAAAGGAGATGGTGAGCAAGCTTCAAGTTCCAAGTTCATCTTTTCAAGATTAAGCAAGAGCATCTTTAAATTCTTAAAGTAAAGCAAATCAATTTTCTACTCCTCCGTGGTTTTGGCACAGAATTTGCTTTGATCACTTGGGGATCCTTTTTAATGCAAAGATTTATTAACAAAGTATTTTCCATGATCATTTGAAAAAGAAATTTTTTTTTTCTCTTTTTTTTCTTGGCTTAATGATCCATACATTCACGACTTGGCACACTGAATCAAACAGAATGAGATTTTATTCAACTAGTAGGGAAAAAGGATTACATCACTTGACTCGATAAAAAGAGACTTAAAAAAAATACTCGATAACCGACTGACTCAAAGACTCGACTGAACTTGACACTTAACTCCTACTTGACATGACTCGACTACCGGACTAGACTTGGTCTCAACTGGAGTGTCACAGATGATTTTCAATTTACTGGGTCCCCAAGAGAATCCACATTCGCTTCAACAACAGTATTCCCAAACACTATCACCCTACTATCATCATTTGAACCTTCGAGTTCACCACAATCCAACATGTGTGCAAAAACATTTTCTTCTTTAAATCAAGAAAGACGAACCCAAGAAGGTTAGAAGTGTCCTCACCAGGGGATCTTGTTGTTCCACTCTTTCTACAAATCCAACAACATAGAGAGGTAAAAGGTTCGCAAGCAGAATTGATTTTCAAGAGGCAAGGAATTTTGAGGAACTATTGGATTACTTTCTGAATTTGTATTTTACATGCACGTAATGACGTTTGACTGACATGATGAGAGTGCCAAAATGTACATGCTTTGATGATTTGATGTGGCTAAATACATGCACCGCACACATGACACACGGATGAAATGCAAGTGTGTGTGTGCCTATTCTATATGCAAAAGAAAGGAAAATTCTAGTCCTAGCACATATAACATATAAGCACATAAAATCCTCCTCCATGTCAAGTGCGCCAACTTCTCTTATCATTGAGATCCTCATTACCCTTTTGAATTTCGCTTAAAAAGTATTCCTTGTTTGATGTGATCCTTTTGAAAACAATTTCTTGAAATTTTTTTTTTTTTTTTTTTGAAAATGAGGATGTTAAACGTTCCTCAAAGATGATTGAATTTAAAATTTTTGCTTTGAAATTCATTTTGAAAAGCATTTATCCCAAAAATGATTCCCAAGATTTTTTTGATTTCTTCTTTGAAAGTGGGGATGTGAAAATTTTCTCAATAAGAAAAATGATTTGGGTTTTACTTGAAAAATGAACCTTAAACACTTTTTTCTTTGAAAGGGTAAAATTTTTTTTCAAAATAATTTCTTCTTCTTTTGGATAAAAGATGATGATTAATAAAAAAATTTCATAAACCATGAACTTTGGATTCTTGGGTAGGAGCATCACACGATTAGATAATCATCGCACTTTTCATGAATTCGGATGCATACAAGGTCAATGATGCTTAGCTAAACATGATACAAGAGATGTAATCTTATAATCAAGATTCGGCTTATTCTTTAATGTCATAGGACATGAAAAGGAATCGCCCAAAAGTGATTAAGAGGTTACATATCTTTTATCAAGTAAGCAACGTCATCATCTCAAGTAATCCCTTTCGGGCATACAAAACTCCCTAGCACATAAATCCCAATCAAGAATTGAATTCCTAATTTTGAAAGGTTCTATGGAAACTACTATGCAAAGGCCGGGTTTTGGTCAAATAAGGGACCCTTGACACACACCCGATAGGATGCTTCATATACCAAAACATGGTACGAGATCAAGGGTGATCACACGGTCCCATGATGACTTGACCGACCGGGTTGCCCCGAGCCTCCAAGGTCATAGTTCCGTGCAATCGACTGGCGAGACATGCAAGTGCAATGCAACGGGCACACAAAAATTAATTAATTCGATTAAAAGGATGCTTTCAAGTCTAATCCTCGAGTGAACCCAAAATCCGAAATTCTGGTCTGCGAAACCAGAGATTCTGGGTTCGATCCCCAGCAGAGTCGCCAGATTGTGGATATCGCAGGTTTTCAAATTTTACCCACTTTTAAAACAAATATTTTCAATTTTCAAAGAGTCGCCACTTAATTTTTAAAAGGAAAAATTAAGAAACCATTTTAAAAGCAAACTGATCTTTTGCGAAACCAAAGATAAACTGGGTCCGGGGATTATGGAATGAAAGGGGAAGGAGCCCGGCGGACTAAAACACCCCCTTTCATCCTATCTCACGATAGGCCTCTACTCAACATCCTTTTTAATCAAATTAATAATCTAAGCATGCCCTCAATTAATACATATATGTAGGTATACATAACACAAGCATGTTGAAAGGGTGCAAAATTGCTAACGGTAAAATATCATTCATAAGTCACATAATTCAACTAGCAAACATCATGATATGCAATAGAGAACTAGAAAACATACCCGGGATCCGGCCGCGAATATCAAACGTGCAATGCATGCAAAAATAAACCTAAGAGAGGTCTCTAATACATATATACACATAAGGCAAAACCTAAGCTAAGGTGTCGCACATGGGGTCGAAAAATCAATTAAAATCAATAAAATAGATTAAACTAGAGAAGGGTTGAGAAATTGTACCTCAAAGCGCTACAAAACAAAGGTTAGTACACATGCCTTAGACAAGATATAATATCATAAATAAGTAAATCCTAAGTCATGTTCAATTAGATACATCTTAGGCAAGAGATAAGTCCTACTTATGGATATTAACATGTATGAATGAATGCATGAATATGAACAAATATGGGACATGAATTTATTCACCAATTTGGATCACTAAGCCTCTGGATTTAATCTAAATTATCATTATTCAAAACATGGTTTGGGTCTCAAGACATTAGGAGACCATTTGAGTTAAAATAAATAAGATTAGATGAAAACAGTAGCAGTTTTTTGTGATTTACAGAGAGCAGACCAGACGTTCAAAAATGGAAATAAAATACTTTTGATGGTTGGATCTTATTGATTTTTGGATATGTCATGCCTCTGTGAGTCTAGTTTCTAACCCAACTTGAAAATCAAGATTTCAACGGTTAGATTTCCGGTAATATGGAAAATACTAGACCTCACTCAGGATTCTGCAACTCTCTGTCCAGAGATCTTGTATGATTTTCTAAAAATAGTAAAAAAATGAGAAACACTTAGATCTTTTTAGGGTACCTTCCTAACACATTAAGGTACTTATAAAAAATTATTTGAGACCCCAAAAACGTAATTAAGGTTCTGATTTATTAATTTCAAAACGGACTTATTATTCTGAAAGTATTCTAGAACTCTGGACAGATTATGATTAGCTCACAAAAACCATGATCGAACCCTTCTAATCACAAGATCTTGCTAAAACAAAAATCACAGTGGTAAAACAATGTGTTATGAACATTTTCCCGTTGGTTTCATTCGATTCCAACGGTCGGATTTCAAACTAAAAATCCTTGATCAAAAACAGTTTATGAACCCACTGTTTCATTTTGCTAGTTCAAGTTTGTTGATTGGCCTCAACTATTAAAACATGAAGTTGGGGCTCAAACCAAACTACTTCTTCTACCATTTGATGGTCATTGAAGACTATGAGGCACACCACACTTATGGATCTTGATGAAGTATTGAAATGAACTTCACAAAATCCTCAAATAAAGAACTCAAACCTATGGACCAAAACTTGAGTTCAAAATATTACCCCTACCACTTGGTGGTCATTGGAGGATAAAGACACACATACATGTAAGTTTTGGATGAAGTATGAAGAACTTCCCAAAACCCAAGGAAGGAATTAGTCTAAGCCATAGAGATAGACTCAAACTAAAGTACTTCTCCTACCATTTGATGGTCAATGGAGACTAAAAAAAAACAACTCTACTCTAATCTTCCATGGAATATAGTAGGAATTCCATAAGATTCATAGTAAAAAGATCCTAGTCATGAGTTGATACTAGTATCTCACCAACTATGTGTAGATTATGACCAATCTCCATATGGATCATAAGATCATAGGAAACTAAGGAATCAAAACTTAAAGAGTTTCAATGAGATATGGAAGATCTCATGAACCTCATGAATGAAATAGAAATAAAGGAAATCAAAGTTTTATTTAGGAACACAAATACTTCAAAACTAATTTATCTCAAACCCAAGGCATTAATTAAATCCAAATTAATGAGATGTCATGAGATTCAATCACAAGTTCTTGGTGGTGTGTGATGAAATGGGGTAAGAAGAGAGGTTTTGAAAATGTGTAAAGTTCCTAGATCTAAGAACTTGTGATTGAATTATTATTATTATATATATATATATATATTTGAAGGTTTTACCTCTAGATCTTCTCAAAACTTGTAGAGATGTTGAATTCCTCAAGCTTTTCCTCTTCTTCTTCCTCAAGCTTCAAGCTCCTTCAATGGTAATTTGATGGTTGGGTAGAGTTTTGGTGGGATTTGGGTAAAATAATTGGTAGAGTTTCTCTCTCTATATTTCTTTCCTCTAAAGCTTTCCCAATATTTCTCTATACAAT
Source organism: Hydrangea macrophylla (assembly GCA_033977485.1). Lineage (NCBI taxonomy): Eukaryota > Viridiplantae > Streptophyta > Magnoliopsida > Cornales > Hydrangeaceae > Hydrangea > Hydrangea macrophylla. Next base: position 97,012,164 of record CM066997.1, on the reverse strand, counting down.
TCAAGTGTCTCCTCCCCAAAATGAGAGAAATGGGTTTTTTTATAGACTTTCATTATCTTAGGGGCCAAGATAAGGGTAGATAGGTCAATTTGGGGTGGGTTAGGAATATTCTATGGCATCTCTAACTCTCCATGGCACTTCTATGTAATTCCAATAAACTTGAAAGGCATTTAAGTTGGCTAGAATAAAGGAACATTCTAGAGCATCTTCAAAACACATGGGAGATTAGTGCCCAACAAAGGGCTTTTTGGGTATTTCTTAGATAAGGAATATGCCAAGGGATCTCTAACTCTCCAAATCACATGGGCTACTTTCTTTTATTATTTTCTTTTTCCTATATATATATATATGTATAGACACATTTTTTCTTTTTCTTTTTAAATCTAAATTAATCATATGAGTTACCAAATAGTATATTTTTTTTCTTTTTAAATCTAAATAAAATACAGGAAACAATGTTATTTTTAGAAAATATAATAATAATTATTATTATTCAATCTATTCTATTTTTTTAGAAAGTAACCCATGATCCAGTGAGTTCAAGACAGATGGTCAGTGATTGGCCAAATCTAGGGATATTAGGAGTAAGGTTTGGGAACTTGAAGCTTTTCAGAAGTCGAAGCGATGAACTTGAAGAAAATCGTCGGGACATTATTCATCATTGATTTCTAGAGATAAATCCCCCTAAGTTTAATAGTTCGGTCAAAATTGGGGTGTCTACAGTGGTGGTCGCCAGAGGGCCGGCGAGGTGGTCGGAGGTCCGGCGAGGTTGTTGGAGTTCATGGTAGTGTCTTACCTATTGTGTAGCAATTTTAGCAAAATGGTGAGGGTAGTTTAGTCAATTAAAGGGAGAAATGACTTATAACTAAACTTTTTGCTTGTTGGACCTAATACTGAAACATTACCCTAAAATAGATTTATCACCAGCTGCCCCTTTAAAATTCCAAAACTTCCCTCTCTCTCTTTTCAAGACTTCCCTCGTCCTCCCTACGAAAAAATGCAAAAACCCTAAATCAAGAATGCCGCTCATTCTATCCTCTCCCTCACTTCGATTCTCCTCTTTTTTACTCTCGATTTGCTTCGATCTCAGTCTCATCTCTATGTCCCTCTGCTAGATCTGAACTCCTTCTCACTCAATCCCCTTTTACTATAGCGAATCTTAGTGGTGAGCATGGGGGTGGGCATGCGTTTTGGCGGCGGTTATGGGGAGAACAGATTATCAAATTGGAGGACCCTGCCATTCTTTTCGTAGGAGTGGTGAGACAATCATCTAGTTTCTAGGTTTTCATTTCTTTTATGCTTATAATACTATTTTCATTTATCTTACTTGCCGGTTATCAAAGAGTAATACGAATTGATCTCGATAAAGTTCAAATGATATGCCTGGTACATACAACAAATTAGATTTATGTATGGCTATAATTTGGTATTTAAAGTTATTTACATGGAGTGGGTTGTGACTAGTTAGTTTCTTTGGAGCTGAGCAACTATCTTTTGTTGATTTATCAAAGACTGCACATGCAATCTGTTTATGAATCCAAAATAGCTACCTTTTTATCAGGAATGTCAACTAGCTAAGTTATGATGATTGATTTGCATACATTATCCTGAACTACTTATTTAAATCCTTGTATTTTTCTTGGCAATAATGCGGTCTGCTTGGCTCACTTTAATGGTCAAATCTGTCTATTTTGCATTGAAGTTAGGTGGATTTAAAGTATGATATCATTTGGTTATTTTTTATTTATGTTCCTGCTCAAATCAACTAGATGCTCAATTATAATGCTAATATATGACATTTAAGTTATATTTGGTTTCAAATTGATTGAAGGAAAGGGAAAATAAAATGGAAAACTAATTCCCTTGTGTTTTCATTTAAAGTTGAAATTTGCAAAATATAATTAAACCTTAAGAAATAAGGAAGACAAGTGACACTCAAAATTTAAAATTTGATTTATTTGTTACTGGAGTATGTTTTATTTCAATCCTACCTTCTTCGTCGTTTTTCTTAATAGGTAAATAAAGAAAAGTGTTTTATTCTATGTTTTCTTTTCTCTTCCCCCCAGTAAATCTACAAATTATTATTGTTACTTTTTTACTATTCTTATGAGCAAATGGTCATTTTATAGAAGAATATCCTCTCACCTTGGTATTTGACTTTTTATCTACTCCTAAGTTCTAATATTCTCCCACAGACAGATCTTTCTCTCTCCTTATTTTTTGTTGGCTAACATTGTTTGTCTTGGCTACATAATAATTCTACAAAGGGTGGGACAAGAAGCTGACTGAAGAAAGATGTGAGCAGGTACTTGTAGCTTTATTGTGATAATATGATGGTATTATTCAATTGTTAATTTTTTGCATCTCTTGTTCATTTTTAATATTAAACATTCGTTGATTCACACTAGCTATCTGCAGTGATACGCCCAAAATTATGGGCAGTTTCCTACTCAAGCTAGAAGACTAATGGAAAGTGCATCTATTTCCTAATCCAATTGGGAAACCCCCACAATTAATGTCAATCAATCATAATACAATTAGGAGACTTACTTGATTGGTGTCAATCACACCCTAATAGGATTATATTTCCTTATCCATGTATGAGTAGGTCTCTTACATCTATAAAAGAGACCTCTCACCCCCCATGGAAGGGGCCAATAACTCTTGAGTCTACACAGCACCTCTACAAAAATTCACCATTATACGCATACACCCGGCCGGTATTACTGGTAGTGCCGCCCCTCTTTGTTGGCTCACCAGGCCCGCCGGTGATCTGCTAGTGAACGTGCTAAGGCACACCCGTGGACGTAGGTACCTTCATTAACAGGGCCGAACCACATACAAAAAATAGTCTCTCACTCTCTCTCTCTCCTTAAATTACTCTACTTTACTCTTACCAATTTTTGGCATCATCAGTTTGGCGCCGTCTGTGGGAAACGACAATTCTTCTCATCAACAAATTCTTGACTGATCAATATGCCACCAAAGAAGGCTGCGCAGCAGTCCGACCGGGATGTTCCTTCGGCCCCGGTGTCGACTGCAGCAGTCCCGACATATGAGCAAATCACCGCAACCCTCACACAACTCTTGGAGGGCCAGCGTCAAATCCAGCAGCAGATCGGAGCATTGCTAGCCCAGCAAAGCAATCCTCCAGTGGCCGGGAAACGACCCGGGAACATTGCGTACGGTCGAGAACCGATCTTGACCCGACAACGGACTCGAGCCAACCTGTCCCATGTTTAGGATGCCAGAGACATCAACAGTGGGTGTGCTGCCCGAGAGGAAAGGCAGGAGCGTATGGCCCGTGAATCAGTCCAGGGTCACTCGGTCAAGAGCCAAGTCGTCCCTAGGCGAACGGTTACCCGGAGTCATAGCCGAGCCCGATCCCAGAGGACAACACCCTGCCATGAAGAAGCCTCTTCCACCAACCCGACCAGCTCCTCAGATACCGGTCGGGAAGGAGTGGAAGCCCGAATCAAGGACTTGAAGAAACAGATCGACGGAGTGGCCAAAAAGCTTGGTCAAAACTGTGTTCCGAATCAAGCCAATACCGAGACAGAGTCACCATTCTCCAGCCAGATCACGAGGTTCTCTATCCCGCGCAAATTCAAGCAGCCTCGGCTAGATTCATACAACGGCTCGGGAAGCCCGATCGACCACGTCCGAACCTATAAGGCTCAGATGGCCCTAGCCACCAACTCCGATGAGCTACACTGCCTAGCTTCCCCAGCACTTTGAAAGGCCCGGCCATGCAGTGGTTCTACTCCTTGGAGCCCCAATCGGTCTGCAGTTTCAAACAACTCAGCAAGCAGTTCATCAACCAGTTCGCCGGTATGCATGAGCGGCCAAAGCCAGACATGCAACTACTAACAGTCAGACAACAGAATAATGAGTCCCTCAAGGAGTTCACCGACCGGTTCAACCAACAGAAGCTTCAAATCCGCAATTTGAACGAGACAATCGCCATCATAGCCTTCTGCTCGGGAGTTCAACACACCAAGTGCGCCGCGTCGTTCCACAGAAACCGACCGGAAACTTTGGTCGAGCTCTCTGAGAGGGTTGGAAAATACATTGACACTGAAGAGTTTCTGAAGACCAAAGACACCGGGCAAGAAAGCAACGAGTTTTCCAGAAATAAGCGGAAGCGAAATCAGCCCGGGAATTCTGACAGTTCATTCGGCTCATAGCAGGCAGGGTCCGGCAGTCCCGACCCGACCTCCAGTTCGCAGCGGTCTGAGCCCGGCAGCCCCGACCTGACCACCGGTTCACAGCAGTCCGGGTCAGGCAGCCCCAACCGGATCTCCAGCTCACAACAGGCATGGTTCGGCAGTCCCGACCTGACCTCCAGTTCACATCGGTCAGGATCAAGCAGTTCCGGCTTTGCCTTCAGCACATAAAAATTAGGAGCCCGACGATCCTGATCCGACCCCCTGTCTCCATCATTCTAGATGAGCCCGACTACAACGATACTTGCCTGATCACTACGTGAGGCTCCACCGATTGTTAGAGAGCTCATCTAAAGACCTCGGGCCTAACCCTGAGGCATCCAAAGACCTCGGGCCTAACCCCGAGGCATATAAAAAGACCTCGGGCCTAACCCCGAGGCATATAAAAAGACCTCGGGCCTAACCCCGAGGCATATAAAAAGACCTCGGGCCTAACCCCGAGGCATCCAAAGACCTCGGGGCTAACCCCGAGGCACTAAAAAGACCTCGAGCTCCGAACTCAGGCACTAAAAGACCTCGGGCTCCGAACCCAGGCACCAAAGACCTCGGGGTCACGCCCGAGGCACCGGCTTCGCTTAGGTCCAGCCGACGATGGAGACAAACCTCCTAGGTGGCTGATGATGGCAAGCTTCAAAAGACCCTGCAACCACCATGTTCCAGGTCGGTTACCTACAGATCATAGCCTCTGTAAGACCCTCGTCTTAGCGAAAGCTTGGGGGGCAAGATGGCGCAGTGAACTAAACAGGTAATCACACCGGGTATTTACAGGCCTCGCGGATAACCAAGTCAAGATCTTGGACAACCCGAGCACCTACAGTACTCAGAGACCTTAACTCCACTTAGGTCCAGACCGACGATAGAGGTGACTAAAATCTCTTAGGTTGGCCGACGATAGAGGAGTAAAAGGACCCTAAAGCAACGTGATTTAGGTCGGCTCCACCAACATGGTCAACCTCTTCTCCCAACAGTCTTGACGAAGGCTGGCCGGGCAGAAGACAACCATCCTGGGGAGTTAACAGTAAAAAGGACCCTAGAGCAATGCGCTTTAGGTCGGCTTGTCCAACATGGTAAAATCCTTCTACCCACAGCCTTGACGAAGGTTTACGGGCAGAAGATAACCATCCTGGGAGCTAACTCAAGCAAAAAAGACTCCGAAGTAGGCCGAGTCTCAACTCTCGGTCACTTCCCGAGCATTCAAAGACTCCGGATTAGGCCGGGTCTCAACTCCCGGTCAGTTCCCGAGCAACTAAAGGTCCCGAGCTAGGCTGGGTCTCACCTCTCAGTCAGTTCCCGAGGACTCATCAGGCTCAAAAGCCCCGAGGCAGCTTCCACAAGCACTCAGACAGCGACAAGTAACATCAAACTGATTTCCAAACTTGCCCCGATATAGCATCTGGCCAATCTTGGAAATGGGGGGCAGCTGATACGCCCAAAATTATGGGCAGTTTCCTACTCAAGCTAGAAGACTAATGGAAAGTGCATCTATTTCCTAATCCAATTGGGAAACCCCCACAATTAATGTCAATCAATCATAATACAATTAGGAGACTTACTTGATTGGTGTCAATCACACCCTAATAGGATTATATTTCCTTATCCATGTATGAGTAGGTCTCTTACATCTATAAAAGAGACCTCTCACCCCCCATGGAAGGGGCCAATAACTCTTGAGTCTACACAGCACCTCTACAAAAATTCACCATTATACGCATACACCCGGCCGGTATTACTGGTAGTGCCGCCCCTCTTTGTTGGCTCACCAGGCCCGCCGGTGATCTGCTAGTGAACGTGCTAAGGCACACCCGTGGACGTAGGTACCTTCATTAACAGGGCCGAACCACATACAAAAAATAGTCTCTCACTCTCTCTCTCTCCTTAAATTGCTCTACTTTACTCTTACCAATTTTTGGCATCATCATGCAGTATTAAATATTTGGGCAAGACTTCAGTAAAGTTCATTCAATACATTTCATTAGGTTCCTATTACATTCATGCACAATTTCCAAAAAAATAATTTCAGAAAAATACAATTTTAAAGATATAATAGTTTTAAAACCTGTGAGAGGAACCTAACGAAATGTACTACTTTACTGAAGTGTTGTCCCAAATATTTTGGTTGTTATTTAATATTTTGGTTGTTATATAATCTACTCTAATATTTCTGCATTTTTGTTTATGATAGTAATTAGGGACACAAGGGAAAAGTTTTCGGATACAGTTCAACTTACTTCCACATGGATAATAGGTACAACCTTTGTGAGTCATTTTCCTCCCATTATATGCATACATCTTCTTATTGTTTCATGGTACAACCATTGTGAGCCATTTTTCTTCATGTTTTTTCTTATATTACAATCATGTGTTACAATCATTAGAATATTTATTTGGCATTTGAAATTAGTCTATTATTGATTTATGTACACAAAGCAGATTTATGTGTACTTTCAGAATTTGGATATTACTTTTCAACTTGATAACCATGGTTAGCTCGAATTTGGTTCAAAAACACAAGTTGCCATTTCATTTTTGTTTTTGATAACCATGGTTAGTCCATAATTGTATTTAGTTTTTTTTTTCCCATGTATGGTCGTAAGTCTTGAGAATTTGGAATTTCAGGGACTCTTTGTCATTGCTATTAGTTCTTAGTCCTTGGCTTAAGTAGTAAACATCCATTTTTAAATTCAATGAACTTATGTTTTTTTTTTCTTATGAGTATTGGATTCTTTAGAAAACAGGAACAACCCTATTGTTATTGCTATTAGTGCTTTAGTCCTTGACAATCGTCTAGTATTGTTTCTTGAATTCTATTCTGGTCCTTAAAATAGCTATAGGCTAATTGTCGTCATCCACATGTGCATATTGATATGGGCACACATTAAAATAGCCCGCAAATAGTTAATTACTTCATTGAACTTATAATATTTTATGTGCCTCAAACAATCCTTAAGACCAAAGTAGTTTGTCCATTGAACTTGAGATTACAAATGTCAACATGTATTTGGTTTTTGGGGGTGGAAATCATTCTTAGTGGTGACTTTCTGTAGGTGTCCTTTACACTGTTTCTTCATTGACATAGTTTAGATAGAAAACTATTAGTGCCTATATCTCCATTTTTAAAGAAATCAAACATTTGATAATTTGGTTCTAAACCACATGGATAGGGTATTGTGAGCTACTTTACTTTGGAGGCTTAACGTCCTGCTTCATGTAGGGAAAGTAATAATAATTTCACGAATAGTTGCACACTTTTTTTAATACTTTATTTAAAATTGATGTATATATTTTTGTATTGCAGATTTGCGGGCATCTGAAGTGCATGAATGAAAACTACGCATGGTTTTGATCTCATTTTTGGGGCAATTTACATTGATGTTTGGAGATACTACAATGTTTTTGAAATTTGTATTTTCTATATGAATTTTGGATGTTTGGAAATATTATATTGTTTTGTTGGATTGAGTAGGTGATTTATTAATGAATGGAACTTTTATTTGGTTAATATGTATGTTGTGGATGTTTTAGATTACTCGTTAGCAGATGGACCCAAAAAAAAAATTTAGTGAATAGAATATATATTAAAAAAAAATACTTTTAGTGACGAAAATGTTCGTCACTAATAGTCAAATTGTATTTTTTTTAGTTTTACCTTTAGCGACGAAACTTTTGTCACTAATTAAACATTTTTACCGACGAAACTTACTTCGTCACTAATGATTACTTTTTAGCGATGAAATATTTTGTTGGGAATAGAGATCTTTTGCCGACGCAATTTGGATCATTGGGAAAAATATGCTTTTCCTGACGAAATATTTTGTCACTAAAGGGTACTTTTAGCGACGAAATTTCGTTGCAAATAGTTGGACTCTTTCGTGACGAAATTTGGTTCGTTAGGAAAAATACATTTTTTTCGACGAAATATTTTGTCACTAAAGGGTACTTTTAGTGACGAAATTTCATCACTAATAGTAGGACTCTTTTGTGGCGAAACTTGATTCGTTGGGAAAAGTGCACTTTTTCTGACGAAATACTCGTCACTAAAGGGTACTTTTAGTGACGAAATTTTGTCGCTAACAGTAGGACTCTTTCGTGACGAAATTTGGTTCGTTGGGAAAAATACACTTTTCGCGACGAAAAATATCGTCGCTAAATGTTACTCTTTGGTGACGAAATATGATTTTGTTGCGAAAGACCTTTCCTGACGAGGAATTAGCGACGAATGTGCGACAAAATTTTTTTGTCACTAAAGACCTTTAGTGATGAAAATCTGACTTTTAGCAACGAAAATTTTCGTTACTAAAAGTCAATTTTCTTGTAGTGACACCTTGATTCACTTGAGACTGACCCAATAAAGAAGACATCATGATCAATGATCTTGATTCACTTGAGCAGCTTTATGATTGTCATCATGATCATCATGACGAGGATGAGGAGGCTTTTTAGTGTCATCTGTGTGGAAACGTGAATGTGACGATGGGGAACTCAAACAAGGATTCGAGGAAGCCCATGGAGGGAGGTTTGGTGGAACAGATAGGAAAGGAAAGAAGTAGAGGAATGGAGTAGTTATGGTGTAGTAAAGGAGAGAGAGAGAGAGAGAGAGAGAGAGAGAGAGAGAGAGAGAGAGAGAGAGTGAGATAAAGATAGAGAGAACCTGCATTTATTGGTGTAGTAAAGGAAACGAGAGTGTGTGTGTGTGTGTGTGTGTGTGTGTGTGTGAGAGAGAGAGAGAGAGAGAGAGAGAGAGAGAGAGAGAGAATTCTGCATTTATTTTGGATTTTCAATTTGAAATCCCTAATTTCAAGATGATGGTACAAATATACATATGTATATATCTAATGATAAGGGCAATATTTTTGTCCATAAAAAATACACAAATTTGGGGGAATGGACTAATCTCTATTTTAGAATTGTGATTAGGGACTAATTACTATACACATATTTGGAGATGGATCAATTTTTAACAAGGTGGGATGTCAGGGACTAAACCTTATATTTCTATTTAAAAAAATTTCCTACAATTAAAAGTTATCAAGTTTTACAAAACGTTGGGGATTGCATTTTTGCTCACCCACCAATAATATTCTGACATGTGTCCCATTTCATCCCCCATTTATCCTTACTCTATCAACACAATTACTGAATAAAACATGAATGGAACACTCGTCAGAATACCGTCAGTGGATGAGCAATGAGTGAAAAAATTGGGTAACCAAAAATGCACTCAACGTTGGGAACAAATCTTCAATTTTTTACAATGATTTGATGTAAGTTTACAATGCTACAAACATAAAGTAGACTGAAACGTATATTAAGTTATCAACTCTTCAAAAGTTGATTTTTGTTTTAATTTTGTTCACGACTTTTTAATGTTTTAAATTATTGTAGATACTTTTTATTGGAAAAATTGGTGGAAAATCCATACATTTAACTATTAAGAGGTTAAATTCCATTTTGGTTCTTATTTTGTTAAAAAGTCTCTGATTTTAAATCTTATATGTTGCTACATCCTTAGAGGTATAAATATAATTTTTTTTTCCCAAAATACCCCAACAAAGAAACAAGGACCCAAATTTACTCTTTCTCTTTCTCTTTCTCTCTCTCTCTCTCTCTCTCTCTCTCTCTCTCTCTCTCTCTCTCTCCCTCTCTTTACAATCACATATTTACTTCCTTTCTCTACAGTCTCTTTCTCTCTAAGATCTCTCTCTCCTCACCACCACCGATCTGCTACCCCCATGGATCCAATGCCACTGCCACCAACGATCCACCGCCAGCATCACCTACCATAGGTGTGGACGTAGGCATAATGTCATAAGAGATATCACTTGTAAGAGCTCCCCTTGGAACCTCAAAGCATAATGCAACTCTGTAAGGTGGGTTCGTAGGCATAATTGGTCGAACCACGTAGAAATATGTGTTTCTGTGTGCTTAATATTTTTTCCCTATTTTTTTTTGTTGCTTGTTTGCACCTCAAATGATCCTTGGGAGTAGATTTGATTGTTCCACACTTGTTTGATCAAATTCCCAACATCCCTTCCCCGAAACCCGGCAAATATGTCCTCGCAAAAGACCACTACACCAAATGAGAAAAAAAAAACCTTGGCACTTAGTGTCATGCCTTCCTGGAAAATATATACTTTCATTTTAAAATGCATACTCGATTTTTGAGAATTATTAATGTTGATTAATAATTGTGAATGAGGTTGACTATGGGTCAACGATAGGTGTCAATTAAGGACACGACAACCGGAAAAATCATGAGGCATTGAGATAAATGACATTTATGTGAATTAAATGTTATTTGACTTTACCTGATTTACATGAATAGTGATTATGTTTGTGTAGCGTAATTTCTGATAGTTTTGATTTTGTTTAAGATCATTTTGAACGTTTTAGTACTAACGTATATGTCACACCCGACTCGGAATATATATTCTTTTTAAATGCATAAGTGAGTTTTTTGAAATTATTAATGCTGATTAATATTCGAGGTGGAGTTGACGTGGGTCATCGATGAGGTGTCAATTGAGGACACGGTAATCTGAGAATCACGAGCATTGATTTGATAAATGACATTTATGTGGCTTAAATGTTATTTGGTATTTATGATATTTGTGAATAGTGAAATTACCTGTGTAGCGTAATTTCTGATAGTTTTAATCCTGTTTATGATCATTTTGATGGTTTTGACGATAACCAATAGGATACGTTGCATAAAAGGTATCTAGAAATTCCACGAAATTAGTTTTCAGAGTGTAATTACAGCGACAAACAGAACTTAGTTGAAAACTTTTATAAATTATAGTTTTCACTCATGAAGTAATGAATTAGACGTGTAAGACGTTTTGAGGAATAATTAAGAGTTTTGGAAACTCGTGGAGAGGTAAACACAATTTTCAAGAGTGTTGCCTATATAAAGAAAACTCGAGATATTTTCATTTCAACTTTTCTTCAAAACTTAAAATCTAGAGGGGTGATTTTGCTTAGAGCTTCTTGACGCAAATCGATCGACTTATGTCCGTTTATTTTCTCTCAAATTTCATATTCGAACTCCTTGAGGCAAGGGCTTCATTTTGATACCACTTAGGCCTTGTTTGGTTAAGTTTTATGAAAATACTAATTCTAGAATTTTGGGAAAATCATGTATAACTTGTAGGAATCGCGTATAATCGGAGATCTGACGTTTAATTGGGCCTCTAATTAATCCTTCAAAGTTATAGAGAAATCGCACGAGGTATGAATTCTAGGCTTATAAATTATAGAAAATTTACATGTTTTACATATACGATGTGATATTTTGGATACGGGCAAAATTCATGTATTAATTAGACCTGTTAATTATGCACGTGAGAATGCAAGAAAAGCTCGTATATGTGATTATATGAGCATGTTATATGTTTATGTGGGTCGAAGGGGAGTTAGTGCAATTTCACTCCAGGGGTAAGCTCCTCGATGTTTGAGGATTAATGTAGCGACAGCTATAGTGGATGGTTTAGGAGAAGGCCCTGCCTGCCAGGGCACAGTGTATGGTTTGGGAGAAGGCCCTGCTAGGATACTTGGATGGGTGGTTGGGAGAAGGCCCTCCACGACATCAGTCTCATAGTTCCATTACCGGATGAATGCGTATCTCTCTCCCCAAAGATTAAGTGTTGATGTTTAAAGCATGAATTGTCATATAACATATGTTTAGAATTGTACACTCAGCATATAGCTGAGCAGTAGAGATTTACTCCATTGTAGGTGAAAGGAAATAAGGGAAAAAGAAGCGAGAAGAGTGAGGCTGCTGGGAATGCTGGGGATCCTCTTCTATATGTTTTTTGCTTTCCATTCCAATCGTTGTAATAGTGAGCTTTTTGAATAGCCAGAACTGTATATTTGACTTGGAAGTTTTGGAATGGTTTAGTAATATTGTAATAAGTATTAAAACTTCTTTTGGTTAAGTTGTAATGTATCCCAACTCTTGAGTTCATTTATTGAAAGCTTAACTTGACGAATTGAAGTTTGGAGGGACGTAAGATAATTTATATGCTTCAATCCAAACAAGTATTAACTTGGTTCTTCTCCGCTTTTATTTTTTCAATGTTTGGAAAGATCCACGTGTATTAGTATAGTGTTGGATTGATGGGAAAGTTTAGAATCAAGGATGTGAATCCTTAAGTATTACAAGGCATGAAAGTTGGATGACTTCTATGCAAGAGTTCTACCAGGGGGGTCATTTAACTGGTCAAGGGGGTTAGTTCGACCAGTTGAAGTACCCTCTGCCTTAAAGGACTTATGCCAGAGGGTCATTCGACTGGTCGAAGAGGACTGTTCGACCGGTCGAAATAACCCTTGCATGAAACATTTTCTACCCCTTTCAGAAATTATTTAAATATTTTTATTGGTTCTTAGGGCACTTTTGGAACCCCTTTTAACATAAATTCATCTGGTTCGAAATATTATTATGTTTTCAATTTTATACGGATTTTACAACTCGGAACCCGAGCAGGACGATGTAGGTGTGGGTTTTGAAATAGAAGTTTTTCTTTAAAAAAGTGGACGGCCTTTATTCAATTGTACAGAGTCGCCACCTAACTAGTTTAAAGATGTGTAGGCCATCTAAAATGTTTTTAAAGTAAAGTAAAAGGCCCATTTAAAATGTGTGACTCTATAAAAATGATCTACTTTGCCAAAGAAAGGGTTCGAAGGCTCGATTATGTTAGGGGAAGGTATTAGGCACCCCTAAACATCCCTGACAAGGGTTGCCACGCTACTTTAGTGTCATATAAGCTTTTAAGTCAAAGTAAAAGTGAAATTATATCAGAAAATTGGAGGTGGGTTTTTATTTGGTGCGATTGAACCCCTCGTAGGTTGCCTACGTATCTCGAGTTTGATCGAGAATCAGATCGTGTGTAGTTCTCCTTTTTCTAGGGAGAATTTAAAAAGTCATTTAGCTGTGCTCATGGCGAGGAAGTAAAATGTGGTACCAGTTATACTCTTGGTGAGCTAGAAATGTGCTAGTTATATCATGGTAAGCTGACAGATGTGGTTAGGGAACTTTAGCCTTCGACGGCGTGATGCCTAATTTTGACTGAAGATGTGGCGTGGCTGGGAACTTGAGCGTGGAGCTGCATTGTCCCAGACTTTAGCCAAATGTGTTTTGAAAATGTGGGACTTAGTCCCGCGATCTTGAAAATGTAGGATTTAATCCCATAATAGATTTGAAATGTGGGGTTTAGTCCTAGAATTGATTTTGTAGATGTGGGATTTAATCCCAGAATAGATTTGAAAATGTAGGACTTAGTCCAAAATGATTTTGATGATGTGGGATTTAGTCCAAGAGTAGATTTTGAAAATACTTTGAAAATGTGGGATTTAATCCCATAATAGATTTGAAAATGTAGGACTTAGTCCTAGAATTAGTTTTGTAGATGTAGGATTTAATCCCAAAATGATTTTGAAAATGTGGGAACTTAGTCCCAGAATTGGTTTTATAAATGTGGGATTTAATCCTAAAATAGATTTTGAAAATGTGGGATTTAATCCCATAGTAGCTTTTGAACGATTTAATCACATAGTAGCTTTTGAAAATGCAGGACTTAGTCCCAAATTTTTTTTTGAAAATGTGGGACTTAGTTCTAGGATTGATTTTTAAAAAATATGGGAATTAATCCCCAAATTAATTTGAAAATGTGGGACTTAGTCCCGTAAGAGGTTTTGAAAATGTGGATTTAACCTTAGAGTATACTTTGAAAATGTGGGTTTAATCCCAAAATAGATTTGTGCGTCTTTGAAATTTCGTCATTATGAAGGCTTAAAAGGTTAAATTGGAGATGTGGGATTTGATCCCTATTGATTTAAAAGAAGTGATTTTAAAAAGGACTTTTGAAGTAGTTTTGAATTTCTTGAAATTTTGGCATTATAATGGCGTAAAATAAGAAATTGACTTGATCCAATGTGTTTTAAAAGTGAATAGTGATCGGAGAGGTTTTAAAAAGTAGATATACGATTGATTGGAATTTTTTCAAAATTTTGCCATTATAACGGTGTTAAAATAGGAGGTTCGATTAGGCTTCGTCCATTTTCCATCCCTAATCCCAGCTGAGGTAAACCCGTCAGGTCGAGAAGAGTTCAGATACTGAGGAACGCAAGGTTTATTTTATTTTTTGAAGAAAAAGAAAGATATAAAATGAAGGATTTGAATGTTGCTGTTTGAGTACGCAGTTTCATTATATACCTAAAAAAGACAGACAGATAGAAGACATTTTTTTTTGTTCTTTTTTTTAAGACAGAAGAATTACAATGAGAAAATAAAATGAAAAGAAAATTAAATTATTTTTTTTAAAGTAAAATGAAATTAAAATCTTTCTTTTCAATTAATTTTTTTTTTGCAAGTAGCAAATATAAAAACTTTCTTTTCCGTTTTTTTTTTTCTTCACAGGTAATAAAATGACTTCTCTTTGTTTTTGTATTATTATTTTTGCTTGAAATCAATTAAGTAAAAAAAAAAAAACAATCTATTTTTTTTTCAAGTCTATCCCCCTTTTTTTTATAGTAAATAAGTGAACAAAAACCAAAAAACAAAAATCTTTTCTTTTCTATTTCTGAAAGAGGATATAAAAAACAAAATAAAATATGTACATATGTATATGTGTGTGTTGGCCAGAGAGGGGTTGCCCAGTCGCGGCTGGAGGTGGAGGTGATGGTCGGAGGTTGGGAGGGGGAAGAGGTGGAAGTGATGGTGGTGTTGATACGGTGGTGTGGTGGCAATGGATGCTTGAAAGGTTGTGGGTTTGGTTGTGGGTGGTGGTGGTTGGAGGTGGACTGGTGGTTAGTGGCGGTTGGCTGGAGATGGAGGCAACCGGAGGCGGCTGGGTGGCCGGTGGGGTGGTGGCTGGGAGGGGGGGGGGGGGGGGGGGGGGGGGGGCTCCCTTTTTTTCTTCTCTATTTTTTTTCTTTCCTTCTCTCTCTCCGAGAGATTCTCCCTCTGTTTTTTTCTTTCCTTTTTGACTCTTTTTCTCCTCTATTCTTCTCTCTCCTCTCTCTCTATATAGTATGTATAATATCTATATATATCTATGCATATATGTATTATAAAGCAAGAGAAAAAAGAAAGTAAAAGAGAAAAAAGAAAGAAAATATATCGATATATATATAATATCTATATATATCTATGCATATATGTATTACATATATAATATAAAACCAAGAGAAAAAAAAAAGGAAAAGAAAACCAACCCCCCTGAACTTTTCGGCAGAAAGGGGGGTGGTTGTTGACCTTTACTTTTCTTTTTCTTTTTCTTTTTTTTGTAAAGAAAGAAAAATAGCATTAATTAATTCAAAATATCTAGATATTTTGTACACGTGCTTGTACTTTTCGAATCTTTGGAATGCAGTGTGATTGAGATTTGGACCATCGGGTCCACTCAACAATGCGTAATTTTGATGTAAAAATGAGATTTTTTGAACGCCGTTGGCGTGCATTCGATATTAGTTTGTACCGAAAATGCATGATAATGTACTTTTTCGAGAATTCGGATTTAGAATGAGACGAGATCGCAGGGATTCCTCTGTCTCGATATAAAAAGTATTTTGGTCTAGTCCAAAACTAGCACAGACACTTCGAACTCAAAGAATAGAGCTTTTGGACAAAGTAACAGTGTAAATTGACGCAATTGCGATTGTCCTTACTGCGGTTTTTCGACTTTCGTCATCAGATGGTGATAAAATTTCTAGCAGTCCTTCATCTTGAAAAATGTGAATTTTTTATACCATTTTTGAGCCTCCGAGAGCTGTCTAGTGACGAAACGGAATTTATCCGTTTGAAATCACGCTTAATAAAGTGACTTTTCTGGATCCGGTGCTGGATTGCGATGAAATTTAGGGCATTGTCGGTCTTAGAATGTACTTCAATTCTGACATAAAAAATATCTACTCCGACTTTCGGAATGCTGAAAAAGTAAATCTCCCCCCTCTTTTGCAAATCGCAAATTCTTGAAACTTCAAAATGCGATCTTTTCTTCGTATGTGGTCCAATTTTGCTGATTTGAAGTCCAGGGACCTTGTATTGACAAGTTCTTCCCATCTGTTAGACTCGATGCAAGTTATTGACATATTGACTTGCCAGGGACCCTTAGTCCCAAAATACCAACCAACACCGCATTAGATTTGACTTCTCAGAAAGAACTGATACGAGATATGGAGAATTTGGAGCTTGAAGTGATACCGAGGATTGAAAGTGGCTTGATGTCGACGATGGTGGCACAACCACTCTTGATTCACGAGATCGTAGAGAAACAACTTCAAGATGTGGCTTTGAAGGAGATTTGTGATGAGATTCCGAGGGGCAAACAACCGGGATTTACTTTTGAGAATGATGTTTTGAGATTGAGGGGTAGAATTTGTGTGCCTAACGAGAAGGAGTTGAAACGGAACATTCTAGAAGAAGCACACAATACGAAGTACACCGTTCATCCGGGAAGCACCAAGATGTATAGAGATTTGAGACATGTTTATTGGTGGCCGGGAATGAAGAGAAAAATAGCACGTTATGTTTCGCGTTGTACTAGTTGTCAACAAGTAAAGGCCGAACGCCAAGTACCTTCGGGATTGTTACAACCGTTACCGATAGCCGAGTGGAAATGGGAGCACATAACAATGGATTTTGTTAGTGAATTTCCGAAGTCTAAGAGACGAACACTATTATTTGGGTGATCGTTTGACGAAGTCGTCGCACTTCCTACCAATTCGAACAACTAAGCCAATAACGTTAGCTAAGTTGTATATTCACGAAATTGTAAGACTACATGGTATCTCAGTTTCTATCGTTTCGGATAGGGATAGTAGTTTTACATCAAAGTTTTGGAGAGCCTTGCAAGAAGCAATGGGTACCAAATTACACTTTAGTATCGCTTTTCATCCTCAGACTGATGGCCAATCAGAGAGAGTAATTCAGATTTTGGAAGACATGCTTCGGTTATGTGTACTTGATTTCCAGGGTGATTGGGAAGACCACCTGCCGTTAATTGAGTTCGCATATAACAACAGTTTTCAGTCGAGTATTGGAATGGCTCCTTATGAAGCTTTATATGGTCGTGTATGTCGTTCACCGATTAGTTGGACAGAGGTGGGAGAAAGAATGATTGAAGGGCCAAAAATTGTACAAGAAATGACGGATAAGATAAAGGTAATTAGATAACGATTACTGACATCCCAGAGTAGGTATAAGAGTTATGCCGACAAGCGCAGACGGCCGTTGGAATTCGATGTAGGAGACTTGGTGTTTTTGAAGGTGTCACCTTCAAAGAGAATAACCAGATTTGGTAGATACGGGAAACTCAACCCGAGGTATGTAGGACCTTTTGAGATTATTGGGAGAGTTGGACCCGTAGCTTATCATTTGAAATTGCCGAGTGAGTATGCTCAAGTGCATAACGTGTTTCACGTGTCATTGTTACGTAAACACTTAGTGGAGGATAGAGATCAAGTTATGACTCCGATATCGAATGAGATTCAGAGTGATTTGATGTATGTTGCGTATCCGGTAGAGATCTTGGATCGGAAGGATCAAGTCTTACGGAACAAAGTAATACCGAAAGTGAAAGTGTTATGGCGTAGCCAAACTACGGAAGAGATGACGTGGGAAATAGAAGATGAGATGCGTACCCAGTATCCACACCTTTTTGAGACATGAGGTACAAGTTTGAGGACAAAATTCTTTTACGGGGGAGAGTATTATAACACCCGCATTTGTGTTATTGCTTTTGCATTACATTGTCATGCATGATAATGTGATGTGGCGTGTCTTTTGACACATGTTTGGGTGAGTTTTGACTCACGAGTTGATTTGGGTGTCTGTATTAGAGAACCCTTTGAAACTGTAGTGATTGAGGATTTGTTGTTGTGACGTCTCTTTGAATGTGAGACGGTCACTGTGGACTACTTTAAATGTTTATCTGAAAATAAATGTTTACCTGTGTATTTCAATATCTGTATTATTTCTGTTTTAGAATTTATATCTGTTGCTAGTTTTTGTATCCTGGTGAGAACAAATTAACACGCTATTAATTTGGTAGGCTAATTAGCAACTTCGAAAACGTCATGTAGAAATTCGCGTTTTAGCGACCAAACGAAACTTAGTCGAAAACTTTTATAATTTTGAGGTTTCACTTATAAAGCTGTGCATAAGCTATGTAGAAAGTTTTAGAGACTGATTAGGAGTTTTGAAAACTCGTGGGGAGGTAAACGTAATTCCTGAGAGTTTTGCCTATATATAGATAGAGATGATTGAGATATTTTCTAAGTTCTTAACCTAAATTTCAAAAAGGGGCCATAGGGAGATTTTGGAGCTTAGAGGTTTGCGACGCCAAACGACGACCTTCCGTCAGTTTGTTTTCTCCCAGATTTCATATTCGAGCTCCTCGAGGTAAGAGCTTCGTTTTGATATATGTTAGGACTTGTTTGGCCAAGTTTTCCGAAAAGTCTTTTTCTAGAATTTTTCATAAAAGTTGATAAATGGAATTTTGATTCATAGGAATTGTACTAGGCGGACTTCTGCACGTTCTTTGTGCACGGGTTTTCTTGAGATTGAGTTATAAGAGCGTAAATCGGAGGTGAGTGATTCAACTATGTTTTTGGAATGGTTTCTTGAGATGTATTCATGTTATGTTTGAATAGCATGTATTAATACTTAGAGATATCTTGTGTAGTTCATATTGGGCATTTATATTGATAAGTAGGCCCAATGGCACGATGAAATGTTTTGATTTTCGCGAGCATGGTGATATGTATTTGAGCATGTTAAGTTGCTTATTTGGGTCAGAAGGAGCACGTGGTCACCGTGCCATTTTGTGGAGCCGATATAGGCATTAAGGTCGCACGATTGAAGAGAAGAATCGTGGATCTTACCCTTTCGCGTGGACTTATTGGCAAGGAGTCGCGGATTGGGAATATGGACGGGCACGTGAGTTTCCGGCGACTAGTATGAATTGTAGAGATGTGAATGCGGACATGTTTATCATTCATGTGCATATGTTGTGTTATTCACTAAGCGTTAGCTTAAACAAATCGAATATGTATGGTTATTCAAATAACCATTTCAGGTGTAAATGCTGGCGAGGAATCACAGAAGTGAGCACGTGGGTTGGGAGTTCTTTTAGAAGGCAACTTGAACGTTAATCTTGTAGTTTTGAGACAATAGGAATGTTGTCATAAGAATTCTTATGGTTTTTAGTTATGTTTAACTTGGTATGTTAGAATGAATCTAAAACGTTGTAATAGTTAGTAACATGTTGTAACTGTGCTTCGGTACTATGTTAATACAGTTAGGATTGTTTTTGGAGTACTTTTGGAAGTGTGTGTTTGATCCCTGTTTGAATTCAAAAGCTTTTAAAACTTGAAAATGCTGCAGAATGTGCTGCTGCCAGGGGATCAGTCGACTGGTTTGTTGAACAGTCGACTGGAGCCTCCTTTTCAGTAACTCTCTGCATTGTTTCATAGAGGATCAGTCGACTGGGTCTCCGACACAGTCGACTGAATCATGGTTTTCAAAACTGATATTTTGGCCAGGCTAGACTTCAGTCGACCAGACTTTACCAGTCGACTGAAAATTTGAAGCCCCAGTCGACTGGGTGTAGAAAGCAGTCGACTGGATGGTGTTTTAAAATCCAACTTTCTGCTGGACCAGGATCAGTCGACTGGATCCTAGGATCAGTCGACTGGACGGATGGTTTTCAAAATGTCTTGTTTTATTCCGCTGCGTGTGTTCTTCAAACCTAATTTTGAGAACGTTAATGAATTGGTTTAGCCTCGGTGGCGTGCCACGGGCTCCGGTTCTGCTATTGTGGGACCGGGCTGTTACAGAACACGACTGTCATGAGCAGGGACAAACTTTTCTTAACACCCACCGCAGGGGAGGTATATGTGACACATGGATCCTGGGTAGGGAATTGATGTAAACTTGGCAGTCCTGAGTAGGGGATTGATATGAGGTCAGGTTTGAGACAGTTAGTGAGAAGCTTTTTGGGTAGTTGGCAAGATTTATGAACTTACTCGGGAAGATCACCCTTATAATTGTAGAAGTATTGCACCTGCTATAGAAGATATTTATGTCTGCTATGCTGTATGAAAAATGGATGTCATTTTCTGAAAATTCACGACATGCTATGTATTTGCACTTAAAAATAATGCAATCAATGAATGAGTTTTTCTACAAAATGAATACTCGTGAATTAGTGGATATTGACTGTTCTGTCACCTATTGAACACTAGGAGACAAATTATTTGATTTTATGAACTCGATGTTGTAGTAATCTTTCACTGCATGGCTATCATGTAGAAGGATGTTTAACTTTGCATGTGAGTGATTCGATTTCTCTCGATCTCTCATTCTTTCTTTAACGCTTTTTTTTTTACCTCCAACGCCCTCATGGGTTTTCATCAAATCCGGTTCTATCATTTTTGCACTCCAACGCCCTTTCGGGTTTTCATTGTGCCGACAACTTTGTATTTTGCCACAGTCCTACATTTTTTGCTCGTAGTGCCCTTTTGGGGTTTCTCTACACCCAGCAGACTATGCATTTGAAATTGAAAGCATTTGATTCCTGCACAAATGTAATTTTATAAACCCAATAAGACTTATGTCAATTAGAGTGGATTTTACTGGGTTGTAATGTAGGCCAGAGTCATGGGTTCAGAAATGAAGAGACCGCATAAGGCTCAAAGTTTACTTTTAAAAGAGGGTTGAAAGTCCCAAGATCACCTTGTGCTCTTTTTCCTCTTTCCTTCTTGTATCTCCTCTTGCTATTCTTCTTTTTTTGTCTCCTTTTTTATTTTTTATTTTTTATCTTCCACTTTTTATTTGCCCACGTTTGGTGTTGGGTGCTTTTCTTGCTGGATAAAATAGCTCTCAGTAAGAATTGGATTGTTTTGAAGTTGGCACCTCAGCCTTTTGAAATAATTTTCTTTGGGGAATCTGCCCCAGCTTTTGTATTGATATTTTCTTCTATTTCTATTTCCCTCTCTTTTAGCACTACCCCAGTGTAGGGCATAATCTTCTGGTCTTTGAATTTTGAAAAATGAAATTGTAAGGCTCAAAAGGCAGGCAATGGACAGTGGTGTATAGATAGCTAAAATGACTGCCTCTCATCCTTTTGACACATACCGAGTTGAAATGCAAAAATCATAAATGTGCTGTATTGAAAATCATGAATCAAAGGAATGTATCCTAACTTTTCCAGTTTGGGATTAAAGGAACCTCAGAAATTATATGTGGACAGACGACGATTGTGAATAACCTCCTTGCCAAGTTGTGATAAGCTTAGCACTGCCCCAATTAATGTATGAATTTGATGTATGGCATGCCCCAGAATGAACGAAGGTATTCCTTGCCCTTGAATCTATGGTACGTCTGCTCTGTTCTCATATACTTGGGTGACATCAAGTGGCTGTGAGGAAAAAAAGTGCATTGAATGCGCTTTTGTCATTTGGCTCTTGTTAGGATGGTGAGCACTGTCAGATTATGTAATGGCAGGTTTTGAACCTGGAGTTTTTTGTGCATGAGCTTGCCCTGACTGTGCTCTTAGATGTGATCGAATGCAGTCTACTTCTCTGAAAAGTTTAAGTCTAACTTGATATCTAAATGCATTCCTTGGGTTCCAGGACAGTCATATCTACTTAATCATGAGACTAAGCAATGAATTAAAATGATAAACTTTGAATGGTAAAATAAATAAATGTATTTTGAAAAATATATTTTATGCAGAGCAGACAAATCACATAATAATAGCATGGAGAAACTACCCCAGTATCGCATCTGGTTTCTTATAAGGAATTGTATCTGCTGGGCGGTGGGTCATGCGAATTGTCCAGAACTAATCAAAGGCATGTGAATATATCTGGGTAGAAAGTGGCCAATTGGTTTGGCGGTGTAAGAATTTGGACAATCGCGAACGCATTGGTACTACTTAGATTTGACCATGATAATGTGCTAGCTGCTTTGACTTGGGCTTTTTATGTATATGTTGACACAGGGTTGAGCCTGGAAGTGATTTTGCATGGTTAGGATTTGACAGAGTTTGGCTTTAGACAAATGGTTTGAGGCTTGTCAACTAGATCTGCTCAGGTTTGGCACTTGGCTATATTTGGATTTGGAAGTTGGAGCTACCCGAAATTGATGTTGACTCGAGTTTGCCAACTGGCCCTGCTCAGGCTTGGTGATTTGTCAAGTTCAAATTTGGAAGATGGTGTCATGACCCATCCCACAATGCGCGGAAATAGGACATGTGGCACGCCACCAAGGCTCATCCAATTCCATTAAAGTAAAATAGCAGCGGAAAACATAAATAAAATCCATTAAAATCAAAGTTATAAAAAGTTTTGCCAAGTGGAACACTTCCAGAAAAAAAAAAAATCTTTTGTTTTGAATAACAGAGGTCCAGTCGACTGTGGTGAGAGTCCGGTCGACTGGATGTCAAAAGCAAAAAGTATTAAGTCTAAAGGCCCTGTCCAGTCCACTTTGTCGGGGACCGAGTTGACTAGAGCCTCAAATCCTCACCTGACTGGTACCTTGTCCAGTTGACTGGACACTATTCAAGCAAAAAGCCATGTTTTCGTGCAGAAACCAGTTGACTGATGGCCATCTTCAGTCGACTGAAGCCTTTGAAAACTGAAAGATTATCGTTAAAAACAGGGGTCTCGATTGATCCCTCCTAAACTGCACAATTTTAGCAGCAAAACCAAACCATGGTTCACCAAACTAAAACCATAACAAACACTACTATATTGCAACGATTCAAAACATAATTACAGGAGTTCTACCACGAATTACAATACTATGAATCCTTCCCAAAATTTAGTTACGGCATGTTATGAAATCCAAAGTTATTAGTACAAAAGTTCAGGAAAGGAAAACAAAACATAAACGAGAGTGTTCCCCGTCGTCATCCCGGTCTCACTCTTGGCATTTCTTCTTTCCTCGCTTCTTATCACCGGCAATGGAGTAAAACTCCACTGCTCAGATATATGATGAGTGCACAATTCTAAATATATGCTTCTATGACAATCCATGCTTAAAACATCTAAAACACATCAAAATAGACTCTAGGGTGAGTGGCACGCATTCATTCGGTAAATAAAACCGATGCCATGGAAGGCATACCTCTTCCACGCATCCTGTACACAGGTTGGGCTTTCTTCATACTAGGTAGCGTGTCCTGGTTGGGCCTTCTTCCATACCAGACACCACAACTATAAATCAACACAATCCTCAAACTTCGAGGAGCTTACTTCTGGATGAATTTGCACCAAACTCCCCTTTGACCCAAGTAGACACATAGCATGCTCACATAAACAGTTATACATGCTTTTCTAACATTTACGCGTGCATAATTAACGGGCCTAATTAACACATGAATTTCGCCCGGATCCAAAATATCAAACTCGATATTCAAAACATGTAAATTCCATATAATTCATAGGCTTAGAATTCATACCTCGTGCGATTTCTCAAAAACTTTGAAGGATCAACTAGAGGCCCGAATAAACGTCGGATCTTAGTTTATACGCGATTCCTACAAGTTTTTCCTAATTTCTCCCAAATTTCTAAAAATTATATTTTTGGAAAAAGTTGCCAAATGTGGCCTAAGAGATATCAAAATGAAGCTCTTACCTCCACGAGTTCAAATCTAGAATCTGGAAAAAAACTAACAGACGAGCGGTTATCGATCTGCATCGTGAAGCTCGTGGGAACCAAAATCTCCTTTTTTTTTCTCTCTCTCAAGATATTTTTAGAATGTTGTTCAAAAATGAAAACTCAAGCTTATGTATTTATAGGCACGACTTTCAGAAATTACGGTTACCTCCCCATGAATTTCCAAAACTTCCAATTTTCTCCCAAAACGTCTTAAACGTCTACTATATTATTTCACGAGTGAAAACTAAAAATTATAAAAGTTTTTGACTAAGTTCTGTTTGGGTCTGAAAACAAGGATCCAACAACTAATCTCCGTGAAATCTCTATACCACCTACCTTTTATACACATATCACTCATGTTCTCACCACAATATTCAAAACGATCTAGAATAATATCAAATTACTAGAAATTTACTCTACACAGGTGAATTAACTATTCACAAAATACCTTGTAAAGTCAAATAACATCTAAATCCTATAAATGTTATTTAACCATGCCAATGCATCATGAATTACCAATCCTCGTGTCTTCACTGACACCTCACTATTGACTCACAGTCAACTCCACCTCAAATCATCATTAATAAACATTCATAATGCTCAAAATCTCAAATATGCGCTTCAAATCAATGATTTTCTGGAACGGGTGTGACAACTCTCCCCTCCAAAAAGGAAGTTTGTCCCCAAACTTACCTCAAGAGTCGAAAAGATACAGATATTCATTCCTCATTCTCCCACGTAGCTTCCTTGACTGTATGACTACGCCATAGCACTTTCACCATTAGAATTGTTTTCGTTTTGTGATCCAAGATTTCTACTGGGTGCTCTATGTAGGTCAAATATTCCTAGATTTGCAATGGTTCTGGTACCATGATCTTACTCGTATTCGACATACAACATCTCAGCATTGATACATGAAAAACATTGCGCACATACTCTAATTCTGATGACAAAGCTAGGCCATAAGCCACTGGCCCTACCCTCTCTAGAATCTCAAATGATCCTACAAATCTCGGGTTAAGCTTCCCTCACTTTCCAAATCGGACAATGCCTTTTGAAGACAATGCCCTCAAGTATACAAAATCCCCCACTTCAAATACCATCGGTCGTCGCTTAGAGTCCGCATAGTTCTTATAATGACTCTGAGCTGCCCTAAGTCGCTCCTGAATCAACTTCACCTTCTCAGTCGTCAACTGTATTATCTCTGGTCCTAACAACCTTCTTTTCCCAACCTCAGTTCAATAAATCGGCGATCGACACTTACGCCCATACAATGCTTTATACGGTGCCATTTCGATACTTGATTGAAACCCATTATTATAAGCAAATTCAATTAACGGCAAGTGCTTCTCCCAATCACTCCCAAAGTCTAGTACGCGCAATTGCAACATAACCTCTAACATTTGAATCATGCGCTCTGACTGTCCGTCAGTCTGAGGATGAAATGCGGTACTGAAACTCAACTTCGTACCCATAGCCTTCTATAGACTTCCCCAAAACCTCGATGTAAAACTACTATCACGATCTAATATAATCACTGCTAGAACCCATGTAGTCTCATAATCTCTTTCACATACAATTCTGCCAATTTGGAAGGCTTAGTCGTTTTGATTGGTAGAAAATGCATTGATTTTGTCAACTTATCAACTATAACCCAAATCTTATCATTCTTGTTGAACGATTGTGTAAATCCCGAAACAAAGTCCATTATAATATCATCCCATTTCCACTTTAACACTTGTAATGGCTGTAATAGTCCCGCGGGTACTTGTCTTTCTACCTTGACTTGATGACATGTTGAACATTCTGAAACATGCTTAGCCACTTCCCACTTCATACCTCTCCACCAAAAGTTTTTGCACAAGTTCCAGTACATCTTGTTACTTTCTAGATGAACTGAATATTTAGTACTATGTACTTCCTCTAAAAGTCGCTCCTTCAAGTCTCTTACATTTGGTACACACAATCAGTTCCCAAGCATCAATGCTCCTTATTCCAGGGTAAAACTCGGTCGTTTACCCAAAGGTATCTCGTCTCTCATTTTACATATGTAGAGATCGTTAAACTGTTCTGCCCTTATTTCATCAATAATGTCTGGGTGAGCTATGATCGCCATCATTAAGCCACCATTGGTTTTTGGGATTACATCTAATTCTAAGCGTTCCATCTCCCTTACCAATTCTTTTTGTTGAGTTAGCTTGTCGACTAAGTTCTTTGTCATTTTTTGACTTAAAGCGTTGGCTACTATATTAGCCTTTCCCAGATAATACTCAATTGAAAGATCGTAGTCCTTCATCAATTCTAACCATCTTCTCTATCTCATGCTCAAATCTCTTTGCATGAAAATGTATTTCAAACTCTTGTGATCCGTGAAGAGCTCACATTTCTCCCCGTATAGGTAATGCCTCAAAATCTTCAAAGCGTGAATTACCATGGCCAATTCGAGATCGTGACTCGGATAATTTATCTCATTTGTCTTCAACTGTCTTGAAGCATAAGCAATCACCTTGCCACTTACATAAGCATACATCCCAAACCTTGATGCGAAGCATCACTATAAATCACAAACCCCTCAGTTTAGATGGTATTGTCAAAATAGGTGCTCTCGTCAACCGCGACTTCAACTCTTGAAAACTATTTTTGCATTCTCGACTCCATTCATATGTCATGCCATTTCTCATCAACTTTGTCGCAGGCAATGATATCTTTGAGAAATTCTCAATAAAATGGCTATAGTATCCAGCTAATCCTAAGAAACTTCAGATTTTGGATACTGATATTGGTCTTTGCCAATTAGATACGACTTCTACCTAGTGAGGATCAACTGAAATACTGTTCTTGTCAATCACGTGACCAAGAAAAGTAATGCTAGGTAACCAGAATTCACACTTCTTGAATTTCCTGAATAATTGCTTCTCTCACAACCTCTAAGTATAAGTCGCAAATGTTTCTCGTGTTCTATCTCACTCGGCGAATAGATAAGAATGTCATCAATGAATACGATCACAAAGTCATCTAAGTAGTCATTAAAGACTCAGTTCATAAAATCCATGAACACGATTGGTGCATTTGTAACTCCAAATGGCATGACTAGGAACTCGTAGTGTCTATAGCGCGTTCTGAAAGCTATTTTCTCAACGTCTTCAGCCTTCACTCTCAACTGATGGCAACCCAATCTAAGATCTATCTTGGAAAATATTTGTGCCCCACGAAGTTGATCAAATAGGTCGTTAATTCTCGATAACGGATACTTGTTCTTGATTTTTAACTTGTTTAACTCCCGGTAGTCAACACACATATGTATTGAACCGTCTTTCTTTTTACAAACAACACTAGAGCTCCCCACGATGATATGCTAGGTCGAATAAAACACTTGTCAAGTAGTTCTTGTTGTTGGATTTTTAGCTCTTTCAACTCCACGGGTGCCATTCGATGCAGTGCCTTCGATACGTGTCTTACTTTTGGCATTATCTCAATAGTAAACTCAATCTCTCTCTCGATAAGAACAACTAGCAAGTCAGCTGGGTATACATCCAGATACTCTCGAACTACTGGAATATCTTCTACTTTCAATTCGATCATTGAAGTATCAATTACTGAACATAGGAATGCCTGACATCACTTCTCCACTAATCTCCCCGCTCGAATAGCCAAAATCAAATACAGTGGAGGTGTAACCCTACTTCCCTGAAAACAAAAGTTCCCATGCATCAGTGATCGAAAATTAACTTCTTTCTTTCATACTCTATAGTAGCTTGGTTAAGAGCTAATCAATTCATTCATAATATCACATCAAAATAGTTCACAACAATCGGTATAAAGTCTACAATCATCAACTTCTCGCCTAGCTTGATCTCACAGTTCTTATATATCATAGACGTTATCACTAGTTTAC
This sequence comes from Hydrangea macrophylla, assembly GCA_033977485.1. Classification (NCBI taxonomy): domain Eukaryota; kingdom Viridiplantae; phylum Streptophyta; class Magnoliopsida; order Cornales; family Hydrangeaceae; genus Hydrangea; species Hydrangea macrophylla. The sequence goes on along the minus strand of CM066997.1, from coordinate 96,984,380 downwards.
TAAGCAGCACGACAATGGATAAATCATATCCTAGTGGCGCAAACTTAACACTCAAATGTCTAACAAAATTATCCAAAACGAATGAATGCGTAGATCCTGAGTCAACAAGTATGCATGCTAAGTGCGACCATAGAAGCACCATACCAGAGACCATTGTATTAATAGTAGCCACATCTCCAGGATTCATCTAAAAAGATCTCGCCTCACGTTGTTCTATCCCTGGTCTCCTCCCATTGGACTACTGAGGTTTCGAACCAATGTAAGCCATAGAACTTGCCCCTTATTGAGGATGCTTCCTCAGATAATCCTTCGCTCGATGTCCCAAGGTACCACAATCAAAGCACTTTAGTTGCGGATAGGATGCAGAACTCTCACTGTTTCTCCCTTTAGTTTTGTTCTGGGAGTTAGTCAGAAAACATCGGCCAGTGTATGGTCGATTGCACAGTGAGCACAATAGTATATTACTTGGCATCCTCCTAGGATCACCAAAACTAGAACTAGGACCTCGTGCAAACGGCCTCTTGAAAGATCTGCCTTGATTCCAGTCTCCACCCTCGTTACCTCATTTGCCTTGCTGATTGTCTTGATCTTTTCATCCCACTTTCAGCTACAAGCGCCGTTTGTTGCACTGCTACGACAGTTGAATGCTCATAGGTCTCTACCCTCAACCGAATATTCTCTCTTAAGCCTTCCTCAAACTTCCTTGCTCTATCTTTCTCCTCCGGTACTGAACCCTTACCAAATCTTAGTAACGTGTCATACTTGGAAGTATACTCAGTTACGGTCATATCTCTGTCGGAGTTTGTTGAACTCTATCTTCTTTGCGTTGTGAGTAGCTCGCGGATTGAATCAGCGATTCTATGTCTTGAACCCTTCCCACGTAATCAATGCCCCTTGATCTAAAACATTTACCCACCAATTCTTGGCTTCACCCCTCAATACATCACTTGTATTCTCAAAATTTTCCCTATATATCGGACATCGGAATAGATCAAAAAATTCTCTCCATGTCTATAACCCAATGCTCTGCTAGCGTTGTGTCAGTCGTTCCCTAAAATTTTGGGTGCATGTACCGCAGCTATTGGTGCTGGCTCAAATAGAGGTGTTGGAGGCAATCGTTCTGCTATATTTAGTATCATGTCTCCTATGTTTTCAATCATTTCTGTCATTTCATTCATTCGTCGGGTATGCAACGATAATTCTCAGTCACCAACACTCATGATTGCAATCCTGTTAATCTCTCGATACATAAACACTATGTACTCACAACAATATTTATAAACATGTATATTTAGTAACGCACATATGCATCAAACATCTCTACAATGTATGGACACACTCTAGAATATATGTCAAAACACTCAATACTCCACTCGGTGTCGCATGTTTCCAAAGTTTTGTTACCTATAGCTCTGATACCAATAAATGTCATGGCCCATCCCACTACGTGCGAAATAGGACACGTGGCACGCCACCAAGGCTTATCCAATTCCATTAAAGTAAAATAGCAGTAGAAAACATAAGTAAAATCCATTGAAATCAGAGTTATAAAAAGTTTTACCAATTGAAACACTTCCAGAAAAAAAAAATCTTTTGTTTTGAATAACAGAGGTCCAGTCGACTATGGTGTGAGTCCGGTCGACTGGAGGTCAAAAGCAGAAAGCATTAAAGTCAAAAGGCCCTGTCTAGTTGACTGTGTCGAGGACCCAATCGATTGGAGCCTCAAATTCTCAGTCGACTGGTACCTTGTCCGGTCGATTGGACACTATTCAAGCAAAAAGCCATGTTTTCGTGTAGAAACCAGTCGATTGATGGCCATCTTCAGTCGACTGAAACCTTTGAAAACTGAAAGATTATTGTTACAAACAGGGGTCCAGTCGACTGTATCGCTGACCCAGTCGGCTGATCCCTCATAAGATTGTATAATTTCAGCAGCAAAACCAAACTATGGTTCACCAAACTAAAACCAACATACTATATTGCAACAATTCAATACATAATTACAAGAGTACTACCACAGATTACAATACTATGAGTCCTTCCCAAGATTTAGTTACAACATGTTATGAAATCTAAAATTATTAGTACAAAAGTTTAGGAAAGGAAAACAAAACATAAACGAGAGTGTTCCCCGTCGTCATCCCGACCTCACTCTAAGCGTTTCTTCTTTCCTCGCTTCTTATCACCGGCAATGGAGTAAAACTCCACTGCTCAGCTGACACGACTAAATAGTTGTGCGCTCTTGTGCAACACCCAAGTGTAGGTGATCGTGCAAGTAATACTGGATAAGTCCAGGTCGATCCCACAGGGAAGGAATAAGAAGAATATCTACTAAGTTACAACCTAAAGCAAAAGAAAAGAAAATCAGAATATAAAAGTGGAGGTTCTACGAATCCTAATTAATGAAATTAAACTAAATAATAAACTAAGAATGTAAAGAAACATAACTAATTAAACAGATGAACTAAAGGTGTTGGAAACACGTGAATCCACATTGATCCTAACCATCTACCATGCAAATTCATTAACGTTCTATGGAGTACATCCCTTTTCAGTATTCCATATTTTTCTAAAGATAAAGACTCAGTAGCCCTTTCATGACCGGGACTACATCATCACATTTGAGTAAAATACATGGAAGACAGTTTAAAACAATGGTTATTACTTGCACTCTAAATGGTGTTAGCATTCAAAGTGGTTTTCAAAAGTCATTGAAGAAAAGGCCTTAAGGCTTTAAGTTCTAAAAACTGTTGTGACAAACTGAGCTTATAGGGACAATTTGATGACAGATTTCTAAAACAGAAAGTCATGGAATACTTAAAAGAATCATCTCAGGAATTAACATGTTCGATCGATCGAAGCGCTCTCGATCGATCGAACTGCATCATCCTTCAATCGATCGAAAGGTGTTCGATCGCTTGACTATCCCTGGTTCGATCGATCGAACTGTCTTCGATCGATCGAGCCCAAGGTTTCTATATCATACATGGCAGAGGCTAAGAATCAATATTTCATCACATATCTCCAACGTCTAAATTACGGAAACATAGTAAAACTATTGCAGAAACAGTAAAACCAAACAATCATAACAACTAGATTCATAAACAATCAAATAAAGAAAAGAGAAAGTAAAACCTGGAATATAATCTGATTATAACTTGTAAATAACATGAAACCAACTTGAATCTTCAATCTACAATGGAAAAGGAGGAAGAAGAAGATTAATCTAACCTAAACTACTCCTAATCTAACCCTAAAACTACCCTAAACTGCTGTTTTTCGTGTTCTGGAGCGTCCTCTTTTCGTCTGGCGTCAAAACGACGTATATATAGGGTTCCCACAGAGTTTACGCAACTTTTGGATGATTAAAAAGTTCGATCGATCGAGCTCAGTTCGATCGATCGAAGGTTCGATCGATTGAACTCTTCTTCAATCGCTTGAACTCTCTGATTTTGACAGCACTGCACACCGATGGGAGAATGGCCATAACCTTTTACTCAGACCTCGGATTGACCTCCCGTTTGCGGCCACGCGACCGTAACTCAAAGATCTACATTTCATGTCTCTGGGAAAATCTTCCAAATCTGAAGTCATCATTGTCAAAATTGGCATTTTCCCAGCTGCTTCTGTTGTTCTCTTCACCAGAATCACTTTCTATGCAATGTTTGCTTTCCATGACCTGTAAAATAGTGTAAAAACACATGTTTGAGTCTCAACATCATAGAAAACACTTAATCATTGATATGCATCTAAATATAGGGACTTGGGGATAAAAGTATGCATAAAAGACCGTGTAATACACTATAAACATGCACTTTTCACCTCGAATCACACCCCCCAACTAGCTCGTTGCTAGTCCCTAGCAATGAAGCGAACTACAGCAATGTTTATTTAACTCTAAAAATTGAAAACAAAAGAAAGTAAAAATCCTAAATCACTTTCGCAGGAATCGCGATTGCATTTAGCGTATGCAACAAGCCTTTAAACCCCTAGGTTCCCCCTAGTGGACGAGTGTTGTCTCGTGAGGGTTTGCAGTGAATCTACCCACAAAATTCATGTTTAAGGCAATGGTTCTCATTTAAATATTTTCAAGAAAATTTTCCTCTCATTTAGCAATATAGTTAAGCTCAACAATCTCATGAAACTCTCTAGTATGCCATAGCCATGCAACACACACATTACAGTTAATCTACTATCAAAGTCATTAGAATGTTCCATACCTATTAATCTTCAAGTGTGTGTGTGAATGGACAACCAAAATACACAACTTTAATTTCAAAGCTTGCATAACCTAAAATGCTATCAAGACGTTCATTTTGACTCAACTCTCACCGGGATTACACTCTCAAAATGAAATCACTCCGAATTAGGTGTAATAATTATCACTCATGATATGGAAGCTGTAAAGAGTAATTGTAAATGGAATCTAATGCTTCTCATATCAAAATAGAAAAACAGAATTTTATAGTGCACAAAGTCTCATGAAAGGATACTTTTCACTAGAAGAGCGAGATACCGTGGATAACTCTCTCATTACCTTAACTTCAAATCCAATTTACTTAAAATCATCAGGACTTTGAAAAAGAGGTGTTAAGTTATGAAGAACGAGGCTCGTGATATTCAATTGGGTCAAAGGATGTGATTGGAATGTCTACTATAACTTTTCAAACTTCCCACATCTCCAATCTCTCTCTTCTTCTTTTCTTTTATTTATTTTTTTCACACTCTTCTTTTCATTCCTTTTTTTTTTCTTTTGTAACAACCATTGGCATTTTTTTTTCTTTTTCTTCTCATGCTTTTCTTTTTTTTCTTTTATTTTTTCTTTGCCAACTTTCCCTTATTCACACTAACATACTTCTTGTTAACGCAACACATCCCAATCACACCTAAATAAAGAACTGAGGCTCGAACTCCTAATTTGGAGTTAGGTATAGACTTTAGGATTATGAAGACAAGGCGATTATGATAAGCTCAAGAGGTGAAGTAAAGGAATAGCATAGAGGTAGGCCAAGGCTGTATTATGCATGTATGGTCAAAAGATGGCCTAAATCATCTTCTAAGTTAATAGGATAATTCATTTCAGTAAATTCAAGAGCTCTAAAGTTTGGTAAATCCTGAACGTTCTCTTCTAGTGATCAGTCAAAATGAAGAAGAAAAATGAGACTTTCAACGAATTAATACGCTTTTCAAAAAGTAAGAGTAATATTATAAAACCCTCAAAAACAAAGAATGGCACAAAAGCTCACTTGGGTTATTAGTCTCCACTACAGTCTTTCAAGACACTTAAACTATGCTTACTAATCCATTTTAGCTAAGTACAAGGTTGTCACAACGTGCTCAAAGTTGTTTGAAGATTAAAAAACATAGAACATACTATAACTAAGATAGTAAAGAAACTAGCATAGTATATCACATACTAATAACATACAGAAAATAACACTAATGTATCATAACTAACTACATTAACTATGAGAGAAATACAAGAACCATTAAAAATTTCAAAATTTTTGCAATTTTGATTTACTGAGTCATGTTGCTAAGCAGGTATATTGACACGAAACCATAAAAAGAAATAAACGAGGCATGCAATGACTCACTCCCCCCAACTAAAACTAAACATTGTCCCCAATGTTCTAAACTATGCACATGGACATGTAAAGTAAAGCGAGAGAAGGAAGGATGTTACCTCGAAGCGTTAATATCCATTTTTTTCAAGCTACCTGCAAAATCATTAGTAGCAACAAGGAAAAATAGAGAACATAATATAACAACTCAGTTAATAAATTCGGTTAATCAAGATACTTATCATAAAGTAACAACCGAAATTTTTGAGGATCTTCCCAGTGAAATAATTTAACAATGACAAGACTTTTGAGATCCTCATAAAAATGCAACTCCCCCCAACTAATGTCAGGCTCAAGGTCAGAGGAGATGATGCAAAACCAATGGCTTCCAAAGTTATTGGGGACAGTTATAAAAGGAATACCACACTTTTTAGGAATTATATGCAAGAAACAATCTTTGGTGTTGGTATTTCCTATAACAGCCTCTATTTTAATACTAAAAACAGGGGGAGGCCATGGTTCAATAAAAAGGGCAGGGTCGAAGTGATGTTCTAATGAAGCTTCACCACCCTCCGCTTGTCCTAGAACAGAATCTATGGAGGTGTGATCATATGAATTAGATTTCTGTTCTATGTACATTGGCTTGGACTGGACTTGGATAAAGCTATCTATTTGGGCCTCAATATCATTATTACTCAAAAAGGTCAAGCAGTCTAGCAGATTACTAGCTTCTTGTTGAAGTTTAAGATCATCTAAAGTGGGCCCAATATTTTCCAAGTCTTCTCTCAAAGAATTTTGAAAGTTAAAATTTTGTGAAGAACATGTGCTAGTATCCTTACCATCCTCTTCCACAACACATTCTGTTTGTTCACGAATGGGGTACACATAACATTCAAGCTCAGGATGATAGTTTTGATTAATAGAAAGGATAGATGATGGGCAACTTGGTGACACCACCTCTTCGGCCGAAAGAGGTGAGGGTTCATGAATACCAGATGAATCTAAATCGAATTTAGAAATTTCAATAACGTCCTCCCTAGGGTCACTATCAAAGGTAGGGGTAGAGTCAACATGGGACTCTTCCTTTCCTAATTGCGTGCAATCACCTAAACTCTCGTCATCTTTTAAAACCTCATTCTCATCCTTGTAACTCTCCTCACTATATATGTCATCTATTGAGGTGCTCTGGACAAAGAGATTGTGCAGCTTTATCAAGGCAGTGAAGGAGTTGATGTATGGGGTTGTATGTTGAGGAGAAGATGGTTCTACAACTTCATGCTCAATGGTTTGGTTTTGGAGTTCTTGTTGGGTTATCACTTTCTCAAATGAGTTGTTAACCTCACTCGGTATGAACCCATCATTGTCCTCTAATTCCATTCCATTGTTAGTGTCTTGAAATTCAGGTTGTAGCGTTGAAGGACTGGTATAGTCTTCTAAAGGTTGGCTATCAAATGCTTGTTGATATCTAGCTCCTAGTTTATCAATTGCACTCTCTAGCCTTTTCATTTCACTAAGCAGCAATTCTAACATACCATTATCCTCAACTTGGTTATTCTCCTCATTATAACTATATGAAGTTTCACCCTATTGTTGTTGGTAATAGTCCCCTTCCCATTGTGTTTGTGTGCAAGACTCCCCAGAAGGAAAGTCTTGGTGCATTTGGTAATCGTGGGAACTACTACTATATCCTACACTATCATTTTGGTTATATCCCCATTGCGATTGATAGAACTCTCCAGGTGGAGGTTCTTGATACGTTTGATAACATGGGGGACTAACACGATGGTTTTCCCATTGTGGTGATTGGTAGCACTCAGGTTGATAATGTGCATCATATGTGGGTGCTTGCCAACTCGGGGTATAGTTCTCATTACCTAATGTGTACCCATTCATGGTATTTGTGTTGTATGGAGGGTAATATGGATAAGACATGTTTACCCAAAATATTTAAACAAAAGAATTTTTTTTTTCTTGTGAGAGAAAAAGTCCAATGATTTTTTTTTTTTTTTTTTTTTTTTTAAGTAAAAGAAGAAAAATGGAAAAACTTAGTAAAATCCTAACCTAGTTGCCTTCCCCGGCAACGGCGCCAAAAACTTGACACGACTAAATAGTTGTGCGCTCTTGTGCAACACCCAAGTGTAGGTGATCGTGCAAGTAATACTGGATAAGTCCAGGTCGATCCCACAGGGAAGGAATAGGAAGAATATCTACTAAGTTACAACCTAAAGCAAAAGAAAAGAAAATCAGAATATAAAAGTGGAGGTTCTACGAATCCTAATTAATGAAATTAAACTAAATAATAAACTAAGAATGTAAAGAAACATAACTAATTAAACAGATGAACTAAAGGTGTTGGAAACACGTGAATCCACATTGATCCTAACCATCTACCATGCAAATTCATTAACGTTCTATGGAGTACATCCCTTTTCAGTATTCCATATTTTTCTAAAGATAAAGACTCAGTAGCCCTTTCATGACCGGGACTACATCATCACATTTGAGTAAAATACATGGAAGACAGTTTAAAACAATGGTTATTACTTGCACTCTAAATGGTGTTAGCATTCAAAGTGGTTTTCAAAAGTCATTGAAGAAAAGGCCTTAAGGCTTTAAGTTCTAAAAACTGTTGTGACAAACTGAGCTTATAGGGACAATTTGATGACAGATTTCTAAAACAGAAAGTCATGGAATACTTAAAAGAATCATCTCAGGAATTAACATGTTCGATCGATCGAAGCGCTCTCGATCGATCGAACTGCATCATCCTTCAATCGATCGAAAGGTGTTCGATCGCTTGACTATCCCTGGTTCGATCGATCGAACTGTCTTCGATCGATCGAGCCCAAGGTTTCTATATCATACATGGCAGAGGCTAAGAATCAATATTTCATCACATATCTCCAACGTCTAAACTACGGAAACATAGTAAAACTATTGCAGAAACAGTAAAACCAAACAATCATAACAACTAGATTCATAAACAATCAAATAAAGAAAAGAGAAAGTAAAACCTGGAATATAATCTGATTATAACTTGTAAATAACATGAAACCAACTTGAATCTTCAATCTACAATGGAAAAGGAGGAAGAAGAAGATTAATCTAACCTAAACTACTCCTAATCTAACCCTAAAACTACCCTAAACTGCTGTTTTTCGTGTTCTGGAGCGTCCTCTTTTCGTCTGGCGTCAAAACGACGTATATATAGGGTTCCCACAGAGTTTACGCAACTTTTGGATGATTAAAAAGTTCGATCGATCGAGCTCAGTTCGATCGATCGAAGGTTCGATCGATTGAACTCTTCTTCAATCGCTTGAACTCTCTGATTTTGACAGCACTGCACACCGATGGGAGAATGGCCATAACCTTTTACTCAGACCTCGGATTGACCTCCCGTTTGCGGCCACGCGACCGTAACTCAAAGATCTACATTTCATGTCTCTGGGAAAATCTTCCAAATCTGAAGTCATCATTGTCAAAATTGGCATTTTCCCAGCTGCTTCTGTTGTTCTCTTCACCAGAATCACTTTCTATGCAATGTTTGCTTTCCATGACCTGTAAAATAGTGTAAAAACACATGTTTGAGTCTCAACATCATAGAAAACACTTAATCATTGATATGCATCTAAATATAGGGACTTGGGGATAAAAGTATGCATAAAAGACCGTGTAATATACTATAAACATGCACTTTTCACCTCGAATCACACCCCCCAACTAGCTCGTTGCTAGTCCCTAGCAATGAAGCGAACTACAGTAATGTTTATTTAACTCTAAAAATTGAAAACAAAAGAAAGTAAAAATCCTAAATCACTTTCGCAGGAATCGCGATTGCATTTAGCGTATGCAACAAGCCTTTAAACCCCTAGGTTCCCCCTAGTGGACGAGTGTTGTCTCGTGAGGGTTTGCAGTGAATCTACCCACAAAATTCATGTTTAAGGCAATGGTTCTCATTTAAATATTTTCAAGAAAATTTTCCTCTCATTTAGCAATATAGTTAAGCTCAACAATCTCATGAAACTCTCTAGTATGCCATAGCCATGCAACACACACATTACAGTTAATCTACTATCAAAGTCATTAGAATGTTCCATACCTATTAATCTTCAAGTGTGTGTGTGAATGGACAACCAAAATACACAACTTTAATTTCAAAGCTTGCATAACCTAAAATGCTATCAAGACGTTCATTTTGACTCAACTCTCACCGGGATTACACTCTCAAAATGAAATCACTCCGAATTAGGTGTAATAATTATCACTCATGATATGGAAGCTGTAAAGAGTAATTGTAAATGGAATCTAATGCTTCTCATATCAAAATAGAAAAACGGAATTTTATAGTGCACAAAGTCTCATGAAAGGATACTTTTCACTAGAAGAGCGAGATACCGTGGATAACTCTCTCATTACCTTAACTTCAAATCCAATTTACTTAAAATCATCAGGACTTTGAAAAAGAGGTGTTAAGTTATGAAGAACGAGGCTCGTGATATTCAATTGGGTCAAAGGATGTGATTGGAATGTCTACTATAACTTTTCAAACTTCCCACATCTCCAATCTCTCTCTTCTTCTTTTCTTTTATTTATTTTTTTCACACTCTTCTTTTCATTCCTTTTTTTTTTCTTTTGTAACAACCATTGGCATTTTTTTTTTCTTTTTCTTCTCATGCTTTTCTTTTTTTTCTTTTATTTTTTGACTAAGTTCCGTTTGGGTCTGAAAACAAGGATCCAAAAACTAATCTTCGTGGAATCTCTATACCACCTACCTTTTATACACGTATCACTCACGTTCTCATAACAGTATTCAAAATGATCTAGAATAATATCAAACTACCAGAAATTTACTCTACACAGGTGAATTAACTATTCACCAAATACCTTGTAAAATCAAATAACATCTAAATCATATAAATGTCATTTAACCATGCCAATGCATCATGGATTACCAATCCTCGTGTATTCACTGACACCTCACCGTTGACTTACAATCAACTCCACTTCAAATTATTATTAAACATTAATAATGCTCAAAATCTCAAATATGCGCTTAAAATCAATGATTTTCTGGAATGGGTGTGACTGATGGAGCTGCTTGGAATCGAGGTTCATTCAGGTTTGTTGACCCATGAAGAAGTTTGCGATGCTGAGCTGGTCTGGCTCTCACATTAACAATGTAACATTTGCCTCTACTTTAGTAGAATGTTGGAGGAGCAAAGACTTTCCCCACTGACATTTAATTAAAGAGATGAAGTCAGTATAACATTAAATAGAGTCGTCTTGTTTCAAAAATAAAGTGAAAAAATGAGGATTCTCCTCAAAATGAATTATTCGAGATGTAAGGCACTGCCCAGTTCGACAATTGTATCAAACTTCCCCAGTGTAATGTGAATATTGAAGCATCTCAAAGCATAAGGCAAAATTACCAGCCTATTTTGGAGTCACCAATCATATAGAAATGTGATTTTCTCTTAGGAATTTCTATGTAAAGAAAGTGAATGACTTTGAAAGAATCAGGTAGCCATTTGGCACCGTTAATGAATTTTGAAAAGTGTATCCATCTTGATAAAATGAGAGGATATAAAAAATTGGGCTGCCTTTTGGCGTTGTTAATGTATTTAAAAAAGTGCATCCATCCTTGATAAAATGTAGGGATAATGTGAGAAAAATTGGGCAGCCTTTCGGCTCAACCATGAATTTTAAAAAATGTACCCATCTTTGATAGAATGTGAATGATAAGGGAAAATTGTGCTGCATGCCGACGCGGTTCATGATTTTTTTGAAAAAGTACATGCATCCTGAATAAAATGTGAGGATAAGATGAAAAAAGTTGGACAACCTTTCAGCACCATTGTGAATTTGAAAATTGTATCCCTCCTTGTTAAAATGTAAGGATAAGATGATAAAAAAATGGGTAGCCTTTCGGCGCCACTATGAATTTTGACAAATGTGTGTCATCTCTTTAAAATGTAGGTATATGATAGGTAAGATCGGATAGCCTTTAGGCATCACCTTGTGCTTTGAAAAAGTGCATATATCCCTGTTGAAATGTGGGGATAAGATGAGAAAATTGGGTAGCCTTTTGGCTCCATTATGTACTTCAAAAGTTTATCCATCCTCAATAAAATGTAAGGAAAAGACAAGTAGAATTGGGCAACCTTTTGGTGCCTCCATGAATTTTGAAGAGCACATCTTTGAAATGTAAAATGTGAAATGTGATTTGTATAGCCTCACGACATCGTCTATGAATCTTTGAAAAAGCAAATTTATCATCGATAAAAAAATAAAGATAAGATAATGCAATTTGGCAGCCTGTCAGAGTCTCAAAAAATACTTTTATCTTGGTGATTTGTATGCAAAAAAGTGAGCATGAATTTTGAAATATCGGGCAGCCTTTCGACATCGGTTATAAATTTTGAAGTGTACTCAACCTCAATAAAATGCAAGGATGAGATATAAAAAATTGGACAACCTTCCGGCGTCATTTTATGGCTTTTGATTTTTTTTATTATCAATTATCTAAAAAATGCAAGGATAGGATGTGAAAAATTGGACAGCCTTTCGTCGTCATTTATGGCTTTTGAAATTTTTTGATCTATTTTCTGAAAAATGCAAGGATAGGATGTGAAAAATCGAACAGCCTTTCGGTGTCACTTATGGCTATTAAAAAATTTTATCTATCTTTTGAAAAATGCAAGGACAAGATGTGAAAAATTGGACAGCCTTCCGGCGTCATTTATTATTTTGAAATTTTTTTATCTATTATCTAAAAAATGCAAGGATAATATGTGAAAAATCGGACAGCCTTCCGGCGTCACTTTGAATTTTGAAAATTTTGATATATCCTTTGAAAAATGCAAAGATAAGATTTGAAAAACCGGACAGCCTTCCAGCATCATTTGTGAATTATGAAAATTTGACCTTTCCTTAGAAAAATGCAAGGATATGATTTGAAAGAAAATCGGACAGCCTTCCGGCATCATTTATGAATTTTGAAAATTTGATCTATCCTTAGAAAAATGCAAGGATAAGATTTGGAAAAATCAGACAGCCTTCCGGCGTCATTCATGAATTTTGAAAATTTGATACGTCCTTGTTAAAATGTAAGAATAAGGTAAGAAAAAATGCATTTTGAATGTGACTGAATCGTTCCATCTCTTGTGAATCCATTCTAAAAAAGAGAGAAAGGAGAAATAAATAAATTAAAAACAAGATTTTTTTTAATCTGGCATTGAAATGTGAGACTGACGTCCCATTTGAAAGGTGTGACAGATATCATGCATGCAACATGTGTCTTTTGGCTGACATATGTGTTTTTTTTTAATCGCAGCAGGCTTGGTTCTCGAGTCTTTAGACCTCCGGAGCCGAAGCTACCATCTTTAATCGGTAATTCGAGCGAGAGAGGTTCTACCAAGATTCCATCGGCAGAGGTAATTCATGCCTCCGAGCCTAGTATACTGAACCCCTATTTATATAAAGGGACCGAACGGGACATGTCATGCTGAATGATATGCATGAATTTTATCCACCCCCAATTGCGATGGGAATGGACGATAAAAGTTTTTTTTTGGTCTTCCCGCTTGCGGGATTGAGACAAGTATCTCTGTAATTGCAATCTTGCAAAGCTGTTAAAGAAAGAAAACAAGTACAAACTAATATACAAGATACAATCTCTCTTTCGTTCTCATAAAAAGCTGGTATGACACTAAGTAGGTAAAGTGGCTTAAGCTTGTTTACTCCCCAGCACAGTCGCCAAGCTGTCGCGCCCAAATGACATGGGCGGGACGATGTAGGTGTGGGTTTTGAAATAGAAGTTTTTCTTTAAAAAAGTGGAGGGCCTTTTTTCAATTTTACAAAGTCGCCACCTAACTTGTTTAAAGATGTGTAGGCCATCTAAATTTTTTTTAAAGTAAAGTAAAAGGCCCATTTAAAATGTGTGACTCTGTAAAAATGATCTGCTTTGCCAAAGAAAGGGTTCGAAGGCTCGATTATGTTAGGGGAAGGTATTAGGCACCCCTAAACATCCCTAAAAAGGGTTACCACACTAATTTGGTGTCATATCAGCTTTTAAGTCAAAGTGAAAGTGAAATTGTATCAGAAAATTGGAGGTGGGTTTATATTTGGTGCGACCGAACCCCTTGTGGGCTGCCTACATATCTCGAGTTTGATCGAGAATCAGGTTGTGCGTAGTTCTCCCTTTTCTAGGGAGAATTTAAAAAGTAGTTTAGTTATCCTCATGGCGAGGAAGTAAAATGTAGTCCTAATTATACTCGTGGTGAGCTTGAAATGTGCCAGTTATACTCATGGTGAGCTGACAGATGTGGTTAGGGAACTTTGGCCTTCGACGGCGTGGCTGGGAACTTGAGCGCGGAGCTGTATTGTCCCAGACTTTAGCCAAATGTGTTTTGAAAATGTGGGACTAAGTCCCGAGATCTTGAAAATGTAGGATTTAATCCCATAAAAGATTTAAAATGTGGGGCTTAGTCCCAGAATTGATTTTGTAGATGTGAGGTTTAATCCCAGAATAGATTTGAAAATATAGGACTTAGTCCAAAATGATTTTGAAAATGTGAGATTTAGTCCCAGAGTAGATTTTGAAAATACTTTGAAAATGTGGGATTTAATCCCATAATAGATTTGAAAATGTAGGACTTAGTCCTAGAATTAGTTTTGTAGATGTGGGATTTAATCCCAAAATGATTTTGAAATCCTAAACTGATTTTGAAAATGTAGGACTTAGTCCCAGAATTGGTTTTGTAAATGTCGGATTTAATCCTAAAATAGATTTTGAAAATGTGGGATTTAATCCCATAGTAGCTTTTGAAAATGCAGGACTTAGTCCCAAAAATAAATTTGAAAATGTGGGACTTTGTCCTAGGATTGATTTTGAAAAAAATATGGGGTTTAATCCCAGAATTGATTTGAAAATGTGGGACTTAGTCCCGTCAGTGGTCTTGAAAATGTGGGATTTAATCTCAAAGTATACTTTGAAAATGTGGGTTTAATCCCAAAATTGATTTGTGCGTCTTTGAAATTTCGTCATTATGACGGCTTAAGATGGAAAATTGGAGATGTGGGATTTGATGCCTATTGATTTTAAAAGAAGTGATTTTAAAAAGGGCTTTTGAAGTAGTTTTGAATTTCTTAAAATTTCGGCATTACAACGGCGTAAAATAAGAAATTGAAAATTGTGGGGTTTGAAAGGAATATGTTTGAAATTATTTTTGAGTTTGTCGAAAATTCAGCAAATGTGGGATTTGATCCGATGTGTTTAAAAGTGAACAGTGATCAGAGAGGTTTTAAAAAGTAGGTATATGATTGACTGGAAATTTTTCAAAAATTTGCCATTATAACGGCGTTAAAATAGGCAGTTCGAATGGGTTTCGTCCATTTTCCATCCCTAATCCCAACCGAGGTAAACTCGTCAGGTCGAGAAGAGTTGAGATATTGAGGAATGCAAGGTTTTATTTAATTTTTTTTTAAGAAAAAGAAAGAAATTAAATGAAGGATTTGAATGTTGCTGTTTGAGTACGCAGTTTCATTTTGTACCTGATAAAGATAGACAGATAGAAGACAGAAAAAAAATTTGTTCTTTTTTTTTTGTTAAGACAGAAGAATTACAATGAGAAAATAAAATGAAAAGAAAAGAAATTTTTTTTTTAAGTAAAATGAAATGAAAGTCTTTCTTTTCATTTTTTTTTTCAAGTAGCAAATATAAAAACTTTCTTTTCCCGTTTTTTTCTTCACAAGTAATAAAATGGCTTCTCTTTGTTTTTGTATTATTTTTTTTGCTTGAAATCAAATAAATTAAAAAAACAATCTTTTTTTTTTCAAGTCTATCCCCCTCCCCCCCCTTCCTTTTTTTTGTATATAAGTAAACAAAAACAAAAAAAAAACTAAAATATTTTCTTTTCATTTTTTTTCTTCTGAATGAGGATATGAAAAACAAAATAAAATATGTACAAATGTATGTGTGTGTGTGTGTGTGTGTGTGTGTTGGCCGGAGATGGTGGCCGGGGCCCGGTGAGGGGGTGCCCGGCGGCGGCTGGAGGTGGATGTGATGATTGGAGGTTGGGAGGGGCAAGAGGTGTAAGTGATGGTGGTGTTGATATGGTGATGTGGTGGCAATGGAGGCTTGAGAGGTTGGGGGTTTGGTTGTGGGTGGTGGCGGTTGGAGGTGGACTGGTGGGTAGTGGTGGTTAGCCGGAGATGGAGGCGGCTGGGTGGCCGGTGGGTTGGTGGCTGGGAGGGGGGCTTCCCCTTTTTTTCTTCTCTATTTTTTTTTTCTTTCTTTCTCTTTCTCTCCGAGGGATTCTCCCTCTGTTTTTTTCTTTCCTTTTTGACTCTTTTTCTCCTTTCTTCTTCTCTCTCCTCTCTCTATATATAGTATGTATATATGTATATATCTATATATATCTATGCATATATGCATTATATATAATATAAAAGCAAGAGTCTCTCTCCTCTCTCTATATATAGTATGTATATATCTATATATATCTATGCATATATGCATTATATATAATATAAAAGCAAGAGAAAAAAAAGTAAAAGAAGACCAACCCCCTTGAACTTTTCAGTCAAAAAGGGGGGGGGGGGGGGGGGGGGGGGGGGGGGGGGGTGGAGTGGTTGTTGACCTTTTTCTTTTCTTTTTTTTTTTTTGTAAAGAAAGAAAAATAGTGTTAAATAATTCAAAATATCATAGATATTTTGTACACTCGTCTGTATTTTTTGAATTTTTGGAATGCAGTGTGACTGAGATTTGGACCATCGGGTCCACTTGACAAATGCGTAATTTTGATGTAAAAATGAGATTTTTCGAATGCCGTTTAGCGTGCATTCGATATCAGTTTGTTACAAAAACACATGATAATGTACTTTTTCCAGAATTCGGAGTCAGAATGAAACGAGATCGCTGGGATCCCTCTGTCTCTGTCACACCCGTCCCGGAAAATGCATTCATTTTAAAATGCATATTTGAATTGTGAGAATTATTAATGTTGATTAATAATTGAGGAATTGGTTGACCACGGTCAACGAAGGGTGTCAAGTGAGGACACGGTGATCCGATATCCATTGAGGCATTCATAAGAATTAAATGACATTTATGTGATTAAATGTTATTTGAAATATCTGGTATTTTATGAATAGTAATTTACCTGTGTAGTATAATTTCTGGTAGTTTTGATCTGGTCTTAGATCATTTTTGAATACTGTGGTGAGAACGTGAGTGTCGCGTTGTATGAAAGGTAGGTTGTCTAGAGATTCCATGTAATTTAGTTTTCTACGTAATTACGGACCCAAACGGAACGTGGACGAAAACTTTCGTAATTTATAGTTTTCACTCGTGAAGTCATAAAATGGACGTGTACGACGTTTCAGGGGATAATTAGAAGTTTAGAGAACTCCCGGGGAGTTAAACACGATTTTCAAAAGTTGTGCCTATATATAGAAAACCATGAGATATTTTCATTAGTTATAATTTTCTAACCTAAATCAAGAGGAGGCCAAAAGGTGGATTTATTGCTTCAAGCTTCAAGACACAAATCGACGAACTTCCGATTGTCAACTTTTCTCCAAATTTCATATTCGGACTCCTCGAGGTATTAGCTACGTTTTGATGTCTATTAGGCCACGTTTGGCAAATTATTTCCGAAAAGCTAATTTTAAGAATTTGGGGAAAACATGTGTATACTTGTAGGAATCGCTTGTAATCGGATATTCGACGTTTAATTGGTGTCCTAGTACTTCTCCTAAAGTTTGAGACTTATAGCTTGAGGTATGAATTCCGAACCTATGTAATATAGGGAATTTTGGATGTTTTAGATATTTTGTATGAATTGTGATCCGGGCAAACTTATGTGTTAAATTAGGCCCGTTAATTTTAGCGAGTACGTATAGAAAAGCATGATGACATGATTATGTGAGTATGCTAAATGTTTATGTGGGTCAAAGGGGAGTTCGATATAATTTCATGTCGGTGCACGCCTCTCGATGTTTGAGAGTTTATAGTAGTGACGACTACTTGCTTGGTGTGGGAAGTGGCCAACCAGAGCAGATGGATGCAATGGTTGAGTGATTCTTGGCTAACCATTGGCATCGCGGTTTAAGATTTAAGACTTGCCGATATACTGGGTGAATGCGTATCTCTCTCCCCGGAGACTAAATTATGTGATTTAGATGTTTAAAACATGAATTGCCTCATATGCATTTGTTTAGAATTGTACACTCAGCATATAGCTGAGCAGTGGAGACTTCCTCCATTGCAGGTGACAGGAAGAAAGGGAAAAAGAAGCGAGAAGAGTGAGGCTAACGGGAATGCCGGGGATCACTTTTGTATATGTTTTTGTTTTCCATTCCAAATGTTGTAAAGTGAAATTTTGAGAAGTTAGAATTATTAACTTCAACTTGAAAGGTTAGGAATGGTTTAGTAATGTTGTAATATGTCTCAAACCACTTTGGTTATGGTTGTAACAAATCCGAGCTTGTGGATTCTCATTTTGGGAATACCTAACTTGTCATTTCGGATTTCGAATGTAAGTTATTAGTACTTTTATGATTTGATCCCAACGAGCCCTTAACTTATTTCGTTAATGTTTTTAAAGCTTAGACATGCTGTCTAATATGTTTATATACCTTTGGTCAAATTTCTGAATGATTGGAAATTTGTATGTTGAAGTTTTGTCGTGTTTGCGACGTTTTAAAAAAAAAAAATGAAAAAAATAGGAAAAGTGGACTGCTTGTGAATAGTGCTTTTACAAAGGAAGTACCTTTTTCGGAAAATATTGAAATGTTCTATTTTGCTTTTAGGGTGCCTTTGGGGTCCCTAATAAGACTTTTATGCTTAATTAGAAATATAATTAACTTTTCCAATTGATACGGATTTTACGGACTCGTAGTTCAATTTTTTTTCCTTCCAAAATGAACTTTGTTTTAAAGAGTTTGTTTAAGTTTCTTTTCCGCTGCTAGAGTTATAGAATGGATTGGATGAGCCTCGGTGGCGTGCCACGTGTCCTATTTCCGCCCGTAGCGGGATGGGTCGTGACAGTCTCAATGTGAAAAGTATTTTGGTCCAGTCCGAAAATAGCACAGGCACTCCGAAATCAAAGAATAGAGCTTTTGGACGAATTAACAGTGTAAATTGGCGATTGTCGTTACCATGGTCTTCCAACTTTCGTCGTCAGATGGCGATAAAATTTCTGGCAGTCCTTCATCTTGACAAATGTAAATTTTTGACACCATTTATGTGCCTCTGAGAGCTGTCTAGTGACAAAACGGAATTTTTCCGTTTGAAATCAATGCCTGATAAAGTGACTTTTCTGGATCCGATGCCGGATTGCGATGAAATTTTAGGGCCTTGTCGGTTTTAGCATGTACTTCAATTCTTGCATAAAAAATATCTACCCCAACTTCCAGAATGCTGAAAAAGTAAATCTCTCCCCTCTTTTGAAAATCGCAAATTCTTAAACTTCAAAATGCAATCTTTTCTTCATTTGTGGTCCAAATTTGCTGATTTGAAGTCCAGGGACCTTGTATTGACAAGCTCTTCCCATCTTTTAGACTCGATGCAAGTTATTGACATGTTTTTATTGGGATGAGCAAAAATCAGGTGTCTACAGTTTCCAAAAGTTTTAAATACTCAACGTTGTTTTAAGTGCTCTTTTCTGTTGCTATAATCTTTTAATGAATTGGTTGAGCCTTGGTGGCGTGCCACGTGTCCTATTTCCACGCATAGTGAGATGGATCATGATAGTATACGGCACGTTGCATAAAAGGTAGGTTATCTAGAAATTCCATGGAAATAGTTTTTGAAACGTAATTACAAACCCAAACGGAGCTTAGACGAAAACTTTTATGAATTATAGATTTTCACTTGTGAATCAATAACTTAGACCTTTAAGACGTTTTGGGGGATAATAGTAAGATTCGAGAACTCGTGGGGGAGTTTAACACAATTTACGAAAGACGAGCCTATATATAGAAAGTTGTGAGATATTTTCATTTCACAAATATCTCAAACCATTGGGAGCTTAGGGGAAAAAGGGAGATTTTGGATCTTCGAGTTTCACGATGCCAAACGACAACCGTTCGTCCTTTGATTTTCAACCAAAATTACATTTTTGGATTCGTTGAGGTAAGAGCTATGCTTTGATACTTATTAGACCATATTTGGCTAACTTTTACGAAAATCCTAATTTTGGAAATTGGAAAACGTATGAAAACTTATAGGTTTTACTTGTAATCGGAGATTCGGCTTATAATCGGAATCCTAGTACTTCCCTTGAAGTTATAAGATCGTAGCTTGAGGTATGAATTCTAACCTATGTGATATAGGGATTTTGATGTTGTAATTATTAAGTATGAAATCGTGAACCGGGCAAAATGCATGCATTAGTTTAGGCCCATTAATTATACTTGTGAAAATGTATGAAAAGCATGTCTATATGATTAAGTGAGCATTCTAAGTGTTTATGTGGGTGTAGACACCCCAATTTTGACCGTCCATCGAATTCAGGGGATGATTGTCTCTAGACCAATGATGATAATGTCCAGTAGAATTCAAATATTTCTTTTTAAGTGATTTAAGTTCTTCGGAAGATTCTTCGGTCTCAAAAAGTTTTCAAAGAAAAGATCAGGTGTTCGGGGAAACTCGGGTATGATATACATATAAGAGAGACAGTTTGAAAAACTTGATTTTGATATAAGCTATAGAAAAAGATTTGAAAAGAAAATAAAAAGGAAGAAAAGGAATTTTGAAAAGAAAAGAAAAAGAAAACAAAACAAAAAGATATAAATAATCATACAAATATATATATATATATATATATGTGTGTGTATATGTAATCTATATAAATATATATTTAAAAGATAAATAAGAAATGTGGGAATTCTGTTAGAAGCGACACGCGGTGAAGCCGGCAGCACTCGCTGAGTGCTGCAGACAACTCATTGAGTATCGTCCGCTGTAACAGACTGTTTTCTTCAATACGTATGTAATATCATTGCACATATGTTTTTACCCTGAATTTACCAAATTAACTCTTTGAGAGTGATCTATATAAGGAGATGTTCATCTCCATTATGGGAATCTTTGGAAAACAAGTGGAAAAATATCGAAAATATAGAGAGAATTGAGAGGAATTGAGAGAATTTTTGAAGAGAACTCAAGAATTTTGAAGAAGAACTTGAAAAATTGAAAGATCTTCACCAAGAAATAAGAAACCTGAGGATTTCTAGAGGTAGTCTTCTAAACCTTTTTTTTAGTTTATATAGAATTCATTCACAATTCATAGAACTTTTGGATCTTTTTACACAATTTTCAAAACTCTGTTCCCACCTCATTTCATCATACACCACTAGAATTGTGATTGAATTCTCACTTGCTTTCATTAATTTGGATCTAAGTAGCCAAGGATTTGAGGCAAAATAAATTTCTAAAAAGAATTTTGACTTGGATCATCAATCAAACTTTGGTTTTATATCTTCTTTGTTCATATTCTACTCATGGGGCTTGTGAGATCTTCAATATCTCATTTGATTCCCATGAGTTTGATCCTTTAATTCTCTATGATCTTATGATTTATATGGGAAGTAAGGTAGATCATAGTTATACCCATACATGATTGGTGGGTCCAAGTCTTGGCTCATGATTTGGATCCTTCAATTTGGAATCTTATGGAATTCTCTCCATATTCCATGGAGGTTTATATAGATTAGTCATGTTTAGTCTCCAAGGATCATTAATTTGGGAGGAGAATTAAATAAAGGAAGTCTATATTCTTCAAGGATCGTCAACTTGGGAGAGGAACTAGACTTGTCCATTTCTATAGTTTAGATGTCAACATTGGTGCAGTGAATTCATTAACCAATTGTGATCAAAGATTTTTAATTAAATCATGGTCCATTAGAATTGAATGAGACCAATTGGAGCTTGTACCTAACTCATATATGTACCATTGTGATTTTTGTTTTATTGATATTTAGTGGTTAGGATGGTTTGATCTTAGGATTTGTGAACTAACTACTATCTGTCCAAAATTTCAAAATAGCAAATTAGAATTATTTTGAATAAATCAGAGCCTTAAACATGTTATTTAAGCTTTAAATAAATTTTCCCATGAAGTTAAATGTGTTAATAAGATTTTATAAAAAGATCAAAGTGATTCTGATTCGTTTACTATTTTTAGAAAATCACACAAAATCTCTGGACAGAGAGTTGTAAAATTTTAAGTATTGTCTAGTTTTGGTCCAATTCCCAGAGATTGGACCATTTGGGTTAGAAAGTAGACTCACAGAGGCACATCATATCCAAAAATCATTAAAATCAAACCATGGGAAGTATGATTTTCCTATTTTTGAAAGTCTGATTTGTTCTCTGTAAATTCTGAAATTCTATTACAGTTTGATAAGCTTTATAAATGATGATCCGAATGTCTTTTATATGACATAGGACTTAAACCGTGTTTTAAATAATGATATTTAAACTCAAATCCATAGGCTAAATGATCCAAATTAATGAATAGTTCATAGCTTATTCTTGTTCATGTTCATGCATTCATCCATGTATGTTGATACTTGCATTTAGGACTTACTTTTGAGTTAAGTTGCATTTAATTGAACCTAGTTGTGGGTTCCTTGTCATCATGCTGGGATTATACTATCTCTATATGGACATTACATTGGCTCTTAGTTGAGACTTGTATATCTATAGAGGTATTGTAATTTCAACTAGTTAGAAAGAATTCATGATTATATCAACTTCTTCAATGTTTGATAGATTTAAACTAGGAGTTTGATATTTAGGATTTGATATTATATTCAAGGTATGTGGACTAATCTTTGTTTTGTATCGCTACGGAGGTACAATTTCCCGACTTTTCTCTAGTTCATTATATTTCTTAATTTTATTAATTTTCGACTCCATGTGCAACACCTTAGACTATGTCTTGATTTATGTATATATATATATATGTGATTAGAGATCTTTTTCTTAGGATTTTTACTTTTGTATGCATTGCACGTTTCCCATTTCGTAGCCAGATCCCGGGTAAGCTCTGTTGTTCCTTATTTGCATATCATTCTTGCTTGCTAGTTGAATTATTTGGTTTTGTATGCCTTTTATCGTTAGCAATCTTGCACCCTTTCCAACATGTTTTTGCAATGTATATTTATATCTATGTAGTAGTTGAGGGCATGCTTAGATTAATAATTAGATTAAAAAGGATGTTGAGTAGAGGCCTATCACGATAGGATGAGAGGGGGTGTTTTAGTTTGCCGGGCCCCTTCCCCTCTCATTCCATAATCCTCAGACCTAGAAATCTCTGGTTTCTAAAAGATTGGTTTGCTTTTAAATGGTTTCTTAATTTTTCCCTTAAAAATTAAGTGGCGACTCGTATTTGAATTTGAAAAAGTTTTAAAAGCGTGGATAGTTTGCGATATCCACAGTAGGTTAAAGGGGGGAGTTATACAATTTATCCAGAGTAAGCTTCTCGATGTTTGAGAATTTAGTACCGACGACTACTGTGCATGGTTTGGGAACCGGCCCTGCCAGGGCACTTGGATGCAATGGTTTTCGAATTGGACTTGCCATTAGCATTGCGGATTAAGGCTTGGACTTACCTTTATCAGATGAAGGCATATTTTTCCCCCTAGAGACTATTTGATGTGTTTCGATATTTTAAAGCATGAATTGCCTTATATACATTTGTTAGAATTGTGCACTCAACATATAATTGAGTAGCGGAAATTATTCCATTACAGGTGAAAAGAAGATAGGAAAGAAGAAGCGAGATGAGTGAGGCCGATGGGATGCTGAGATCATTCGTGTATATACATTTGTTTTGTTCCATTCCAAATGATGTAAAAGGAGTTTTGGAGAAGTTAAAACTATGTGAAGGATTTAGGTTTCGAAAAACTTTAAATTATGTACGCAACGGAAAAACATGTTCAAAACATTGTTGGTATGCCCAGATCTACTGCTTATCAATTCTATAAATGCGTGCAAGAGGGGGGCAAGAATGTCACCTTACAGTCTTGAACCCAATTCTGATTTCTTCTTCTTCCTTTAATGTCCAGTAGCAATCTCCAGGTGGTCTTCACCCTTATGTCTCCTATGAATGCTCCCGTAGTGACAAAGGTTGGTGGGAACCCTTATGGAGAGGATATAGAAGGTTGAAAAACCCTAAAACAGTTTCTGCAGCTTTGTGTGAATAAAATGACGATCTTCCTATTCTATACGTAGCTTTCAATTTCCAAATCGACTTTAGAGTTCAATTGATCAAATGTTTTCGATCAATCGAAAGTTTGATCGATCCAAACAAGTTCGATGATCGAACTGAACTAGAGTTCAATCGATCGAAACAAGTTCGATTGATTGAACTTTCAATCTATTGAAACTCCTTCAATTGATTGGTTCATCATCCTCATATATCTTTCCAAGCATTCTGGCGGAGCTAAGAGTGGGACCACCTAGGTTCTTTATTATTGGCTCAGACCAATTGTTAATTTCCATGATCAAACTCTTTGATCAGCAAATTAACTAACTGATCAGTTATCGTTTACTCCACTATAAAACGATAACTGCACTCCAACGCAAAAGAACAAATTCAAAGTGATAGTTAGACTTGTATGGTGTACTAATGTCCCTCTATCGTCAGCAATCATTATCATATTCAGGTAGTCGGATAACTGTTACTGTCAACCTGAATAATGATTACATCTTTCATTACTTGAGTCCCATTCACCTATCATGATTACCAAATATGTTGATAACTACTTATCAACATGATTGCAGTTCTCAGTAAACTTGGTGACATTCTCAAAGGAATGCTTACTCTTACTCAGAGGGTAGATTCTATCTTGACAATATATGTTCACAACTCTATGAATATGATATACCCAAGATACTCAGGTGTTGATCTTGCAAGACCTCACTGATTGGTAAGTCAAAGCAGTCACATTCATAGTCTGTGTCCATAATCGTCTCAAGATTGAGAACACGTACCTTATACAAGTTTTGAGTTCCTATCAACTATTGACAGTTTTATATGTCAATAGGAATCTCATGGTCCGTCAATGCACTATAAACACTAGCATATTAACTAAAAGTCACACTCTAGTCATTGAAATTCATCGCTCCATCCAATAGTAGTTAATAATATTACAGTGTATACCTGATGAGATATCCAGTCTCATCATCCACTGCGACAAGTTCTAAGCATCAAGAATAATAATTCGTATCTTACTTGTATGCATCTCATACATGAGCGAATTACCTACTATGATACTTAAGGATTATAAACATTTATCTTATGAAATACATACAATTAAATGTATAAATGATATCCATATATAAAATGCCAAATGTTACATACATTAAGACCGGGTTTGAGGGCACAATCCCAACACTATGTACCTAACTTAGAAATCACAGAATGGATTCGTGGTATTGTAATATATAATAATACTTCTTTTGGTTAGGGCTGTAAGGAAGGGAGACCCAGTCTCCCTCAATCTCTCCATGTCCTTTTATTTCAGATATTTTCTCCAATGTTACCCAAGTTTCTCTCCATGTTCTGCAACGTTATTTTTCCAATGTTCTAAATATATATTTTTATATATATACAACTAACTGCTTTCAATATAATTAATTCCAACCAGAGAAAAAAAAATAGTTTTCTATAACACAGAGAGAGATACAGTTTTTGCAAAATATTTTTCGTGATTCTGAGCAACTCGTTCTGAAAGGGTGTGAGTTTTCTGGTTTTCCTCTGTGCAAGGAAAATTTGAGACAGAGGCGATTTTTGGGCTGTTTTATCCTGGGGACGTCGTGGTCTAATCTGAATTACTTACACAACTTGGACAGAGCCGTGAAGCACTTTAAAGAGAGCGACTTAGTCCGCAACTCATGATCCTAAGAAAAACGTCAAAGGCTAATGTTATTTGGTAATATTGTTCTTTTTCAGTTTATGCGTCAACAATTTTAAGTCGTATTTACATTTGCCATGGATTCTTCAATGCTCTTTGTTACCTCTGATCTCAACAAACCCTTCAAATTTGAGGGCCTTCACTTTAAACGGTGGAGGATGAAGATGATATTTTTTTCTTAAAAACAAAAAAAATGCACTCTTTTTGTCTTTCTGAAAAGCTCACTATTTATAAAAATCCCACTTTTGCTCAAATCAGAGAGTCTGAAATTTGGAATGAAAATGACTTTCTTTGCAAAAATTATATTTTGAAAGGACTCTCTGACAATCTTTGTGATTGTTATTCAAACTCTGATTGTACAAAAAAAGTTTGGGATGCCCTTCAGAATAAGTATGACACCGAAGAAGCTGAAGCAAAGAAATTTGCAATCAGCTGTTATTTAAAATATCAAATGACGGATGACAAATTTGTTGAAGCTCAATCCCATGAGCTGCAACAGATTGCTCATGAGATAATTTATGAAGGCATGGAGTGCCAATAACAATTCTTTTAATAATTTAAAAGTTAAGAGTAATGTTGTATCAACAATGATAGGGATACACACCAAACGACACACTGTGTTTTAAATGTATGTACCTTGCGCTTTTTGAATTTTTCACATTTTTTTGTGCATCACTTATATAGCACATGGTACATGCATTTAAAGCTGGTGTGTCATTTAATGTGTCGTTTGGTGTGTATCTCTATCATTTTTGATGTTGTATATACTCCGTATGATAGTGGGATCACATTCATTTATAGTGGGCCCACCTCAACAACCGTCAATCATAATTCGGTGGATCTACTGTCTCATATTTTTGAAAAGCATAACATTACACTTTGCACACGCAACGCGGGTGCTTTGGCTACTAGTTTTTTTTAAGAGTAAAGATTATGACATACCCAAACACACAACTTTTGAGACACAACCCAATTAATGTGTCTATCTCTCTCCTATGATATCACTAGACTCCACAGTGATACAAGAGAGAGATAGACAAGAGTCACGAGACTCCACAGTGACACAAGAGAGAGATAGACACATTAATTGGGTTATATACCAAAAATTATGTATTTTAGTGTGTCCCAAGTGTTATCCTTTTTTTTTTAAGCATATCTATTTAAAGCCCTCTAACCTTTGTGATATATCAGCTTGGATTGAGTTGGGATAAGTCTTTCAACAATGCTATACCCACTCCTCCAACCACACTCCAAATCACATCATTGCTTTAAATACATGTATTCTGTGCTGTATAAGTAGTGCATAGAAAAGTGTGAAAAATTTAAATAACACAAGATATATATATTTAAAATAGTGAGTGTGATTTGGAGTGTGGTTGAAGGAGTGAGTGTAGCATTTCTTGTAGTCTTTAGAAAACAAATGGCCTCTGAAATCATTACCAAGTCAGAAATCTAGATGAAATACCGTGTTTGGAGATAATTAATCTTGCCAAATGATTAAAGTCAAGAGAATGAAATATAAATAATCAAAATATCAGAAAGACAGCTGTATTCAAAGTCTCATTTATGGATCCATACATCTTTTTGTCATTTCTTGTATTCTGGTTAGCAGCTGAAGTCATGACAATGATACGTAGACCTTTACTTAACTTTTCTCCTCAAGTTAATGATCAGTTCTAGATTTAGTTATTAATTAGTTGTGATTTGACCTATAAATAATTCATCTAGATGAAGACCATTCTTAACCAATAATTTCAAAAGCAAGAGGAAATTTCTTTCGGGAAAAAAGGGGGTGTTAAATTGCACTTTCACCCCTATAGTTTGAGGATTGTGGTACTTTAGTCTCTATATTTTTAATTTTTAAAATTTACACCCTACAATTTTATAAGTGTGACAATCATCAGTTCTTTTATAATTAAAGTTAGAACCTAAAAGTTTAAAGATTTATACTAAACTCCCTAAAAGTTACTTTGAACTTAATATTTCTCTTTTCTTGAATGCCAAATTATTTTACCTCCACCTTCCACCAGTCTGGTATTCGAAACTAGTTTCTCATCCCCATTCAATTGGAACACAATTTCAATGATTACTCTTGCCATTTCTGAGTATTTTTTTCTAAATGAATGCAAAATCTCAAATCTAAAACCTAAAATCAAAATATGAGAAAAATGAATTGATCGAACAATAATTTTTTAAAAAATAATAGTGAGGAGGTTCCAAGTCAATTTCTCAAGAGAAATTGACAGTAATTTAATGAAATAATCAGATTTGGACCAAAAAATCATCCCATAAAACAATATCAGATTTTGGACCAAGAAAATACCAATGAAATAAATATAAAGGTGGCATGATCTCCAACCATAACCAAAACAGATCTAAAATCAATATCAAAATCCGACCTACAAAACCAAACCATAAAATAGATCTGAAAAGTGGTGGTAAAATAATTTAATAGGTAACCATGTTGAGAAACCAGACCCTGATACAAGAACGGTGGAAAAGTGGTGGTAAAATAATTTGGTATTCAAAGAAAAGAGGAAAACATTAAGTTTAAGATAACTTCTGGGGAGTTTAGTAATTATAAAAGATTTGATTAGACATGATTGTCACACTTACACAACTGTAGGGTGTAAAATGTAAAAATTGAAAGTGCGGAAACTAAAGTGTCACAACCCTCAAACTATAGGGGTGAGAATTGCAATTTACCCTCAAAAAAAAAAAAAAAAAACAACCCACCAAGAGGGGGAATGTGAGATAGAAAGTGATTCCAATTTTGACAAATATGATTGCTTTCTCTCTCCGGGCAAGTTTACCCTTTTCTCACTTTGCCAAAATAGAGAGAGATAGAGAGAGATTTTATTCCTCAAAGTTGGACAAACCAAAGAATATTTAGTTTGAAATTCAGATAGTAAAAGGCCCCGGTAAGTTGGAGAAAGAATCTATACATACGACTTAAATATTTAAGCCCAACTAAGTAGTTTGTAGTGACAAGTCACCCACACATTTGTCATTAATTTAGGGTTAATTATATTTTTATCCCTTATAGTTAGGTGTATTTTCACTTTACCTCTTTGTATTTCAAAAGTGGACAGTTAGTCCCTTGTGATTTTGGATTAAAGTGAAACTAACAAGATTTCCCTTAAAACTGATAAAAATTCCAAAATTGGCCAAAAATATTAACCCTTAACTCCCTTTGCGAGATTAATTTTGGAACAAAGCCCTTATGTGGGTAGCTATTTAACCCAACTATTTGGGACTAATTTTTAGCACTCGACCACTTTATGGAGTTAATTTTGCAATTAATTACCTATGTAAAATTAATTTTGACACTTAAAGGCAAATGTAGAATGCACCTACACTTCCGTTACAATACCATTTTTCATTAGATCCACAATGCTAGTGTGCCATGTGTCTCCTTGATGGCATTGAGATCATGTCGATTTTGATACCATTGGTGGCCCAATATCTTGAAGGAATGAACTAAACATATGGCATAAGTGATAAAGAGCATTTGGCTTAAAAAAAAAAACACCACAAGCTTGCTAATAGTATCCGGAGCATATATTTATGTACTGTGTTATTAGGTCATTTCTTCAAGTTATTGGGCACCAAGCTTTCAAAAAATCAAAAAACAATTGGGAGTTTTAATAGGAGTATTTGTTTTGTAACTCCAAAGCCCCTCCCTTAAAACTTGTACGGAGTATTTCTTTTTTCTATTACTCTATTTGTCCCAAATTAAGAGTTTTTTAATCTATTTTGAAATTATAAGATTCTCTCTCTCTCTCTTTTAAGCTAATGTACTTTAATTACACACATTCCGAGCCGACTCTTTAACTAATAAAATCTCACACTTTTTATTAAATGTGACATTAGAACTTTAAACTTAAAAGAACAACAATTATGAAAAGTCATAATTTCTTTTTCACCCACCCTTGAAAGGTCAAATTAAATGTATCATTTTTAACATATTTAGGTTCAATGTACGAGTAAAAAATATAAATTATTATTGATAAATTTAGGTTCAATATATAAGTGTAAAAGCAAAATATAAATTCTCTTAAGTTGATGAGTGTGCTGCTATATTAAATTTAAAATCAAACTATAAAGACCATTGGAAATGGAAACAACGAGAAAATATTGAATATAATAGTAACACCACGTTATCAAGCCTACGTGGTATCACTAACCAATTATTTTCTTATCTTAATTGAATAATTAAGCATCAAGAGAAAATATTCAATGTAATTGTCACACTACACAGCATGTTGATATGGCCCGACCTTTTAATCTATACTATACACATGCCCTATTTCAGTGGGACCGTGATAAGCAAAGTGGTTGTCAGGACCCAACTAAATATAAGGGACAAGTGTATGGTCTAAATTAAAATGTCATATCATATCAGTATGCTAACGTGGTGAGACGATTATACTAAATAACTTCTCCCAAGCACATGACACCTTCTCATTTAATGGTAATGTGGTACACCCGTGATATTGAATATTTTCTCGAAAACAACATAGGATCAAAATGACATCTCACCCAAACTACAAGGGTGCAAAGTGTAAGTTACAAGAAGTACTGTAAATACGAAGCATGAGATAGTATCTGTTGAAATTTCAACATTGTCCACCCGCGGGAACAAAACAGGGCTTCTGGATTAGTCCACTCTTTGACCATCCAGATTTAGAGAGAGAGAGAGAGAGAGAGAGATAATTATTGGAGAGAGAAAACACAATCAGTGAATCACGCCGCCTTCCCCTCCTACATTCCATCTATATATCAACCTCCAAAACAATAGTATCAAAACTCACACAGTTCTTCATTCGCCCAAAAAATATTCAAATTCTTCGCCAAAAATTGGCAAAACGAACACAGAGAAATCGAACTTTTTCGCCATTGTTGTACATATTCAATTAATCGAATCAAGCACTTGATTCATAGTATATATACATATATATATAAATCAATTTTGTGTATAAGTGTTTTTTTGATACTCTGTATCGGTAGAAATGGCCGCTATGGTCGGAGACGATCTGGCGAGGACGACAAGCAGTGGTCGGAGTTGGAGATCTCATAGCATACGAGAGGTGTGGCAAGGGCAGGCGGACGTTTTCCAGAGGAGCAGTACACGGCGGGACGTTGACGACGAGGAGGAGCTGAAATGGGCGGCGATCGAGAGGCTGCCGACGTACGATCGGATGAGGAAGGGGATGTTGAAGCAAGTGATGAGTAATGGTAGGATTGTTCATGGTGAGGTTGATGTTACTAACCTTGGGAATCATGATAAGAAGATGTTGATGGAGAGTATTTTAAAGGTTGTTGAAGATGATAATGATAAGTTTCTTAGAAGACTTAGGAGTCGGACTGATAGGTGACTCTCTCTCTCTCTCTCTCTCTCTCTCTCTCTCTCTTAAAAGGTTGTTTGGTTGATCAGAAAATTGGAGTTTTAAATCAAAATAAGTTTTAGAAGTTTAGAAGACGAATTTCAACCCAGCTACTCTCTCTCTCTCTCTCTCTCTCTAAAAGTTGTTTGGTTGATTAGAAAATTGGAGTTTTAAAGCAAAACAAGTTTTAGAACTCTTAATTTTAAAAGAAGAAATTCAACCCAATTAAGTACTTTTATTTCAGGGCGTGGAATACTATACCACTTAACTGTATTAAAAAGCTGCCAAAAACTCCATTTGAGTACTTGAAACATTATTTTCATTATTGCAAATTCATTAGCTTAAAATTTTAATTTTCAGTTTTATCAAACAAGCCCTTACTCTAGTATTTTTCTCCTTCAAATTAGGAGAAGTAAAAGATTCATAATTTCACTTCTTTTATTTCTTATAAATTTTCTCGGTAACCAAACAGTATGAATTTGTTAATGATATACATAGCAAGTGACTATTTGAAGATATACTGACTATTGGGTTTCCTTGGAAACAGGGTGGGAATTGAAGTTCCAACACTTGAAATCAGATTCCAAAATCTATCGATTGAAGGAGATGCATATGTTGGGACTAGAGCACTTCCAACTCTGCTCAATTCCACGCTAAATACGATTGAGGTAAATTTTTTTGAAGGCTGAGAGCAGGTTTTGCTGTTCATAAGTTAAATTACTCTCTATATACATAATGTGTTTGGTAAATTCTTTTTAATTGCGTGAGAGTCCTTGCTAGATCTCAAAACAAGTTACTCATCAAACCAAGATGATGTTGGCTTTCATAAGAACCAAATAGAGCGTGAGAACTGGGCTGAACCTGTTTTATGAGTTCCCAAACGAGTTTTATTACTCAGAACAATAAAGCAAAACACTTCGGGTGTGTTTGATAAAATTGAAAATTAAGTGCTGAATTTTAAGTACTGAAAATTTGAAGTGATTGAATTTGCAATACTAAAAATAGTGTTTAAAAAATTGCAATGGACTGCATTCAGTGATTATTTTCAGTAGAAAATTTTCACTTATAAAGTTTTCAGTGGATTTTTGGCTGCTTTTTCAATTAAGTGGTATGTAATCAAACACAATGAAAAGAAATAAGTGCTGAAACTTTTCATTTTCAGCACTTAATTGGGTTATCAAACACACCCTTCATTTTAGCATATACATCATACATAGGAACTAGGAAGTTGCAGCAGGCTTCAACTTTCTAGTTCTGAAATTCTATATCACACAGAGTTTATATTTGTGTTTCCAAATATTTATGTTCCTCTCTTTGGGAAATATTTGTTGATACTATCTCATTTTTGATTTGTAACATTTGT
Organism: Hydrangea macrophylla; assembly: GCA_033977485.1. NCBI lineage: Eukaryota > Viridiplantae > Streptophyta > Magnoliopsida > Cornales > Hydrangeaceae > Hydrangea > Hydrangea macrophylla. The sequence continues at coordinate 96,952,137 of CM066997.1, read as the reverse complement.
AGGGAATTCTTGGACTGATTAGACTTTCACCATCAAAGAAAAGGGTTATCAATATTCTCCAGGATGTGAGTGGACTTATGAAACCGTCGAGGTAAGTTTGCAAAATCATCCCTAAAGTATTATTAGATTCACAAAATCCTCTGGATGTGACTTTACTCCTAGACTTGTTCTAAAACATCTTCATTAATCTTCACTTCACACTGAGAGAAATGAAATTCTTGATTGCGCTACTTAGGTGCCAAAGATAATACTCGCCTTTTCTTATGTGCTTCATTATATGACACATCAATTGTGAATTTATTCAGGATGACATTGCTTCTTGGACCCCCTGGCTCAGGGAAAACAACTTTGCTACAGGCACTTGCAGGGAAACCTGATGATGATCTGAGGGTGTGTAATCTAAGGCTCCCTTTTTCATTACTTTAATCTTTTGTCTTCTTGGTAACAAAACTTTTCACCATAGCATATTGTAGAAAAATATGCACGCAAGCATACGAGTCGGGGTTAGGTCACTTACCTAGCGGAATAACCCAACGGATCGCCGAACGGTGTTGTTACGAGCCCAGCGTCTTCACCTACGAACTACTGCTCCATGTTGCCTCCGTGTACTCCCTTATGCTTCGCGTAGGTCGTGAAGATCACTACTAGAGCGGTCCTCGTATGTATCACGTGCTAAATCCCATGGCTCCTTTGGTGATGGCCAAGAGAGAGATGAACCGTAGGGATAGAGAGAGAGAGACTAACGTGAGAGAGAATGAGAGGCTGCTGAAAATTATTATTTTCATTAGGTTTTCCATGTAGTATATATGTGTATATATAGGCACATAAAAACCTACAGGGCTTAGGACTCCAAAGCCCATTACTTGGTGTCCAAGCCAAGCCTCTTTGGACCCAGTCCAATAACATGTGGGTGCCCGTTTGGCCCGACCACAATTTGTTACACATGTAAATCTAGGAAGGACGAACACTTCTAGTAAGTTCATCTAGAAGGGTCACGCATCCGTGTTTGATAGAGTTGACACGCCAAAATCAGTGTCTTACTTTTAAAAGAAAAAAATTATTTTGTTCGTTCATACATAAGGCACATGGCCGGCACATTTTGGATATTTTGAGATCACGTGTACTATTTTTGAAATTTTGAAAAACAAAATAGAAATTGAATTTTGAAATTGGGTAGAGCCTCTTAATTGTGACGAAAATGTGGGTATTTGTGGTGAGTTAATTTACCAGTTGTATTCCATTCAGCAAATATAAACATCTACACATGTTATGATTTTTCCTTATACTCGCCGTGTTTGTCTCCTAATTTCCTAGAAATTCTCATTTCGCCGGATTGGTCTATGTATCCTCGTATCTGTATCTTTGCATCATAGCTCTAAACTGCACTGATATCTTGGATGTTATGAACAGGTAACCGGGCAAATCACCTATTGTGGCCACGAATTTAAGGAATTTGTTCCTCAGAGAACATGTGCTTATATTAGCCAGCATGATCTTCACTATGGTGAGATGACAGTCCGTGAAACATTAGATTTCTCTGGACGTTGTTTGGGAGTTGGAACAAGGTACGAGATGCTGTCAGAGTTGTCAAGAAGAGAGAAAGAAGCAGGTATCAAACCAGATCCCGAAATCGATGCATTCATGAAAGCTACAGCCATGGCTGGCCAAGAAACAAGTTTGATCACAGACTATGTTCTCAAGGTGAGTTGTTTCTATCTTAGGCACATTTCTATTTTAACTTATATGACAAGCCTAACAGCATATGATTATCTAACAGATACTTGGATTGGATATTTGTGCTGATATTATGGTGGGAGACGATATGCGAAGGGGTATCTCTGGTGGACAAAAGAAACGTGTCACAACTGGTACGTATAAATTACACACATATGTAAAACGGTTCAGAAGAGACAACATTATCGTAATTTTAGAATATTTGTTCTTAAATTGAAAAAAGATTTGGGGGCCATAGTTGATATATGTTAAGCATGTAAATTACACATATTGTCATGGATCCAACTTCACGGTAAGTTGGCAGTGGGTTGCATTGGACAGTGCCCTTGAAGAGAATTTTTCGAGGGGTATTTTGGTAAATTGCTCACTTATACAGCATGTAGCCAGAGTTTATGTTATAGATAGGGGAGCCTATCATTGTATTCTGTAATCTTCTTCTTCTGTCTTTGATCATAATGAAACTCTCAGAGACTTCGTGGACGTAGCCCTGTTTGGGTGAACCTCGTGAATCTGGTTGTCTTTTGTAATTCTTTTAGGGTGTGACCCCAACACAGTCCAGCAATTAGCATTATATCTAATCTATTCCATGCATTAAAAAAATGCCAATATTGCTTTGACAGTAATAAATTTTTTGGCCGTGATGTGGTTTCTGTGTTCTTATCCTTCTTATAACTAAGCCTGTCTGGATTTAATGCAGGTGAAATGTTGGTTGGACCAGCAAAAGCATTTTTTATGGATGAAATATCAACAGGGCTGGACAGTTCCACAACCTTTCAAATTGTCAAGTTCATGAGGCAGATGGTTCACATTATGGATGTAACCATGGTTATCTCTCTCTTGCAGCCCGCACCTGAGACATTTGATCTCTTTGATGATGTTATCCTGCTTTCTGATGGTAAGATTGTCTATCAAGGTCCCCGTGAGAACGTACTTGAGTTCTTCGAATATGTGGGTTTCAAATGCCCAGAAAGAAAAGGCGTTGCAGACTTTCTTCAGGAAGTGACTTCCAAGAAAGACCAAGAACAGTATTGGTTCAAAAAGAACCAACCTTTTAGATACGTCTCAGCGGCCGATTTTGTACAGGCCTTCAACAGTTTCCACATTGGGCAACAGCTTTCAGAAGATCTTAGAATTCCATATGATAAGTCTAGAACCCATCCTGCTGCATTGGTGACCGAGAAGTATGGAATTTCCAATCGGGAACTGTTCAAGGCATGTTTTGATAGAGAATGGCTTCTTATGAAGCGCAGCTCTTTCATACACATATTCAAAATTGCCCAGGTAACAATCATGGGAATAATTGCTCTGACTGTGTTCTTTAGAACGGAAATGAAAGCTGGTACAACGAGGGATGCTGCAAAATTTTGGGGAGCTTTGTTTTTCAGTCTCATTAACATTATGTTTAACGGTGTGGCAGAGCTTTCAATGACTGTATTCAGGCTTCCCGTGTTCTTCAAACAGAGGGATAGCTTGTTCTACCCGGCATGGGCTTTCGCGTTGCCAATTTGGGTTCTTCGGATTCCCATTTCTGTGTTGGAATCTGCAATATGGATCATTCTCACATATTACACCATTGGTTTTGCTCCTGCTGCCAGCAGGTTAGTGCAAATTGATGTACTTACATTTCATGCTGTGTTTGGAAGGAAGAGGGAAGGAAGGAAAGGGTGGAGGGAAGATGATGAAATTCCTTCTTGGTGAAGTGGAAGAATTTGGGAGAGAGAATACGGTTCTCTCCTTTTTTGTAATTACAAATAATACAAAACATTCTTTTGTGTTGAGATTATCTGTCCCACATCACGGACTTATAACCTAGCTACTCAATATATAAGTTCAAGGGGCTACTCCACCCATTGTCAATTGGTTTTGGGTTGAATGCTCCAATTTAACATGGTATCAGAGCAGGTTATTGTTGGGCCCAATTTGTCCACGTGTGCTCCACGTCACCCTATCTCAGTAATCCACGTGTTTGGCTCTCAGTCATGCCACACGTGCGGGGGCGTGTTGAGATTGTTTGTCCCACATCGGGGACTTATAACCTTGCTACTCAATATGGAACATCCCGTTGCTTTCCCTAGGGTACCCCGTCCTCCCTCCTGCTTTCCATTCTTTCCCCTTTTCCACTCACTCTACCAAACTTAGTATTAGTTTTCATTTTATTGGTTCAAGCCCATAGGAATGAGAAAATGACACTCTTTTATTGATATATCTTGGTCATTTTCAGGTTTTTCAAACAGTTTCTGACTTTCTGCGGTATACATCAGATGGCACTCGCTCTCTTCCGTTTCATTGCAGCAGTTGGAAGATCGGAAGTTGTTGCAAACACACTCGGTACCTTCACCTTGCTTGTGGTTTTCGTTCTTGGAGGCTTTGTCGTATCCAAAGGTTAGAAATCAATCTTAGCTAAAGTTTTTGTAAATTAAGCTCAATAAATTTAGTAACTGTTGGCCTGTTTAACATTGTCGCAAGATATTTCGAATAAATAGCATAAACAACTAGTTCTATCTTTATTTGCAGATGACATTAAGCCATGGATGATATGGGGCTACTATATATCTCCTATGATGTATGGACAGAATGCAATTGCCATGAATGAATTTCTTTCCGAGAGATGGAGTGGTGTAAGAAATCCAATTTTATTTTTGTAGTGTATGGTAACAGTTGATTTTTAAGCCATCACATGAGCCTTAAGTCTGGTTGTTTTTATGATGCAGCCCATTAATGGTTCTTCACAGCCTACAATTGGAAAGACCTTGCTTGATTCTAGAGGCCTGTGGGTCGATGAATATTTGTTTTGGGTTTGTATTGGAGCGCTTTTCGGATTTTCTCTTCTTTTCAATGTTCTTTTTGTTGCGGCACTGTCATACTTAAAGCGTAAGTCTATTTGTATCAAAGGTTTGTTTGGGAATGCTTAAAGTAAGATCTGGTTTGGTGACTTTAGTGCCAGTTTCACTTTCTATTGGTTTCACGAAGAATAAGTTCTAAGAGAGAGGGTAGACTTCGCCCGAACTCCTGTGCAATAAATGGACACTCACCAAAAACTTTAATTTATGGAACTGGTTCACTTACGTATCGCAAAGCCGGATTTATGCCTTCCCCAACCACCCCTATGTTTTTCAGATTATTTATACTTCTAATAAGATCCATATTCTGACTCCATTTTACCAAAATCAATCTCAGCTCTGGGAGATACTAAAGCCATAATTCCGGATGAGAACGCAGGAAAAAAGAATAGGAGGCGAATGAGATCAAATGCTGAAGGTTTGTCAGGCTTCACAATCTTTAATCATTACATCTGGATTTCTACTATACCACAGGACCAATATTCCTTTAATGACTTACAAGTTTGTTATATTATTAGTTTTCTGTTTCTAATTCGGCATCGATATTTGCAGGTATTGATATGGCTGTGAGAAATCCTCCAGGTGGTGTTGGTGGTTCAAGTAATCAATCTGGAAGAGGAATGGTTCTTCCCTTCCAGCCCCTTTCCCTTGCATTCAACCATGTGAATTACTATGTGGATATGCCAGCCGTAAGTCTATATCACGGAAAAAAAAAATCATATTTCAACTATCTAGAAAGCAAAACCATAAAAAGCTGGGAAAAAAAATAAAAAATAAAACCTACATTCTAGTTGGATTTGTCAAAATCAAATGATTTTTACATCATCTGAGTGAAAAAGTCAATACATTTTAATTTATTTCCTACGGCTCTGTTTGGTTAAAGATTTGGTGAAGGAAAAGAAAAGAAATCATTGAGGAAGATGTTTTTCTTTGTTTGGTTTATAAGAAAAGCAGTGAGGTAAATAGAAAGGAAAAGAAGATGGTGGAATATTAATTCAAAATTTTGAATTTTGTGATCACTCACTTCCCTTCCTCTTCTCATGAGTTCCAATTACATTTCTAATGTTATTTAAGAAATGGAGGAAAGAACAGGGAAAATCTAGTTTTTCTTATGGATTTCTTTCCTTCTTAGAATCAGCAAACCAAGCGCAGCATAAGATTGATAAACTCGAACAATGTCAATAGTTAGTGGTACATTTCTAATGTTATTTAAGAAATGGAGGAAAGAACATGGAAAATCTAGTTTTTCTTATGGATTTCTTTCCTTCTTAGAATCAGCAAACCAAACGCAGCATAAGATTGAAAAACTCGAACAATGTCAATAGTTAGTGGAATGTTTTCTGATTTATAACTGGTTTTAATTTTGCAGGAAATGAAGACACAAGGGGTTGAAGAAACTCGGTTACAACTGCTACGAGATGTTAGCGGAGCTTTTAGGCCTGGTATTTTGACAGCATTAGTCGGAGTCAGTGGTGCCGGAAAGACCACCTTGATGGATGTCTTAGCCGGGAGAAAAACCGGTGGGTACATTGAGGGAAGCATAAGCATTTCAGGATTTCCAAAGAAACAAGAAACATTTGCTCGAGTCAGTGGTTACTGTGAACAGAATGATATACACTCTCCATATGTTACTGTCTACGAATCTCTCTTATACTCTGCCTGGCTGCGTCTTGCTAAAGATGTGAGGACAGAAACACGAAAGGTAGACCATCAAATCACCATAATTGTAAATCCTTTCCCTGACTTTTTAAGATTTAGGGGCTGTTTGTGAAGGCTAAGAACCAGTTATGCCCCTTTTATTGTGTTGGACTTTGTGCGTAAACTAAAATCACTCTTACCAGTGTGTTTGGTATAAGGGAAGGGGGGAAGGAAGGAGCGGGGGAGGGAATAGAGGAGGGAAGAGGATCTTGCTTGGCATGATGGAAGAGAGGAGGGATGCCTCGTCCCTCACAAATTTTACTCCGTCCCAAACAGAGAAATTTTTTTCATCATCTTTTGACTTTTTTGCCCTTTTAACACAAATATATGGGTTGATAGTGAAACATGCAATATTCCCTTTTTTCCTTCTCCACTTCCTTCTTATTTGACTAAAACAAAAGGAGGAAAGGCTTCCTTTATTTCCATTGGGATACCTCTTCCATCTCTCCCCCTTCCCTTCCTTCCGTTTTTCCATCCCTCCTACCAAACATAGCATATATTATGTTCTTTGTCAAGCTAACATCATGTTGATTTTCTCAAAAAAAAAAAAAACCAGATATAAAATGAGAGTAAGACTGAACTTGATCACATTTTATGCAATCCCAAAGAGACTCAAGTTTCAAGTTATATGCATATCTTGTCTTTCTCTCCAAAATTATATGCTGACTGGAGGGTTTTGTTTTTCTTACTGTAGATGTTCGTTGAGGAAGTGATGGAATTGGTTGAGCTTAATCCCTTGAGGGAAGCTCTAGTTGGACTTCCAGGAGTGGATGGGCTTTCAACTGAACAGAGAAAAAGGCTCACTATTGCTGTTGAATTGGTTGCTAATCCTTCAATCATCTTTATGGATGAGCCCACATCGGGCCTTGATGCTAGAGCCGCTGCCATTGTTATGCGTGCCGTGAGAAACACAGTCGATACAGGGCGAACTGTTGTCTGCACAATTCACCAACCGAGCATAGATATATTTGAAGCTTTTGATGAGGTATGGTTTATATTTTGAATATGACTTCCTGTAAAGGTCTTTAGGAACTTTTCATACTGCTTTGTGATTGGTCCGTGTGTGGTCCACTTCGACAGGATCGCTCAAGTGACCAATCACAAAAGCGTTTGAACATCGTCCAATCATGCACTTTATTTGACATTGACATTATCATATCCTTGCAGCTCCTGTTGATGAAGAGAGGAGGACAAGTGATCTATGCTGGACCGCTCGGTCACCATTCTCACAAGCTTGTTGAATATTTTGAGGTTGGTTTTCATTTTTTCAGTATATCTTTGGTGCCATTCTGAGTCTGACTAGAATACTAAATTAAGAGCTACAAAAATTCATTTTCTTCATGAGTTTCAGTTGAAACTTTCTTCTGGTGACATTAAAAGCCAAAGTTCTGGCTTTAATTGATACTATCTCAGACATCAACACCTGGTTGCTCTCTCAAGGCTTTGTTTGGCATGTGGATTAAGTGAATGAAAATAAAAGAGAAATGAAAAGAAATGGGAAGGAAAACCAAAATCCCTAGTGTTTTCATATGTATAAAATAATACCACAAATATACAATCCATCTTTCATGTCACCAACTTATTTACTAATTATTCCCTTGGTATAATGCCACTACTATATATTCCTAACAATTTTAGGTTTAATAAGGTATATCTAAAACAATAATGTGTAGGTTAAGATCCTGAAACGTCTTGAAGCATAGACTATGAAATCTGAAAGTTCCAATTGTCATGATTCTTAGTTTTTGATAATTTAATTCCTATTGCAGGCTGTTCCAGGGGTTACTAAGATTACAGATGGTTACAATCCAGCTACATGGATGCTTGAGGTCAGCTCTTCTGCAGTTGAGACTCAACTTGATGTTGATTTTGCGGATATATATGCCAACTCCAGCCTCTATCAGTACGTAATATACAATATATATATATTTATATTGTGCATATGTATATAACACAACTGTGGACTCTCTCTCTCTCTCTCTCTCTCTCTCTCTCTCTCTCCTCAGTATGTGCTAATCTTTTTATGATTTTCTTTTACAGGAGAAACCAAGATCTTATCAAGGAGCTAAGTTCTCCAGCATCGGGTTCCAAGGACCTCTATTTCGCCACACAATACTCGCAAAACTTCTTAATTCAATGCAAGGCTTGTTTCTGGAAACAAAACTGGTCATACTGGAGGAACTCACATTACAATGTTACCAGATTCCTCATGACCATTATCATTGGTGTTCTCTTTGGTGTTATCTTCTGGGACAAAGGAGGCCAATTGTAAGTCTTAACATTTCTCTCTCTTCACAGCAATTCTTGATTCTTACATCGCTTTACTATTTGGTTCATGGACTTAGTGATGGAGTGGAAAGCAAAACACTACACTTTATTTGATTAGAAGGAAAATAGTGAGAAAAATGGGAAGGAAACGAAAATTTAGTGAGAAATAAGTTACAGAAATTTTAAATTTTGTGAGTCACTTGCCTTCCTTTTTTGTTAAGTTATAGTTATTTTCAAAAAAAATTCAAGGTGTTTTTAAGATGGTGAAAAACACTAGGGAACTAGTTTTTCTTTCTTCCTTTTTTTTTTTTTTTCTCCCTTTCATTTTTTCTTTTCCTTCTCTGGATCCACATACCAAACAGAGCCTTAGCGTAACCAAGAGAAGCCGAAACAGCAAATACAGTTATTGTCAAAAATTGACACATAGACTAATTGGATTATAGGAAGCTCAATTACAATAAATTTTTTTCCTTCTTGTCAACAGAGGCCGACAACAAGATCTCCTGAATCTTCTTGGAGCTACATATGCTGCTATCCTTTTCCTTGGAGCAACAAATGCTAATGCTGTTCAATCTGTCGTAGCCATTGAGAGAACGGTTTTCTACCGAGAAAGAGCAGCAGGAATGTATTCAGAGTTGCCATATGCATTTGCTCAGGTAAACCCATAAAAAATATTTTACATCAACTAAGGGCTTGCTTGGGTTCACTTCCCAACCTAGGTATGGCCACAAACATAACATGCTTCTGAGACCCAAAATGCATGTATTAGCCTGTTTGGATTATATTGAAAGCACTTTAGAGCTCCCCTAAAGCATGTTTCGGGTGTCAGAGGTGCTTCATCCCAAAGGTGACGCAGGGAGCAGATACGAAGTTCAATGATTTCTTCTTAACTCCCTGTTGAAGCTTGATATACATTGTTGGGCCTATTCTCTAACAGTTTAAGCTTTTGGAGTAGTTGGTAACTTAACATAGTATCAGAGCCTTGTTTGTGGGTGGTCCTGGTTCGACTCTCCATCCCCGCTTTGTTGTGCATATTTGCACTTTGCTATTTGTCTCCACTATGATGGAGTTTGGTTTGTTTGCTCTCCACGTGCAAGTCGGGGTTGCACGTGAGGGAGGGTGTTGAAGCTTGATGTACATTGTTGGGCTCATTCTCTAACAGCTTAAGTTTTGGAGTAGTTGGTAACTTAACAGTGCCCTTGTGATTAGGACCTTTTCTTCTGCATCTGCCTTAACGCAAACAGCACAATCAATCTAATTTTGGCCTAAATGTCCTTTTGTGTATCTCTATCTCTCTCTAACGGATATTTTGTTCATATTGTTTGTCTCGCAGGTGGCTATAGAGACTATTTATGTTTTAATCCAGACCTTTATTTACACTCTTCTTCTTTACTCCATGATTGGGTTCGAGTGGACTGCAGTAAAATTCTTCTACTTCTACTACTTCATATTTATGTGCTTCGCCTACTTCTCAATGTACGGGATGATGGTGATTGCATTGACTCCCGGCCCGCAGATTGCTGCCATTGTCATGTCCTTCTTCGTCAGCTTCTGGAACTTGTTCTCTGGTTTCCTCATCCCTAGGCCGGTATGTAATCTAAACCTCAAATCTTTTTTTTATTCTCAGACACATGCTTGTTTGCGTTTGCAATATATGCAAATATCAAATATGATGACAGTGAATATTTCTAGTTGGAGGAAAATAGCTCCTCTCCAAAACATGGCTTAAAGTCATGAATTTTGCTATTGCAAAGATTGAGATGACCATATGAGTAGAAATATGATAAAACCACTTATATATCAATATGAATTGATTCAGGATTTGATTTTATGGTAAAATTCCATATGAAATTTTGAATGAAACTATTCGAATTCAAGCAGTAAAATTTTTTTTTTGAAGAAGAAGATATGAAAGTATAAAGAGAAAAAAAAGGCAATCCGAATGAACAAAAATATCTGGAAAGTTTCAGGACTACCATTAGGCTTAATTTTCATTACATTCATTGCAGCAATAGATACATTATCATAGTTACAACAATTCTTTTACGGTTAAATCATTGCAGCTTATCCCGATATGGTGGAGGTGGTACTACTGGGCTTCTCCAGTTGCTTGGACAATCTATGGGATTTTCGCATCTCAAGTGGGCGACAGGACCGATACGCTGACAATACCAGGGGAAATGAATACTACGGTTAATGCTTTCCTCAAGGACTCCTGGGGCTATGACCATGACTTCCTTGTGCCTATAGTTTTTGCTCATGTTGGATGGGTCCTCCTCTTCTTCTTCGTCTTCGCGTATGGTATCAAATTCCTTAACTTCCAAAGAAGATAAGAAACTTAAGAGAGTTTATATTATTTACACATCTCAAAGTATAGTATAGAATAAATAGATTTCCCATTGTAGAAGAGAAAAGAGAACTCTCCCCTCAATCATTTTCTTTTCCCTATAATTTTGTTTGATTTGTTTTTCCTTGTAATTATGTATAATTAATTCTTTTGTGCTGATCTGCCAGACAAGCTTGATGTTGTACTCTTGTGTAGTAAGAGATACTAATGTTTCTTTAAACTGTGTCTGTATGCTTTGTTTCTTTCCGTGATATTTTTGGGCAGCTATATTGCCTAGTGATCTGTTTGGATGTCTAATGAATTTGAATTACCATATCCATTTTTAAATAGAACTGGTGTCTAAATCAGCACAACCTCATTCAAAGATTGAATTGAATAGTGTTTAAATGGTTCTGCAATTGTGGAATGAATTTTTGACCAGACCCATTTGTCTACCGTCCTTAGTGACCTAACTCATTCAATTTTCAACTTCTTTCCTAAAACCCAGTCTACCGTTATTAGTGACCTAATCTGTTCAATTTTCAACTTCTTTCCTAAATCCATAATTTGAAAAGACAACTTTCAAACTAAGTTTTTTCCTAAAAATGTTTTTTTAAAACATGCTTTTTGAAAGTCGTTTTTCAACACAAAACATCTCAAAGGTAAGGCACAAATGCTTTAACTTTTTAAGTAATGCTATGCTTTCCAAATTTATATACTAAAAATGCTTCCCAAATAATGTGGCAGTGGGGCTAAGTAAATAACTTCCGATCAAAATTCAACCGGTCCTTAATAACCAAATAAAGAAAAGTTTTTTTTTTTTTGCCATATTATTTTCTTTCATTTTCACTCACTAAATCCGTGACATAAACTGAGCATGAATCTGAATCTAAAGTATAAGTTGTAGCTTTCGAAAGCTTGCTTAGGCACTTCTAGGAAGCTAACAGGAAACATCAGACCACATTTATTTTGGGTCTTAAACATCACTTGAATAGTTACGACTATATAGGTGTATACAATACCCCCACTTAAAATGATTTTGAATTTGTACACAATGCTATCTTACAATCTTTGATTAGCAACCTATATATATAAGGGATATTAGGTCATAGACCCTTTAAAATTATGTGTTTTATTAAAAAAAACCCACATTTTTTGCAGTTTTATAAAAAGCCCCTCGCTACTTTTCGTATTTGGTGAAAAGCCCATCCGCTCACAGATTATGTTATATTATATGTGAACTTTAAATCATCATAACTCACTCATTTTTTGGCCTTTTTGGGTGAATTTTTTTTTGATATCATGTATTTTTTCGAGATCTACACATTAGACTTGAAAGTTATACAAAAAAAAGTAATTTAGAACTTCATTTTTCATTTTTATCTTTCGGATATACAATATTATATGTTTACACTAACAGATAACATTATTTGTCAACTTTAAAACATCATAACTTAATCAATTCTTGGGTTTTTTGGGTAATTTTTTTTTTTTTTTTTTGATTTCATGCATTTCTTTGAGATCTATACATTACACTTGAAAGTTGTATAAAAAAAAAGTAATTTAGAACTTCGTTTTTTCATTTTTATCTTTCAGAACACAAACAGATAATATTATCTGTTTACACAAACAGTTAATATTATTTGTCAACTTTAAACCACCATAACTTTATCAATTCTTGGGCTTTTTGGGTGATTTTTTTTTTATTTTTAATTTCATGTATTTCTTTGAGATCTACACATCGGACTTGAAAGTTGTACAAAAAAAAAGTAATTTGGAACTTCGTTTTTTCATTTTTATCTTTCAGAACACAAACAGATAATATTATCTGTTTACACAAACAGTTAATATTATTTGTCAACTTTAAGCCACCATAACTTTATCAATTCTTGGGCTTTTGGGTGGTTTTTTTTATTTATTTCATGTATTTCTTTGAGATCTACGCATCGGATTTGAAAGTTGTACAAAAAAAGTAATTTGGAACTTCGTTTTTCATTTTTATCTTTCAGACATATAATATTATCTGTTTACGCTAACAGATAATATTATTTGTCAACTTTAAACCACCATAACTTTATCAATTCTTGGGCTTTTTGGGTAATTTTGTTTTGATTTCATGTATTTCTTTGAGATCTACGCAATAGGCGTGAAAATTTTACGAAAAAAAAAAGTTAAGTTACAGCCTAATTTTGAGGTTTTACCTATCTTACAGATAATATTATCTGTTATCTGTGAGTTTAACAGATGATAGTATCCGTCAACTTTAAACTACCATAACTTTATCAATTCTTAGGTTTTTTGGGTGTTTTTTTTTTTTAAGATCTATGCATCTATGGTGCCAATTGTACGAAAGAAATATATTTTTATTATATGTATGCGAAAAAATGCAATTTTTCATATTTGTTTGATGTTTAATTTTTTTTTTTTTTTTTGGTCTCAGTATTTCATGGTCAACATTGAACTCGTTTGATAGATCTCATTTTGATTTCAAAACATCAAATTTTACGAAAAACGGACTTGTACAACAAAAGTTATAGCAATTTCAGTGTAAAAAAGACCTAATACGATAAAGAAAAGTAGCATGTATTTTAATTTTGAAGAGTTTTATTTGAAGGGGCTATGGCCGATCGTCCCTATATATAAAGGATACAACAGCACTGGGAGAGAGAAATCACATGGTCACCACCATTCCTTCCTTTCACTGGAGAGAAAATATCAAGTGAAACCCCAACCGACAAAATTAAACACCTTAAAATCAAGAACAAAAGTATAACTTCTAAATCAAAAATTTCCACTGATCATTCAAAAAGCAATCAAAATATCTGTCAGAAAAAATTTCCCACTGATCAGCAGAACAAAAAGATCTCAGCTACTTGCATGTGTGACTATAAACGAATAAAACCGTTCCCTCATTCAGTTTTTAGAGGTGCTGCAGCAATCTCATGGATCTCCTTGTTGCTCTTCACCAAACACCTTTTCTTGGTCTCAAAATCAAGTTTTTCCAAATCTTCTGCAATTCCCAGATAACCGTAGAGAACATTTTCCACCTTTTCGGTACTTTCCTTCTGTTTTTCCACATTGTTGCTACTGCTGCTATGGGAATTGATCTGCTGGAACTCAGCCCTACCACGTTTTCTCTCAAAGTACAAGTTGTGAAGCCTCTCTGCTTCTTGCAACCCAGAAAAGGTGCTATTGAACTTCACCACCATAGTGCTCTGATTCGCAGGTTTTCCGCGGCACACCTTGGTCTTTCCTTTGAACCCCATCTCTGCAATTGAGAGCAGTTCGAAAAACCAGAAACAAGCATTGAATACAAAGCAAAAGAGCAAGCAAAATAGACAGTGTTACATCTTCTGAGCACAAATAATAGAACAACATTCCAACGATTTGAAGTCGGGGGGAAAAAATAAACATTGATTTGAGACTATGCTTGGTTTACGGAGTTAGAGAAAAGGAAATGAAAAGGCAAAGGAACACTAGTTCCCTTAGTGTTTTCACTTGTACCTTCTTTCAAGCTTAAATAAAATTAAAGAAACAAAAAAAAAAAAAAAATCAGAATATAAGTGTAACTTGAGAGAGAATGGAGGGAGGTGACTCACAAAATTCAGAACTTTTACTTCATTTCTCACCATGTTTTCTTTTCCTTCCTAAGTTCCTCATTATTTTCCTAATTAATCAAGCAAAGAAAAGTGGGATCTTCGCTTTTCTTGCCTTCCCTCACTAACCCGTGAACCAAACACTGCCCAGGTGGACATGCACCAAATCATTTTTCATGTGAGAGAGCATATGAAAATTTTCTAAATAGCCATGCACAGGCCAACCAAAGGAACCCTGATTACAGAATTAGCCTTGGTGTTCTTTCACTAAACCAATGTAGGATAATTAACAAACTAAACAGAGGCTGGGAGTAATGAAGACATGTGAAAAGAAAAAAAAAAACTACACAAAAGAGGAAAATTTTGCTTACCATTACTTGTGAGAAAAAATTAAAAAGTGTCTGGAGTCCAAGAGTTAAACCATGTAGTTGAGAAGAAATCAAAGTCGGTCTCAGAAAAGCTTAGAGAAGAAAATGCAGTCCATGTAAAATCCATCCATTACACAAGTAAATTCACATGAATATTGAAATACAAAAGGATTGTTCATCCATCTGTTCACTCTCTTACCTCCGAGTAGAGCCTCAAGAGCCTCAGTAGAAACAATCACCCGTTCATCTGGATTATCATTGTTGATGGAACTGTTATGGATGACCACAACAGGAGGCCAGATAATAAGGTCTTCCTTCATAGCCAAGGCTTCATCATCAGGCAATACCTGGCAAACCCATGAGCTATTTGGGGCCACTTCACTCTTCCATCCCATTAGGACACAAAGTGCTTTGTGGAAACCCAAATGTTGTGTTCTGAGCCCAACCTTTGATGACGTATAGGCATGCGTCACCAAACTTTCTGTGTCTACAAACTGTTCGGAGTTGCTAAAACAACAGAAATTTAAAGACAAGAAATCAACAATTGAACTACAGAATCATAGTGCTCTACAAGAAATTAAGAATAGACAGGAAGCGAGGGGACAAGAAAGGGGACAGCCTGCTTCAAATATCAATAATCACCCGTAAAAATTGTTCTCTTTAAGTTTAGAGAATAGAGACATTATCTTAAGACAGAAATTCTTGTAGCACCTGGATTTGTCTCACGTATCACTAGCATTCTCCAAAAGAAAACAATTGCGTTAACTAGATTAGGACATTCCTAAAATGCAGTAACGCATATGAAAGATGATGATATTAAGGTCACTAACCATCTGTCAACTGGGAAGAAAGACTATCCTATGAGAACATTCCATCCTATTAAACAATTGACAAAAATACAATTCAGTCTTGCACATAATAAACAAAGCTATAGAGGGAAAGTCAGGTAAGAAGTGCAACAGACTTCCGTATGATTTGCAATTGCCAATACTTCTTTTAAAAAACATATGAGCTAAGGAAAGCCTTATTCTAAAATCCCTGTTACTGAAGTTATCCCAGACATATTTACCAGTCACCCACCCCCAACCAAAAAAAAAAAGTTATCCTCAGCACTCAAAGAATCTGCTGGATTACCGATGGACACCATTAGAAAAACAAAACACCCAAATAAACTGAAAAGCCTACGAAACACATATACGATTACCGGGATATAAGACACGACAAGGAGATAGCAAACTGATAACCATATAATTATATATTTATGATCATGTGTGATATGAAAACTATAAGATCTACATAAAAATTAGGATGCCCAATTATCTTTAATACTCCTACTTATTTATAGTTTCAGAGCCTTATTTTCAATTTGTAAAAGCCATATTCTGAGACCATATATTTACTTGTATTATAAGTTCAAAGAATCCTAATTATCCTCATCATTAAGAGACACTAACCACTTCCAACTCTACTTCATTTTTAAAAACTTTCAATAATAGTACACTTTGCATTAAAATATAGGTTTTATTGTCATGTGTATTACACGTGCCCAAACAGAAACAAAATAAAAACAGTAGGATAAGGATATTGGTGTGCCTGACACGTATCAAGGACTACTGGCTTTTCCCACATCTGACACGATCAGACAATGATACGTGACCATTCCCTCCTTCCCCGAGCCTAATCGAACGAGCTGAGAGCCAAGCCTAACCGAAGCGCGAGCCTGTTCAATAGCCAGTACCTGGTCTAGGTGGGTCCTCGATTCGAGCAGCCCCTACTGCTTCACCACTCTCCCTTGCAGCTACAATGGTAATAAGTTCAGCTGAGCTTACAGTTTGCAGGGGATCCTTCATTGTACTCCCCCAAAGGCTTAGGTGGCTTTCCTCAGGGACTCGATTCATTGGGTCAGTCGGGCACTACGGCTTAGGAGTTGACATGCTTCCTAGCTGAAAAGTGACAGAAAATACATTGATAACACAAATTTCTATCCAGCCAATCAATAACATCTCTACCACGTCAGTTCATATATACAGAAATATCCAAACGTAGGGATTGATCATAATCCCTGATACACCTATTCAAGTTCCCATTCTACGATAATCAAGCTATAATACCCAGAATCCTAACCCTGTGACCGATGGATATATCTAGGAGGCCAAATACTACACTAGGTAAGAATAGGCAAACAAAGAAAATGCAGGACAAAAATAAAAGCAATCTTCATCTGAGTGCTTGGCACAGCTTGCCATTGAGAGAAATGAAGAAAGGCTCATTTTTTCTTTTTTTTTTTCTTTTTTTACTTTCACCACCTTCCTTCACACCACTTGGCCCATCCACCAACTGCCACTGTAGACTGTACAACCAAGACCACCATCCATCCAGCGCTACCATAATTACTACGAGAATACAACCACCGTCACATATAAGTTCTACCGATTCTTGACCTTCTGCTCCTTTTACCCAATCAATCTAGGATAAGAAAAGAAGGAGCTTTCTTTTCAGTTCTTTTCTCCTCCTCCCTGTCCTCTAACTCAAGCATTCCTATTACTAACATGTTCCAAGAGTCTTCTTTTCCTAATCAATTATAAACAACTTTGGTTCCGGTGCGAGAAAAACATACCCACTCATTGATATAAAGCAGCCAAACAGAGATGCACCAAAGTTGTGGCAGGTAAATTCTGAAGCCTCGACATCACTCTGTGCAGTTACACTTTCCCCATAAAGGACTCAAAAATTCCTTATCAACGACCTTCTCATGGGAAAGATACCACATAAATCCACTTCCTATCCTTCCCATAGATACTCATGGTAGCAAGAACCAAAAACTAACCCAAATGACCTATATGTTTTCCCCATGAAACTAGTACAACAACAATCACGTGAAAAGTTACTTACCTGATGTAGCAGAAAGAATAAAAGGTATCCAACAGAAAATGTTAAGAGTGCTCCGTTTGTAAAAACAAATCTCAATGTTGAAGACAGACCTGCCACATATGCTGCACTTTAAACTACCATATCCTTGCTCCATGAACCTTCTTCGTTGAGCAGTATTCTCGTTCAGCTGTTTGACAAATTTGAAAAATGCGCTATGCACCAGCTGCTTAAAATCCTCAGAGCTTTCAGGTGGCTCAACCTTCGCAGCAGTCACCATAGCCTCCGTGGAATCTTCCTCTTGAACTTGAGGATTTCCATGAAAACCATCACGAGTTGTTCCCGTTTTCTTGTACGGTTTGTATCTTTTAACGAAATGGTTTGAACTATGAACATTAGGAGGACCAGGCCTCAAACGCTTCTTTATATCTCTACTACCAAATTTTTGGGGCTTGCTTAAATGATTTCGCAAAAATATACTGTCAGACGATAATCGGTTACGAGAGGTGGAAATTTTACGACTGGCAACCATATCAGGTGTCCACCCAACCTTCCTGTATTGGGTGTGACTAGACCTTGGCTTCTTTGCCAAATACAAGGAGTCTATATCTTCAAGACCATGGACCTCCCTAGCAATCTTTCCACTGCTCAAACGTCTATTTAGGGGACCATTCCAACTCGTTTTCCTATCCACACCATGTTTTCCTTTAAAAATCTTCCTAGGTGATTCATGCAAGCCCAACTCCTCTACTACCAACCTCTTCTGGAGGCTTCCATCAATTCTATCCAAGCTGGGATCATACCCTGTCATTGGCACCTTATCCAATCTTCCTTCAACAAACTGATGACCAGCGCCATTTTCAAAACGATAATCCTTTACCAATGGAAGGCTTTCCTGGTCCCTATATACTTTTCTTTCATAATTAAGATGTGCACCTCTATAACCCAAAACTTCCCCATCCAACTCTTTAAGATGTGATGTTCCACGTGCATTGGGGTAGCTGGGGGTTGGCTGTCCCTGTGAATCAGAATAATGTTCCCATTGTTTGTTCTCACTGAGATATGCTTTGTATGAACTCTCAGTTAGACTGATATTGTCATCTATAGGATCCACTATGCTAGTTCTGAATGAATCATGACGAGCATGGTCATCTAGGAGGCTTACCATCTTTCCACAAAATTTGTCAGCGAGTGCAGTAGTATCACCCTTCTCCTCTCCCCAAACATCAGGGTATGCATAGTCTCTACGCTTTCCCGCATATGGACTAATCTGAGTACGCCGTTGGTTTATGGCATCATCCAATGAATCTTCGGCTTCCATAGGAGATTTCATAAGTGATTGGCGACCATACCCAATATGGGCAGCAGGCTCAGTAAGCATTCCGGAGCTCCTGCTGAACCTTTCAGAACGAGTATATGAGCGATCATTGTAATAACCAGGACTGCCAACCTTTGAAATGCCTGATGTCATAGTCGTAAAACCCTTGGATTTAGGTGATGATATCACATCCTGATAAGCATTTCTCATATAAAACTTGGGATTCCCTTCTTCCTTAAATACTTCTCTCGCTGATAGTTTATCTGAAGGTGGTAATTTTTCTCTTCGCAAATGTTCTCGAAACTGAAAGTCTTTATCATTGTGAAGACCAATATTCATATTTCGTGATGGCGATAAGAACCTACCATCACTATAGCCGGAACTTTTTGGAACACCAATACCCAAATGGCTGGACATCTCAATTTCTGCATATACTGGTTTCTCAATTAACATCTGAGACCGACCAATGTCCAAACCTCCACTGCCTTGATAACTTCTATTGACATAATCACTGGTATGCTTGGAGATAGGATTCAAATTAGCATTCAATTTGGTAGGTTCTACTAAAAGATGTTGCCACTGGAACTTCATCGAAGTGGGGTCCTCAGGTGACAATCTCTCATTGAATCCTGATAACCTCTGCAATTGCCCATCTCGCTCTCCATCAAAATGTCTATTGCAATCTCTCCTTTCTACCTGAAATTGCCCATCTCTATCTCCATCCAAATGCCTGTTGTAATCTCTCCTCTCTACCGGACCACGACCAGTACTGCTCGAAATCCGACTCAACCTCTCTGGTTCCCTAGGGTCGAAACTCGAACTCGAAACATATCGCGATCGCCTTTCTTCATTTTCAAGGCAAGGCGGCGAGTACCCATAGTTCCCAATCCTCGCAGGAGGAACGGATGGTGGAGACCGATTTTGTACATCTCCACCATATCTTCTCTCTCTCATCATTCTCTATAACAACGAAAACACAATACAAATTTCAACTATCTCCGAAACCCTTCTACAATCGCTTCAATCTAGGATTACTTCGATACATAGATTCAATATCAAACAAAATTTCAGCTATCTCCGAAACCCTTCTATAATCGCTTCAATCTATGACTCCTTTGATACATAGTTTCAAAACATCAAGCCCAATCAGTAGAGATTGAAATATGTTGTCTAACATAATGAATCGCCTAGAGAGAGAGAGAGAGAGAGAGAGAGAGAGAGAGCAAAACCCTAACCCTAGAAAAATTAATCGAGCCTTCAACAAAATCCAAGCAAATGCTATTTAGTGTCTTCACGAACAAAGGGAAAATAAACAAAATATATTCGCTAATTCAGAAAATCAAAAGAACGAAAACCCTACAGAAAGAGACTCCATATGAACTGATGAATTCAATTTCCAACCTTCTTGGGTGAAGAAGAGTGAGCAGGCGCCATTCTGTATCGATTGTTCATAACTTCATTCATATCTACTATATTATAAAAGGGCAGGTGCATTTTTTAATTTGGGCACCTTTTTTAAGTTAAAAAATTAAAATTTTATCTTTTACTGTAATTAGTAAGGGCACCTCACTTATTGTACTATATATATATACAGAGCCCTTCTTATGAGGGATCCCTCATTTTATTAAAATGAGGACTTTTAATCTTGGCCATTGAAGATCATTTAATCAATGCAGTAAAAAGTGAAATTTATTGTGCAGTAAATGATCTCCAACGACCAGAATTAGAAGTCCTCATTTTAATAAAAAGAGGGATCTCTCGTAAGAAGCTTTCCCTATATATATATATGGATAAATTGCAAATTACACTCCAATAGTTTAAGGGTTGTGACAGTTTGGTCCCTATAGTTTCAATTTTGGCAATTTACTCCCTTTTCAGTCCTCAAATTGTGCAAAATCCACCCAATTACAAAATAAGCAAGGGTACAATGGGAATATCACATTATTTCTGGCCCAAAATGACCCCATAATCTATCCCATAATTTTTTCACGGAAGTTTTGTATTATAAGCTTAATTTTTTTATTTATTTTTATCAATTTCACTTTGATATTAGTGTACAAGTGCGTGTCCAGCTTTAAGTGTATCAGATTATTTAAAAGATTACAAGATATTATCATGTGGTTTAAAAGATTATAAGATATTATCAGATTATTATAAATTTTAAGTGTATCAGATTGTTTAAAAGATTATAAGTTATTTATGGGATAGTGATGGTAATAGTGGTGGCGATCCACGGTTGTGGTGGAGACGCGATGGCAATAGTGGTGGTGGTGGTGGCAACGACGGCGATGGTGATGGTAATCGACGACGATGGTGGTGCTGGGCGGCGATCATCGCCGATGGTGATAGCGATGGCGATCTCTGTCTCTCTCTCTTTCTCTCTCTCTATACACGTGTTCCTTAAAAAAAAAAAAAAAAAAAAACCTAACTATACACGTGGCATGTGCATGTCCATATGCGTTCCTTTTGAATGCAGAATGTCGGATAGTGCATGTGCGCGTGCTAACAATACACAAAAGACTATTTTGGTCAACTAAATTTCGTTGGGCATTTCATTAAACTAGTTCACGAGTTAGCCCAATCACGTAAAAAGTATCTAATGTGGCACCTAATCCTAATTAACCCAAAAAAAAGAAAAAAAGAAAAAAAAAAAAAAGAGGAGGACTAAAACTTATAATAAGCTGAAGAAGGAAGAAATTAAGAAAGAAACAAAATAGGAATAAATAAATAAATACAAAACTACACTGATTTACGAAACTAGTGGAGTGTAATTTGCAATTTACCCATATATATAGTACAATAAGTGAGGTGCCCTTACTAATTACAATAAAAGATAAAAATTTGATTTTTTAACTTAAAAAGAGGTGCCCAAATTAAAAAATGCACCTGCCCTTACAAGCTACCATTATAAAAGGGTTTTGTTAAAGAGTAATGGGTAATACTTTGGGCACAACCTTCATACAACTTTCATACAACCTCCCCAAAAGATGTGTCTATCTCTCTCCTGTGATGTCACTGGACCCCACAGTGACACAGGAAAGAGATAGACACATCTTTTAGGGAGGTTGTATGAAAGTTGTATGAAGGTTGTGCCCAAAGTATTACCCCTTTATAATACACGAAATAATGCTAGAGTCACAAAAGAGTCACAAAGAGATGCTCACAAAAGGATGTACTCCCTCCGTTCCATTTTGTGAGTCCATATTTGGGAACTCAACTTATTAAGGGGACAAAAAGAATCTACACTTACTTTCCACAATTGTCCCTAATCATTACAACAACTTTTTTAATTTTGTCTTGGTGTAAATTTCAAGGAGGGATAATTTTGGAAAGTAAGTAAAAATTGTACACCAATTTAGGAAAGTGGACACTATTTTGGGACATCTCAAAATAGAATATAGGACTACTAAAATGGGACGGAGGGAGTAGCATTCTATGTGGTATCCATGTGGCAGAGTTAAGTGCGGTAGATCTTACTACCATATAGGTGCCACATTGGATTCCACATCGTTTTATGAGCATCTCTTTGTGACTCTTTTGTTACTTACCATTACTCATAATACACGACCCCGACTATACATATATATCGAAAATGATTGAGGTCGACAAGGTGCACTGAACCACCCGATCGGTGCCTCTAGCAAGATCCTATCTAAACATGTATATATATATATATATATCACATATACTAGTTGGAGCCCAGCGCGCTTCGCAGGAAATTTAATTGTGTCGTTTCGTGTAGTTAAGTGGTTGTTAAAAGTGTATAATAAGATGTTAAAACAGTTAAATAGAAATTGTAAATGTACGAATAAAGCGCCACTAAAAATATATGACACGAGTATAGTATTTCCTCTAAAAAAAGGGCATGAATGTGTTTGTAGACCTTAATCGATATTCGAATACAATCTATAAATCCTAAATTTGAGGGAAGAAGTTGACCAAAATGTAAATATTAGTGACCAATTCATAATAGCCACTAAAATAACAACTTTATTTGACATTTTAAATATATCAGAACTTAAATTTAGAGAAGAAGTTGACCAAAATGTGAAATTAGTGACCAATTCCTAAAGAGCCACTAAAATAGCCACTTTTTAAAACTTTTTAAAAGTGAATAATAAATATCCCAAAACTTGATGACCTAAATGCAATTACACATATTACAATATATGAATCCTTAATTTGAGATAAGAAGTTGACCAAATTGTAAATATTAGTGACCAATTCCTAAATAACCACTAAAATAGCTACTTGTTTTGACTTTTTTTAAGTGAATAATAAATATCTCAAAATTATTGACCCAAATGTAATTAGACATAAATTGTTGATTGAAACCTCATTTGAGAGAAGAAGTTGACCAAATTATAAATATTAGTGATCAATTCCTAAATAGTCACCAAAATAGCTACTTTTGTTGATTTTTTTAAGTGAATAATAAATATCCCAAAAATTGTTGACTCAAATGTAATTAGACACAAGATTGTTAATTAAAATCTCATTATTATATTAAATAAAATTTTAAAAGCTGACTTGAATGTAATTATTTGTCCAAAATAACAGATTTACCATCATACAAATCAATATATCCTTATGATGTATAGATAAATGTATGAGTAATTATGGTGTAGTGAAGGGCAAAAGAAGAAGTTCATATTTTTTGACGTGCTAGCTTATTCATTTTTATAATGGGTTTTGTTAACATAGTGTGAGTTTCAGTATCCAATATAGGGTTAAATGTTTGTCTCCCTTATTTATTTCCATTTTTAGAATGCCCTAAAGACATATTAACAAAAGGGTGATACTTGGGCACAACCAAAGCCACAACATTTTGCCCACAACCTCTATTTTGTGTCTATCTCTCTCTTGATGGGTCCCACAGTGCCAGTGACCCCACAATGCCCACTAGGAGAGAGATAGACACAAAATGAAGGTTGTGAGCAAAAAGTTGTGGCTTTGGTTGTGCCCCAAGTATTACTCTTGGGTAATACTTTGGGCACAGCCTTCATACAACTTTCATACAACCTCCCTAAAAGATGTGTCTATCTCTTTCCTGTGTCTATCCCTAAAGAGAGCATTCAAATCGAGAGTGTGTTTTTGTTCTGTAGTTTCGGGTAAGGGGGGTTTGAGAATTCAGATTGAGTGAAATACTAGGGTAAATTACATTTCATACCCTTGTAGTTTTGATGTAATATTATTTGGGTCCTTTAATTTTGTCAATTTAGTCCTTATATGTAGTTTCGATTTAAGTTCAATGTAGTCTATTCATCCATTTTTAATTTACAATATTTGACAGATTTAGGTTCAATATAAATTTGTAAAGTGTATTTTTTTTATAGTAAATTTACCATTATGCTCCTAATGATATCTCACTTTTGCATCGTATTACCTATTTCTATAAAAAATTGTAGGAAATTTTTATGAGTGGATTATATTGAACCTAAACTGAAATTATAATGACCAAATTGACAAAATTAAAACTAATAAGAGTTTGCATAATTACATTTCAGTTGACTTTTGTATAAATTTGGAAGTCAGTCTACTATTTTTTAAATTAAAAAAATATCAACATTTTTACTTAAAATTGATGAGCAACTCTTCACAAAGTTAGGAGCAATTCTCTATAACTTTAGGGGAGCAACTCTTCACAACGTTTTGATGCAAGTTTACAATGTTGCAAAGATAAAGTAGACTAAAACGTAAATCAACTCTCTAAAAGTTTTTTTTAAATTTGTTTAGGACTTTTAATTTTTATTTAATTCTTGTTTGGTATTTTTTAATTAAAAAAAAAAGTAATAATCTGATCTTTTATTTGACACATAAATACAATGAGATGTGATTATCTGTAAGATATTGTTTGTATATTCTATTGGCCATTGGGGTTTTGAAATAAAATAAGGGTTAATTATAGATACACCCTGTAACTTCCCATTTTTTTTACTTTGCCCCCTATACTTCAAATTGTGCCACTAATACCCCATGTACTTTGGAGTAAAGTGAAACCGTTAGTAACTCAGTTAAATTTAACGAGTATAAGTCATGTTTGGCAACAACTTTTGGAGTTTATCAATAATTATGAACTCCAATAGCTAAAATAAATAATTTAGCAAAATAGCTTTTGCAAATATAATGGGTCAAAAGCTACCTTGTGTTGGAGAATTTTTAAAATAAGAGCAAAGGGAAAATGAAATTGGAAACTTGCTTTGTAGTCATACGATCGAGATCTTAAGGGGGATGAATTATTATTTACTGCGTGCGAGAAGCACCATATAATTTCCCTAATATTTTAAAGTCCATTTGTTGGAGCAGTTTATATACCTGTACGGTTTATATATAGATATATATGTATAAGCATCATTTCATGATGCTGTGCAATTGAAGCACCCATTGGGCAATGATGAAAAGGTGCCTTACCATTAAAAGGTGCCTATCCTTTTTTATTTTCATTAGATGTCATTAGATGCCAAGGCAGTGATACATCAGATTGTGTGTCATATATTAGCTCTAAATCTGGTACGGTGCATTGAGTGGGTGTACGGTGCATTTGGGTGCCTAGACATCTCTTCAACTCTATATATGAAAATGGCCGAAGACAAATTGGAGGATGATCAGTTTTCTTTTACTCTCTACAAAACAAGCATTCGGATTTCTATTTCTCTGTTCCTTATATTTCACAAATACAGAGTATTATATATTCTATTAACTGCAGTAATAGAATATTATATTGGTTGAAAAATATCAGTGATAATTCTAGGGCTGTCTTCAATAGTGCATTTTGCAGACAGTGATCGCTTCAAAGTATCTTGAATACAAACTCGCGGAATACCCAGTTGCACACCAATTACAATATCTGGTGGGGGCGAATATTGTATTTAGGAAAGTGCCTAGTACACGCTTTGAAAATCTTTCCGGTGATCTTTTTTGAAGAATTTCCGCCAACCGTAGGACGCATATATTCAACAATCTAAATACAATATTTACTACTAATGGCGGACACTTCTTCGGCAAAGTCACTTCGTCAAATGACCGAAAGTTTCATGAAATTGGATCGTTTTGATGGTGGTAATTTTCTTCGTTGGCAAAGGAAATTACACTTCCTACTCACCACTTTGAAGATAGTGTATGTTCTCAAAGAGAACAAACCCGCGGAACGAGAGAATGAGACGGTGGCTCAAGCGAGGGAACGCACTAAATGGGAGACCGATGACTACCTTTGTCGCGGTCACATACTAAATGCTATGGCTGACTCTCTTTTCGATCTCTATCAAAATGTGGGCTCTGCAAAGGAACTTTGGGACAAATTGGAGGCAAAATATCTTGCGGAGGATGCGACAAGTAAGAAATTTTTAATTGGTCAATTTCTTAATTATAAGATGGTTGATAATAAGTTGATCATTGATCAATTTCATGAGATTCAACATATTCTCAACCATTGCAAACTTAAGAAATTAAATATGGATGAAGATGTTATAGTTTCTGCAATTATTGAAAAGCTTCCTCCATCATGGAAAGACTATAAGAAAAATCTTAAACACAAAAAAGAGGACATATCACTCGAGGAATTGGAAACTCATCTCAAAATTGAGCAAGAGTCTCGAATTCGAGATGGTAATGAGGAGCAAGATAAAAATGCTTCTAAGGTCCATGTGGTGGAAGAAAAGAAGGAGCATAAACAGCCCCATCATAATGCTCACCAAGGGAAAAATAATAAGAGGAAAAATAATTTTAATGAATCTCAAAACAAGAAGAAAATGGGTATTTGCTACTATTGCAACAAGCCGGGCCATTTCAAGAGGGACTGTCGCTTATTCAAAAAGAAGCAACAAGAAGCATCGGGCTCGAAAGAAAAATTCGTAGCGGTAATATCCGAGGTTAATCTCCTCGAAGACGATGGTGCTTGGTGGATAGACTCGGGTGCTACAACGCACGTGTGCAAGGACAAAGCTATGTTTTCTGCCTATGAACCTGTCGAAGATGGAGCCGTTCTTTACATGGGAAACTCCTCTACTGCAGCGGTCAAAGGCAAAGGGACTGTGGATCTAGAATTCACTTCCGGAAAAGTCCTTAGCCTCACCAATGTCTATTATGTCCCTGAAGTGAGAAAGAACTTAGTTTCTGGAAGCCTGCTTAATAAGCATGGTTTCAAACTTGTATTTGAGGCAGACAAATTTATTCTGTCTAAGAGTGGTACCTTTGTTGGTAAAGGGTATATGTATGAGGGCATGTTTAAGCTCAATATTATTAATAAAATGAATATTTCTGCTTATATGGTTGATTGTCTTTCTTTATGGCATAGTCGCTTAGGACATATTAATACTAAGAAAATGGATAACATGGTTAAATTGAATTTAATTCCTAGATATGAAAATGATATGAATGAAAAATGTAAAGTATGCATGCAAACCAAAATAACTAGAATTCCATTTCCAAAAATTGAAAGATCTTCTACTTTGTTACAATTAGTACACAGTGATGTATGTGATATGCATAGTACTCCTACTAGAGGTGGTAAAAAATACTTTGTTACGTTTATTGATGATTTCTCTAAATATTGTCATGTTTATCTTATGAATACTAAGGATGAAGTTTTAGATAAATTTATTACGTACAAAAATGAAGTAGAAAATCAATGTGATACTAAAATAAAATGTCTTAGATCTGATAGGGGAGGTGAATATCACTTTCCTAAATATTGTGAGGATGTTGGTATCATACATGAACTTACTGCACCTTATACACCACAACAGAATGGAGTAGCAGAAAGAAAAAATAGGACACTGACTGAAATGGTTAATGCTATGCTTTCTTATTCCGGTTTAGGTAAAGGTTTTTGGGGTGAAGCTATGTTAACTGCATGTTATATTTTGAATAGAATTCCTTCTAAAAATCTAAAAGAAACACCTTATGAATTTTGGAAGAAAAGGAAACCTAATTTGAATTATTTGAAAGTTTGGGGTTGTAGGGCCATTGTTAGATTGCCTGAACCTAAAAGGAAGAAATTAGGTGAAAAAGGAATTGAATGTATTTTCTTGGGATATGCACAACATAGTAAGGCATATAGATTTCTAGTTTGTGAACCAAATGAATCTGTTGAAATAAATACTATTATCGAATCTAGAGATGCCATGTTTTATGAAAATAGATTTAGTACTATTCCTAAATTGCATGATACAATTGAAATAGGAGAATCTTCACATTCTAAGCAAATTGAAAATGAAGAACAAGAGGAACCTAGGAGAAGTAAAAGAGCTAGAAAGGAGAAGTCCTTTGGCCCCGACTTTGTAGTATACCTTGTCGAGGGCACTAGAGATTCACATTGTGAACAAATTGCTCTTTCTTTAACTATTGAATCGGAACCTCAAACATTTGAAGAGGCAATGAAGTCTCAGGATGCTGCCTTTTGGAAAGAGGCTATTAATGATGAGATGGATTCAATAATGGGTAATAACACTTGGGTGTTGGCAGATTTACCACCAGGTTCAAAACCTATCAAGTGTAAATGGATTTTCAAAAAGAAAATGAAAATAGATGGAACTATTGAAAAATTCAAAGCTAGGTTAGTAGCTAAAGGTTTTACACAAAAAGAAGGAATAGATTATTTTGACACATATGCACCAGTGGCAAGAACATCTACTATTCGAGTTTTGATTGCCTTAGCTTCTATTCATAATTTTGAAATTCACCAAATGGATGTAAAAACTGCTTTTTTAAATGGTGATTTGGAAGAGGAAATTTACATGGAACAACCCGAAGGTTTTGTTGTGACTGGACAAGAAAAGAAAGTATGTAAATTAGTTAAGTCACTTTATGGTCTTAAACAAGCACCTAAGCAATGGCATGAAAAATTCGATATGGTTGTTGTATCTAATGGTTTCAAAATTCATGAATCTGATAAATGTGTTTATAGCAAGTTTAATAATGGTAGAGGTGTTATTATATGCTTATATGTTGATGACATGCTTATTCTTGGTACTGATTTAGATAGTATTAATGATACTAAACGATTCTTGTCATCTAAATTTGAAATGAAAGATATGGGTGTGGCTGATGTTATTTTAGGCATGAGAATAATAAGACAAGGTAGGAACATTGTTCTCACGCAATCGCATTATATTGAAAAGATCTTAAAGAAATTTAATCAGTTTGATTGTACACCTGTTAGCACACCTTTTGAATCACAAATAAGATTATTTCCTAACACTGGTAGAGCAGTTTCACAATTGGAATATGCTCGGATTATTGGCAGCTTAATGTATGCCATGACATGTACTAGGCCGGATATAGCTTATGCTGTAGGTAAACTTAGTAGATATACTAGTAATCCTAGTCAACTACACTGGCATGCGGTATATAGAATTTTAAAGTATTTAAAAGGAACCATGGGTTATGGAATAACTTATTGTGGTTATCCTTCGGTTTTAGAAGGATATTCAGACGCCAGTTGGATTTCTGAGCGGGAAGATCATTCATCAACGAGTGGATGGATATTCACTCTTGGTGGGGGAGCTGTCTCTTGGGGATCCAAGAAACAGACTTGTATAGCTGACTCTACCATGGTAGCTGAATTTGTAGCATTAGCTGCAAGTGGTAAAGAGGCAGAATGGTTGAGGAATTTACTTTTAGAAATTCCGGTTTGGCCTAAACCTATGCCTCCTATATCTATCCATTGTGATAGTGAATCTACACTTTCTAGGGCCTATAGTAAAGTGTATAACGGTAAGTCCAGACACATTGGACTTAGGCACAGTTATGTGAGACAATTGCTCACGGATGGTATAATAACTGTGGATTATGTGAGGTCTTGCCAAAATTTGGCAGATCCGTTCACAAAAGGACTTGCAAGGAATTTGGTGTCTAAGACATCGGCAGGGATGGGACTAAAGCCCAACGAACATGGTCACTCTTGATGGAAACTCAACCTGACACTTGAAACTTCAAGTCCTCAGGTTCAACGAGTAAAGTACATCATATGTCGTGATTGCAAGCACTTTAAATAAATATATATATATATATGTATATATAAATCATCCCAAGGATAAGTGCTTGGTACCTGTAATGTAATAAGGAGGAGGGTGAGCTATTAAGCTCTTAATAGATTTATAACAATTGTGTTGGAGTGTCTTAGTTACAGGGACACTTCTGATAAGTCTACCTATACGAGTGTGGAAGTGGTGCCGCTTCCTATGCGTCCCAGGCTTGGCTCTAGAGCACTCACGAAATCAAGGTACAGACACAAGGCCTAATTCATGTGTCGGCTTATATGAATATTCACTGATATAAAGATTTGTGTGTGGAGATAAGTCCGGTTGGTCAATATGGATTGCCAGTTCAAAGACTTGTCTACTAAGCTCTCCTGGTCAACTTTGATGAGTCTTCACAAGGTAAATGGTTCAAGTCGCAAGACACCTTTATTGATACATAAATCTTACAACCGCATTTTCAAAATGTATTTTAAAAAATGGTGGGGGATTGTTGGAGAATTTTTAAAATAAGAGCAAAGGGAAAATGAAATTGGAAACTTGCTTTGTAGTCATACGATCGAGATCTTAAGGGGGATGAATTATTATTTACTGCGTGCGAGAAGCACCATATAATTTCCCTAATATTTTAAAGTCCATTTGTTGGAGCAGTTTATATACCTGTACGGTTTATATATAGATATATATGTATAAGCATCATTTCATGATGCTGTGCAATTGAAGCACCCATTGGGCAATGATGAAAAGGTGCCTTACCATTAAAAGGTGCCTATCCTTTTTTATTTTCATTAGATGTCATTAGATGCCAAGGCAGTGATACATCAGATTGTGTGTCATATATTAGCTCTAAATCTGGTACGGTGCATTGAGTGGGTGTACGGTGCATTTGGGTGCCTAGACATCTCTTCAACTCTATATATGAAAATGGCCGAAGACAAATTGGAGGATGATCTGTTTTCTTTTACTCTCTACAAAACAAGCATTCGGATTTCTATTTCTCTGTTCCTTATATTTCACAAATACAGAGTATTATATATTCTATTAACTGCAGTAATAGAATATTATATTGGTTGAAAAATATCAGTGATAATTCTAGGGCTGTCTTCAATAGTGCATTTTGCAGACAGTGATCGCTTCAAAGTATCTTGAATACAAACTCGCGGAATACCCAGTTGCACACCAATTACAATATCTGGTGGGGGCGAATATTGTATTTAGGAAAGTGCCTAGTACACGCTTTGAAAATCTATCCGGTGATCTTTTTTGAAGAATTTCCGCCAACCGTAGGACGCATATATTCAACACCTTGGACAACTTATACCGATTGCAATTTTTATGATTTTGTTGAGTAAGAAAAAGAAGGGATCAAGTGGTCCACAAGGAGGTGTTAGTGACCCATTTGAGACTACAAGGGGACAAATTGAAAAATGTGCTCACTGTAGGGGTCAAAGTGGCAAATACTCCACTAAACAAGTTTTTGTTCAGTTTATTTTAATGGAATTGCTATCACTTTAATCCAAAGTATAAGAATATTAGTGACACGATTTGAAGTAGATGGGGCAAAATGACAAACGGTCTAAGAACAGAGAGTTTTGGATAACCAAAACAAAAATCGATCACATTAAGGCTTAGTGTGGCCCTCACGTGGCTTTTTAAAAGTAACCTATGAAATTTATTATTAAGTTGTTTGATAATTTTGTACAAGTGACACATTACTCTTCAACAAAACATCATAAAATCACAAAGCAACCTTGAACCTTTAAAGGCTCCATTCTAGAAGCTTTTAAAAACTTTCCCAAAAAAGCCCTAAGTTCAAATTTTGCATAGTTCATAAACTAGTTACCCAATAAATTAACATGAAATTATGCTTGAAAACAAGATCGTGGAAATGGGAGGGATCCCTCCTCCATCCGCACATTCAAACATGAAGAAGATCTAAGGAATTGCATCCTAGCATATGTAGTCAGTGAGTGAGCAAACACATTGCCTTTGTAACAACCATAAAATTACTAACTGTGTAAATAATTATTTTCAATTAGTAATATTATATGGTTGTGCCTAGGTAAGACACGAGTTTATAAAATTTAAGTTTGGAGGATCCATAAATTAAATAGTTAGTGAGCCTGTTTAGTTTGAGTGTTACATTTCATTTTCATATTTGTTAAAGAAATTGAAGAGTTGATTTGTATTTTATTTATAGTGTTTGTAGGCCCGTGAATGTGTCAAATAGTGTATCTGATATTAAAATTAAGTACTCAGGGCATGAGTACCCTTTGGGCTAGCCATTTTAGTGGTTTGGATTGCATTCTGGGCTCATATGGGTCTCTTTAGTGAGCTCACAAGAATTTCTAGCATTTGTGTGTTTGTGTTTTATAATATATGTGTCATATATATGTATACATATTATTTAGGTGCCCTAGGGTTTAAAAAAAGAAAAAAGAAAAAAGAAAAAAGAAGAAGATAAAGAAAGAGAGCAGCCACCAAGAAGATAAAGAGAGAAGCAAAAGAAGGAGAGAGAGAGAGAGAGAGAGAGAGAGAGAGAGAGAGAGAGAGAGAGAAGAAGAAGAAGTAGAAGAAGAAGAAGAGAGGAAGAAGTAGAAGAGTCTCAGGTTCATGGACACATGTGAAATCGCGGAGCGTTCGTTGTTGTCAATTTTTGATTCAAACTAGGTGAGTTAAATGTGTGTATTCGGGTATATATATACACGCGTATGTATATATGTATACGCGAGTGAATAAATTTCTTACATTTCTAATTTAATTGTTGATGTTTAATTTTTTGCGTTAGAATGCACATTATCATTGTCAAATTAATTTATGACCTTTGTGTGATTTCATGAATTTGATTCTCGGATAATGATCCTAGGGTATTCGTAAAGGTTATGTGGATAAATAGTTTGATGAACACATATGTGAAATACTCATGATAATTAAGAAATTTTGTGAAATTCGTTTATCTCTAATTCTAACAGTTGCTGAAACTTCAGAAAAATATTGTAAAATTGTGGCTTAGGATTTTAACATTCTACTCGCGTGTCCCATGTAAAACGCAATTTCGCACGTGTTTTGTCTAATGGTGTTCATTCCGATTCTGCACAGTTTGGGCAGAAAATTCATATTACAGTAGTAGTTTTATGAAGGTTAAAATTAGCGTATTTGCTACATCATTTTGTGTGATTTCGTGCTCGTTAATATGAATTAATTTGTTAGTAATTAGAAAGATATGAGTTCTCATGTATAGTTGAGCTTTGTGAAATCGTGAGTGTGTGGTTTTGTATGGGTTATGAATCTGTATGAACATGTAGCTGTGATTTTAACGAAAATTTGATTTGAGATATATGAATCACTTATAAAGTTGAGTTTTGTGAAAAACGTGGATGTATGAATGTCAGAAAAGTCCTTAGAGTTCACCACTACTCCTTATGATTTTAGGCGGCGACTTCGTCGATGACCCGTCCTTGTGTGATTAGACGGCGACTACGTGGATGACCCGTCTCTTATTTTTAAGCCTTATGCCTAGCTTGTTGGTCTATTTCATGTGTATTTAGACATTGTTTATTGACATCAAGAACGTAAGGATTAGCCTTTCGGTGTATACTCAAATCCCAGTGATACCCCATGGGAGTTGGGACTGGAGTGGGAGTTAGTATTACGTTAGGAGACACATGAGATATATGCGTAGGCTGAGCCATGGATGGGTGGCCGAGGTGGTGAACATAAGGTGTAATTGGATTGAATATTATGTGTTTTTTTTTTTTTTTTAATTTGCAGTTTTACGGGTGTGATGTGTTTTATTATTTCCAGTTATCTGAAATTCTAGGAATTTTTTGTGATTTTAAATTTTGGTGTTGTGCCCTTTAGCTGAAACGGTAGTCTATTATGTGTAGCGTATCGTTTTTTTTTTTTTGGAAACGTAGCAATTTGATAATAAATTGGACCAGATTAGTAAGTTAAATATTATGGATACTTAGATTCATAGTTTATGGCCATTTCGTGTAAATTGAAGTAAAACGACGATCCGAACAATATTCGTGTTTTACACTTTTTCTAAAAACGTCATCTTGACACTGTTTTCATCGATTTTTATAATCTGTTGAACATCGTCTACCTAAGAACTGAAGTTTAATAATTAATTTCTGAGTATTTATTTAGAATTAATGAACGGGAACGCAATTCTTTCCTTGGAAATTTTATTCTGGACATTTTTCGTGTTTTAAGTTTTGTCTAATTCCAGCTCTTTGTTGGAGATGAATTCATTTTAATTAATAGCACATTGCTATTGGTTTTCTATTATTGTATTAATTTCTATTTGTACAGAATGATAGGCCCACTAATGGTTTGCAGGTATCGGCCTATCATAGTTAAGAAAGGTAAGTATTTAGTTGTTTTAATTCAGGTAAGAAACTACTTTATTGTCCAAATGTGTGTGGAACTACCTGTCTTGGCCCAAGAATGTTGTAGTGTGGTTTGTAATCTACGGGTTAAAGTTGGATCCCTAAGATTTGTGTTTTGTTTAACTCATACCAGTCATGTGACTGACACGAGTATGTTATACATTCGGGTGCATTTCTGTTTGAATTGTAGTCGAATGACATATGCAGAATAGTATAGTTGGAGTTCGTTGTGGAGCAGCCGATCTGTTTGTGAAGTTGAAGATATCTATTTTCATTCTTTATGTATTATATGATACTCTTTCATTTAGTTGGTATTGTGAGACAAGGTTGAGAATTTGTATTAGATGTAGTTATATTTCAGTTGTATTATTGGACTTTGGGGGATGTTTGTAGCAGATTTGACCTGAGATAGTATAGTGTTAAAAATTGTTCCGTTTATTATTATAACCAGATAATCTTATTGTGATTCAATGGAGGAAAATTTGATTATTTCTATGTAAAGGGAAACGTTTGGGTTTTCTTGTAATAATTTTGGGAATCAGTTTGATGAGAAATGGATTATGTTAAAAAAGAGATAATGTGGTTTATGAAAGTAATTTAAATTCAATTTATCTTAAAATGGTCTTTTAAAATTGGGTGTGGGTTAGCAGGCTTGGATTTTTGGGCGATTGAATATTGATCAGGATATGCACTTGATTGAATATTTGGCTTTCCGAAAAGCGGGGCGTGACATCTTTCTCTCAAGATATGAGAACATTTAGAGCCCAAAGCTTCAAGCAACCTGTGAATGGCGGCAAGTATATGACCACATGGAGCAAAACCAAAGACGCAGTCTTAAGGAAATTAACCACTATAAGCAAATGCAAATCCACATCAAAATTATGAAACCCCACTCTGCATAAGCAAAGGGAAATTGTCCTCCATAAAGACAAACATTCCACCACTAGTACATCAAAATTTCCCCTTAAAAGCTCGGTGAAAGAGAATAAAACACTGCCGTGTGGTCTCGCATTACACCACCAAGACCCACCTCACCAAATTTAGAAAAAACTATTGATCAGCAAACAATATATGCCATCTAATTTTTTTTTTGGGATAATCGGTCTTCGGAGGTAGAAAATTGCATTGATATTGCCACACACAATATAGCTAGTAATGAGATAAGCCGACCCCATTTTATGAAGGGTAAGTTAGGATTTAGCCTATTATAGTACACTTTAATAGACATAGATCCATTCCAAAACTCAATGTAGGAATTAGTCCCTCATCTATTTTGAGGACAAAAATACCCCCCAACCTTTTTTTGGGGGATCTTACTGTGCATTCCCTTAGATTATAGCATTTTTTAAAATTTGTCATTAAAATCCCATAAATCATGACGCACACTACTGTCATATATGCATTACCACGATAAGTCGATTCACACGCGACGATAAGTCGATTCATAAAGGTCATAGATATGGGAGGGCGATTCATTACCAACTACGATTTTGGTGCAAATTTATCAACAATTTTCATACAAATCTCGCTGTTGCTTCGAATTGACATTAGGGTTTCTGGAAAAAATTAGTTCTTGATTTGATTTGGGCTTTGACTCACACTAGAGGTCTTCAAATCGGTAACAGTGACTAGAAGACTGGACGACAGCGATGGCTAGAACTGGTAATGAGATAACTCGTGGCTTTCATTTAACCTCCATGATTTTGATTGAGAAATCTAATTTTTTTCGATATCTAGGTCGCACGCTACACAGTCACCTCAGATACTAGGAATAATTTCCGATTCATATCTGGGTCATACATCACACTGCCGCTTTAGATACCAAGAATAATATCCGATCATTATCTGAGTCGTACATCACACTGCCGCCTAAGACACCAGGAATAATATCTGATCAATATCTGAGTCGCACATCACACTGCCACCTTAGATACCAGGAATAATATCCGATCAATATCTTAGTTGTACATCACACTGCTGCCTCAGATACCAGGAATAATATCCGATTAATATATGAGTTGTACATTATACAGTCACTCTTTATTCTTTTCACACTTTCTCACATACTATGCATGTCGACTCAACCTCGACCCTATCATGCATGTCAATGAATCGTAACACCATCTATTAATTACAAATCCGAATATCCGTACGAACATGAAACTCAGTCTTAATCGTTCTCATTAAGCTAGTTCTTAATGTAAGTCTTTAAAACAGCATATCTTTCAAACAGTTCCTTA
Organism: Hydrangea macrophylla; assembly: GCA_033977485.1. Classification (NCBI taxonomy): domain Eukaryota; kingdom Viridiplantae; phylum Streptophyta; class Magnoliopsida; order Cornales; family Hydrangeaceae; genus Hydrangea; species Hydrangea macrophylla. The sequence goes on along the minus strand of CM066997.1, from coordinate 96,915,511 downwards.
AAAAAAACTTTCAAAACCTTTTCCCAAACAGTCCCTTATATAAAAATGGACAAACTGCCAAAACTGCCCTGTCGCGCGAGCGGGCCACGCGAGTGATCAGGCTATTTTCATAAAATTCGCTAAAAATTCATTTCTGCCCAAAACTGCACAGGTCACGCAAGTGACAGGTCGCGCGAGCAAGTCGCACGCGCGAGATGTCACATAGTCTTCTTCTTCTTCTTCGTTTTCCCCCTGTTTCGATTTTTAAAACTGATATTGACCCATTTTCAGATTCTATTTCAAACATATCCATATATGAATTTCTTCAGTTTTCTGCGTAAATTAAGAATACGCAATCGGATAAACTAATACGGATTGTATCTCTCGATTTTTGTGATTAAAGTAAGGGTGTCAAAACTTTAAATCAACAATACGTCACAGTAAGGATGAATTACTTCGTAGTATTCGAACCACAGCTTATCGGGACTAAGATCTTTCATTTTCAATTCACAGAATTGATTTTGGTTGAGTTTCATAAAACTCTAATTTTCAAAGCTCCAATGGTGAACACATATATATACGTATATACCCATCTATATATACTGAAATATACATATATAAACATGGGGAGTGAGTTTATAATACTCACCGAGGTGTTAGTACAAAGAATTTGGTGCCAAGAATTCTGCCGAATTTTCGTCGTCTATGAATTTATATCTATCCTCTCTCGATATATACCTAATTACCTATGTACATATAACTGTGTATGTATATCTTGAGAGAGAGCAAGAAAGAGTTAGAGAGGAGAATGAGAGACTGTGAGAGTTTGAGAGATATGTACATATATATATATATATATATACTGAGACCAATTTGGGCTCCAAGCAACCCATGGAATACACGGTGTGGTTGAGCTCACGTGCTCCCACACTTAACTGCGATATAAACGCAGCTTAAAACAAAACTGGTATTTCACGATTGAAATAAAAATACAGAAAAAATAATATTAATGTAGGAATTAATTCCTAGTTGTACAAAGTATAGTTACGGTTTTCAAATCCATTTATAAAAATTACAGTTTAACCCCAAACAAATATTTATTAATTGAAATAAAGTGAAATATACATTTATTAATGAAAATAAAATTACAGAGTGTTACAAGGCATGACAAGTAGCACGAAACTTTTAATTACAACATCATAAATGAAAGTATTTGAAAGAATAATAGTCATGTTTCCTTCTGTAATTTATATAAATATTTTGACCTCTTAAATTGGAACAATTAGAGTAATAGTGAAGGCATAATAGATATGAATATGCTACCAGTAACTACATATATATATATATATATTTTATTGTTATCCAAATCTCATTTACTGACATGCAAAATTTTCTAGATTGATTATTCAATTATTCTTCACAAAAAATGAGAAATTACCCATAGTGAGAAATTTCTCCTTTGATTGAGAAGTTTCTCAAAAGCAGATTAAGAGAGAGAGAGAGAGAGAGAGAGAGAGAGAGAGAGAGAGAGAAGAGTGAGAAATTTCTCACTATTCTAGTGGAAACTTTAACACAATACCAAATAGATTGAAAATTGTTTCTCTGCATTCAGAATCTCAAATCAATACATAAAATACAAGTAGATTGAAAATCGTTAAAATACATAATTTCCCGTGTTAAGTTGAGAAATTCATCACTTAATACAAAGAAAATTTTCACTTTCAAACTAAACTCCAAAATCGATCCAATAACTCTAATGATACGATTTCGCATATGCAGAAACAAAGGATGATAACATTCAAATTATGAGCATGTTAACAATACACTGATAATTTTTATTGTAAATAAAATTGAAATGTGAGAGAATAAGAACCAAAATGGTGGTTGAGAAATTAATTTAAGGAAAACTCCTTGATTTTAGGGATAAATATTCCCTTATTCATTAATGCCTTGAATTCGGCTATTATATTTGTATTATGTGTCCATATGTCCGTATAATGTATCTAGATATACGCTTATATCAATATTAGAGGCAGTTTAGTCCACAAATCATCTAATAAATAGGGAAAAATGACTAATTCCTAATTTATATAACTATTAGGTATCTATTTCTATATTAGGATTCCAAGTTGGACTAAATCCTATAAAAGTCCATGGTGAAAGACTCAATCTTGTATTCCTATTTTATCAACTATCAGTACCGATCCCCACAACACATACCAGCTCCGTTTAGAATGACTTCTGTCGAATGCATTATAAGCACATCATCATCTTCATTTTCAGCTAAATTTCAAGATGCATTCTAATACAACTTTTGCTTGTTCAAAAAAGCAAGTCGCAAGTCTTACTTGCTTCTGCTTTTGAGTTGGAGGAGGTGTTTCGGGTTGGGGGTTGATGGATCCCATACTACATCACTTTTATAGCAAACATGAAAGAACTATCACTTTATAATGTTTCCATGTTGTTCCACTTTTTTCTCTCTATATCTAATATACATATGTGTTGTAAAATAAAGTTACTTCTCCAAACCATACAAAGAATTATAAGTTAAGGAGGCAAGCGAACACTAGAATTCTACACCAAACTCTAAGTATGGTTCGTGCAATTATTTGAGATCGATCCATTCTTCCAACTATCTTATATCAGTTTCTGGGGGTTTTGAATTCTTGGCCTCCCTTAGGAAGCTGGAAGACCAACTTGGGCATGCTAAGTTGGTTCTTGCTCTAGGTGTGAATTTTAAGAGCAACTCCAGCCTTATTTGAGAATTACATACCACTGACTTTTCCCAAATCACTGCTTAATAGTCTATTTTTCCAAATTTACACTTCATTTGTCAAATATGAGTAATGGTACGTATGTTTTCCAAATTTGAATACTAAGTATTTTGTCAGTTGTATTACATGCAGTGGTATGTGCTATTAGTAGTATATGTTATACCTGTTAGAAGATTTGAGAACCAAATTTTGGGATTCATATATATACAAAGATTTGTTGGAATTCGTCACGCCCTGACGTAACATGAATATGGAAAGCATTTAATTTCCTTTATGGACCCGTAGGTCATGATAGTTTGAAGGATCGATTCCGTCCCAAACGTCGAACAACATAATAATAGAAGTCAGAGTAGAGCAATCCAGGCTTACAAAATTTTTCTAACTTAATAAATATTACAGCATGAGATTTACTAAGGCACACTCCACCTGGAAACAAAATAATATCTATCTATTACAGTCATCCTTATTACAATATCAGTTCATAACTTCAAGCATATAATAATAATAAAATTCCTCCTCAGTATTGTTTTAGTTCGCGTAGCCATATGGTCCAGCATGATCATAACCTGAAAAGCCTAGACACGAATGTCCAGGACGCATCAACGTCGTCAGCTTCAAGAAGCTGGTGAGTATTAAAAACATATGCTCGAATGTAACACATACTCATTGACTATTTTCCATTTTACAGTTTCATAAATTAACAGGTTAACCATAGAAATGAAATCGATTTATAGAAATGTAAGGAAAATATTAAGAACCTTCAATTCATAAGACATGTGACCGTGTATGAGACCAATGCAAACATTCTCTTCTTGCCAACTCTTTTCTCTCGACCAACTCTCTCACTCCAGTATCTTTGAAACACTAAGATGACCACACTTTAGCACAGGGGTACCAGGGAGTGTTCAGTTTGCCTCACACTTTAGTACGGGGTACCAGGGAGTGTCTAATTCCTCACACTTTAGTACCTAATCCGCCTCGCAAATACCGGAGAAACCTCACGCAGTATCCAGACTCGGGTACCAGGGAGTGTCCGTCAGCCACACTTTAGCACTACCATGGGTGCTAGGGAATGTCTAAGTTCAGCGTCACACACTTTAGCGCTACCATGGGCGCCAAGGAGTGTCCAGTTTTGTCACCGTCACATTTCAAAGATACCCTAGCTGCAATCTCAAAACATCACACTTTGGTACACAATTACCAAGGTGTGTCCACAACACAATCTCAACCACATACTCTTTTCCACACTGACCAACACTCACCATGCATGTACAGCTGACTCCACATGAATGTCATGCAGCTTTATACAGAATGTGTAACAACTAGAAACAGGAACAACGTGCGTATTAAGTCGTAGTTTATCTTTTTTATAATCCACACATAGTAAACAGTATTTTGATTTAGTAAAATTCCCAAACAGAACCTTAACAGCCTTTAAAAGTTATTCCAAACAGTCCTTTAGCAGAAAACAGACAAAAACTAAAAAAATTGACAGGTCGCGCGCGCAGGTCGCTCGCGCGATATGCCCATTTTCGAATTTCTTTTAAAAAAATTTCCAACTGTCAGAATCTACAGGGATCACACGCGAGTGGTCGCTCGCCCGATCGCGCACACGAGTTTGCGCAGAGACTTCATCTTCTTCGCAAATTTCCCCTGTTTTCAGTTTTAAGGTCCCCTTTTTACCCATTTTCAATTTTGAAAGTATACAAAACATATAATGTATGAATTTCTTCATTTTTCCTACAAGGATTAAGAATCTACGATCAATTTAACATGAATCAATCCGTAGCTCTTTTACGAAAATCCGAGAGGTGACAAAACTTCAATCCTAATATACTTTCTCATATGAGTAAATTAGGCTCTAGTACTTTAACCACAACTTCTATGTACTACAATCTTTCATATTCATCTCTAAAAACAAATTTTGGTTATGTTTGGAAAATTCATGTTTTTAAGCTTTCCATGGATAATTTAACAATGGAGATTTCATTTTTTTTATATACAAATAGAAATTAAGCAATGAAATTACATTATAAGTGAGTTAATAATACTCACTGTGCTAAGAATTGAAGAAGTTGTTGAGAAAGATAACCAATTTCAAGAACCCAATACAAGCTTTGGCTATGGTGGTAAGATCGAGCTCGCTCTCTCTCTCTCTCTCTCTCTCTCTCTCTCTCTCTCTCTGTATTCAGTTTACAAATTGTGTAGGTTGTGAAGATATATGTAGGTATATATATCGAAAACAAATTTCAAGAACTTGGGCTCCAAGTTCATTCTCCCATACTCTACAATTTGATTTTGTTTTCAATTTTCTAACATATTCCTATATACATACAATTAGCACATAAATACATACGTATATAATATGTAATATTTCTGATAGGAGTCAAGTACTAGAACTAGGGGTCAATTAAGATGTTTGGGAATCATAGCTTATAGGCACCAACTAAAACATACATATATAGCATTGCCAAACAAGGCACTAGCCAGATGTCTAGGAATCTATCAAGGTGTTTGCGAAAAATAACTTATGGCACTACAATAAACACATACACAATTGTATCTCTATACAAGCCTAATCACTCATTAGTTGCCATAAGTAGACATAAAGCAAAAGTGACAACTTGATTGGTGGAGATTCCCAAACTGTGGGAGATCAAATGCAGCGTGGACAGTTTTTGAGTATAACTGGTATTTTTGTGGTGCGGTGATCACCACAAAATACAGAAAATTTATATCAACGTAAATAATATTTTTCTGGTTTAATAAAAATAAAATTCGAATCAAAAGTAAATATTTTCACCATTTTGAAAACACTGATTTGAAATTCATCACAGGTGTTTCTAGACTTATGAAATTATAGTTGTGAAAACATAACACAGGTATTTCTTAAATTTATAAAAATTGTAGTTTGACCCCCAATTAAAGAATTTCTATTAAAATAAAACAGGTACTGCAAATAATGACATGGAAATTACATTTAATAAATAAATGAAAAAGTAGGTTGTTACAGAATTATTGGGTTTCCTCTTATTTGGGCATTAGGCTTTTTATTTCAAAAATTCGAACAAAGTCATTTACATTGATATGACTAATATCCTGTATTAAATACTAGATATTGCCCGTGCCCGAAGGCACTACTAAAAAAAAGAGAACCGTAAAAACAGGTTTTAACTTTAAAACTGCTTAACGTCTACAAAACTATCAAAATCTCTGTCTCATTTGTTACTTCAAAATTCAAGATTAGGCTCCATTAACATGCACTTTATTAGCCTGTCATAACTTAATAATCTAAACAATAATTTTACACCAACTACATCCCAGCTCATCTAAGCACAGAAAAGTGAAGCCATGGAAGGAAAAGAGTAAATAAGCAGATAAACTATTCCAGTAAATAATAGCATGCAAATAAAAGTGCAAAAGTCATACAAACACAAATCCAAATCTTCCCACTCTCTCATTTAGTGTTACTTGTACTTGCCAAAGGAAAGGGTAAACAAAGCTATAATAAAAAGGAAGAAAATTCAGAGAGTGGAAACCACAACAAAAATATAAGTAACATTTGGGGCACTTGGCTCCAACCGAAATAAAAATCCCACAATCCATTATCAAAACCTTCCATTGATCCAATTCTCCAAAAACAAAACCAATATAATTTTAAAATTTTTAAAAACTCAATGCCTTTCAAGATCATGTTAACCACACGCAAAACCATTCTATTTCCAACCACTCTGAAATCGCCCAGATTTCAGATCTTTGGACAATTTAGTTGAACTGTAAATATTAAAGTCAATGTTGTTATCAATCAACAACGACCGCATAAAATATCAGAACAATTAGTACTAAGGAAGATAAAGTCAACAGAAATTTTCAACAGTGAACTCTATATGTTGTGTAGGGATGATTACTTAAGAGAGAGAGAGAGAGAGAGAGAGAGAGAGAGAGAGAGATAGGGAGAGAGTTTCTACGTATACGACAAAAAATTTAGATGTGTGAAAATTACCAACTTGTTCAAGCATTGTTCAATAGTTAATTGACTTAGATTTATTAGAGCTTCATTTTGATAATGACCAAAAAAATACCTTGATTGCCTCTTGCATAAAAAGAACAACAATTAGCATGCCAAACAGTTACCCTGCTTTATTTTCGCAAGTCAAATGAGTTCTTTTCTTTTCCGTAGATTTTTCAGTAAACCAAACATATAATAAGCTTTTCAAGTTTCAACAATGAAAAGAACATTGCAAAGGAATATATTATATAATTGCAAACCTGATATGTGCTTGATTACGCTACTTATAATAAGATCTGAAAATTCCAAGTGTCAGCCATGAATTAAACAACATAGGAGAATCTGAATTCACATGATCTATGACTGGGTAAATCTCAAGTCAAACAAAAGTGGCATGTGTTCATGTCAGATTGCTCGTTTAAGCCAACTAATTGATTAACTGAAAAAGATAATTAAGGAAATCAAAAGCAATGGATAAGATTCTAATTGAACAATTAAAAGAAATAAATGAAATTAATACAAAGTGGATGAACCTATGCACCGCGATGATACCATGGATGATAACATGCGCCAGTTGTTGGAACTCTCTCGCCAGGCATTGTAATGTAATTTACACAATTTATATGCTTTGCTAACACAATTCGATGCACCACGTGGATACTTTTGAAAGATATCAATTAAAACAAAATCAAACAATTATTCAAATGTGATAATCGACTCAATCCCAATCCAAAAAAAAAAAAGAAAGGAAAGTAATAGTTGGGATTAAATTCGAGGAAAGTAATAAATTAGATGTTGATCACAAATACACTGTGGAGAAAGTTTTGGAGAGATAGAAGTAACTCACACAAAATCAAGCAACAGAATCAAATCCCAAAAAAAGGAAAGTAATCAATGGGATTAAAGGGAATGTGATAAATTGGATTTCCATCACTAATCAACTGGGAATAAATCTTGGAAAAAAAAATCCCAATTTGGATAGAAGTCAGGAAAGGTAAATAGGTAGTTTAGGGAGTAAGACTGATTAGAAAATTATATCAATTACATTAGATCACTTATATGTGAGTTTGATAACCCGTGTTGAAAATGAAAAATTTTAGCACTTTTTTTTTCCAAGTGTGTTTGATAATATACCATTCCATTGAAAAAGCAGCAAAAAACCTAATGAAATTAAGTAAAAAAATCTACTAAAAATAATAAGTGAATATAGTCTATTTCAATACTTAAAAGTTAAAACACTATTTGCAATATTGCAAATTTTATAGCTTAAAATTTTATGTTCATCAAATTCAGCACTTAATTATCAATACTTAATTTCTAGTTTTATCAAACTAATCCTACGAAAAATTGCCTAAACATCAACTGAATGAGAAACACAAATTCATGAAACATGCAAAGAAGAAATTTCTTTCCAAAAAATGTAATCCACATCCTACCAACAACCATGAAACAATCTGCCAAGTAGAAAACAATGTTCTACTCTCCTAACCCTTTGTAAAGGTAGGAATATTAAAGGTGAGAGAAGCAAAAAACGTATGGATCAACTCTCTCAGCCACGAAAAGTCACAAAACCAAGCCACACCTAACTCGGTGAAAATTATAGAAATCATAAACAAAATGTTTTAAGAGTAGGAAAAGGGGCCCAAAAAAATAAAAGAGTGGTAAAAGAAACCATAAAATAATAATAATAATAATAATCAAGCATCCGCATCCATCCATTTAAAGCAAATTTAACTTATGTACTTGGCTTCAACCTAGAAATTAACATGAAACTGTGTGTAATTAAAGTCAGAAATCAAAATTTTCTCACCTAGCCTTGCAATCCAAAGGCCCCCAAATTTTAGTTTTTTTCCCACGTTCGAAACTGAAAGCCCTAGAATCCTAGAAATTCAAAAAGGAAGATTCACAAATCAATATTATCTCACCTACTAACCTTCGAAGAGAGAGGATGACGATTTTCGCGAAGAGTATGTATCCATCTTCAACTCAGAACAGAGTTGAGTGCTTCATTTTGGTAGTGGTTGGCGTTGATGGTCGTGGTTGGTGTACGCGGTGGTCCAGTGTCAGTGGTGGTGGTCGAGAGAGAAGAAGAAGAAGAGATACTGACAGTGCCGAGATTGAGAGAGTAGAGGGAAAGAGAGATCAATTGATCTCGAGAGAGAGAGAGAGAGAGAGAGAGAGAGAGAGAGAGAGAGAGAGAGAGAGAGAGAGAGAGAATATGAGAGGGTTATGACTTATGTTATGAGAGACTGAGTATATTGAGTATAGATTTTTTTTCTTCCTTTCCTTTGAGCCCACGTATAGGGTGAGTCAGCAAATCTTGGCCAATTAGAGCAAATTTCTCCGTCCTAGTCATCAAATGTTTGTCCTAGTCATAAGACTTATAGAGACAAACGATCTCCCATATTATATAGATATGGCTGTTGGAGGCTATTAAATTTATTAACTCCTGTATCAAAAATATGGTTGTTGGAGGCTATTAAATCTGTTTGTAATAAAATGACTGTTGGGCAGTTTGTCTAATATAAATAGCCTTCTCTCTTCCCATTTTATGCACAGAAAATAGTTCCTTCACTTTAGTTAACAGTTCTCTTCCATTTCTTTTCTGCATTTTCTGGAGCAATCTAAGCACTCATATATTCTTCCAATTCGAGTGCACGTTTGGAAGAAATTGATTGCTGAATCCTGGAGAGTATAGCGCTGAGACTTTGTGCATCGAGTCATTGACTCCGAGGGGCGAAATTGTTCTTAAGGACAGTGCAAATTGTTGCACGCCTCAATCAGTATCATAGCCGCATCCTTCTATAATTTCCAACAAGATTCTCTAAAGTTGGCGCCCTCTCTTTATTAAAGGGAGGGCTTCTGTTTTGGCCGTTGGATCGTGTTTAAAAATTATGAAATGATAAAACTGCCCTTAATGAAAATACGATTCGACAGCCAAAACAGAGACCCTTTCTTTAATAAAGATAGGGCACCCTCGCATATATATATATATATATACATATATATTCATTATATTCATTCAAACCAACATAAATCAACCAACGACGAGTCATGAACCAACTAAGCATCACTAGACAAAAGCACTCACAAACATCCAATGTTTTGAAAATCGGACCGTTCGTCGAGCCGAAAAATTGACCGGGTCACGGGTTAGAGGTTCAACCGTCGGGTGAACCGTAATCAACCCATGATGTCATAATTATGTAATATTTAATTATTTGTATTTATACATAAATAAGTATATATACACAAAAAAATACACAAAAACTCAATTTTTATTTTCACACTTTCCTATCATAAGTATAAATTATTAAGAGATTCATAGTATCAAAAAAATGTAGAGGAAATAAAAAAAAAAAAAACTTTTGTAGGCAAAAAAAAGGGTTTTGAGCGGTTTTGGTCAAAAAATGGTTTTGAACGGTTTTTAACAGTTTCCGAATGGTACCCACCGGTTCTGGGCAGTTTTGGTGCCAATAACGGTTACCAAGTCAAACCGGACTAGAAAACTGACTGGTCGACAGTCCAATCGACCGGTCCGGTTTGATTTTTAAAACCATGCAAACACCCATCAACGGCCACCCAATGTCACGCCCCGATGTAGCATAAATAGGGAAAACATTTAATTTCCTTTATGAACCCATAGGTCGCAACAGTTTGAAGGATCGATTCCATCCCAAATGTCGAATAGTATAATACTGTAAATCAGAATAAGAGTAATCAAGACTTATAAAAAATTTTAATCATAATAATTATTACATCACGTAGGAATCTTAAGGCACAACCCACCTTGCAAAATAATAATATCTATTACATCAATCCTTATTACAAGTTCAGTTTATAATTAAAAGCAGAAATAAATCCTTTATCTCCTCAAGTAGTTGTTCTCAATTGGTATTGTCATACTGTCCAACCTGATCGTAACCTGAAAAGCCTAGACACGAATGTCTAGGGCACATCAACGCCGTTAGCTTCAAGAAGCTGGTGAGTATTAAAAACATATGCTTATAATGTAAACCATACTTTATTACCATTTTCGATTCACAGATCTATTATTCAACATGTTAGAAATACATGAGTGAATTCATATTTATACAAAAACAAAGGATAACATCATAATATTCAATTTATAAAACATGTGACCGTGCATGAAATAATGCAACCCATTAATCTCACTGACTCTTTTACCTCGACCACAAAACCTAACACAAATGGGTTCCTCTGAACCTCCGGCCGACGGCCGTTAGGTTTAGAATGTATGTCGATATGCCTATCGTATCCGAATCGGCCTGGGCGTACCTAGACATTCAAGGTTATAATAACCTGATCGGTTTACCATATCTGAATCGGCCTGGATACGATCGAACTGGCCTGCCATATCCGAATCGACCTAGGCTCAGTCCCTCTTAATTAACCTGGCATATCCGAATCGACCTGGGATAATTAAGGCTATAACACATCGCTTATTGGCTTGTCGTATCTGAATTGACCTGGGCTCAATCCTTCCCAATTAACTTGCCATATCCGAATCGACCTAGGATATTTGGGGTCGCAACTCACATAAATCATTCTCCCGACTCTTCTCAACTTACCAACACATACCATGCATGTCAACTCGACTCTAACATGCATGTCCCATGACTTATGCAGTGATACATAATTAATAGAAACTAACGACAAACGAGCGTACGAGAGGATCAAGTCTTTTTAACTTAATCTTTAAAAACAGATTCTGAGATAACATATTTCCCAAACAGTGCCTTAAAAATACTTTCACATATTTCCTCGTAAAAATATCAGAGTAGTTTTAAAACTTGTCTCACTTATATATTCTCTTCGCACTATCAAAACGATTTATACAGCAATATAAACAATCCCATCTTTACTTTAATCTGATTTATAGAAACTGATTTTTTAATAAACAGTAAGGTACAACAGTTTATAGCAGCATGTACACCTTTACGCAACACCCAAAATTTTCTTACAGTTACTGTATTAAAGAGACAAATCATTAGAGACAAATCATTCTGTCACAGGGGTAGCGGGACCGGTCATGGTCGCTATCGATCTTGATAGTTATGCGGGACCAGTCATGGTTGGGACCAGTCCTGGTCATGTTTCGTGACCGGTCCTGGTCGTCGTTTTCACCAGTTTTCTCCTCTGTTTTGATTTTAAGACTTGTTTTAGACCCATTTTGAAATCCAAATGTAAACATGTCGTATAACATATGGTTCTCTCCGATTTTTAGCAAGGATTATGAATATGTAATCGGATTTAACCAATTTGGATCGTAGCTCTTAGATTTTACAAAAAATCGAGAGGTGACGAAACTTCAATCTTAATATACGTCACGATATAAATGAATTAAGCTCTACAACTTGAAACACAGCTTCTAGGGACTGTAATATTTCATAATCATCTTACAAAACGAATTTTGGTTAAGTTTTATGAAATCACCATTTTTACACCGTGAACAAACTTGAACGAATTTCATATAAACAATAACTAATTTAAGCAATATAAACTGTAATTATGCATGAAATTACATTTCAAGTGAGTTAGTAATACTCACTGTGATTAGAGAAGAAGTGTTTTGTTGAGAAAGGATCAAAATAAAAAAACCCAATAGCAAGCTTGGCTATGGAGGTGAAGCACTCTCTCTCTAGAAAAATTTCTGTAAATTCTATATCTCTCTGATTTATCTCTTTTCTCTCTTATTTTAGTTCTCAAAATGACAGAATGTGTGTTTATTGAGAGAGTGTATGAGTTATATATAACAATCTCTCAACTTGGAGCCCAATTCTATCTCTCTTACTCTACAAATCATTTTCTTTTCTTATTTGCTAAACTCATAATATACATACACACATATATGTATCCAATCTGCTATAAATTAGATTGTATGGGTTAGTTTAGATAGGTAGTGGGCATGTAAGGGTGTTTGGCAAAATTAACTTTGGCAATACATTGACACATGCACTATAAGCACTCCCAAACAAGTCCCAACCCAATCATTGTTTGGCTTAATTTTAAAGCATATGTCACATACAGATTTAACAGAGATTCCCAATCTGTAGGAGTCCATTGTGGTGCGGATAGTTTTTCATTTATGAACTGGTATTTTTGCGGCGAGGTGATCACCACAAAAATACAGAAAATTATATTAACGTAGGAAATAATATTTTCAGTTGTATAAAAATACAGTTTGAGTTAAAAGAAAATATTTTGACCGTTTTAAAAATACAGTTTTGAAATCCAACACAAGTATTCCAGAACTTATAAAAATTAGAGTTTGACCCCAACAAAAGAATTTCTATTAAATAGAGTAAGTAATAGGAATAAAACTTGGAAAATTACATTTAGCAAATAAATGAAAATACAGGTTGTTACATCCTTCCCTCTTTAAACAGGATTTCGCCCCGAAATCTAGACTACTAGTCATGAAACAATTCCGAGTATTTCTTCCTCATATCAGCTTCCACTTCCCATGAGGCCTCATTCTCATCATGGTGATTCCACTGAACATTCACCTACGGGATATCCTTATTCCTCAATTTCTTGATACACTGATCCAGAATTATCACGGGACTCTCCTTATAGCAAAAGTTATGACTCGTCTCAATATCATTGAAACTAACCACATGTGAGGGATCTCGTACGTACTTTCTCAACATACTAACGTGAAATACATTGTGAACCTTAGACATCTTGGGTGGCAGTTGTAGACACCCCATTTTGTCGGCTATCAGATTTAGGAGACCCATAGCTTGGTGGTTCATAATGATAAAAAAAGACTAAAAAAGGACTCCTGGAGTTAGTTCTATCTCTCAAAATGCTCAGAATGACCAAAATACCCCTGAAAGCCCAAAAACTCCCAGATTTGGACCGTAAGTTATGAAAACATGCTACGTTAAAACAAAAGTGATAAAATGAGTTTTGAAGCAAAATCAGATGAAATCGTCAGCACCGTATCATTTTTCAAACATTTTTCATGGATACTAGAGGTCAATAGCTTTCCAACAGTATATCGTACATAATTTCTGGATTTAAAACAAAATTTTTATGAATTTCTGAAGATGAAAAAGACGATCAAATCGGCTTTTATTGTGAATACCACAAAACTTTTCAAAGTGACCTATCTCCAAACTATTTTTTATGGAAATTAGACTCCATTACCTTTCCAACGGTATATCACAACCTCGGTTTAGAGTTCGTATGCATTTTTTGTGAATTTCGGACAAAATAGGGCCTTTTCGCAAATACCGGAACCTGTGGGGGCCTAAATACAATTTCTGGGCGTCTGAGGAGTAGTGCTGTAGTGGCACATGGCCAGTGTCGCGGTGGCACTCAACCCCCGACGAATCCATTTTTGGGGGTTCAAATTGAATAATTGAAAGCCAAAACGACGTAGTTTCTTATTCACAGATGTTTGGGACCAATGTGAGCACTTTCTAAATCCCAAAACCACCCCAAATTGGCCTATATAAACCCCCCTTTGCTCTTCATTTGGGGGGCCAAGTGCAAAGCTTGAGAAAGTTGTAGAGAGAAAGAGAGATAAAGATATGTTTAGAAGAGAGAAAGGGAGCTTCTCCCACTGATTTTCTATAGAAAGTGAGTTCTAAACTCAAGTTCTTCCATTATCCTCTCTTATACTTCACATCCAAATCCTCCCCAACCACCATTCTTGAGCAATCTTGAGTTAGGAATCTACTTTCATGTCCAAATGTCAATATATACGAGTGAAACACCAAGTTACAAGTCCTATATCTCAATGATCATCATCTATTGATTGCTACTTATTTGATTGTTTACATACTATGTTCATCTCTTCTACCTCATTTCTTTTTTTTTTCTTTGATTACTCACATGTTTATCATTATCTAGATGACATGTTGACCTCAAAGACATGTTTGATGGATGATGATTCTAACTTCAATACATTCATATGTATTCTTGATATGAGTTTGATGTTGGTGTTTTAAGGGGTTATAATCTCCATTTGATGTTGAAAATATGCTTTCAAAACACCTATTTCAAAACGCCTATTTCAAAACCCCTCTAAAACCCCCAATATTTGGATTCCAAGAAATAAACCTTTTCTTTCTCAAAAAAACTTCAAAACAGTGAGTTATTCAACTTCAAAATAATATTATGAGTTCAATACTCAATGGGTGATTACAAGGCCACTTGGAAAGTGTTCCTAACTCATTAAATAACACCCATGATTTTTGGTTTGACTTGAAAACACTTGGAAGGGTTCCATTTTGACCCAAACATTCCATCCAAACATTCTGTTTTTGCTGTCACAGCAGCTTGGTTGACTTTTAACTTGTTTTACAGAAAACTTTTCCAAAGAGAGTGGCCTAAACTCATTTTTTTCCTTGAACTTCAGTGTCTTGGGGAACTTTTTGTATAATATGGGGCTCCAAATGTTTTTTTTTTTTTATTTTCTAAGATTTTTCTACATTTCAGTCGACAGTGTAAACTCTGTTTCTGAGTAACTTCTCTTGTTTATATGATTTCTCTCAATCTGTACATACAATCTTGATTTGGATTTTTGATTTGTGTTCTAGACACAATAAGGATGATGTCCACAAAAAATCATGAATTAAAAACATTTCTAACCTCACTTTTCCATTTTTACAAAATCAACTCACTGTTCTGTCCACTATTCACAGCAAGCATGCTTTTACTTTCATTCTTTGATTTGATGCTTACATGCATTCCAAATTAGCTCATATCTTAGAAAGTAGTTCATACTACATTTGTATACATCCTATAATAATTTTCTTCATACATTCATGCATACTTTAGATTTCTAAATCACTTTAGAAAATCTATGCACACAAACACACTACAACCTTTGCACATTCTAGGATCATACATTGCATCCATGCAAGATTTGGAGTTTTTGTAACTCCTAATCTAAGGAGATTATAAGGAATGAACTTGATCACATGTTCATACTCCCCCTCGATCTAATCTTCATTTCTCATCCATTCCGGGTATTGAGAGATCTTCTTTTCTCAAAGATTAACATGCATCATACTAGCTTGCTAAGCATATTTTGTTTTGTTTGATTATTTGTTTCAAGAACAATTCATGTCCCCCTTCTAGACTAGGGAAACTTGATTACTTGATATGTGATTAGACGATTTTTCCTAGGTTTGTTTGGGTGATCTTTCACCTTTGCATTGTGTGATATTTGGCTTAGATCTTATGAATGATATCTTAGCTTTAGATCTTCTATTTCAAGATTCTTATGTGATGTAATATACTATCATAGTATTAATTGCCGAACCAAACATAGTATAAGATGATTATTTGGATGCTAATTGAGGCTCGTCGAAAGACGGGGCGAGTTGAGGGTGTTTTAGTCGTGAAAAAGTGTCACACCCCAACCCGCCCCAGACGGATTGGGACACGTGTAACAAAGCCCACACACCAAACCATACACTAATCATGAAGAAAAACATGTTTTAGACTCCATAAAAGAGCTTTCTTGGCACAAATCAGACCCAAGGGAAAAATGGTCATTAATAAGGTATATCAAATTTTATACCAAAAGATATATCTTTGAGTCCCGGTTCCAACGCAAAAAACGGCGTGCGAATTCGAGTTTTGTAGAGAGAGTTATGCTTGTTTCCGTAAAAGTCAGCAGCTGCCAAAAACAGGGGCGGATCGATCCGCGAAAAGGGCGGATCGATCCATTTCATTGATTGTGAGGCAGAATGTCCCCGGAAATGGGCGGATCGATCCGCGAAAAGGCCGGATCAATCCGGCTTCTGCAAAACAGCTCCCTACTGCTAAAAACTTCAGTTTTCAAGCCCCAAAACATTACCAAACATAATCAAACTTTGTGTAAACATCCAAGAACCCTCCAAATTCAATTCTAAGTGTTTCTAAACATTGACATAAGATTTCCATATATGAAATGACAATCAAAACACCCAAATTCTTCATATGAATCATGAACTTACATCAAAATTCATAACTTAACTCAAAGCTCGCATAACTTCTCAACCAAAAAGAAATTAAGTGTAATCTACCACCAAAGTTACCTACTACTCCAAGTTCCTTCCCAATATACATAACATGAGACTTGCAAGTTCAACTTACAACATTGGGCACAATCATACTATATGTGAACTTGACATATTACAAGGATTCCCAAAACACAAGTTGTCCCCAATGTTTCCAAAATACAAGTTGTTTACACTTTTAAAACGCAAAGCTATAACTTAACTTCAAAACATCCATACATATGAACATATTAACACCTCTCACAACCCCCATGCCCAAACCGTCGCGTGAATCACTTTCTCTCCTCTTCCCGTGCCGTACCTGTGATGGTTATTCAATAACCACAACAGAAAAATATATTTTCGTTTAAGTTTTCGCTTAGTGAGGGAACTAATCATGCTATTGGAATGTTTAATATGCAAATGCAACAATCAATATAAACATCAACCAATTTATCTCCGGAAAGTCAAGTAACTCAAGCCACCACCCCCGAGTCCTTCTCACCCCAGAATTTCTCACTCTTTTGGCGCATATAGCACAACACACACTCTCTTGTGACCCCGAAGGCGTCACCGGTATTTCATTGTGGTCGTCACCACGTCCTACTCATTGAGGACTTCTATCCCCTACATAAGGGACCTATAAATGATGCTCACTACTTGACTTCCCTTTGGTCCACATAAGCATTTAAGCAACTTAGCATAGAAGCATATCAATTTCATAACTTTGACATGTTTTTTACTCAATTTCAACAACACATATAAATATAAACATGGAGTAAGCATTCTAAGCCAACAATTATCACACCAACATATCTAAACACCCAATTTTGGGATTAGAGCACTCACCTCTTTGATTTATACGCAATTAAGCTTGGAATCCCCAATTCCTTCCCAAGTTTAGCTCAATTTCTAGGTAATGATAATCCTACATAAGTTTGGTACCAAGAACACCGTTTATCAAAAACGGTTGCCGTAAAAACATTGCCGAAATTGAAAATAAAAGACGTGCATGTGATCCTCTTACCTCCACGAGTCCAAATCCGGCCTCGGTTCGTGAATCCGACGCCGGACGGCAAAGGAACGACAAGAAACGTCGTCGAGAATTTCCGTCGCCGACTCAAGCTCTCGTTCTCTCTTTATTTCTGGAGAACCCAGCTGTGTATTGTGTCTCTAGGACACATATCAACACATGCATATGTGTTGTATCAAATTCCCGGTAATTATGTTTACCTCCCCCAACTTTCTTTAAGTTTTATTATGAAGCCCCCATGTTAATTACGTTAACTACCCATCTTTTCTAAGAGGATTTAATCTAAGTCCTGCGTAGGTCCCAAACGTGGTCCCACATAATTCATGAGGTTGCTATTAAACCTACCAATTATTAATTTTATTCAAATACGCCCTCACATGGGTACCCAAATTGGTCCCCTTACCTATCATAAGACATTATAATATCAATAAACATGTAAACAAGTAATCATATAAGCACATAATGACATCAAAATACAAATTGTTTTAATTAGACCCTCGTTGGACCCCACTTTTACACCAGTCCCGCCTTTCATAGGACTTTCATCTGTGTCCGCATTTGAACACCTTTTCACATGTGGGTTCATAACCCCACCTTAATTCATCTCATGCATTAATTATCTTTAATTAACACACATTAACACTAAATTAATCTTCTTTTTCGGGTACGGGTATTACACAAAGGCTCCTCCTCTCTCATACCAAAATCCCGAGCCAAGTTCTTTGGTTATGAAGGGCCAGTGCCCTTTATCCGTTTGGGTGAGTCAAATTAGGTTTCTTGGTTCCTTAAAGACCAAGTGGCGACACTGTATCTGTTTTCAACAGACATTTTCTTTTCATTTCTTCCAATCAATTTCAAAACAAAAGGAAAATCAATTCTGAAATCCCTGCTGGAAACAAAAACAGAACGGTGGTGGACTCCCGGAGAGCACGTGTCCACAGCAGTGCGAGTCGATAAGCCACTTTCTTGCTAAGATCTAGTATCTCGAACGATCCGATGAAATGCAAGGCTAACTTCCCTCTCTTGAGGCCAAAACGTACCTCTCCTCGGGTCGGTGAAGCATTAAGTAGTACGTGATCTCTGACTCTGAATTCCAAATCCTTTTGGCATCGATCGGCATAACTCTTGTACCTGCTCTGCGCGGTTCTCATCCTTTCCTTGACCAGAGAAATCTTTTCATTGGTTCCTCTAACCAAAAATGGTCCTAATAACTCTGTGTCTCCGACCTTTGCCCAACACAACGGAGAACGACATGGTCGTTTGTACAATGCTTCGAATGAAGCCATCCTAATACTCGTGTGATAAATATTGTTATAAGCGAATTCAACCAAAGGCAAATGTGTCTCCCAAAATTTCTCAAAATCGATAACATAAGCTCGAAGCATATCCTCCATGATTTGATTAACATGCTTAGTTTGCCCATCTATCTGAGGGTGAAAAGTAGTACTCATCTTAAGTGAGGTTCCCATAACTTCTTGCAGACTTTCCCAAAATCCAGAAGTAAAACGTGCATCGCAGTCTGACACAATTGACACAGGTGCACCGTGAAGTCGCACAACTTGTTGTATGTACATCCGACTCATCTTTTCCACTAGATATGTCATACTATAGGCATTGAAGTGAGTAGAAAACGTCAATTGGTCCACAATTACGCAAATGGCATCATGGTTTTGCTATGACCGGGGCAATCCAACTACAAAATCCATGATTATGTGTTCGCACTTCCAACTTAGAATAGGTAGCGGTTGTAACAATCCTAAGGGCATTTGATGTTTGGCTTTGACTTATTGACACATCAAACACTTAGATACAAACTCGGCCACGTCCTTCTTTATGCCTTCCCACCAGAAATTTCTCTTCAAGTCCTTATACATTTTTGTTCCTCCTGGGTGAACTGTAAATCTTGATTTATGTGTTTCTTCCAAAATATCCTTTCTTAAATCTCCATAATTTAGTACGCATAATCTGTCTCTGCATCTGTATCCTCCATCGATCCCCACTTTCCATTCTGTCGGATCCTTCTTTGACATATTAACAAACCATGTTTGAAACTTCTTATCTTCTATTTATGCTTCAATGATGCGGCTAATAAGGGTGGGCTGTAAAATAAGACATCCAAAATGTTTCCCTTCTCCTTCCTCAGCAATCTGTGCATCAACTCAACTATAGTCTCCAATGCTCGCCATTCCCTAATCATCAAGGAGGCAATTGTTCCACGACTTTGCCGACTCAAAGCATCAGCGACCACATTAGCTTTACCAGGGTGGTATTCTAATGTGAAGTCGTAATCCTTAATCAGCTCCATCAATCTGCGTTGCCTCATGTTCAACTCTTTCTGCATGAACAAATATTTCAGACTCTTGTGATCAGAGAACAAATCAAATTTCTCACCATAGAGATAATGTCTCCAAATCTTGAGTGCAAATACTACTACTACTAATTCTAAATCATGCGTGGGGTAGTTCAACTCATTCAGTTTTAGCTATCTCGATCCATAAGCGATAACTCTACCATCTTGTATAAGTAGACACCCCAATCTTTGATATGATGCATCACTAAAGATATTGAACTTCTCATTAGGCTTGGGTATGGCCAGTACCGACGCTGTGGTGAGTCTCTCTTTCAACTCTAGAAAGGCATGCTCATACTTCTCTGTCCACTCATATTTCAACGGTGGTGTTATCTTGGAGAATCCTTCCATAAACCTTCGGTAATAACCCATTAGTCTAATTTACTTCTATCCTCCGTAGGGTTGGTCGGTCTAACCCAATTTGTACAGCTCTATCTTGGATGAATCCACAAAAATTCCTTGGGATGATACCTTGTGTCCCAAAAATTTCACTTCTTGCAACCAGAACGTACACTTATTGAATTTGGCATACAAGCGGTGATTCTTTGAGCGTTTGCATCATAATCCATAGATGTTGCTCGTGCTCTTTCTCTGACTTAGAATAGATCAAAATATCATCTATGAAGACGATGACAAATTGATCCAAATAAGGTTTGAACACTCTGTTCATCAGATCCATAAACACTGCCGGGGCATTCGTCATTCCAAACGGCATTACCAAAAACTCATAGTGACCATATCTGGTTCTAAAGGCAGTCTTAGGTATGTCTTCTTTCCGTACCCTTAACTGATGATATCCTGACCGTAGATCTATCTTGGAGAATGTTGTAGCTCCCTATAGTTGATCAAACAATCGTCGATAGGGTAAGGGATACTTATTCTTGATAGTCACCCGTTTCAACTCTCGATATTCGATACACAGTTTAAGTGTTCCGTCCTTCTTATTCACGAATAACACTGGTGCTCCCCAAGGTGACGTACTTGGATACACAAAATCCAAATTCTCAAGTTCCTGAATCTTTTCCTTTAGTTCTGACAGTTCGGTGAGGGCCATTCTATAGGGAACTTTAGTTATTGGTGCAGTGTCTGAAGGAAAAAGAAGCTTAAAATTATTTTTTAAATGCGCAGCGGAAAGATTGAGTTTCAAAAACTTATTGGTATGCCCAGATCTACTACCCGTTAATTCTATAGATGCGTACTAACAAGAGGGAGAAGAAATAAACCTCAGGTCTTAAACCCAATTTTGAAATCTTCAACCTTGGTGATGCAGCAGCCTCCACTAGGTTGTCTTCACCCTTATGACTCTTGCGGATGCTTCCCGAAGAGATTAGAGATGGTGGGATCTCTAACAAGGAGGATAGGAAGGTTTTGGAAGCCCTAAATAGGTTCTACAGCTTTCATATAGGAAAAATGATTATTAATCCCTATACGCAACTGCCCTATTATAGGTTTCAAAAACCGACTTTAACCTTCAACCGATCAAAGTGGCTTCGATCGATCAAACTACTTTCGATCGCTCGAACCTGCCTAGACTTTAATCGATCAAAACCTGTTCGATCGATCGAACCTGTCATGACAAGATCCTCTTGTGCCTTTCCAAGCATGCTAGTAGAGCTAAGAGTGGGACCTCCTAGGATCTTTATTGTTGGCTCAGATCAGTTGTTAATTCCCATAACCAAACTCTTTGATCAGCAAACTAACCAACTAATCAGTTAACGTTTACTCCACTATAAAATGATAACTGAACTCCAACGCAAAAGAATATATCCGGAGCGATAACTAGACTTGTATGTTATACTAATGTCCCTCTACCTTCAGCATTCGTAATCATATTCAGGTAGTCGGATAACTGTTACTGTCAACCTGAATCATGAATACTTCTTGTATTCCTTGAGTCCCAATCACCTCTCATGATTACCGAACATGTTAATAACTACTTATCAACAAGAATGCAGTTCTCAGTAATCAACTTGGTGACATTCTCAAGGGAATGCTTACTCTGAATCAGAGGGTAGATTCTATATTGACAATATATGTTCACAACCCTTTGAACATGACATACCCAAGATACCCAAGTGTTGATCTTTTATAGACCTCACTGATAGGTAAGTCAAAGCAGCCATATCCGCAGTTTGTGTTCATAATTGTCTCAAGATTGAGAAGACGTACCTTATACAAGTTATGAATTCCTATCGACTGTTTGACAGTCTTGAGTGCCAATAGGAAAGCTCAGGTCCGTCAATGCACTATAAGCACTAGCATATTAACTAAGAGTCACACTTAAGTGATTAAGATTCATCACTCCATCTAATAGTGGTTAATCATGCTACAGTGTATACCTGATGAGATATCCAGTCTCATCATCCACTGTGACAAGTTATAAGTATCAAAGAATAGTAATTCGTATCTCACTTGTATGTATCTCATACGCACACGAATTACTTACTATGATACTTAAGGATTAACAATCATCTCATGAAAGAAACATACATAATGAAATATAAAGCTGATATCCATATATTAAAATGTCAATGTCTCATACATAAAGTAAAGGTTTGAGGGCACAAACCCAACAAACTCCTACTTGTACTCATAATCATACAGGATTACATCTGAGACCTAGACTATCTAAATGACAATTTAAGACCTTCTGTGGCAAGGCCTTTGTAAATAGATCCGCAAGATTGTCAGAGGTGGCAATCTTGCTGATAGTTACATCTCCATGTTGAACAATATCTTAGATTAGATGATATTTTCGCTCTACGTGCTTTCCCTTTCCGTGGTTCCTTGGCTCCTTGGACTGAGCCAAGCGTAATAGGTGACAGCGACGCTGGTACCACCTTGAGCTTCATAAGGAACTTCTTGAGCCAAACAGCTTCCTTTGCGGCTTCACAAGAAGCCACATACTCAGCTTCTATAGTTTGAGTCTTCAATGCATTTCTGCTTAATGCTCCTCTAACTGACAGCACCACCTCCCAAGGTAAAGAGATGTCTGGATGTCGACTTTCTTGAATCTTTATCTAACATAAAGTCCGAGTCAGTATATCCCACTGGAATTAACTCACTACCACCGTACATAAGCATGTAATCTTTAGTCCTTCTCAAGTACTTAAGAATGTGCTTAACGGCTGTCCAGTATTCTGGACCTGAATTCGATTGATACCTGCTGACCATGCCTACGGCAAAGCAGATATTCGGTCTAGTGCACAACATCACATACATGAGACTTCCCACTACCGAAGCATAGGAAACTCCTGCCATGCAATTCCTCTCCTCCTATGTCTTTGGACACTGGTCCTTGGAGAACGCCAAACCATGTCTGAAAGGTAACAAACCTTTTTTCAAATTATCCATTGAAAACCTAGTTAGCACCTTATCGATATAACCAGCTTGAGATAATCCCATTATCTTTCGCTTACGATCCTGAAAGAGCTTTATTCCAAGAATATAGCTCGCCTCTCCTAGATTCTTCATATCGAAAGTACTAGCTATCCAAACCTTGACCGTTGACAATGCTACTACATCATTTCCAATAAGTAGAATGTCATCAACGTAAAGCACAAGAAAAGTCGCTACTTTTCCTTCACATTTCTTGTATACACAAGGTTCATCAAGATTCTGTATGAAACCAAACGATTTAACCGCTTGGTCAAATCGGATGTTCTAACTCCTGGATGTCTGCTTAAGCCCATAAATGGACTTTTGCAACTTGCATACCAAGTTACCTTTCTGACTAGCTATGAACCCTTCTGGTTGCTGCATATAGATGTCCTCCTCAAGATTGCCATTCAAGATTGTAGTCTTGATGTGCATTTGCTAGATCTCATAATCTAGGCATGCAGCAATGGATAAGAGTATTCTGATGGACTTGAGCATGGCTACCGGTGAGAAGGTTTCCTCATAGTCAATGCCCTTCCCCTGAGTATAACCTTTCGCTACAAGCCTGGCCTTAAAGGTCTCAACCTTTCCATCAGATCCTCTTTTCCTCTTATAGACCCACTTACAGTTAATAGGTTTAATATTGGCTGGAAGTTCTACAAGATCCCAAACCTATGGATTCCAATTCAGCCTTCATAGCTTTAATCCAATGAGCTGAATCAACATCAGTCATTGCCTTTTCGTATGTGGCAGGATCAGATTCAGATTCTATGGAGACAACTTTAAAAACTTCTTCTAAGAACATATATCTATCAGGCTGGCTGATAATCCTCCCACTACGATGAGGTATCGGTGCAGAAATGGGTGAAGTAGTGGTATTTTCTTGAATTACATCGATATCAACTGCGGGTTGGACTGAGGGCTCTCCTTCTATCTCTCTAAGATCTATCCTTCCCTTAGGTTTATGGTTCATGATATAATCATCTTCCAAGAAAACAATATTTGCACTAACAAACACTTTCTGTTCTCTTGGATCATAAAAATACCATCCATAAGTACCCTTTGGATACCCTACGAAGTAACATACTTCCGATCTAGAATCCAACTTGCTTATCTTTCCTTTCAGTACATGTACCGGACACCCTCATATCCGAAGATGTTGCAAAGAAGGCTTGCGCCCAATTCACATCTCTCGTGGTGTCCTGGGAACAGATTTGCTTGGTACTAGATTTAGTATGTATGCAGCGGTTTCTAAAGCATAACCCCAACGAAATAATGGTAACTCTGAATAATTCATCATCGACCTAGTCATGTCTAAAAGAGCCCGATTCTTTCTCTCCGCTACACCGTTCTGCTGAGGTGTACCTGGTACAATCAACTGTGACAGAATCCCATTCTGTACGAGGTAATCAATAAACTCATTAGAGAGGTACTCACCACCTCGATCAGATCGAATGGCCTTGATATGTGTTCCTAATTGCTTCTTCACTTCAGCCCTAATCTCTTTGAACTTTTCAAAGGCATCAGACTTGTGCTGCATTAGGTACACATATCCATACCTAGAGTGGTCATTAGTAAATGTTATAAAATACTCATAATCACCCCATGCTCTAATATTTATTAGTCCACACATACCAGTATGAACTAATTCCAACAATGCATTAGTCCTGTTGCCCTTTGCGGGAAAAGGGCCTTTTGGTCATCTTATCCTCTAAACAAGACTCGCAGATTTCCATTGGTTCGAGAACCAAATTGCCTAAGAGCCCTTCTTTGACTAGTCTGCAATCTTATTTAGATTGATATGGCCAAGACTCGCAGGCTTCCATTGGTCCGTCAATGCACTATAAGCACTAGCATATTAACTAAGAGTCACGCTCTAGTGATTGAGATTCATCACTCCATCCAATGGTAGTTAATTATGCTATAGTGTATACCTGATGAGATATCCAGTCTCATCATCTATTATGACAAGTTATAAGTATCAAAGAATAATAATTTGTATCACACTTGTATGTATCTCATACACACACGAATTACTTACTATGATACTTAAGGATTAACAATCATCTCATAAAAGAAATATACACAATGAAATGTAAAGCTGATATCCATATATTAAAATGTTAATGTCTCATACATAAAGTAATGGTTTGAGGACACACACCTAATAGTGCCTGGTATAAGTTCAATACAGAACTCTAACTTCTCTCGGGCGGTAAACCAGAAATGTCTCGAAATACTTCCTCGAAGTCCTTGAATACAGGTATAGACAACACTGTCATTTCTGAACTGACGACTTCAATGTTTGCTAAGCATCTTGTGAGGAACATATCTCCCAAAGGGTTATACTGGAAATAAAAGGATTGATTCCCATTATCGGAGACTGTAATTCTCTTCCTTGTACAATCTAACTTTGCTTCATTTTGAGTGAGCCAATCCATCCCTAGGATTATGTCAAACTCCTTCATCGATAGAACAATCAACCTTGTAGGGATCTCACGGTCTCCTAGTCGTAGAGGACAATCCTTGTACACATGTCCTAACTTGACTGTGGCTCCTAATGGTGAGGTAGCCTTTAAAGACTTATCTAGATGGTGGGGTAGAATACCCAATCTCTGGATAGTCTTAACAGATGTGAATGAAAGTGCAGCACCCGTATCAAATAAAACTTAAACATGAGAGTTAAACAATGTTAATATACCTTTACTGCTTGCTGTTCGGGCTGTTCTTCTCCATAGTTCACTTCTTCATAAACAGTTTCATCATACCCCTCAGCATCAGGAATAATAGCATTCAAGCAAGTCTGACACTGCTGACCATAAGTCACCCGTTTAGGAGCAGTGCACTACTTGTTGATGTGACCAGGTTCACCACAGTTATAGCAGACTATATCCTAATGGTCGTTGCACTTAGGTAACTTGAAGTCTCGAGCCAAATGATCGAGGTTGCCACAGTTAAAGCATTTCCCAAAACTTCCTTCCTCTCCCAATCGAGGCTAAGTCGGATAGGTATTAGCTTGGGGTGTAACATCCTGTATTTTAATTTTCATTAATAAATAAATATTGCATTTCATTTCCATGAGTATTTGATTTAATTTCTCTTTGTAATAATTATCTGGGGTCAAACTGTAATTTCCAAAATGCTTTCTATGGTTTTAAAATCAATATCTATATTTTTGTTTAAACCGGGAATTTTATTCCTACACTAATATGATTCCTGTTTTTTTTTTATTTCAACCAGTTAATACCAGTTTATGTTTTAATCTGTGCCTATACCGCGTCTTGGGTGAGGGAGCACGTGAGCTCAACCTCACTGGGTATTTTCTACCCATTGCTTGGAGCCCAAAACATTGGGTTTATATATATACGTTGGTTTCTCTCTCTCTCTCACTCACAGTCTCTCATCTCTCACTCACCCAAACTCTCTGAAACTCTCTCTAATTCTCTCTCAATTTTCTCTACCTCTCAAGATCATCACACAATACACACACACTCAGATTATATACACAAACACATACATAGTTATATATATATATATATATTCATCTCAAAATCAAGAGGAGAGACGGAGGAAGTTTCAAGAACGACGGAATTAACGGCGGAATTTATCTGTCTCAAATTCTCTGTATCAAACACCTCGGTGAGTATTATTAACTCACTCGCCATGTTTATATACGTGTATTCCAGTATATATAGGTGTGTATATGTGTATATATATGTATTTCACCATGGGAGCTTGAAATTGGAGTTTTGTAAATCTTAACCAAAATGAAATTTATGAATTGGGAATGAAAGATCTTAGTCCCAATAAGCCGTGGTTCGAATCCTACGCAATAATTCATCTGTATCGCGGCGAACGATTGATTTAAAGTTTTGACACTCTAACTTTAATCGTGAAAATTAATCGATACAATCCGTATTAGTTAAAATTGATCGCGTATTCTTAATCTACGCGGAAAACCGAGGAGATCCATATATTACATGTCCTGGTACGAACAGAAAACAGAAATGGGTAAAATTCAGTTTGAAAACTAGAAACAGGGGAAAAACGAAGAAGATGACAATCTGCAAGAACTCGCGCGCGCGACCCGCTCGCGCGAGGCTCGCTCGCGCGGACCATCCCTCCCCTTCGCGCGCGCGATCCACTCGCGCGATTTGTTCTCCCCTTCGCGCGCGCGACCCGCTCGCGCGACCTGGTAGTTTGAGCAGTTTTTGTATTTTATTATTAGGGACTGTTTGGAAAAGATTTTGAAAGTTTTTAAAGAACTGTTTGGCAAATATATTGTTTTAAAGGTCTATGTTTTAAGAATTGTACGAAACAGAACAACTAAGGCCAAAATTTATGCTCGTACGATTATCCGGCTTTGTGATTTATTAATGGTGTTATTTATGAAACATTGACATACATATTAGGGTTGAGGTTGTATCAACATGCATGTGTGTGAGAAAGCGTGAAAAGAGTAAAGGGTGGCGGTCTGGTGTGCGACCTCAATATCGATCGGATAGTATTCCTGGTATTGGAGGCGACAGTGTTGTGTACGACTTAGATATATATCGATCGGATAGTATTCCTGGTATCTAAGGCGCGCGTTTCGGATATTGATCGGATATTATTCCTGATATCTGAAGCGATGGTGATAGTGTGGTGTACGGCTTAGATATCGATCGGATATTATTCCTGGTATCTAAGGCGCTTGTTTCGGATATTATTCCTGGTATCCGAAATGATGGTATTGAGTGTGGCTTAGATATCGATCGGATATTATTCCTGGTATCTGAAGCGATAGTTTGGTGTGCTGTTTTGGATATCGATCGGATAGTATTCCTGGTATCTGAGATAATGGTTTGGTTGTGTTGCGTTTTGTTGAGAGAAAAGAGTCAGAAAGATGAGATATTACATTGTTCATGCATGGTCGCATATTTATTGCTTTCTTTATTCCCCCGTGACTTATGTTGGAATTGGAACCTTGAATCTATTGCTTTTAAAATTTAATTGCACCGTTGTTTATATGCTTATATATATACATTGCGAGCACTTGTTTATTTTGCTCACCAGCTTTCATAAGCTGACGGCGTTGATGCGTCCTAGACTGTATGTCCAGATTTTCAGGGTCAGGAGCAGCCAGGGTATTTTTGACTATGCTACTTAGAATCAGGAGACTTTCCAGGAGGCTGCTTTATATTTCCTATGTCTTTTAATTTGGGTTTGTAATAAACTAGCTTTAGACATTTGAATAAGGCGTTTTGTGCCTAAGTTTATGACTGCTGTAATAGTTAGTAAGTTTTAATTGTGGAGGTTATGTTTTGTTAGTATCCTTTGCTCTAGAAATGTTGTTAAGTTATTTGTTGCAGGGATAATTGGTCATACTCACTTGTCACGACCTACGAGTCCATAAAGAAAATTAAATGCTTTCCTGAATTATGCTACGTCGGGGCGTGACAGGCTTTTTGGTATCAGAGCCAGGTTATGGCTCGACCAATTGTCCAGAACACCTAGGATCTGCCGTTAAGATAGAATTGAGATAAGATAGTTCGACTTTATTCCGTGTCTAGTCGCTTTCTATCGTTTAGAGTTTTCTTTCTTCTCGAGGAGTTGACCGAATTTTATTGATTGATGGATAGGTATCGTTCTCTCGATCAGATGGCTGGAAGAAATCTCAGGAATCGTCCCGCTATTGAAGATGCACCCCCAGTAATAGATCCAACCGGAATGTTCGAGGCTTTTGTAAGAAGATTGGAGAGGGTTAGTGATCAGAATGCGAGGAACAATAATCAGAATGGGAATCACAACGGGAATGGGAGGCAAGCCCACCAGACGGGAGACAAGCTTCTCAAGGAGTTTCGCGCCCTGCGACCTGAGTATTTTGCGGGGACTGATGAACCCTGGCAAGCGGAACAGTGGCTACGCCAGATGGAGCGTATCTTTGAGACCATAGAGTGCACTGATCTGGAGAAGAAGCGTCTGGCTATCTTTCAGCTGTCTTATGCAGCGGCTGATTGGTGGGATGCAGAAAAGGCGACCATAGGGGAAGAAGCTGCAAGGAGAATGCCGTGGGTGGTGTTTAAAGAAAGATTTCTCGAAAAGTAATTTCCTGAAGAAGAGAAGGACAAGAGAGAGAAAGAGTTTATGGAGTTGACTCAAGGGAATCTGACTGTCCGAGAGTACACTACTCGATTTGAGCGTCTGTCTCGCTTTGCTCCACATATGGTGGACACACCCCAGAGGAAAATCAAGAAGTATCACCGAGGTCTCAACCTGTCTCTCCGACATTTGACTATGGGGCATCTGGGCCAGTCATTTGAAGCTCTGGTGAGATTGGCTACGGGGTTAGAGAATGATGGTTGTCAGAATCCGAAGTCATTTGGAAATCGACCTCCGCAGAAGGGTTATTCAGGACAGAAACTTGGGTACCCTCAAGGACAGAAAAGGACCTGGGATGGAGGGAAGAAACCTCAGCAGACACAAGCAGTTCAGCAATATCAGCCTCTAGCAATAGAAGGGGCCAAAAACAACAACTGCTTCAATTGTGGTAATCCCGGTCACCGAGCTAAAGATTGCAGACAGACTAGGCGTGCTGATCGTCCGGGAATTGTGTGCTATAATTGTGGCATGCCAGGTCACATAAGTCCGGAATGCAAGGCTCCTAGGAAAGGCAACTATGGTCAGCAAGGACAGGCCCGCCTGAATGCTGTTATTCCCGAGACTGCTGGTTATGAAGAAACAGGGTATGAAGGAGGTGCTTATGAGGAGGGACTGCCCGAGCGACGAGCAGTGGAAGGTACTCTAACCTTGTTTAACTCTCA
This sequence comes from Hydrangea macrophylla, assembly GCA_033977485.1. NCBI lineage: Eukaryota > Viridiplantae > Streptophyta > Magnoliopsida > Cornales > Hydrangeaceae > Hydrangea > Hydrangea macrophylla. Next base: position 96,885,163 of record CM066997.1, on the reverse strand, counting down.
TGTTAAAGTTTTATTCGACATGGGTGCTACACATTCCTTTATATCTGTTAAGATCGTTCAGAAGTTGGGTATAGTACCACAACGTTTAGAGGAAGCTTGGAGTGCTGTCTCACCCTTAGGGACCACAGTCAAGTTATTACATGTGTGTAAGGATTGTCCTCTACGGTTAGGAGACCGCGAACTTTTGGCAAGATTGGTGGTTCTGTCGATGAAGGAGTTCGATATTATCCTGGGAATGGATTGGCTCGAGAAGAATGATGCGAAGTTGGATTGTACAAGGAAGAGGATCACATTTGCGGACAAGGGGAATCGACTCTTCGATTTCCAATGTAACCCTTCGGGTGATATGTTCCTCACTAGATGCCTAGCAAACATTGAGGTTGTCAGTGCAGAGGTGACAGTATCATCAATACCGGTAATCAAAGAGTTCGAGGAAGTATTCCGAGATATTTCAGGATTACCGCCGGAAAGGGACATAGAATTCTGTGTGGAATTGGTGCCAGGTACTTGACCTATAACCAAGGTTCCCTACAGGATGGCCCCTACAGAGTTGTTGGAGCTGAAGGAACAAGTTCAAGAACTTGAGAAGTTGGGTTTTGTTCGTCCAAGTACTTCACCCTGGGGAGCACCAGTATTGTTTGTGAAGAAGAAGGATGGGACAATGCGGCTGTGTATTGACTACCGAGAACTGAATAAGGTTACTATCAAGAATAAGTATCCTTTACCTCGGATAGACGATCTGTTTGATCAGTTGCAAGGAGCCACGACCTTTTCTAAGATTGATCTACGGTCAGGGTATCACCAGTTGAGGGTGCGGAAGGAAGACATACCTAAGACTGCTTTCAGGACGAGATACGGACACTATGAGTTCTTAGTGATGCCATTTGGGATGACAAATGCTCTGGCTGTGTTTATGGACTTGATGAACAGAGTATTCAAGCCCTACTTGGATCAATTCGTTATTGTCTTTATTGATGATATTTTGATCTATTCCAAGTCAGAGGAAGAGCATGAACAACACCTGAGGATCGCGTTGCAGACTCTCAAGGATCACCGCCTGTATGCTAAATTCAGCAAGTGTGAATTTTGGCTTCAGGAAGTTAAGTTTCTCGGGCATGTGATCTCTCAACAAGGAATCGCGGTTGACTCATTAAAGACCGATGCAGTGGCGAATTGGACTCAGCCGACCAATGCTACAGAAGTCAGAAGTTTTCTGGGACTAGCTGGTTATTATCGGAGATTTGTAGAAGGTTTCTCAAAGATAGCAGCCCCGTTAACTGGTTTGACTAAGAAAGATTTGAAGTTTGAATGGACTGATAAGCATGAACGCGCTTTTCTGGAATTGAAAGAGAGATTGACAACAGCGCCAGTGCTTGCGATACCAAGGGATGGTGAGAAGTTCACTATTTTTAGTGACGCCTCGTATCAAGGATTGGGATGTGTCCTTATGCAAGACGGAAAGGTTATCGCCTATGGTTCGCGACAGTTGAAGCCGAATGAATTGAATTACCCAACTCATGATTTGGAACTGGCAGCAGTAGTGTTTGCGCTCAAGACCTGGAGACACTACCTCTACGGGGAGAAGTTTGATTTATTCTCGGACCACAAGAGCCTTAAGTATTTGTTTACTCAGAAGGAGTTGAACATGAGGCAACGTAGGTGGATGGAGCTGATTAAGGATTACGACTTTACATTAGAGTACCACCCCGGTAAGGCTAATGTAGTCGCTGACGCCCTAAGTCGGAAGCCTCGAGGAATGATTGCTTCATTGATGTTGAGGGAATGGAAAGCTTTAGAGACAATCGCAAAATTTGATGTGCAGATTTCTGAGGGAAGTGCCGGGCAGCACTTTGGATGCCTCGTAGTACAACCAACACTTGTGAGTCGAATCATCGAAGCCCAGGGGGAAGATGAAAAATTTCAAGCATGGTTTGCCAAGATGTCAGAAAAGGACCCTATAGAATGGAAGGTTGGGACCGATGGAGGATACCGATGTCGAGACAGATTGTGTGTGCCAGATTTCGGAGATTTGAGAAAAGATATTCTCGAAGAAGCACATAAATCGAGACTGACAGTACACCCAGGAGGAACAAAGATGTATAAGGATTTGAAGAGAAACTTCTGGTGGGAAGGGATGAAGCGAGAAGTAGCCGAGTTTGTGTCTAAATGTTTGACTTGTCAACAAGTGAAGGCCGAACATCAGAGACCCTCGGGATTGTTGCAACCCTTACCTGTTCCAGGATGGAAGTGGGAGCACATAACTATGGATTTTGTGGTTGGATTACCCCGGTCACAACAGAATCATGACGCGATTTGGGTAATTGTGGATCGTTTGACGAAGTCTGCACACTTTATCGCATACAATATGACTTACCCAGTAGAAAGGATGAGTCGAATGTACCTACAGCAAGTGGTGCAACTGCACGGTGCGCCTGTGTTGATTGTATCAGACCGCGATGCACGTTTTACCTCGGGATTTTGGGAAAGTTTGCAGAAGGCTATGGGAACTTCGCTCAAGATGAGTACTGCTTTCCATCCTCAGACCGATGGACAGACCGAGCGTGTTAATCAGATTATGGAAGATATGCTCAGAGCTTGTGCAATCGACTTTGAAGAGTCTTGGGAGACACACTTACCTTTGGTTGAATTTGCGTATAACAACAGTTATCACTCAAGTATTGGAATGGCGCCGTTCGAAGCTTTGTACGGACGGCCATGTCGATCTCCATTGTGTTGGGCTGAAGTGGGAGACACAGAACTTTTGGGACCAGATTTGGTGAGAGAGACCAATGAGAAGATTTCACTGGTCAAGGAAAGGATGACAACTGCACAGAGTAGGCATAAGAATTATGCGGATCGACGTCGAAAGGACTTGGAGTTCAGTATGGTGATCACGTACTCCTAAAGGTTTCACCTGTTCGGGGAGTAGTGCGTTTTGGTCAGAAGAGAGGGAAGTTGGCACCTCGTTTCATCGGGCCATTTGAGATATTGGAGCGTGTTGGGAAAGTGGCTTATCGACTCGCATTGCCACCAAAGATGTCTGGTGTTCATAATGTATTCCATGTCAGTATGTTAAGGAAATACATACGGGATCCTTCACATGTGGTTAATTTTGATGATATTGAGACGAGTCAGAATGTTGTCTACAAGGATAGACCTGTAAGGATTCTTGACCAGAGTATCAAGAGGCTGAGAAGAAGAGACGTTCCTTTGGTTAAGGTTCAGTAGAGGCATCATGACGAAGGAGAGGCGTCATGGGAGTTAGAGTCAGACATGAGGACTAGATACCCCGAGTTGTTTCAGGATTAGTTAGGTCAGATTTTGGGGCAAAATCTCTGTTAAGGTGGGTAGAGTGTAACACCCTGTATTTTAATTTTCATTAATAAATAAATATTGCATTTCATTTCCATAAGTATTTGATTTAATTTCTCTTTGTAATAATTATCTGGGGTCAAACTGTAATTTCCAAAATGCTTTCTATGGTTTTAAAATCAATATCTATATTTTTGTTTAAACCGGGAATTTTATTCCTACACTAATATGTTTCCTGTTTTTTTTTTTATTTCAACCAGTTAATACCAGTTTATGTTTTAATCTGTGCCTATACCGCGTCTTGGGTGAGGGAGCACGTGAGCTCAACCTCACTGGGTATTTTCTACCCATTGCTTGGAGCCCAAAACATTGGGTTTATATATATACGTTGGTTTCTCTCTCTCTCTCACTCACAGTCTCTCATCTCTCACTCACCCAAACTCTCTGAAACTCTCTCTAATTCTCTCTCAATTTTCTCTACCTCTCAAGATCATCACACAACACACACACTCAGATTATATACACAAACACATACATAGTTATATATATATATATATTCATCTTAAAATCAAGAGGAGAGACGGAGGAAATTTCAAGAACGACGGAATTAACGGCGGAATTTATCTGTCTCAAATTCTCTGTATCAAACACCTCGGTGAGTATTATTAACTCACTCGCCATGTTTATATACGTGTATTCCAGTATATATAGGTGTGTATATGTGTATATATATGTATTTCACCATGGGAGCTTGAAATTGGAGTTTTGTAAATCTTAACCAAAATGAAATTTATGAATTGGGAATGAAAGATCTTAGTCCCAATAAGCCGTGGTTCGAATCCTACGCAATAATTCATCTGTATCGCGGCGAACGATTGATTTAAAGTTTTGACACTCTAACTTTAATCGTGAAAATTAATCGATACAATCCGTATTAGTTAAAATTGATCGCGTATTCTTAATCTACGCGGAAAACCGAGGAGATCCATATATTACATGTCCTGGTACGAACAGAAAACAGAAATGGGTAAAATTCAGTTTGAAAATCAGAAACAGGGGAAAAACGAAGAAGATGACAATCTGCAAGAACTCGCGCGCGCGACCCGCTCGCGCGAGGCTCGCTCGCGCGGACCATCCCTCCCCTTCGCGCGCGCGATCCGTTCGCGCGACCTATTCTGCCCCTTCGCGCGCGCGATCCGCTCGCGCGATTTGTTCTCCCCTTCGCGCGCGCGACCCGCTCGCGCGACCTGGTAGTTTGAGCAGTTTTTGTATTTTATTATTAGGGACTGTTTGGAAAAGATTTTGAAAGTTTTTAAAGAACTGTTTGGCAAATATATTGTTTTAAAGGTCTATGTTTTAAGAATTGTACGAAACAGAACAACTAAGGCCAAAATTTATGCTCGTACGATTATCCGGCTTTGTGATTTATTAATGGTGTTATTTATGAAACATTGACATACATATTAGGGTTGAGGTTGTGTCAACATGCATGTGTGTGAGAAAGCGTGAAAAGAGTAAAGGGTGGCGGTCTGGTGTGCGACCTCAATATCGATCGGATAGTATTCCTGGTATTGGAGGCGACAGTGTTGTGTACGACTTAGATATCGATCGGATAGTATTCCTGGTATCTAAGGCGCGCGTTTCGGATATTGATCGGATATTATTCCTGATATCCGAAGCGATGGTGATAGTGTGGTGTACGGCTTAGATATCGGTCGGATATTATTCCTGGTATCTAAGGCGCTTGTTTCGGATATTGATCGGATATTATTCCTGGTATCCGAAATGATGGTATTGAGTGTGGCTTAGATATCGATCGGATATTATTCCTGGTATCTGAAGCGATAGTTTGGTGTGCTGTTTTGGATATCGATCGGATAGTATTCCTGGTATCTGAGATAATGGTTTGGTTGTGTTGAGTTTTGTTGAGAGAAAAGAGTCAGAAAGATGAGATATTACATTGTTCATGCATGGTCGCATATTTATTGCTTTCTTTATTCCCCCGTGACTTATGTTGGAATTGGAACCTTGAATCTATTGCTTTTAAAATTTAATTGCACCGTTGTTTATATGCTTATATATATACATTGCGAGCACTTGTTTATTTTGCTCACCAGCTTTCATAAGCTGACGACGTTGATGCGTCCTGGACTGTATGTCCAGATTTTCAGGGTCAGGAGCAGCCAGGGTATTTTTGACTATGCTACTTAGAGTCAGGAAACTTTCCAGGAGGCTGCTTTATATTTCCTATGTCTTTTAATTTGGGTTTGTAATAAACTAGCTTTAGACATTTGAATAAGGCGTTTTGTGCCTAAGTTTATGACTGCTGTAATAGTTAGTAAGTTTTAATTGTGGAGGTTATGTTTTGTTAGTATCCTTTGCTCTAGAAATGTTGTTAAGTTATTTGTTGCAGGGACAATTGGTCATACTCACTTGTCACGACCTACGAGTCCATAAAGAAAATTAAATGCTTTCCTGAATTATGCTACGTCGGGGCGTGACATGGGGTTTCTTGCTTCCATCGAAATTCCTCTTTTGCCCTTGTGCGCGATACATCAGTGGCTTATTGCCAAAATTACCTCTCTAAGGTGGCCGAAAGTTAAATTGTCTGTGCTTTCACGCGAGCGTCTTTTTCCAGATCAGTAGCCAAGCCAACTAGCCCCTCAAGTGATTTATCCATGTGGCCGAGAGTTAGGCGACGAATCTGCAGTGTCAGTCCTTGATTATTGTGGACACGCAGAATCGGTCGTCCACTCTTTCAGTTTTGGTTTAAAATTGATTTGGATCAAAGAAAAGGTCAGTTGAAAATAGATACAGAGTCGCCACTTGGTCTTTAGGGAACCAAGAAACCTAAATTGACTCACCCAAATGGATAAAGGGCACCGGCCTTTCATAACCAAAGAACTTGGCTCGGGGTTTTGGTACAAGAGAGGAATGAGCCTTTGTCACGACTAAAACACCCTCAACTCGTCCCGTCTTTCGACGGGTCTCAATTAGCATCCAAATAATCATCTTATACTATGTTTGGTTAAAAAATTAATGCTATGATAGTATATTACATCTCATAAGAATTTTGAAATGAAAAATCAAAAGATAAGATATCATTCATAAGATCTAACCAAGTATCACACAATGGAAAGGTGAAAGATCACACAAACAAACCTAGAAAAAATCGTCTATTCACATATCAAGTAATCAAGTTTCCCTAATCTAAAGGGGACATGAATTGTTCTTGAAACAAATAATCAAAGAAATCAAAATATGCTTAGCAAGCTAGTATGATGCATGTTAATCTTTGAGAAAAGAAGATCTCTCAATCCCCGGGACGGATGAGAAAGGAAGATTAGATCGAGGGGGAGCATGAACGGGTGATCGATTCCATTCCTTATGATCTTCTTAGATTAGGAGTCACAAAAAACCCCAATTCTTGCATGGATGCAATGTATGCACCTAGTATGTGCAAGGTAGTAGTATGTTTGTGGTCATGGATTTTCTAAAGTGAGTTAGAAATCTAAAATATGCATGAATGCATGAAGGAAATCATCTTATAATATGTACAAATGTAGTATGGACTACTTCCTAAGATATGAACTAATTTGAAGTACATATAAGCATCAAATCAAAGAATGAAAAAAAAATATACTTGCAGTGAATAGTGGACAGAACAGTGAGTTGACATTGTAGAAATTGAAAAGTGGGGTAAGAAATATTTTCAATGAATGATTTTTTATGGAGATCATCCTTATTGTGTCTAGAACACATATCAAAAAGCCAATCTTTAATAACTATTACAGATTGAGAGAAATCATATGAATAATAGAGGTTACTCAGAAACAGAGTCCGTACTGTTGACTGAAATATTGAAAAATATTAGAAAATGAAAACAAAACATCTAGAGGCATATATTAAAATAAAGTTCCCTAAGACAATTAAGTTCAAGGAAAAAATGAGTTGGGACCACTCCTTCTGTAAAAGTTTTCTGAAAGACAAGTTGAAAATCAACCTAGCTACTGTGACAGCAAAAGCAGAATGTATGAAAGGAATGTTTGGGTCAAAATGGAACCCTTCCAAGTGTTTCCAAGTCAAACCAAAAATCATGGGTGTTCTCTAATGGTTTAGGAAGACTTTCCAAGTAAGTATTATGTTAATTATTTGAGTATTGGGTTCTAGAGAAATCTTGGAACTCATGTCACTCACTGTTTTGAAGATTTTTTAGAAGGATAGGGTTTTATTTCTTGAAATAAAAAAAGTGGGTTTATGAGGGGTTTTGAAATAGAGGTTTTGAGAGTGCATTTTCAATATTTAAATGAAGTTTATGACCACTTGAAATATCCACATTGAACTCATATCAAGAACCTCCAAGATTGTTGGAGGACATTGTTTCCATTTGAGCATAACCCCAAGAATACTTTGCCACTTCCTTGGCCCCCCAACTTGATATAGGATTCAGCCTCTACCCACTTTGTGAAATAATCGATGGCCACCAAAATGTATCTATTTCCATTCGAGGCCTTTGGAACAATTTCGCCACTGATATCGATTCCCCAAGTTGAGAATGGCCACAGGGAGGTCATACTATAGAGCAGAGATGGCGGTACATGCATCATGTTTGCGTGGATCTGGCACTTATGGAACCTTCTCACGTATTCGCAATAGTCTTTTTCCAATGTTGTCCAATAGTACCCTTGTCTTACGATCTTTTTGGCCAGCATGTGACCGTTCATGTATGGACCGCATACCCCTTCGTGTATTTCTTCCATCATCCTTCTGGCGCTCTTCCCGAACAAGTAAGTCAGGTTGTGACCATTGTACCCTTTCTTTGCGGCGAACCTTTGAACCGCTCTTTTGTCCTTCTCAGAAGATTCTTGAGGATGCACTCATTTTTCTATAAAGTTATAGACATCTTGATACCACGGTGTTTCATTCTCTTCTTCTTTGATCGCAGCGATCGTACTGAATGAAGCCTCATATCTTTGCTCAATTACCAGAGGCATCATTTTGACTCCCATGGGGATTTTGATCATGGAGGCTAGGGTAGCCAATGAATCTACTAACTGGTTCTCTTCCCTGGGCAAGTAGAAGAATGTCACATTCTTGAACTGTTTCCTGAGCCCATCGAGATGGTCATGATAGGGCTTCAACCTTTTTTCTTTCACCTTCCATTCCCCTCTGGCTTGTGATATAATGAGGTTTGAATCTCCAAAGACATCCAATTTTTGAACTTTTAATTCTATGGCCGCTCCATCCCCAAAATGCACGCTTCATATTCAGCAGTATTGTTGGTGGAGTTGTAATTGAGCTTGACTGCCAGTGGGGTATGGTCCCCATTTGGTGATACCAGAATCATTCCTACTCCGTAGCCTTTCATGTTGGCTGGCCCATCAAAGTACAACTTTCACTGCTCTTCTTTGATTTCCATGATATTCTCATCTAGGAACGAAAAATCTCCATTCTCTTCGGAATCAACATCGTGTTCCGTGAGATGCTCAGCTACAGTTCTCCCTTTCACCGATTTGCTTGTTACATATTTGATATTGAATTCAGATAGTAGAAGTAGCCAACGGGATATACGACCGGTCAGGGCAGGTTTTTCGAGGAGGTACTTTAGAGGATCCATATGGGATATGAGCACAATCGGAAAGGCTAACATGTAGTGCCTTAATCAGCGGGTGCACCAGACTAAGGCCCAACACATTTTTTCAAGGGCAGAGTAATTGAGCTCATACCCAGTCATCCTCTTGCTAAGGTAGTATATGGCTTTTTTAGAGTGGCTCTCTTCTCCTTCTTGGGCTAGCATGCAACCCATGGCATTTTCGGAGACAGGTAAAGAAATAAGGGCTTGTGAGGAGTAGGCGGTAAAAGAACAGGCGGATTTTGAAGGTAGGCTTTTATTTTGTCGAATGCGGCTTGACATTGGTCATTCCATTGGAACTTCTCTCCTTTCCTCAGCAATCGGAACAAAGGATCACATGTGGTCGTGAGCTTCGAGATAAAATGGCTAATGAATTGAATCCTCCTAAGGAATCCTCTCACTTCTTTTTCATTCTGTGGAGGTTCCATTTCTAGAATTACCCTAATTTTAGAGGGGTCGACCTCTATCCCTCTGTGTATGATGAGAAAACCTAAGAGCTTCTCATAAGTCACACCAAAAGTGCATTTCTTCAGATTCAGCCTCATCTTGTACTTGCGTAATCTTTCGAAAAACTTCTCCAATTCTACTAAGTATCCCTCTCTATCCTTGGATTTCACGATCATGTCATCTACGTATACCTCTACTTCCTTATGAATCATGTCATGCAATAGAGTGGTGGCAGTCCTTTGGTAGGTTGCTCTAGCGTTCTTGAGTCCGAAAGGTATTACTCTATAGCAGTAGGTCCCCTATGGTGTGGTGAATGTTGTCTTCTCTCGATCTTCCAATGCCATTAGAATATGATTATACCCTGAGAAACCATGTATGAATAGCAGTAGCTCATGTCCTGTAGTATTATCTACCAAAACATCAATGTGGGGAAGCGGGAAGTCATCCTTTGGACTGGCTTTGTTTAGATCACGGAATTCGACACACACGCGAACTTTTCTATCCTTCTTGGGGACTGGCACGATGTTGGCAACCCATTCTGGATACTCTGTAACAATGATGAACCCTGCCTTGAACTATTTTTCTACTTCTTCTTTGACCTTTAGTGCCCATTCCGGTCTCATGCGCCTCAATTTCTGCTTGACATGTTTAGAATTGGGGAGGAGAGGAATATGATGTTGGACAATGTCGGGATCAACCCCAGGCATGTCCTCGTAAGACCAAGCAAAAACATCTTTGAATTCTTTTAGCAAGAGAGTCAAATTTTCTTTTTCTTCTTTATTAAGTGCTGAGCCAATTTGCACAATTTGTGGATTATCTTTTTCACCTAGGTTAATCGATAAAGTATCTTTGATTACTTCACAAGTAAGTGGTTTTTCAATTAGTTGCTTAAGTTCGATTGGGAGATCCTCGAAGGGATCTGTGCATTCACAAGTATTAGACACAGAGGAATAAGCAGAACTGTCTTTTATTTCATTCATAACAGGTGGAGTGATTACAACAGACAATGATGGGCTCACAGCAACCGACTTTGGTACAGTCTCGATAATTGGAAGTATAGACTCTGGGGGATAGGGGATAGGGAGACACAGACAGATGAATCTATGCCTGGTTGCTCAGACCCTCCTCAGTTGGCGTGATCTGATCATCTTGGCTCTTGGCCCTCTTTCCTTTCTTTTCTTCAGCGAATTCTTCCTACATTTTTTGGATAGCTTCGGTGTCTGGATACTTCAACCAGTCTTCTTCTAGGGCTTTCACAATTTCTTCCAAATAGAACGGATCTTGATAGGGAGGCCTTTCGCAGTTAGCAAAGATTTTAAGTCCGGGGTGCCTTTTTCCGGGACTCTGGTGAATCCAAGGTTCGGGGAACCCAAAATAGGGGAAGTCATCCCCTTCCTTGATGAACTGCCTGTTCAAGGTCTTGCGGTACGGTGCGAGACTTCTAACCCTCTTCTTCTAGGGATTTTGTAGTTCGAGATCTTCCTCAGTGGGCTTGTACCCTAATCCAAAAGTGCCTTTTTGTCCTTTAATTTGAGGGAACTCACGGATCCCTTGTTGACGTCAGCCCAATCCCATTCCAAGAAAGTAGTTCATTTTGCGGATGATATTGACGACCGCAGAGTGGATCTCATGGAACCTATCTTCATCTTCGTTCACGTGGACCTCTTCCATGAAGATTACTCTGATTTTTCCTTCTTATAATTCGGGTATTTGGATTTTAAAGACGAGAGCATAGCTTGGGAAGGCTTTATTTCCCCAACTATTGCCGAAGATGATTTTCACCTTTTTCTCATGAATGTACTTGATCATTTGGTGCATAGTGGATGACACAGCTTTGTTAACATGCAACCAGGGCCTCCCAATCAACAAATTGAATGAGACAGGTATATCCATGACTTGAAATAGTTGAGCATAAACCAAAGACCCTACTCGGATTTGGAGAGAAATAGTCCCCATCACAATTCTCTTGGTGTTATCATAGGCCCTCACAGATTGTACGGACGGAGTGATGTCTAGGATGTTGACCCCCAAGACAGTGGCAGTTCTTAGAGCACAAACGTTCAAGGCAGAGCCCGTATCGACTAGACAGAATGGAACTTGCTGCCCCTTGCACCCAACAGTGATGTACAAAGCTTTGTTATATGAAGATCCTTCCGGCGGCAAATCTTCATCGAAAAAGGTAATTACTGGGTCAGAGGTGAGTGTGCCCAAGAAAACCACCATATCTTTCGGTGTGGCATCAATGGGGACCACAATTCCAGCCAAGGCGTTTAACACGGCCTATCTATGCTTGTAGGATGTCACCATGATGTCCCATATTGAGAGGTATGCTTGAGTTTTCTTCAATTGCTTGATCAACTTATTGTCCTCTTCGATGACCTCATCCATTTTTTCCTTTCCCTTGTCTTTGACTGGTCCTTTCTCAACAATGACAGGCTATAGAGGCTGATAATGACGGCCCAACCTAGTCAGATGATCAATCTCGGCAGGAGTGGGTCTTTCTACAGTCCCATCTTCTTTGAATCAATCGCAATCCGTTCCCACAAATGGTTTCTCTGGCTCATTCTATATGGAGGCATCACTTTCTTTGTTGGGATCATACCATTTGAGGTCTACCGCCCCTAGATCATGCTCTTCCAGAAAGAACAAATCTTGTTCATCATCTAGTTGCTGCTGCCATTCTTCTTCTTCTCCTTCGATCAGATGGAGTCCCGTAGAGTTCGGGATGTCAATGAGGGGTAAGGGGTGTCCTAAGGAGGTGATATAGGCGATGTGGTTAAAGGATACGGGGTTGGATTCAATGAGACAGATATTTTGGTGGTTTGGCAGGGGGTTTTGGGTAATATGGGGCTATTTTGGTGGTGGCTCAATGATATTCTGGTCAATGAGGTTTTGGATGTCATGGCGGAGGCGCATGCAATCATCGGTATTGTGGCTAGGGGCTTGGTGGTAGGTGCAATGTTTGGACATGTCACAGCTTGGTGGTGGCGGGGTATTTCGAGGTTGGAGTAGTTGGAGATGGCCCTTTTTGAGGAGACGGTCCAAGGCTGAGGACAGGGAGATCTCTATCTTGGCGAAATTGCGAGGAGGCTTTTTCTGGAAGGGGCGATTGGGTAAGTTTGCTTGGCTGGAGGGTTGGTACAGCCTAGGAGGGTACACCATGGGTTGACTGCTAAGGGCATTGACATCCGAAGGCTTGCGAGAATAGTTGGGCCTTTTTGACTGACTTGGAGGCTCTTCTTTCTTAATCTTCCCTTCCCTAATTACATCTTCAATTCGAGACTCGACTTCAAATAATTCTTCAAAGGTGGAGATGGATTGATAGAACAGTTTCTCATGGTAAAGCGGCTGCAAATTCTGGATTAGCATTCTCACTTGTTCCTTCTCAATTGGCCGGTGGGTCATTTGGGCTAGTTTATTCCTCCATCTGCTCAGGAAAGCAGCGAAGGATTCATTGTTGTTTTGCCAAGTAGTTTCCAAATCTCTGATTATGACATCTAACTCTTGATTGTAAGAATAGTGATCGATGAATACCCGAACAATGTCTTCCCATGCCCGAGTTTTGGAAGCTTCCAAGGTAAGGAACCATGACAGTGCAGACTTTGCGAGGGTTTGTGGGAACAACATTGTAATGTGCTCATGAGTGTAGCCCATTGACTGAAAGATGCTCATACACAGCTTCACATGGCTTTTTGGATTCCCAGTTCCATCAAAACAATCAATGGTGGTCATCTTGAAGTTTTCTGGCAGTTTCAGCTTAACATGCTCAAAAAGCCCCTCTAGGTCTAGCATGTAGTCATCAACCCCCTTGCTCTTTCTCAATACACTTTCCAGCTTGTCGACTTTATCCATTTTCTCTTAGAGCTTTTTCTCATATGCAAGCAGTAGGACCCCTTGAAACCAATCTTCTTCCCCATTATTCTCATGTATGCCGATGGGAGAAGGCACAAACCCTGGCAGTGGCGGCATGAAACCTGGCGGTGGTGGGAACCCTGGTGGATACTGTGGCTGCTGCTGTTTCAGTTCTTCTATGAACTTCAAAACTTGGGCCAGGCTGTCGGACTGCTGGCTTATCCTAACTCGGTAATCTTGTTTTCTAACTCTTCCTGGTTCATGTTGAAATAGCTTGCTGGGCTGATCCTGACCAAACGATTATCTAAATTTCTGACCCAAGACGAGGATCCCAACTGCTGACTTTGGGAATCTACAATGGCCTACAGATTTGAGAGAATTATATCAGATTCTGAGAGTGATGACTCTAGATAGACAATGACAGTGATGTTAACAGACGTTGACTGACTTGTGTACAAACTGACATGAAATAGTGCGTGCGGATTGATAGGGAAGGTGTATGCATATGAGACAAGCATGCGGATGCAAGCCCTAATCTACATAATGTTCCTACTTCTAGCAGATAGTAGTTAAGCAAGTAAGGTCCTAGCCATACAGAGTGTGCTAACCTTTCCTTCCAGTATGATCACCAAGGGATAATAGGGGTTTCCAGGATATTTCGAGAAATTATGATAGAGTTTCTGGGGAAAACTGGTATCTTTGGTAAATCTAGGATATGTGGAAAGAGTTTCTGGGAGGAACAAGTTATATCTGGGATATCTGGACAGAGTTTCGGGAGAAACAGGTTATATCTGGGATATCTTGACAGAGTTTTTGGGAGAAACAGGTTATATCTGGGATGTCTGGACACAGTTTCTGGGAGAAACATGTTATATCTGGGATATCTGGATAGAGTTTCTAGGAGAAACGGGTTATATGTGGGAGCAGTTGACAATGGTGATCATACTGTCAAGCAAGTTTTCATATTCCTATGTCTTTGGACCGGCAAACAAGGTTCGCGGTGTATATCATTGTGATCATAGAGCATACATCCTTATCATGGTGCCTAGGCAGGTCAGCTCAATTTAGTCACATGTGAGTGATTGCCTTGGGAATCATAAGAAAGATGTTTTGTTCTATGCCACATAAGAGTCTACACCGCACAGGTAATGCCAGTAGGGCATACAACAGTTATATCATATTGTCCTATCTTGAAAAGATCAACGAATAGTCCTATGAAAGGTTCTACAGGAATCTATATGCAAAGGTTGGGTTTAGTGAAAGAGGGTCCATTGACTAGAGTTCAAATATACCGTCAGAGAGATAGTACGGAAGTTGTTACTCTTTTTGATATACCTTGGAAGGTACAGTATCAACAGTGACTTGTGCCCTAGAACAGCAAGACCTGAACAATGTCAGCGCCGCGTTTCAGACACAGTCGAAGGGGGAAATGCAGGAGTACAATGCGGTGAACCAGACATAGTAAAAAGATGATTTTAAGGATGCTTCTTATGAGTCAAACCTCTGTATTAGTTTGTTTTGAAAATAAAATTCCCCAGTGGAGTCGCCAGATTGTGGACACGCGGAATCGGTCGTCCACTCTTTCAGTTTTGGTTTGAAATTGATTTGGATCAAAGAAAATTGTTGAAAACAAATACAGAGTCGCCACTTGGTCTTTAAGGAACCAATAAACCCAATTTGACTCACCCAAATGGATAAAGGGCACCGGCCCTTCATAACCAAAGAAATTGGCTCGGGGTTTTGGTACGAGAGAGGAAGGAGCCTTTATCACGACTAAAAAACCCTCAACTCGTCCCATCTTTCGACGGGCCTCAATTAGCATCCAAATAATCATCTTATACTATGTTTGGTTCAACAATTAATGCTATGATAGTATATTACATCTCATAAGAATTTTGAAATGGAAAATCAAAAGATAAGATATCATTCATAAGATCTAACCAAGTATCACACAATGCAAAGGTGAAAGATCACACAAACAAACCTAGGAAAAATTGTCTATTCACATATCAAGTAATCAAATTTTCATAATCTAAAGGGGACATGAATTGTTCGTGAAACAAATAATCAAAGAAATCAAATTATGCTTAGCAAGTTAGTATGATGCATGTTAATCTTTGAGAAAAGAAGATCTCTCAATCCCCGGGACGGAAAGGAAGATTAGATTGAGGGGGAGCATGAACGGGTAATCAATTTCATTCCTTATGATCTTCTTAGATTAGGAGTCACAAAAGACCCCAATTCTTGCATGGATGCAATGTATGCACCTAGTATGTGCAAGGTAGTAGTGTGTTTGTGGTCATGGATTTTCTAAAGTGAGTTAGAAGTCTAAAATATGCATGAATGCATGAAGGAAATCTTCTTAAAATATGTACAAATGTAGTATGGACTACTTCCTTAGACATGAACTAATTTGAAGTACATGTAAGCATCAAATCAAAGAATGAAAGTAAAAGTATACTTGCTGTGAATAGTGGATAGAATAGTGAGTTAACCTTGTAGAAATTGAAAAGTGGGGTAAGAAATGTTTTCAATGCATGATTTTTTATGAAGATCATCCTTATTGTGTCTAGAACACATATCAAAAAGCCAATCTTCAATAACTATTATAGATTGAGAGAAATCATATGAACAATAGAGGTTACTCAGAAACAGTGTGCGTACTGTCGACTGAAATGTTGAAAAATCTTAGAAAATGAAAACAAAATATCTAGAAGCTCATATTATACAGAAAGTTCCCTAAGACACTGAAGTTCAAGGGAAAAATGAGTTGGGACCACGCCTTTTTGAAAAGTGTTCTGTAAAACAAGTTAAAAGTCAACCTAGCTGTTGTGACAACAAAAGCAGAATGTTTGGGTCTAAATGGACCCCTTTTAAGTGTTTCCAAGTCAAACCAAAAATCATGGGTGTTCTCCAACAAGTTAGGAAGACTTTCCAAGTGGTCTTGTATTCATATATTGAGTATTGAACTTGGAATAATTCTTTAAAGTTAAGTAGCTCACTGTTTTGAAGATTTTTTTTGAGAAAAAACAAAGTTTATTCCTAAGAATCCAAATATTGGGGGATTTAGAAGGGCTTTGAAATAGGGGTTTTTAAAGTATATTTTCAACACTTTAAAAGGATTAAAACCACTTATAATATCAACTCTAATTCATTTAGAGAACCTCCAAGATTATTGGAAATGTTTGTTTTATTTTGGAAATAACCTCAAGAATACATAGTAATGTATTGGGGTTATAATCATCATCTATCAAACATGTTTTTGAGGTCAAGAGCTACTATCCATTAGGATTCACTCACCTCAAACTTCATGTCATCATCTAGATGATGATGAACTAGTAAGTAAATAAGAAAGATCAAAAGAAATGGGGTAAGAGGAGATGAAATATATGAACAAGCAAGTAGAAAGCAATTAATAGATGATATTCATGATGATTTTGGACTTGTAGCTTGATGTTTCACTCATATATGGTGACTTTGGAGATGGAAGAAGCTTCCTATCTCATAAATGCTCACAAAAATGGTGGGGTGGATGTGTTGAATGTGAAGTAAATGGGAGTAATGAAGTAGAAAACAAAGTTTAGAACTCACTTTTTAGTTAAAAATCAAAGAAGGAATCTTATTTTCTCTCTATTTTAACCTTATCTCTACAACTTATCTCTCTAAAACTTTTCTAAGCTTTCATTTGCCACCCCCTAAATGAGAAGTCAAGGGGGGTTTGTATAGGCCAACTCCAAATTGAGCTTGTGATATACCGTTGGAAAGGTAATGTAGTTTACTTTTCATAAAAAATAGTTCAAAGTCAGGTCACTTTGAAAAGTTTTGCATTATTTGCGATAAAAACCGATTTGATCGTCTTTTTCACCTTCGGAAATCCATAATAATTTCGTTTTGAATTAAGAAATTAAGTGCAATATACCGTTGGAAAGCTATTGACCTCTAGTATCCATGAAAAATATTTTAAAAATGATACGGCGCTCCGATTTTAAAGTCAACTTTTAGGTCAAATCGGTCAAACTTGGGATCTCTAGGAAGTTCTAGGAACCTCTGGGAGCTCCCAAGAGCTGACATTTTCATCTGATTTTCTTTTAAAACTCACTTTAATACTTTTCACATGATCCAGTATGATCTCGAAACTTTCTGGAGAATTTGGATGATTTCGGTCAAACCCTGGTCAAACCTGGTCAAACTTGGGTCAAACCGGTCAACGGGGACTTTCCAGGAACTTCCGGGACTTTCAGGGGTTTATGGGAACTGACGATTTTACCCGATTTTGCTTTGAAACTTATTTTATTGCTTTTTTTTACGACGTAGTAAGTTTTCAGAACTTTCGGTCCAAATCTGGGAGTGTTTGGGCTTTTAGGGGTATTTTGGTCATTCTGAGCATTTCGAGAGATAGAACCAATTTCCCGTATTGCTTTTTTTTACGACGTAGTATGTTTTCAGAACTCTCGGTTCAAATCTGGGAGTGTTTGGGCTTTTAGGGGTATTTTGGTCATTCTGAGCATTTTGAGAGATAGAACCAATTTCCCGGAGTCCTTTTTGAGTCTTTTTCGATCATTGTGAACCACTAAGTTATGGGTCTCCTAAATCTGATAGCCGACAAAATGGGGTGTCTACAATTATACTTATGTATTTTCTTCTCTTCCATATCAACCATATGAGGAAGAACCGAGATAGCCTTTCGAACTGCGTAGTGTATTCCTGCACAGATTTATTTTCCTGAATCAGATCCATGAATTCCTTCTCCCTTCTATGCCTCTTAGTAGGTGGGAAGTACTTTTCCAAATATCTATCCTTGAACATAGTCCAAGTCATTCCCAATGGTGGCTTTTACTGAGTCCCACCAATCTGCGGCGACATCGGTTAGTTAAAAAGTGGATAACCTTATCTTTTCCAATTCATCACACTGAACTGCTTCGAACACTCGGTCCATCTGTCTCAACCACTATTTAGCTTTCCATGGTTTTGTAGTACTCGCAAACTATTCAGGCATTAGTGCACGAAATCTCTCCAGCATTTTGTCTCCTGTTTGGCGATCACGCCGATTTTCATTAGGGTTCCCAATCCTTTTGACGTGTCTGACAAAAGCCTCAAAAACATTCCCGTGGGGTCGACAGCCAAAGGTGCCTCCTCGATCAGATTCCTATTCCTTCTTGGTTTTCCAGCCATTCTATACATATCATAACAATAAAAGAATGAGAATCGCGAATCAAAACAATAATACAAATCAGTTTAGGCAACAACAACATCAAAAATAGTGTTTCCATATATAACTTCTCATCGAGTAGATACAAAAATAATATGATCAGTCCAATGCCTACCCTATCTGTATGGGTTAGGACGTACATCGTCTATGCATGAGCTAATGCCAAAAATGGGGTCATTGCCCTATTCTCAGATGCATGTAATTACAGTTGCAAAAAGAGATAGGGTTACGAGTTAATATTGCTAATATATACAAAGCTATGTCTAGATCATCAATCGTCTCCATAAGTGGCCATCAGTAAGTCCAGAGAGTCAACGGGACGAGACCGCTGGACCTGGAATGACTCTACCACATAGAAACCACTGCTTTGAGAGGCTGGTGATGGAGGATGTTCTGAAACATCCACCTCGACCAACATCTCCTCTGACAGATCCGACAAAAGTGCCAGCTCCTCCTCAAGGTCGGCAGCAAAGTCATCCAAGCCTATACCCTCCTCCTCAACATCGTCATTCTCCAAAACAAAAAGGACCAACATGATAACTCCGCCATCAATACCCTCATCAATGGGAACTACCGGATCCTCCATTGGAACAACCAGTGGGGGCATATCTAGGTGTGCAAGGTAAGCATGCACGATCTGAATCTCTAAAAGAGAAGGCATAGTTGTTAACCAACTGCACTATCTCTAATAAAACCAATCGCTGAGCCTCTACAAAATATAGGAACTCAAGATGAACTCGGGGCAAATAAACCAATCCCACTATGTGGACCTGGTGCCACAAATCCAACTCTATTGTCGCTGTTACCTACTACTCAATCGCGGTATGGTATAATCCAACAAAGGCTGGAACCACCGCACCCTGTGTAACCCATTGTCCTCCATACATGTCTGGTACAAATAGTGGCGGGACTAGATCCATACCTGGCAAAAAAGGCACAACTTATATCAGGTCTAATCTTAAAAGAGATAATCTTAAGGGTTTGGATTCCAGGTTTGTCCTACTGTCGTATCATCGGGTGTGCAAAGATTAAGCTAGAAGAATGTAGAATCGGGTCTATACTTGTAAACCCTAACCTGGCTAAACTGTTTTGATATAACATGGCTCTGATACCACTAAATCCTGTCATGCCCCAA
Organism: Hydrangea macrophylla; assembly: GCA_033977485.1. NCBI lineage: Eukaryota > Viridiplantae > Streptophyta > Magnoliopsida > Cornales > Hydrangeaceae > Hydrangea > Hydrangea macrophylla. The sequence continues at coordinate 96,865,576 of CM066997.1, read as the reverse complement.
CGTAGCATAAATAGGGAAAGCATTTAATTTCCTTTATGGACCCGTAGGTTACAACAATTTGAAGGATCGATTCCATCCCAAACGTCTAACAACATAATACTTTAAATTAAAGTAAGAGCAATCAAGACTTATAAAAATTTTCAATCATAATAATTATTACAACACGTAGGAATCTTAAGACACAACCCACGTTGCAAAATAATAATATCTATTATATCAATCTTTATTACAAGTTCAGTTTATAATTAAAATCATAAATAAATCCTTTATCTCCTCAAGTAGTTGTTCTCAATTGGTATAGTCATACTGTTCCCTTGAATCCACTCATCTCACTAACTCTTTTACCTCGACTACAAAACCTAACACAAACGGTTCCCTTGAACCACCGACCCACGGCCTTTAGGTTTAGAATGTCTATCGATATGCCTACCGTATCCGAATCGGCCTGGGTGTACCTAGATATTCAAGGTTATAATAACCTGATCGGTTTACCGTATCTGAATCGGCTTAGACACTATCAAACTGGCCTACTGTATCCAAATTGACCTGGGCTCAGTCCCTCTTAATTAACCTGCCGTACCGAATTGACCTGGGATAATTAAGGCTCTAACACATCGCTGATTGCCTTCTGTATCCGAATCGACCTGGGCTCAATCCTTCCCAATTAACCTGCCGTATCCGAATGGACCTAGGATAATTGGGGTCGCAACTTACATAACACATTCTCCCACTCTTCTCAACTCACCAACACATACCATGCATGTCAACTCGACTCTAACATGTATGTCCCATGACTTGTGCAGTGATACATAATTACTAAAAAATAACGACAAACGAGCGTACGAGAGGATCAAGTCTTTTTAACTTAATCTTTACAAACAGATTCTGAGATAACATATTTCCCAAACAGTTCCTTAAAAATACTTTCGCATATTTCCTCGTAAAAATATCAGAGCAGTTTTAAAACTTGTCTCACTTTTATATTCTTTTTGTAGTATCAAAACGATTTATACAGGTCAATATAAATAATCCCATCTTTACTTTAATCTGATTTATAGAAACTGATTTTCTAATAAAACAGTAAGGTACGTACAACAGTTTATAGCAGCAGGTATAACTTCACGCAGCACCCAAAATTTTCCTACAATTACTAGGGGTGAAATCGGTTCGGTTCGGTCGGTTTTGGGAGGGTTTTTCCACCGACCGAACGGTTCGGTTCGGTTCGGTTTTTTCGGTTTTAAGCTTAATTTTTGGTTCGGTTCGGTTCGGTACACTGCACCACACCTATGAAAACCGACCGAACCGATCGGTTCGGTTCGGTGGTTCGGTTTATTTCGGTTTCCTTTCACCCCTAACAATTACTATATTAAAGAGAAATCATTCTATCACAGGGGGGCGGGACCGGTCCTGGTCTTTTAGCGGGACCGGTCATGGTCGCGACTGGTCCTGATAGTTATGCGGGACCGGTCATGGTTGAGACCGGTCCTGGTCATGTTTTGCTACCGGTCTTGGTCGTTGTCTTCACCATTTTTTTTCCTCTGTTTCGATTTTAAGACTTGTTTTAGACTTATTTTGAAATCCGAATGTAAACATGTCATATAACATATGGTTCTTTCCGGTTTTCCACAAGGATTATGAATATGTAATCGGATTTAACCAATTTGGATCGTAGCTCTCAGATTTTACAAAAAACTGAGAGGTGACGAAACTTCAATTTTAATATACGTGGCGGTATGAATGAATTAAGCTCTACAAATTGAAACACACCTTCTAGGGACTGTAATCATTCATAATCATCTTACAAAACGAATTTTGGTTAAGTTTTATGAAATCACCATTTTTACACCATAAACAAACTTGAACGAATTTCATATAAACAATTACTAATTTAAGCAATATAAACTATAATTAAGCATGAAATTACATTTCAAGTGAGTTAGTAATTGTCACTGTGATTAGAGAAGAAGTGTTTTGTTGAGAAAGGATCAAAATAAGAAAACCCAATAGCAAGCTTGGCTATGGAGGTGAAGCTCTCTCTCTAGAAATTTTTTTGTAAATTCTATATCTCTCTGAACTCTCTCTTTTCTCTCTGATTTCAGTTCTCAAAATGACATAATGTGTGTTTATTGAGAGAGTATATGAGTTATATATAACAATCTCTCAACTTGGAGCCCAAGTTCTACCTCTCCCACTCTACAAATCATTTTCTTTTCTTATTTGCTAAACTCATAATATACATACACACAGATACGTATCCAATCTGTTGTAAATTAGATTGTATGGGTTAGTTTAGATAGGTAGGGGTCATGTAAGGGTGTTTGGCAAAATCAACTTATGGCAATACATTATCACATGCAATATAAGCATTCCCAAACAAGTCCCAACCCAATCATTGTTTGGCTTAAATGATTTTAAAGCATATGTCACATACGGATTTGACAGAGATTCCTAATCTGTGGGAGTCCATCGCGACGCGGATAGTTTTTCATTTATGAACTGGTATTTTTACGGCGTGATGATCACCACAAAAATACAGAAAATTATATTAACGTAGGAAATAATTTTTTCGGTTGTATAAAAATACAGTTTGAGTTAAAAGAAAATATTTTCACCGTTTTGAAAATACGTTTCGAAATTCAACACAAGTTTTCCTGAACTTATAAAAATTACAGAGTGACCCCAACAAAAGAATTTCTATTAAATAGAGTAAGTAATAGGAATAAACTTAGAAAATTACATTTAGCAAATAAATAAAAATACAGGTTATTACTAGGGGTGGGCATACTTCGGGCCAACCCTAATAATCGAACCAAACCCAAAATTTTATCATAATTCGGGTCAGATAAAAATCGAACCGAACTTAGTGCACTTCAAAATCGAACTGTATTCTATAGTTTGGTTCGGATTTTGGTAAGGTTATAAAATTCGGTTCGAACCCGAAAATCCGAAATTTTCGGTTATATATTAAAACAAATTTTTAGTCAAATTAGCCTAATTAGGGCTCAAACTCAACTACTCAAGGAGTCAAAAAATTAAACTCTCAATCTCTTATCTCTCTCAGACGGCAGCTGAGTTGTTGAAGCCTCAAGCGGGCCTGAACGAGAATGACCCTCAAGGGCCTCAACTCAGTGAACTCACGCAGAGGTGAGAGACGGCGTCACGGCGGCGGCCTAGCTCGGCAGAGTAGTGGACGGCGGCGGCCTGGCTCTAGACCTCTGGGTCAGTCTCGGCGGCGTGATCTCTCTCTCACACGGCCACGGCCCACGGGTCCACTAGGTCTGAGGATCTTTACTCTTTATTTCTTTCTCTGAATTTCTCTCTCTCCGAGTCTGAGTGACTGAGTCGGCTCTCTCTCTCTCTCTCAGTATCTCTCTCTCTCTCGGTAGTTGGTTCCATGGTGGCATGGTGGGCTAAAAAAATTATGTGTGTAGCAGATGAACTATATAGGGTTTCTATGTTAATTACTAAGATCTATCATGGTTTATCATTTATGTGTTCCCAAATTACTGAATTAGGTTACTTCATGGGGTTTCATCTTTGTGTACTATTTATTTTAGTGCTTGTTTATGATTGAGTATTTGAGCTTCAATGAACACTAAGTTGATCCAAAAGTCAGATTTCTGGGGTTTTAAAATTTCAATTAGCCATTCACTTGCAATTGCAAATACATTCATATATACTATCCGTTTAGTAACTTTAGTTTACTTTTTTATTACTTTTTCCAGTGTCAATTTTTTTTTTACTAAGTACCAGTTGTGCTAACTAGAAAATGTTGTACACTTGTATCCATTATTTCTAGTAATCTTTTCATGGCATAGTCCTCACTTTGTATACTATATTACTTAATTACTATAAAGTAATCAGTATCAGTTGTGCTAACTAGAAGATGTTGAGTGATGCAATCTTTTCATGTTTTATTCATAGGTTTAATTTCAACCCGAACTTTCAAACCGAACCCGAACTTTTATTTTGAACCCAAATAGTGCTTTCAAACTTTGTTTCAGTTCAGATTTCGGTACTAAAAATGCCAACCCCAACCCAAACAACCCGACCCGAACTTTTCGGTTCGAACCCGAACTGTCTGATTGCCGACCCCTAGTTGTTACACCCAACATTTCCTACTTTCTTGTGGAATAATCAACAACGAAGGTAGGATTTTTATTTAGGGGGGGGGCATGGATGGAGTGTATACGGTGACAAATCTATATGGATCGATGTGATTTTTTTGGAGTCTATTTATCCATATTTTTGGGTTGGATTTTCTGATTATCACTTCTTCTTCTTTACATTTTTTTTTCAATTGTAAGGGTTGATCACTTCTCGTAATTTGTAAAGTTTGAGTGATGGTAAAATAATTTGGGTTAAACTAAATTAAGAATTCATGAGGAAATGTGAGGGAACGAATATTTTTGGTGGATTTATTTGTAATTGGGCGAATTTACAATACAGATTTTTTTTTATAAAAAAATTAAGAGGTGTTAAACTAAGAAAATGAGTTTGGCCAAAAATTTGGGGTGGGCTTAGATTATCATTGAGCGAATATAATGTATTTTACTTGAATTGAACCAAAAGTTGGGTTGGGTTAAAATGAGAAGTAGGAAAACTACAATAGAACTAAATATTACATGTAGTAAAAAAAAAAAAATTGGGGTTGGGGTTCCAGTCCCTTAATGCCTCCGCCCTTGGGAACATTAAAAGGATTTTGGAACTCAAAAATACATATATTAGCCAGTTTAAATTAACTTTAAGTGACACTTTTAAAGACCCAAAACCACGTTTTAACCGAAGCAAATTCAGATGTTCTTTCAATCCAAACATGATGTAGGAATCAAAACGGAGTTTTAATGAATTTTTTTAATGTCACATTTCTGTTTTTGTTTCTACCTAAACACAAAAGTCACAAACAATCCAAACAGATCCTAAAAAGAAAGAGGGACCAAAGAGCCACAAGCACCGGTTTTCCATTTTCAGACCAACTATAAATTTTTGCGATAGAATCGCAATATCTGATTTGCCAAATAGTTTCAAATGTAATAATAAAATGTTATAACATTATTCTAACATTATTTAGATGAGTAAATATTGGATCGAAACAATCACATGCAGACAATATATATGAAAAGTATAAAGATTAAAGAAGACACGAGAATTTCTACGTGGTTCGGCAATGTGCCTACGTCCACACCGTAGAGCTAGAAGTTTCCATGATGTCAAAACAAATAGGGTTACAAATTATATATCTCGTATAAGCACATGGTGAAATCCCCAAATACCCACACCGTACCGCGGGGGTAGTGTCTCGCACCTGCCATCCGATTAGTCTATACCGCACATAACTCTTGTCAGCATATACTTCACTCTGCCATGGGCCACAGAACCTCCCACTTAACTCTTTAGCCTAATATAACGGACTCATAACAATATGAGCCACATCCAACATTCAAAGACATTAGTTATTACTGGCAATTTTATGCATATTGTTGGCCCAAATATAGAAACCGTAGAGAGGGGTGAATAAGGTTTTAGCATAAAATAAACCTTTTTAAAACTTAATTGCAAATTAAACACAATCACATGCAATAAAGTAAAGAGAAAAGGGAAGAGATACTTGCAAATCGAGTTTTCAAGTGGTTCGGCAATCCGCACACAGCGGCCTACGTCCACCCCTCAAGAACACCTCTTGAGGATTCCTTTAATCCAACCTACTTCACGGGTGTAGATCAAACCGTTACAAGAGCCTTCAATCTCTCCCAAAGAAGAACACCTCTTCTTTGCACACAAGGGTTACTAACCCTCACTCTTTACAAATGTTTGAAATACAAATTGAACTCTCTCTAGAGTGGATAGCACAATGATAGCTCACACAATAACTCCTTCGTGAGTGGATGATACAAATAAAAGCTCACTACAATTTATTCTCTCAAGAATTACAATTGAAATCTAGAGCAATTGATTGTTCACTCAAACTAGGGCTCAATTGTGAATGATGATTAAACAAGTTGTTTGAATGATTTTCCTTCATTACCCAACCCTTAAAATTACCCCTATATATAGCTTTTCAACATATATGACCGTTGGGGGTGTTTGGGGAGTGTAAAAGTAATTTTCAAAAAGTTTAAGAAACTAGTCGTTAGGTGTTTCAGCGCGATCCAGTCGACTGAAAAAATGCCCAAGTCGACTGAAAAGTTTGTAGCAGTAACTACCTTTCAAAAACAGAAAACAGCCGACTTTTTTACAATCCAGTCGACTGGAATAGTACCTTCGGTTGACTGGACAAGAAAATAATCAGTCGACTGGTTTTTGCTGGTTTTTCGCTGACTGGCACCTCTTTACTAAAACGACCATAACTCCCTTTACAAAACTCTTTTTTGCGATCCGTTTAAAGATTTGGAAACTAGATTCAAATATCTTTCCAACCATATAAAACTTAACATCTAATTCCTTACTAATTAGATCAGGTTAGGCTTTAAAGTTGGCCTATCTGCACAAAGGTCTATGTTTTGACTTAGCCACTTGAAAGCTTTTGTGAAATGAAGTTAATTGAGTGGTCTAAGTATGTTTAGGTCCTTGAAAGTATTTTAAAGTGTAAGATCAAGGATCCTAAATTCCAACTAAAGTTACTTGAGCTCCTATGAGTGATTGATCAATAATGCTTACAAGTAAATCCTAGTCTTCAACTAAGGATAGAAAAATCTTCAAGTGTTCAAGCTTGATCCTTGTTGAGCTCCATCACTCTTAGACTTCACCATATGCTATCTCATAATCTTAAACAAAGTTAGAACATGTAAATGCATAAGTCAAAAGATTAGCACAATGAAAATGACTTGATAATAGTTTAGAATAGAATAATTACAAACATGCTATTATCAATAGATTTGTCATCATTAAAACAAATATAAATAATGCCTTAAAGAAATTCAAGGCTAACACATATCATTACAATAATAGTATGTGATGATGCCAAAATTTCATACAACGTAAAAGAAAGAAGACAAGAGAAATTTGTATGTGATTCAGCCCTGTTAACGAAGAGACCTATGTCCACGTGGTGTGTCTGAGTACTTTCACTATGTTATGAAATAGCCGATGACCTTTGGTGAACCAACAATAAACTGGAGCTACCAGAGGTCGGACGAGTAATCCACACAAAGTTACAGTGAGTATTACGCAGAAAAGTAATGGATCCTTTTTTTTTTCTCCCCCTTTTATTGGGGATGAGAGGCCTCTTTTATACTTGCAAGAGATCTCCTCATACATGGAAACTGTATTGATCAGACAGTCTGATCTGATTGGGTGAGATAAGCACAAATCGTGTGAGTTTCCTAATCAGATTAGGAAACAATCTTCACATTCCATTAGTCTTCTTACTTGTATAGGAAACCGTCTGGATGAGTCTAGATTGCACCTCCAGGCTGGCCTGAGCTGTCCTGTGAGAAACCGGGCCCAGGCGGCGTTCCCGACCCGTAGGCCGGGTCGTTGATCCGGTCAGGATGGTTGTGCCTACTGACCGGGTGCTACTCAATGTGGCCACCGAGTCGTGCTCTTATTGGATGAAAATACACTATTTATAGAGCATATATACATTTAAAGGCACAAGTGCTAAATTGTTAAATCTAAAATACTTAAATATAAGTGGATCAACAATCAATGCAGCTAGGGGCGGAGCCATTGAGGGGCCAAGGTGTGCCGAGGCCCCCTTGGATTTTTCAAAATTAAAATTTTATCTTATAGAAAATTACATATTTGAAATTAGGTCCCCCGCAAAAATATGTAACCCACGTTAGGTCCCCCTCAACTCATGTTTAGGCCCCCAAAGGGGCCCAAATCCCAATTTAGTGTCATCAACTACATATATATTGATATACATGTATATACAACTCAAAAGCAAAGGCCTCTAGAATTTTAAAAATTATACTTTTAGTGTAAGAATCTTATGAGTTTTAAAAATAGGCCCTCCTAAAATTTTGAAAGACACCATACAATATTTACATGTCACCAAATAGACTCATATTATAAGTAGGTACCAAAAAAATCATCAATTATATATAATTAGACTCTAAAAAAAATTCAAATATATAAATAAATACCAAAAAAATTGCCTCAGCGAGAACCCACATGTAGCCTAGACCCCCTGATCAAAAATTTTGACTCCGCCCCCGAATACAATAGGTGCATACATGCGCACTAAAACAGAATTGTAGAGAGAGAGAGAGAGTGAGGCGCCACTTATCAGTTGCTAAATTGCGGAGTCCAATGAGTTTGACACACAGCATGCACTATGCTGAAAACGATTCCCAACTTCAGTGCTTGTGCTTGTTAAAAGAAAAAACAAAATTAATGATAATTTACAATTGGAGTTGGAATTCAGATTCCATACAGTAACTAGTCTTTAATTTCCTTTAAAAAAAAAAAAAACTAGTTCTTTAATTTAAATTTGAGAGAGAGAGATGAATAGTAACTAGTTCTTAACCTTCATTAATTTAAATTGATCTAGTTATTCCATCACTAACCTTGCAGTCGATCTATAGAAAGTTTTTACATAAATTCAAATTCATATAAGGAGGGCAGTATTGTCTTTCACATATGCTGAATTCAAATTAAAGGGTATCTAATGAGAGCTATTACATACACTAACACAATTTCTCCTTACACCCACATTATGCCACGGAGGAGTGCAGTTTTGCTCACCCAAAATTGTTCACCGAACTCTCTCATTAGCTAATGTTGATTAATGATAAAAAGTCATGAGTCCCACTACATTAGCTAATGAGAGAGTTGGGTGAACAATTTTGGGGTGAGTAAAAATATATTCTATGCCATGGACAATTCTATGATACATATCGACTATATCTTATAACCAAGTTTTATTTTTTTGAGAATAGTTTTTGTTATTTTGGAAATAATATTTTGTTGTATTGGGTACAAAAATTTGTTATACAAAATAGTCAAATCAACTTACACTTGATTCCCACAAGAATTAGATAAATAAGTAGAATTAGATTGAACCAGATTCAATTTTGAATATTTTCCAAACAGTCCCTTAGATGTTCGCTTAGGAACCCAAATTGTGAGGGGCCGGACTTGCTACACACTAGACATGATTAAGTCCACAAAAGACATTGCATTAAAAATATATATAAAAAAAAAAAAAAAAGCAAAAAGTTCATAATCACCATTAAGGCTAAGGCTTAGTTTGGCCCCATGTGGCTTTTTAAAAGGAGCTTATGAAATTTATTACTAAGTTCTTTGATAATTTTATACAAGTGGCACACTACTCTTCAAAAAGACATCATGAAACCAAAAGGCAACCTTGGACTTTTAAAAGCTCCATTTTAGAGCTTTTAAAAGCTCCCTCCAAAAAAACCCTAAGTTCAATTTTTGCAAAGCTCATAAAGTAGTTATCAAATGAATTAACATTAAATTGTGCTTTAAAAAAAGAGAAGCACCACGTGGGGGCCAAACTAAGCCTAAGCAAAAAAGTTATCTGAGGTTGCATACAATCATGGAAAAGAATATACAATCAATATATAGCATCTTCCAACTTTAAATCTTTACCAAGAACATCTGTCTCCTTTGATTATCTTTAACATGACCATCCAATCTAGCTACATACTTTTCCCATACTATGAAGCATCAAATGGATACCAATGGTCCCCTCTAAGAACAAAAGGAAAATAAAAGGCCAGCCATCATCGATTCATTGTCACAACACTTAGAGCAAATCTATCTGCAGGGGCGGACGGGGTAGAAGGGCAAGGGTGGCTAAGCCTCCCAAGTTTTCAAAAAATTCTATACTTGCATATATATATATATATATATATTACAATTAGCCCCCCTTGAAAATTATAATTAGCCTCCTTGATATTATAAAATTGCCATACTAAGCTCACTTTCTCTTATGTTTTTGTGTTAATTATAAAATCCCTCTTCTCTCTTATATTTTTGGGATAATTTTTTTAGTATAAGTTTATACAACAATGCTAGGGGCACTAAAAAATCTCACAAACACTCACATGTGGGTGTGAGTGTTAGTGAGACTTGTTAGTGCCCCAAATATTACTCTTAGTTTCAACAATGCTACATACACTCTGAAAAGCACAACAAAATGCACAACATTGCTTAAAAACGTTGAACCTTGTGCTGAAAAGTCTGTATACACTGCACAACCTCGTTTGTGTGTGCAGGCTTTTCAACACAAGGTCCAACCTTTTTAAGCAAGGTTGTGCATTTTGGTGTGCTTTTCAGTGTGTGTGTAGCATTACTCCTCTTAGTTAATATCATCTACACAAAATATGCATAAATAGGTCCAAAATTTTATTTTCCGAGGGCGCTGCCCCAGAACCCCAGTACAAACCTCTGTCAAGCCCCCTTATATTGATTTTCTAGATCTACCTCTGTCTATTTTTCCTTGAAAATTTCAAAACAAAGCTCCCATATACTAGGGTATTATTAATGTTTGAAAAGGGAATGAGTTGTACTTGTATTGATATATATATATATATATATAATGAGAGAAAGAAATGGAGAACAAAGGTTAAAGATCGATGGAGATGAAGTTGCAAAAGTATTGATATTATTCAATTTAGTTATTTGTTAATAGTGGGTTGAGGATTGTGGTGTTCTATCATGCCACAACTTATGTCCTCGTATAGAAAATCAAAAAAGTGGAAATAAATATCACTTGATTTTTTTTGAAAAGATAAAAATGAATTGAAAATTTTGTTGTGTTTGGAATGAAAGTAAGTTTTTTTTGTCCTAATACATGTATCAATATTGATATACTTTGTATATCGGGAGAGAAAAAATAAGACAGTGGTATATTAATGGAGATATAAACATGATAGGTCGAGGAGCCAACTCATGTACTCATGTACAAAACATATCCAACTTAAAAGCAGAAATAAGTAAAAAAAATTTTAATTTTAGATTATAAATTGTATTTGAATATATAATTAAAGCGTGTTAAAAATAAAAGAGAATAATTAACGGAAATATTATTGGTGCATGATAATGGATTACAAAGATATCATTCCAAAACACCCATATATTATCTTAAAAAATCTGAAAAATGGAGGTAGTGTAAATTAATGGATAAAAATCATTCTGAATCTATCATTCCAAAGCTCCTCAGTGCAAAGCTGCAGAGTGAGCCAGACAAAAACACTTTAGTTCACAAACCAAACAAATTAACTAGAGCAGATAAATTCTGGATTGAGCCAGTGTATTTGAGTTAGGAATTAAAATGCTCAATGCACTGGATTTAGGCACCTAAATTGTACGTGTACCTGTTGATGTGTCAATGACAATTTTGAAATAAAGTCATATTTAAAGTTTTTTTGTTTTGTAATTAAAGAAGAAATTTACTTATTTACGTCAACACGTGTCTTATTTAAGTGTATCTAGTATTACTGCCAATTAACATACCATATAGTAAAGTAGTGTATAAAAATAGAAAGAGTAAAAAGGTGGAGATACTTGCTTACAAGGCCAAGCTGGAAGGCTAATCATATGTGTGTGATAAAGGCACTTCTCTCCTACATTGTCTTGGCCCCTAAGGCTCTCATTCGTGTATGAGTTGGTGCTTCAGCAAAAAAAAAAAAAAAAAAAGTGGATGTGTTGGTGAGCCCTTACTATCCACTCAAAATAACTTCCCCATGAACCACCCTTCTTCTAGGCAAAAGAAGATTTACCAATACTATTTAGGACCTTCCAACATATATATATATATATATATATATATGGGGGAGACTCTTAGGTGCATTAGGTAAGTGTATTGACCCACTACATTAGGTTTTTAAGTCTAAAAAACCCGCGGATCAGTAGGGCAGCACAACAAGGCGCAGGTCAGCGGGACAGCTCGCGGATTTTTTAGGCTTAAAAGTCCAATGCATTGGGTTAGTGCACTTACCCAGTGCACCTAAGAACCTCTCCCTTATATATATATATATATATTATGATATACACTTAAATCATAGAGAAGCTTATAGTTATGGATACATCCCCTAGTTTGCATGTTTTTTTTAATTTGCCTCCTGTAGTTTCAAATGTGCCACTAATATCATTTGTGATTTGGATTAATTAATGTGTAATCATTATTAAATTAGTTAAATTTAACGGAATACAGAGGCAAACTGAAAAAAAAAAAAAAAAAAAAAAAAACCACGGTAACTACAAGGAGTGTATCTGTAATTAGCACAAATTTTAAATATTACCAAATAGTTCTGATGTTTAATTTATCTTCACACAGACGGTTTCATGGATAAAAGGAGGGTTACAGTATGTGACTGACAGTTGACCTAAAAACTTTTTAAATCCCTTACGAGCGTCTTTCAAATTCAGTGTAAAAATTTTGTACCAAGGTGTAGGAGAATTAAAAAAAAAAAAAAAAAAAAAAGAAACAAATTATAACGGTTGCTACCAAAAATAAAAAAAAGGATATGATAGCTAGAAAATAATAAAATGTACATAAGTCTTAAACAATGAAATTACTTAGTATCCTCGATTTAGGCTTAGTTTGGCCCTCACGTGATTTTTAAAAGGAGTAATATTTGGGACACAATCTTCATACAACTTTCATACAATCTCCCCAAAAGATGTGTCTATCTCTCTCCTGTGATGTTACTGGACCCCACAGTGATACAGGAAAGAGATAGACACATCTTTTGGGGAGGTTGTATGAAAGTTGTATGAAGGTTGTGTCCCAAGTATTACCCTTTTAAAAGTAGTTTATGAAATTTATCATTAAGTTGTTTGATAATTTTGTACAAATAGCACATTACTCTTAAAAAAATATCATGAAACCAAAAAGCAACCTTGAACTTTTAAAAGTTCAACTCTAGAGCTTTTAAAAGCTCCCCTCAAAAAAGCCTTAAGGTTAATTTTTGCGAAGTTCATAAACTAATTACTAAATGAATTAATATGAAAAGAAGCACTAAAATAGGGACCAAACTAAGCCTTAATGAAGTACTGAAAGACTTTTATTGTGCAATTAATCATAGTATGATGCTAACTTAACACATGAAGCATGATAGCATAAACCATATACATACTTACTCATGTAGTCTGTAAAATGTATATGCATGTATATGTATGTATGTATAGAGTATGAGTTACCAATGTGAGAACTGTAGTAGTTAGCTGAATCTGCCAATGCACCTACTTTAGAAAATAGCTGTCTTACCAGATCGAAGAGGCCCATCTAGATCGTTCATCAAGTCTTCATAATTAGTCCCATTGTCAAGAAAATTAAACTATGGTCAAAATTCCAAGGAATTCTCTTCTCTGATTACAAAATTAAAGTACAATGAGGAAATTGTAAAGGTGTTATGTCAAGTGGGTATTAACTCAGGAATATGAATCTTCATTAAAGATTCCCTCAGTTAATGAGATTTAAGGTCTGTTTGGTTTGAGGATTTAGAAAAAAAAAAAAAAAAATTAAGAAAACTAACTCTCTAACATTTTCCTCTATGTTTAATTAATATTAAAAATTTAAATTTTTTTAAAAATAAAATAAATTCAAGAAGATAGGAAGGAAAGATATTCACAAAACTCAGAAATTTAGAATAAAACATGCTTCTAATACCAGAATCATAAATTTGATTCCCAAAGACTTTGTTAGTGGAACCACATGCAGTGTGCTACCACCAACCAATACCATAACATGTGATACAACTGTTACATCATTTGAGAACTAAATTTGGAATTGAATTTTGGCAAGCATAACATTAGTACGTAAGATTTAATTTTTTTTTTTTTTCCTATTTCTTTCTATTTTCATCAATGTTTTACTTATTAATCAAACAAAGAAAATGATTTTCCTCAATATTTTCATTTCCTTCACCTCATAAAACCCACGAAACAAACAGAGCCTAAGGTGACTAGACATTCTAGTCATTTCTCATTGTTGTTATACATTTGTTGTAAAGAAAGCTAGTAATTGATTTCACACCTTTAAAGCTAGCTAGTCTTGTTTACAAAAGAGGACCATCATTCTAAAGCCGAAAGGCAAAGAAGAGAGAACTTACACACACACACACACATATATATATATATACATATACATATACATATACATATACATATACACAAAGAGAGAGAGAGAGAGAGAGAGAGAGAGAGAGAGAGAGAATTCCAAGGAAAGAAGTGTTGCAATGGCAACCCAGAGGCAGACATGGAAGAACTCAGGGGTGATGAGTTGTGATGGCAGCCCCATAATTGGAGAGAGAGAAGATGAGATGTCGAAGTCGGCTCTGTCTGCGTTTAGGGCAAAGGAAGAGGAGATAGAGAGGAAGAAGATGGAGGTGAGAGAGAAGGTTCAAGCTCAATGGGGGCGTGTGGAGGAAGAAACTAAACGTTTAGCTGTGATTAAAGAAGTAAGTTAAGTTGACAAGTATTGTTAGGGGCCGTTTGGCGAACGTTTTTGGGGTTCGTAAATGATTATGAACTCCAAAAGCTAAACTGAATTTAGTTGGCAAACCAACTTCTATAATTTAAACGCAGAAAAATGTGTGTCAATCGCAGAAATGTGCGATTAGTCAAAAGCGCGCTACCATGACTATAACTAGTTTTTTTTTTAACGAATGAAAAGTAAAAACATAAGTTGTTGCCAAACGGACCCTTAGTATTAATTGTTTGCATCTTGATCATGCTAGTTACTATGTTAAAAACTTGAATGGTATGCTTGTACAACAAATTTAGAAAAGGAAAAGAATGGATATGGAAATTGAGAAAAGAAGAAAATTTTTCTGAGTATTTTCTTCGCGTTTAATTATAAATTATTAAATAAAGTTGGAAATCAAGAAATGAGGAGGAAAATTGACTTATAAATTCAAAGCTTATGAGTTATATATATTCTTGTTTTTCTTTTTATTCATATTTTACTCACTGTAGTCATTAGGCTCCGTTTGATTTTCACATTTAGAGAAGGAAATGAAAAAAAGAAAGAAAAACGATTGAGTTAACAATTTCACTTGTGTGTTCACTCCGTGCTTAAAGTAGACTAGAAATTAAAAAAATTCAAAAATATAATACAAAATTAATAAATGAGGGATGAAAGAGATGCACAAAATTCAAAAAAATTTAAATTTTAACGATATTCCTTTCTTCTTTTTTTTTTTTTTTTTTTTCCCTCAACGTTTTATTTCAAATAAAGAAAAGTTCAGCATTTCTTTTTGTTTCTCTCAATGATCCATGAACCAAACAAAGCCTTTATTTGGTTCTCTTTAGAGTTCATTTTTCTTTTTTCTCACAAAATTCATAAACCAAAGTGTTTGATATAGCATAAACATAGCATTAAAGATGATGTTAATGTTATCAATAAAGTGTTTGATTAGGATAGAGCTTTTCTTCATATATGATAAAACTAAACATCTATAGGAGCTTGAAGCCCTCACGGATCCAATGAGGAAGGAAGTTGCAACACTGTGTAAGAAGATTGATATTGCTAACCGAGAATTGAAGCCAATGGGGCAGACCTGCCAGAGGAAGGTAAAACATTACATTAATTATAGTTCAATAGTACTTATCAAAAGTAATCTTTTCATT
The DNA here is from genome assembly GCA_033977485.1 of Hydrangea macrophylla. Classification (NCBI taxonomy): domain Eukaryota; kingdom Viridiplantae; phylum Streptophyta; class Magnoliopsida; order Cornales; family Hydrangeaceae; genus Hydrangea; species Hydrangea macrophylla. The sequence goes on along the minus strand of CM066997.1, from coordinate 96,850,033 downwards.
GAAGGTTCACCAGATGTAAATTTGGAAAAGTTAAATCACACTATCATATCATCTAAGAACATCTCTAATGGGTTGGGTTAATTATCATGTTTGGAGAAATTTTCACCTACCCTCATGGTACTGCATGCGTGGCATTTTCACATGTTTCTAGATACACAAACAACTGAATCTCTTATTGTAGGGATGTAGGTTCCATCCAATTAATTTATTCTCATTGGCTATAAAATACTAAATCAGTACATCACATGGTACCCCCGAAGTACTTACAAATTATCTCCTACATTTTACACTGTTATAGTGTCAAAATGATATATTTTTGATTTCTTGTTTAAAAAATATTGTTATATTAGAAGAAATTTTAGGTAACCAATAGCTGTTGTGAGTTGTGGGACCATCTACTGCATGCAGGAGTTGTCACTTTATTTGTGGGTCATTGGGTGTTGTCCTCGTCTACAATACTCATTTTAATTAGATATATTAATTTACCACGTAAAAATGTCATATGGTACCTTCTATTACCTAAAAATATTTTTTATGACACGACCTCATTTTTCTTCTATTACCTAACAAATGATATATATATATATATATATATATTTTGGGGTGATTTTCTTACATGTCCCTTTTCTCAATAACCAAACAAAGAAAAAAGTCGATTCATTAGTGTTTTCTTTCCTTGTTCCACTTAATTCGTGAACGGTGAACCAAACGGAGCCTTAAAATTTTGTGTTTTTCTGTCAAGATCTTAGATTCTTAATTAAGTAAAGGAACTGTATAAATTAGGTTACTCTATAGATTCATAAATCTTGTTTGGCACTTTTGACAGGAAAAAGAATACAAAGAAGCCCTTGAAGCTTTCAATGAGAGGAACAAGGAAAAAGCTCAACTAGTTACCAAACTAATGGAGGTGATTTTTTATTTTCTCATTTGTTAGGGTCCGCATGCATGATAACGTTTTCAGTTTTCAAAATTCTGAAAATGAAAAAAAAAATTCCTTTTTTTTTATTTATTTATATATACAAAGCGACAACCTTTTATTTTTGTGTAGCCCAATTTCATTATCGTTTTCACCAACAAAAAAAAAAATACATATATATATATAAACAATTACAAAACATGTTTTTAGTTTTTATTTTCAAAAAATGAAAGCAGAACCAAAATACTAAAAAATCTCAACGTTACCAAATGAGCCCCTTACTTTTTGCTTCTTGTTCACAAGAAAGCGTTATTACCCCGTTTATAATGTTTAAAATTTCTACTTCTTTTTTGATTTCCTTTGTGTATTATTGGTCAGTTGGTGAGTGAAAGTGAAAAATTGAGGATGAAGAAGCTGGAAGAGCTGAGCAAGAACATTGACTCCCTACACTAAGATATGATGTGCTAAAAATGGATAACCAAATGGCTTCTGTGTGCTTTACTTGGTTCATTTCTTCATTTCTTCTGAGTTTTGTGGTATATTATTATTTCTGACTCTGTATTTCACTGGATTTTCATGGAGTGCTTTCTGATTTAGGAAACACATGCCATCTAAATAGGAGTGTGACAAAACGTACATGTCAACTTTGGACCTTCTGGTATTACTTTAATTTTCTTTTTTAACTCAAATGTGAGGTATGTTTGTTGATTTAGTACAGATTGTGAAGCTACAATTATCAAATTGATAGCCATTTTTTAAGTACCTGAAATGGTATTCAATTACTTACATAGTGTTTTATTTATTGAATGGATCTCGTACACTCTTAATCACTGTAGTAAAAAAAAAGTAGTTTTTTTTTTTTGTTGACTTCAACAGTTCAACCGTTGATGTGCAGTGCACTCCAAATATTATTGTAATGGCAATTTTTAGGATCTTTTTCTCAGATTTGGCTGCCCACTCTTTTTATTTAGAGTAATGATTAGTGTACAAAAAGTGTGTATATAAAGATTTAGACTGTTAATTTTGGTAGGTCTCTTATATATAGGCATGGCCCTATATATTGAAATAAATGATTTAAATTTTTATATGCATACTTTATGTGCACATAACATATTACCATTTTCTCTAGCGATATCCAAAATGGCTACTACATTAGCTTCCACTATCGGAGCACAATATTCTGATTAAGAGGAGCCAAAAGGACATCTTTTTAAAATGGCTACCCCTATTTAGCTGCATAGTTAGAGATGTTCTAATTAGAGCAACTACGTACAACTTTGTGATTGTGTAGAGTAACTAAGGGGACTTATTATACTGAGGTTTCCAATGGGGTGTCTTAAATAAGAAGTACTTAATATAGCATATAGTAAGTGAACTTAAGTTTATCCTTATACAACCAAAACGATAATGTGTATGTGTTTACACCCTAATATAAAAATGATATTTTTATATTATGACCGGTTATTGTTGCAAGTGGAAAGTTTTTGCTAGTGGGTGGTGGTTATTTGAAGTGAGGAAGTTACAACTTAGTGGAGAAGTTACAATATTGGAAAAGTTATTATCAACATTTATAAAAGAAAGACTGGTAACAACATTCAATCCTGCTCACACACGCCAAACAAGCCCCCTGCGGCTCAAAGCAGTTCAACCCATTTGCATATGCTGATTTACTTTGCATTGCCTTCAATAGTTTTTTTTTTTTTTTTCGGAAAATGGTAAATATATTCCAAAAAAAGGATGTACAAATGTACAAGGGGCATACCCCAGGATATAACAATAAGATCAGAGCATGAGGACTGTGGCAAAGAAAGCCACACAAAAAAGGCAAGAGCCAAATGCAATATCTAAAACGAACTTAGGACAAATCTATTGAGGAGACAAGTCCAACCTAACCGAGGTATAAACAAAGAGACCCTTAGGTCCATGAGTGTACATATAAGCCAAGTTGGGAATGATGTTTCCACTGAGATCTAATCTGGTTGTTGATTTGTGAGACTATATTTTGCAACAATTGTTCTTTTGGTGTGGAAACTCCTTGAAATGTCCTGTAATTTCTTTCCCTCCATAGACCATAAACCGCAACTCCAAGGCATATTTTAGGGATAGCATGTTGAATCCTTTGTCCCTTCCAATGATGTGCCATCCACTGCAATGTAGTGTCCCAATCTGTTCGATTCCATCTCAATCCACATCTTTGTATCAAGTCCTGCCAAATAAAGGAGGAATAAGTACAATCAAAATTTAAGTGGCTATGGGATTCCATTTGGCTATGGCATAAAACACAAGCCAAAGGACCAGGGGTATAAGTATAAATCCTGTCATGGGTAGCAAGTTTGTTCTGGACAGCAATCCATAGAATGAATTTTTGTCTGGGAGTACATCCTGAGAACCAAACAAGTTTGTGTCAAGGGACCACAGGGGATGCCTCTCTAAGATGATCCCAAATTTTTGCAAAATGAAATTTACCTGTAGGGGATACTATCCAAGAGATACTGTCCGACGTACCAGTAAGTTTATACATATTAGACAAGAAAACGCGAACTTCGTTTAAGCCGATAGTGTTTGAAGCGGGCCAATTCCAATCATTATTATTGATTATGGCTGCTACTTTAGCTTTAGAATCAATAGCGGCATCATAAGCAATTCTATTAGTACATTTTTCAAACAAAGGCCCAGAAGGGAGCCAATTGTCAAACCAGAGGGAAGTATGGAGACCATTACCTATTCTATGTATAAGTAGAGGTCTAGCAATATCCCTAATTTTCAACAATTTCCTCCAATACCAAGAACATTGCCCAGGAACATTTATTTCCCAAAAACTTTTGGTTTTGATCATATACATGTGCACCCACTTAGCCCACAAGGAAATATTATGAGGGTTAAGAAGGTTACCAATATGCTTTAGATTAAGGATAGTATTTGTAAGAAATACACTTTTAAAACCCAAACCACCCTCCTTCTTGGGTTTGCACACATTGGCCCCAGCAACTTTTGCTCCATGCCCCTTCTCAAAGGTGTCAGACCAAAGAAACCTCATTAACGTTTGATCCACCTGTTTTAGGACACTTTTAGGCAAAATGAACATTCCGGACCAAAATTGTTGGATCCCTGCCAAAACAGATTGAATTAGTTGAGCTCTGCCAGCAAAGGATAAAAACTTAGATTTCCAAGAGTTAATCCTAGAACAAATATTATTAACCAGGTCATCACAGTTAATTTTTTTTTTAGTTTGGTGGTTATGAGTGGAACTAGGGGTGTAAATCGGTCGGTCGGTCGGTTTTTGTTAGTTTTTTTGGTGTATAAAAACCGACCAATAAGGGAGTAAATCGGTCGGTCGGTTTTTTAGGGGTTCGGTCGGTTTTGCGGTCGGTTTTAGCTTGTACATGTATTTAGAAAACCGACCAATCGGTTTTCGGTTTGGTCCGCGGTTTTTTCTTACACCCCTAAGTGGAACTCCAAGGTACTGCATGGGCAGAGCACCTTTGGTAAACTGGAGTTCAAAAAGAATAGCATCAATTAGATGGTCATCAAGTGCAGAGAAAAAAATACAGCTTTTTGAGTTGTTGACTTCAAGACCAGAGAATGCATAAAACTGATTTAAGGTTGTTCTAATAATCCTAGCCGAGGCAACATCTCCATTAAGCAAGATAATTAGATCATCCGCAAAACAAAGATGAGATATTCTAATTTTTTCACATTGCCTTCAATAGTTTACTTTGTTCTTCCCATCTATATTGTCGTGTATAGTTACTAGTGCCTTGTTTGTTCTTTTCCTTTTGTATGTCCCTTCCAATTCGTGTCATGCTATAATTATTTCTTGTTCATTCTCATGTTCAGTTCACTGTTCAAATGCAATTTCATTTCATTCACTTGGTTTGCTTTCATCACTCAACTAATTGCAAATTACTCGCATCGGAGTAGTTGGATCTTAAGGGAAGGGTCATTCCTACTTTCCAACACTCGCTTAATCCATTTCAAACCATGCTTATAGGAATCGTTTTGGTTACACGTTTGGGTCTTCTTATAAAGCCCCTGGCACACCCGGTCACATAGTAATTTTTAGCCAAAACAGTATGCCATTTGTGTCAATCGGCAAATTAACCACTGTTGTTGGGTCATCAAAAGGCAAAGGCTTTGCCGTTTTGGTTTGGTTTGTATATATATATATACAAAAAAAAAATACCGTTTGATGCTGAATAATAATCACTTCGCCGTTTGGGCTCCTACACTATTGTGAACCTTCTAATTTTTGTACACAAACTTAGCTTAAATTTACTCTACCTTCTACTGCATCACTGCAATATTCTTACAAGAAATGGTTATACATATAGAACTTAGCTTAAATTTACTCTACCTTCTACTACATCACTACAGATTCTCTTACAAGAAATGGTTTTATATATATATATATATATGCTGCAATTCTAAGCATACAACAGTAGAAAAAACTTCTTTAAAGCAAAGCTGCGTACATCTAACCATCTTCATACTCTGAGTCCCATGAACTGGGTTTGTCATTAATTCTAAGCATTTAGCCCAAGGAACTATCAATTCTTATCATCAGGAAAAATCCATGCCATGTAGAAAGGTTGTTATGAGTTTCAAATTCATAACTGATGACACCTTGTCACGAGTTCGGATCCACAATCGCGAGCTGTTGGGGTTTACTGACAGGACCACATAATGAGTTTTTTTTTTGTATATATATATATATATATATATAAAACACCATCGTGTGGTCCTACCAGTACCACGCAGGCGTTGCTGGGGTGCTGCCTGAGTAGCGCATTACCGAGTGTTAAGTTACCAACTACTCCAAAAACTTAACTGTTAGAGAATGCGCCAACAATGTATATCAAAGTTCAACACCGAGAATCATTGGGCAATGTCACAATCATTCCCTTCCATGACTAAACAAATGATAATGAAAAACCATTTTGCATCAGAACAATTACATGTTATATCTATACTAGTTGATATCCTGTGCTATGCACGGGTTATACGCTACTAACGCTATAAGTACCCATTCAAAAATGGTTTAACTCTTGGCTCAACAACTAAGTCCATAAAATTAAGTATGTCGATTATGATTTGTTTTAAATGGAAGAATAATGTTATGTTCCAGAATTTGAATCCCAAACCCAATTGTATTAACATTTGTTACAAAAAGCATATGTAGCATAATTAGCATTTCTGTTGATGTTGAATAACATATTTACATCCATAAAATTCCAAACTGATACAATCTACAAACCAATTGTTTACATCCAAATTATGTATTTTTACATATTATGACCAATTATTTGGCTCATGGATTATTTTGGGTAGTTGATCAAGTTGTTAAAATTATTAGGTGATGGAAATATTTTCATCACATTTTGACCAAAATAAATTTGGTCTGATCAAATTAATATTTGCCCCCTAATAACTAGATCGATTGAAATGTGCAAAATTGGACATATTATTAAGCCCGAGTTAATGTGCCCCGAATGGGATTTTGGAGGAGATGGGCTCGAGAAACCCAATAGTAGATGGAAGTCCATGATTTAACTTCACATTATCAATTTCTCTTGGTCAAATATGATGTGCAGGACAATATAAGGAATTAACACATGGCAAGCAAACAAAATGGGAGTAGTGGGGGCAGTAACTAGTTAATGCTAAAAAACATAGGCTATTGACCACGTGGGTTTGGCAGTTCAATATTTCTACACCTATAAAGACCTAAGCCAAGCGAAACAAGAGGACACTCTATTCTGCATCATTTTTATTTTATTTTTTCGTTTGTGTTGCATTTCAGTTTATATTAATTTGTGTATATCTCACAGTGTATCTATTTCACTGTAATTCTTTTTATTTCAATGACAATCACTTCCATTTCCATTTCCATTTTCAAAGCTTGCAATTTCATTTCATCTTTCATTGCATCACTTGATTAAATGTTTGAAGTCCTCTTCATTGAGGCAAGTGCAACCTTAAGGGAAGGGGCATCCCTACTTCCCATCAATTGCCTGATCACACTGTAGACACCCCGATTTTGACCAAACGTCGAATTAAGGAGAGTGGTACCTCCAAATCCGATGATGACAACGTTCGAACAAATCTAGGACTTTCAAAGATGATTCAAGCTCTTCAAAAGACTCTCTAACCTAAAAAAGGCAAAAAAGGGAAAAGAAAAGGAAGATGGAGGCAGAATGGCAGTCGAGCCCTTTTGCGGCAGTCACGGGCTGCCGTTGCAGCAGTCTCTGGACTGCCGGACGGCATTCTGTGACTGCCGCAAATTTCATAAAGTGCCACAAAAAAATGAATTTTTACTAAAAAAACGGCAGTCCCTGGAGTTGTCTGCGGCATTCAATGAATGTCGCGCCGGTGTTCAGTGAATGCCGCGTCGGCATTCAGTGAATGCCGCAACGACATTTACTGAGTGCCGCTTCCATCTCCAGTGAGTGTCGTGTTTTTGTAATAGACAGCTGTAAGACAACACATTTTGTACTATCAAAAGGACGCCTGAATTAGGGTTTTCAGTCCTGAAATGACTGAAATACCCCTCTAAAATTGCCTATAAATAGAGGATGAATATTCACTTGTGAGGGGTTGGGATTTTCTTTGAATCTAGGGGTTATATAAGTGTTCTCCTTGCCTTAATTTTCATAATTAGGAGTGAGTTTAGAATAGTTTAAAGAAAGAGTTGTGTGAATTAGTGTAGAAGAGCTTGATTAGTCTTTGGAAGTTCTCCAAAATCACCAAGTTGAGGATACTTTGGAGATAAACTGTAGAATAATTAGTCTTGGTCCAAATTTAATTATAATATGCATTGAGTTCTTTAGTTTCTCTTTTTTTGTGTGTGTTCATCCCTTGGATTCATAAGACTTTCAATGTCTTACTTGAATCTCTTGTCTTGAAATCCCTTAATCCCCTTATAATCTTGTGATTCATAAGGGGACTAAGGTTGATACTAGAATATTTAGCATAATGGACTTAAACCTATCTTCATGGTTTGAGGTTTGTTATGATTAAGTTTCATGAAGTTCTTCTATACTTCTTTGAAATTTACAAATATGAATATATTTAGTCTCCAATGACCACCAAATGGTAGGAGAATTAGCTTTAGACAAGCCCAATTCCATGGCTTACTTGTCTAAGTTGATAGGATTGAAGTGAATTAACCCAATGAGCAATGAGTTCACAATCTATTTTTGATCATAGATTTTTAGTCGAACATCGAACCGTTGGAATGAAATGAAACCAACAGGAAAGTGTTTATAACTCAAAGTTCTACCACTGTAATTTTTGTTTTAAGGTAGTTTCGTGTTTTGAATAGTTTGATCAAGGGTTTTGTGGAACAACCATAATCTGTCCAGAGTTTCAGAACAGTAACACTCTTTTGAAATAAGCAAATCAGAGCCTTAATGAAGCTTCATTGACCCAAAATAAAATTTTCTAAGTAGATTAATGTGTAAGGAAGCTGCCCTAAAAAGAACAAAGCATTTCTGATAATTTACTATTTTTAGAAAATCGTGCAAGAACTCTGGACAGAGGGTTGTAGAATCCTGAGTGATGTCTGGTTTTTGTCTAATTCCCGGAGATCTAACCGTTAAAACTTCGATTTTTTTTTTGGGTTAAAAACTAGACACACAGAGGAATCTTGTTTCCAAAATTCACCAAGATCAAACCATGGGAACCATGCATTTTATTTCTTTGAAGTTCTAATATGCTCTCAGTAATTTTCAGAATTCTGTAACAATTTTGATCAATCTTATAAATAATGGCTTAGATGATATTTTCATGAGTTAAGGTTCAAACCATGTTTCAATAACGATTAGTTAAGCTTGAATTTAAAGTTTAAGCGACTAAATCAATAAGTACTTCATGATTTCTTCTTGTTTATGTTTACATTCATCCATGTGACTTGACATTCATAATTAGGATTCGTTTGCTTTAGGTTAATTACATTTGATAGATCTAGGTTAGAGGCCTAGGATCATTATTCAATTTTACATGCTATATATCATATGGACTAACCCTTGTTTTGTAGCGCTGATGAGGTGTGACTTTTCGACTCTCCCTTAGCTTAACTTTTCTTTGATTTTATCGATTTTATGACCTCATGCACGACACATTAGAAATAGGATCTTGTCTTATGTGAATACATGTGATTAGAGACTCTTTTCCAGGATTTTCTTTCATTTGTATACATTGCATGTTTAATATCGCGGCTGGATCCCAGGTAAGTTCTCTTGTTCCCTATTGCATATCATATTGCTTGCTACTTGAATTATATGATTTTTGAATGATATTTTATCACTTGCAATCTTACACCCTTTAGACATGCTTTTGAAATGTATATTTATACATATGTATTAGTTGAGGGCACATTTAAATTAATAATTCGATTAAAAGGATGTTAAGTAGAGGCCTATCGCGAGATAGGATGAGAAGGGGTGTTTTAGTCCGATGGACTCCTTCCCTTCTCATTCCATAATCCCCGAACCTAGTTAATCTTTGGTTTCGCAAAAAGATCAGTTGCTTTAAAATAGGTTTCTTAATTTTTCCTTAAAAAATTAAGTGGCTACTCATTTGTTTTGAATTTGAAAATTTAAAAGAATTTTAAAAGAAAAGCTGTGGGTAAAAGGAGAAAAATTGCGATATCCACACACACCCACACCAAACATAGGGATATAGTTTGGCTACATGTTTGGGCCTACCGTACAAGGTCCTGGCACGCCCGCAAAATAACAATATTTTTGCCAAACAATTTTGGCACACCCGGTGGGACCTAAAGTGCTAAGTCATGGTACACAAGAAAAACCAGACTTCTGAGTCTGTTAGCCAAGAAGACCCCCCACTTGAAGGGTTTAAAGATGAATTAGTTGACCAAGAAGGTCAAGACAGCCTGAAGTTTTCTTCTGACTAACTGTCACATCAGTTAGCCCCTCTGATAGAGCAGGGCAAACGAAACACAAAAAGGGATGAACACTCACACATCTTGATTAAGAGTAGCCACGAATTCTTGAAAACAAGCCAGGACCATCTGGGTCAAGACAAATTGTATGGCGAAAAAGGGTGGGTTGTAATACTCGACCCCACATGTGCAATTGGTACCGATTCAAGCAAGTTGCCGACCTTCTTAAGGAATATGCACAGATTCAAGGCAAAATTCTTTGTAGTCAAAGTGAATTTTTTCATCTTCAAGGTGAATCACTTCATTTTTTAGGTGAGTATGTTCGTCAACTTGAACATACGATGAAAGCGGTTGTGAAAATGGCTCCTCAAAAGGCTGTAAAGAAACAAAAGGGGCCAAAAATGGCTAATGTCGCCTCTCTAAAACAAGAGATCGGTGACCAAAATCAGTTATCATATTTTGGCCGATTAAAATTTTTCTGATGAGCTACCTGTTCAAATTGGTCTAAAACCTGGTCTTCAAAAATTGTACAGATTTCATTTTCAAAGAGCCAGGGGGCAAATGTTTACACCCAAATTTTATGGTTTTGGTAAAAATGTAATATGACTGATATACATGCATGTGATAATCCCTCAACTTTTTTGGCCAACGTCTTGACCAAGTAGACTGTACTTGAAGTTCAAAAGTCATTTTGTGAGAATGAAAGGACACATGACAAGGTAGTGGGTGGTTATTGCTCACCACTTTGTAACTTGTGATGGGTGATGGCAGTTTTATGGTGACTCCAAGTGGGTGGTTCATGCACCTATAAAGACACAAAGATGATCAACATACAGTGCTCCTCTCTCGCAACCCACACTTCGAAAAGCATTCTGTATCATTTGTTAAATTTTATTTTTATTTCGTTTATCTTCCATTTCAGTTTATATTAATTCGTGTGTATTTCACAGTGTATCTATTCCCTGTAATTCTTTTTATTTCAATGACAATCACTCCCATTTCCATTTCTATTTCCAAAGCTTGCAATTTCATTTCATCTTTCATTGCATCACTTGGTTAAATTTAAAGTCCTACTTCCCAACAATCGCCTGATCATACTCACACTAAACATAAGGATATAGTTTGGCTCTACGTTTGGGCCTGCCGTACAAGGTCCTGGCACGCCTATGCACACTACAATATTTTTGTCAAACAATTTTGGCACGCCCGATAGGACGACTAAGTGATGATGCAATTTCGGAAAGTAGGCTATCATTTACAGCCCTACAATCGGTACCAATTGAAAATGTGGGGTCGAGTATTACAACCCACCCATTTTCGCCAGACAATTTGGCTTGGCCCAGATGGTCCTAGCTTGTTTCAAGAATTCGTGGCTACTTTTAATCAAGATGTACGAGTGTTCATCCCTTTTTGTGTTTCGTTTGCCCTGCTCTATCAGAGGGGCTAACTGATGTGACGGTTTTTCTGAAGAAAACTTCAGGCTGTCTTGACCTTCTTGGTCAACTAATTCATCTTTAAACCCTTCAAGTGGGAGGGGGGGGGGGGGGGGGGGGGGGGGGGTCTTCTTGGCTAACAGACTCAGAAGTCAAGTTTTTCTTGTGTACCATGACTTAGCACTTTAGGTCCCACCGGGTGTGTCAAAATTGTTTGGCAAAAATATTGTTATTTTGCGGGCGTGCCAGGACCTTGTACGATAGGCCCAAACATGTAGCCAAACTATATCCCTATGTTTGGTGTGGTTGTGATCAAGTGATTATTGGGAAGTAGGGATGCCCCTCCCCTTAAGGTTGAACTTGCCTCAATGAAGAGGACTTCAAACATTTAACCAAGTGATGCAATGAAAGATGAAATGAAATTGCAAGCTTTGGAAATGGAAATGGAAGTGATTGTCATTGAAATAAAAAAGAATTACAGGGAAATAGATACTCTGTGAGATACATTAATTAATATAAATTGAAATGCAAGACAAACGAAAAAAAAAAAAAAAACAAATGCTGCAGAATGCTTCTTTAAAATGTGGGTTGCGAGAGTGTCCTCTTGTTTGGCTTGGCTTAGGTCTTTATAGGTGTAGAAATATTGAACTGCCAAACCCACGTGGTCAATAGCCATGTTTTTTAGCATTAACTGCTTACTGCCCCACTACTCCCATTTTGTTTTCTTGCCACATGTCAATTCCTTACATTGTCCAGCACACCATATTTGACCAAGAGAAATCGATAATGTGAAGTTAAGTCATGGACTTTCATCTATTATTGGGCTTCTCGGGCCCATATCCTTCAAAATCAGTGGCCATTCGGGGCACATTAACTCGGGCTTGATAATATGTTCGATTTTGCACATTTCAATCGGTCTAGTCATTTGGGGGCAAATATTAATTTGATTAGACCAAATTTATTTTGGTCAAAATGTGATGAAAATATTTCCATCACTTGCTAATTTTAACAACTTGATCAACTACCCAAAATAAACCATGAGCCAAATAATTGGTCATAATATGTAAAAATACATAATTTGGATGTAAACATTTGCCCCCTGGCTCTTTGAAAATGAAAATCACTGAAATTTTGGAAGAGACAGATTTTTAGACCAATTTTCATTTAGACCGATATCGGTCATATCTCACTACCAATTTTAGTCTTGCAATGTAGAACGAATATATTTTAAATCTTGCTATCCCATTCTAGGAAAATGCACCTCGACATTAGCACCAATTGACCAATTGTTGTGACTGACTTATGGTTATTTTTGGTTTCCAAGTCATGACAATCGGGATCATTTTTGGTTGCAAGACAATTGGGGCCCACCACTAATGGGCAGCTCTCATTTAAATTGTAATGGGCTTGAAGACCCCACTTGGACATGAAACCCCTTTGAGACTTTTAGCGACTGCTCAGTTGGACAAACATTTAGTTCGGACAAACATTAGATCGGACAAAATGTTTAGATCAGACAAAATCTTTAACATTTTGTAGTGTCAGAATTTTTGAGCTAATTTTGTTGTAGACCAACTTAATTCTTCACATCGGTCAAACGGGGCAGTTCCATTAGACACAATAAGCATGACCGATTAATTCATTGACCGAATTAGGAGTTATATTCGGACATCAATAATTTTGTTCTTCATAATATTACTGACAAAGGAAGAGCCATAAAACCAAAATTTGTTTTTGATGGGCTCCACAGAGCCATGGAGATTAAAATTTACAAAAACCAAAAAATTGATTGGCTTTATGTAAAGATCAATTTCGACAATTACAATAATACTGAATAAATTAAACAACCCTTTAAAGGTTGAGTCCTTCAAAAAGGGTTGCTCAAAATCTACAACAAATTTATTGGCCAAAATGAAGTTAATTGGCCTATGTGAATCTTGCCCCTTGAGTGTTTCAACGTGATCCACACTAGCGAGGGGCTCTTTAGCCGAATTAAAAAATTCCCGTGTCTTCTCGATCCGCTGATGTAATTCTTTGAGTATGGAATCTCGTTCCTCACGAAGAGTAACCGGATTTTGTTCATGTATGTACGGGGTCAGAAGATGGGTCCAAACAAGAATATATAATGCGAAGCTCTTCCTCCCAAATCTCATCCAAATGCTTGTATAAGCCTTCACGTGACGCATTCTCCATCAATCACTCGGTGGTCCCACAGGGCATGCCAAAAATGTTCACGTCAAGTGGTATTTGATGCTTGGGCGTGCCATAATCCGCTAGGATTCAATGTATATATGTGTGTGTGTGTGTGTGTGTGTGTGTGTGTGTGTGAACTTATAATTCTTGAGATGGTGAGTAGAATTATCTTTGAATCAAGCAATTGTGTAAAGTAAGCAAGAATTAAACTTACTAAAAGTTCTCAAACAATATTGAAGCATACAAGTTTGACAAGTACTAAGATCATGTAAGAAATTCTTATAAGTAGCATTGAACTCCATGTCTATTGATAAAACAGTAATAGAATTACAGAGGGTGAAAAAGTTGAAAGAAAATTACAAACTTAGGATGGAAATGAAACTTAGGCTACTGGATGCTAAGCATGAATGTTGTTGAATGCTGGGTTTGGGTTTGATTTTTGCGAGAGAGCTTTCTGATGCCATAACACTAGTATTTATAGCTCTGGCTTAGGAAACGACTGCTCTGGACGTGCTTCCAAAATTTTTCGGATCCACTATGATCCACGTGTTTAAAATGTAACTGCCTTCCATCGGTCCACATTGTCCGATATTGATCCTTTGATTTGGATACCAACTAGGTATTACTATGTTTATCTTTATCTCAGTTTCCCTTTGTAGACCGATTGGTCGGACACATTCTTTGATGATCTGGATTGACAATTTCCATTACATTGGTCTGATATTGATTAGGCTGACTTTGCTCTGATAGTGGTCCACTTCTCCAGACTTGGATCAATCCTTGAGTCCTATTGACTTGGGTCCAAACTCAGAGTTCAGGGTCAAGGCTTCCATTCTTGGCTCGTGGACTCCGATGGCCCAATGGGCCGAGCAGATTTTGGATGTCAACACTAATAATAGGAATAAAATAAAGTGCTTATAAAAGTTTATTACTATATGTCCACAGGTAAAAAGCTTTAGTCAATTTACAGATTACTAATTTATCTCCATGATAATTTACACTTCTTGTATTTAACAAACGAATTTGTTATTGACTACTATTCTAGAAAATCATATGGATAAAAGCAAATATATTTTGATGAACATAATGTTTTATGAGGAAGATTGAGAGCTACCACTATCATGACAGAGCATGTATCTCGAATAGTTGTCGAAGCTTTAACCCAGAGGATCTGAAACGAAAACCGATAGTTATATACTGATTGTGAGTTAGCCCATACATGGAATAGCATTGTTTTTGGGCAAGCACTACAAAAAAGTTAACACCTTAATTTTTATTCTCTAAAGACGACCATGAATTTAGCAACCGTTGAGGAATTTGATAGTTCCTTAGGAGAAAGTGTCACAAAATTGGTGTACACAAGGAAAACCTACATTGCAGTGGTTAGTATATATTATCAATTTTGATAATAATTTGAGAAAGCAATTGGTGTCTGGCGGGGGAAAAAAGTAAAAGAGAAAAAGATCACCAAACCTGGAGTTCGACATTTTTCTTACTACTTGTGTGCTTCAACAATGATGCCCCAAGGAAGGATGATATTTGTTGGTCACTATGACTATTATAGTGTTATGTTAAATGCCAAGAATGTGCATGTTAAATAGTCTTGTTTTGATCTAATAAAACCACAAATCCACCACTGAAGTTGGAAACAAAGCACCACTACTATGAGAATTAACAAAATTAAAGACACACAATAAGGATACATATGTTTGTGAGAGTGAATAACCCCAATCTGAACATCAAAATAGTCCGAGACAACACCCAATTTGAAATACATATATAGAGGGCATTGAAACAACATATAGAGGACATCTCACTAAACTACGAGAATACACCAAATTTGAAGTAGGCTGCAACCCTGTTTAAAAAAAAAAAAAAAGATTGCAATCCAAAAGGCAAGAAGATGCACACTAACCAAATTTTGTGGACTTGGCAAGGCAGAGGCTATAGATCTCCCTGAGTTTCTGTCAAAACAACAACAATTACTACATAAAAAATCAACAATTGAAGACAACATTCAGATTAACAAACAAATAAATGCAGTTAAAGCATATACATATATATATATATAAGTATATTCAAGTACATGGACTAAATGGGGAAATTTGGAACTACCTATTACGCGTTATTGAAAACGAAGAGGAATATTTTGGACTGCTGATGGAGAGATTTAAAGGCACTGATGCACGAGAAGTAGAAGTTCCTGACTACCTATTAGGCGCTGATGCAGGTGGAAAATTCCACAAAATCTCATCTTGCAATTGCTGAAGCTGAATGAATTGATCATCAACAAATCCCTTTTATCAAACACATAGAAGGCACAATCAAAATCCAACCCAGCATAAATGCAAAACAAAAATATAAAATAAAATTAAATAAATATAAAAAATCAAAAACTCAAAAGAGTCGAACAACAATTCATCTGGGTTATCTATCTATACCCACTACACCATATGACCCGATTTGTAACGGGAATATCCGTTACAAAAATTATTTGTAACGGATATACCCGTTACAAATAGGGCGTTGCAAATTTGTAACGGATGTTTGTAACGGATATATCTGTTACAAATTTGTAACGGATTGTGTAACGGATATACCCGTTACTAAATCTTTTTTTGTAACGGGTATAGCCGTTACAAAATCTATTAGTAACGGATAAATATCCTATTTGTTTGGTATTGCGAAAAAATTAGTAACGCTTATATCCGTTACTAATTTACAAATGCATATTATTAGTAACGGATTTTGTAACGGATATACCCGTTACAAATTGTAATTACAAAAAATATATATATATTTATTTGAAATGTTTCCCAATTTTTTTTTTCCACCTGATTAAGAAGCATTATAATCCATAGGAAACACCAAAATAAATAAATAAATAAATAACAATAAACATAATCCTTAATTCATACCAAGCACAACAAACATAATCCATAATACTTAATCCATACCCAACACAATAAACATAATCCATAATACATATCCATACTACACAAAACAAACATAATACATAATCCATACTACACAAAACAAACATAATCCATAATCCGACCAAACTTAAACTAACTATAACAAAGCATGTCCGAAATTTAAAGAGTTATACAAAATAAGATAATTGAAGTCAAACATACTTTAACCTACTCTCAAGCCAAATCACATATCCACCTTGAACAAAGCCTCCCAAAGTATCGAAACCACCTTGAGGAGGGTCGAACAAATGAGCATTCGGATCAATTACTTCCTCGATATAAACTTTCTTTTCGTCAATACCAACGGTTTTGAAGTGACACTTTTTAGCACTAGCATCCGTCACAACATACCCCTTTGCTAATTCTTTCCCAAATTTATCAAGTAAGATAACCGGGGGTTTGTCGGTGGGAGTAGGCATAGAATGAAGAGAATTTCGATTTTCCATCGCGCCAAAAACGTTATTCAAGTTTTGACCTAAATGAATAGGGCGATTAACTGAATTGGATGCAATATCACTTGAAGGAGTAGTCACCATTGGAGGGGTACTCACATTTGAAAATTTGGTAATAAAAGACATCATTACACCCTCAAAATTGTTAAGTCTTGAGATGACTTCATCCTTAAATGATTTGTCTTCTTCATTTGTCTTACCTTTTTGTTCAATTATTGACCTTGCCACCCCAAGTTGACTTAATTGCTTCTTAGTGACATGAGAACCCACCGCACGAACCCCACCTCCCTTGAGTTCCTTCCCAAATACTTCTGCTAATTCATCATTGTCAAGGTCTTCACACGTGTCAGTACATCCCGAGTCAGACAAGGTTTGGCTTTTTTTTCTATTTCCAGCAGCTATAACTTCGTCCTAAAGTATATAAAAGTGAAACTTGTAATATTAAAATAAAGTAATTATGCTAAACTTTAAACCTACAAACAATCAAATATGTTACTCACATATTTACTCTTAGCACTCTCCAACACAGTCCCATCTCTATGCTCATGTGCCGCCAACCATTTGTCTACGCGACGAATTTTTTTTCCAGGATTTTCTTGTTCCTAGACATTGAAATTTAATGAGTTAGTTTAAAATAAAGTTGTTAATACACAAAATGTGAAAAAATGATACAAACCATTAAGAATTGTTTTTGAGCATAGGAACAACGCCCAAGAGTATGGGGAGTCTCTTGTTGTTTTCGATTGCTACAATTTGTAACATTTTGCTGCTTCTTTTTTGGATCTCTCTCATTTTCTACAAACTTTCTCCAAATATGGGGATCAATACCGGCCGGCCCGACTTCTTCATTCAAAAGGGCCCTCAAATTGTTTTTGTGAAACCTAAACTTTTGGGGCCACGACTTCTCCGCCAATGGTCGAGCCACATCTGGTGGAACATCTAGTTCAAATTCACCCTAGTAGTGGAATAAGATAGCAATGGATAAATGTAAATAATTAAAGCAAAATAACTAACTGAATAAAGAGCATAAAATCAAAAGTTTACCATTAAAGCTTGCCAAACATCGTCTTTAAAGTTCTTTGGCACAAGTCGAAAATCTTTATATTCAATTGGAAGGTAGCATCTCACAAAATCCCCCGTACGACTACTCCATATCTTCGCATATTGCCCCACAACAGACCCGTCAGCTTGAATTCTGACTTTCATTTTCTCCTTCGGGCCCTTTGGGGCTTTTCTTCCTGATGACTCAGATGCGGGCGGGGCTGAAGAAGATGGTTGAGATAAACTCGGGTTTGAATTACCTGCATTTGTTGACATTATACCAAATGCCTATCATTTGAAAATAAGGTGTTAGTTCGCAATCAATATTAACGGATATAATAACAATATTAAATGACATAGCAACAATTAACGGACCACAAGGACATTTTTACAATAAAGGTAGCAATTACATTCCAAAATTAGCAACAATTAACTGACTATAAGGAAATTTTTACAATAAAGGTAGCAATTACAATCTCAACATAGTAGCAATTAATGCAAAAGCCAAAAGTTAGGCAGAGTCATGCTACTTCAGCAGGTTTTCCAAATGAGGTTGGTCTTCAAGAGTAGATTGGAAGACCGTTGGTATCTCTAACTCGTCTACTCGCTTGGTCAATCTCTTCGGTGAATGTATAACAACCCACCAATTGGGATTTCTAATGTCTTTCTAGTAGTTGGCATAGAAATGATTCTTTAAAATTTTTAAAAAGAAAAAAGGCGTCTGAATTTTCTAAAGCAAGTAATGCAAATATATTAGGCAGAAAAAGAGAAAAGGTAAACTAACACGTCAAACAGTCCATGAAAATACATTGTCCAAACTTTGCATCAAATTTAATTGATGAAAATTTCCAAAAAACAAGTGAGGAAAAGGCATGTGGAAACTTTCCAAAGAAAGGGTAAAATAAGTGGTCCCTCTCCATTCATGCTTATCTATCAACTCTCGAAAATGTCAGTGCCCATGCCTAGGTCTTCATGGACTTTTTGTGTTTTTCATATTTTATTTGGTAGTACTTTGTAGCCTTACATCATGTCTAACCCAAACAGGCTCATTTGAGCCTAAACTTGCGTTTGGAAGTGGGGTTGAATTCTAGTTGTTCATTGTATCCCTCAGGTGTACACCTCATATTTTAATTAGCTTTGGATTTGATGTCGAATGATAATTTCTCCAGAAAATATTTCTCAGATTGCTGGATTACATTTTCCCTTCTTATAGTTGGGCACGGTTGAAGAACCGGAGGAGATTAATGGAGGTTTCTTTGATGATGGTGAATTGATAGATGACGAGAGCGACGAAGAAGAGGACACTGAAAGCAGTGTGGACTTGCTGTTTAGACTATTCCAAAGCATGTTTAAGAAAGTGTCAGCACGTGCCAAGAAGGTCTCTCTCTCCATCTTACCCTCCACCATGATATCGCCACAGCTGGTAAATATATATATATATATATATCTGCTTTGATTACACAATTGAACTTACTCTGGGTATGTAATCGGAGTACAGTAATGAACTTACTCTGGGTCTCCCATATCGCTGTTTAATAATTTTAGAGACTAAATCTCATTGAAAGTTTCAAATAATGCTCCAGTGTGGGGGGAACCTTTTGGATTTGGGTTTTAATCTACTGTAATAGAACTTAGTATTGCCTAAGGTAAGGCATTCAAATAGTGCACTAGGAATTGGGGATTTTATGATGGATGGATCGTGAATAAAGTCATAATTTAACTACCTTGTTTATATATTGTTTGCTGAATAGAAGAAAAAATCATCATCATGTTTGTCTTCTGCTCCGTAAGGTAGAAGTAGAACATTGGTTGAAGACCCATTTGGACCAAATCTGAATGACATATAGTCTGATTAGGAGTAATTAACAAGCAATCAAGTGGGTAGGTGGGTGGAATATTTCACTCCTGACTTATGAGGAGTGTAGCTGAGAGCATCTAATGAGAATGCGTTTTAACTGGATTGATTTTCCGTGGTCGATATGCTTGGATTTACCATTCTTAGGCTGCCATTCTACCATGTTATTGGTGTTACCCAATTGAATCTTTTGTTGCTGTTAGCAATGCACAATTATGGTTCAGTTGTTATTGATTGCTCTTTTTTTTTTTTTTTTTTTTTTTTTTCAGTCAACAGCTAATTGTTCTCTGTCATCTGCTGGATATATTACAGTAATTAAATCTAATAAGTCTTTTGCCCAAATCGATGAACACAAATTATGAACTTCAGTGTAAACTAAATTTCAAATTGATTCCAAATAAAACAAAGACAACAACAGATCATGTGAAGACCCAACAAAATCTGACCTTGCTATCAAAATCTTTGATTCACATTGCTCCAGAAAAAGAGCTAGGGTACCTGGTATGAAGAAAAAGAAGAAGAAGGAAGAAGAAGGGGATTATTTCAGCCAGATCTGGCGAAGGAAGAAGAAGGCTCAAAAGAAGAAAGATGAAGAAGAAGAAGAAGAAAAGGAAGAAGAAGAAGAAGAAGGAAGGGAGTACCATTGGCGGCGTCGGACACGATCGGAAAGCAGCGGCGGCGTCGGGCGGTTGGCAGGCGGCGGCGGCGGCGGCGGCGGGCTTCTACTCTTTCACCCTTTCTCTTTCTCTTTCTCTCTCTATTTCTCTTTCACCCTTTCTCTACTCTTTCAACTCTATTTGTGAAACCCCAAAGATCAGCCCCGATAGATTTGGTTAAGTCAAATTTCTTTTCTTTTCTTTTCTATTTTTTTTTGGACCAATTTTGTAACGGATATAAACGTTACAAAATAAATACACCCGTTATAAAAATTAACCAAACCAAAATAATGGTAATTAGTAACGGTTTTTCCTAATTTGTAACAGATATATCCGTTACAAATTAGTAACGGGTATACCCGTTACAAACCATAAAACTTGTCCGTTACAAATTTGCCAATATGGTGTAGTGACCTGAGAGGGGTCATTCTAGGAGGGCAAAAATTTCTAGATATGGGTGATTCAAATCCTCAAACGATTCGAACAATCGTTGAAATTACATCTTCTTCTCTTCTCGGACTTGGCTCGATTGTGGTCAATTTCGTGCCCTAGTTTTCAATTTGATCCATTGTTTTCCATACATGACAAGGCTAGAGTGAGAGAGAGAGCCAGATAACAGAGGGAGGTGAAAGCGAGAGATGTGTGAAATCAATAGAGTAATGAAAAAGGATTTGGCATCTGATACATTCATGGAAAGGAAGGGAGAGGTTAAGACAGAGAGGCATGTAAAAGAGACGTTTCAATATCTTCCTAGAATAGGAAGAGATAGCAACATTTCAACTTTCAAGAGAGAAGATCAAGAAAACAAAGAAGAAAGCAAGCTGAGAAACGAAAGCAGAGGAAGAGCAAGGAATCAGGTTTATGCCATGTAGGAATTTTTTAGAGGAGTTAGGAAGTTTACGTGGAAGGTTGTGGGGGCTTCATTTGCCTCAACCTTTATATGGATATAATAGATAGATATATCAAAAATTCTCTAGAGAGGGTGCCCTCTCTTTATTAAAGAGAGGGCCTCTATTTTGACTGTTGGATCCTGTTTAAAAACTGGATCTGACAGTCAAAACAAAGGCCCTCTCTTTAATAAAGAGAGGGAGCCCTCTTTAGAGACTGGGGCCTCTGTTTTGACCGTCAGATCCAGTTTTTAAACACGATTCGACGGTCAAAATAGAGGCCCTCTCTTTAATAAAGAGAGGGCGTCATCTCTGGAGAATTTTCATATATAATAGAATGGGAGTTCCAGTATATTCTCTCTTTTTAAAAGGGTCTCATCTATATTACCTTGATTATTTTAATTTTGAGTAATTCTTCAAATATCCTATCTCTCCTCACATTAAGCTAACCAAAAGGTTTGTCTCCATATGGAAAACAACTTGGAGCTCCAAAAATTCATGCTAATTTTCTAAAGTAGTTAAACTATCATAAACAACATGATTGGAGATGCTCTAAAAACCGAAAGATATAGACTAACATGCTAAGTAATACTCACCCGAAGAACAAAATTCTGCTATTAGAATTTGTAAGAGTATGTATAAAAATGATGAAAATGGAACCATGTTTCAAACCAAGTTCATATTTGTCTAGTTCTAATTAAAACTAGTAATAAGTTAGTTTGATAATATAACACCCGTATTCGTGTTATTACATTCATTACATTGTCATGCATGATTATGTGATGTGTTGTGCATTTTGGCACATGTGAGAGTGAGTTTTGACTCACGAGTCGTATTGGGTGTCTGTGTAAAAAAACCCTTTGAGACTGTGTTGATTGAGTGTTTTGATATTGTGAAGTCTCTCTGAGTATGAGACATTCATTGTAGAATACCTTAAATGTTTATATGGAAATAAATGTTTACCTGTGTATTTCACTATCTATATTATTTTCTGGTTTAGATTATGTTTCTGTTGTTAATTTTAGTATCTCGGTGAGGACGAATTAACACGCTATTAATTTAGTAGGCTAATTAACAATTTCGTAAAATCATATAGAAACTTGCGTTTTAGCAACCAAACGGAACTAAGTCGGAAACTTTTATAATTTTGAGGTTTCACTTGTGAAGTTATGAATTAGCTGTGTAGAAAGTTTCAGAGACTGATTAGGAGTTTTGAAAAAACTCGTGGGGAGGTAAATATAATTTCTGAAAGTGTTGCCTATATAGATAGAGATGATCTTGACATTTTTGTAAGTTCTAACCTAAAATTCAAGATAGAGGCCAAAAGGGGGAATTGATTGCTTAGAGCTTCTCGACGCCAAACGACGACTGTCCGTCTGCTGGTTTTTCACCAAATTTTGTATTCGAACTCCTCGAGGTAAGGCTGTCGTTTTGATACCCATTAGGCCATGTTTGGCTAAGTTTTTCGAAAACTCATTTTCTAGAATTTTCATAAAAAGTTGATATTTGGAATTCTGATCGATAGGAATTGTACTAGACGGACTTCTGCACGTTCTTTGTGCTTGGGTTTTCCTTGGATCGTATTTTAGAAATGTAAATCGGAGGTGAGTGATTCAACTATGTGTTTTGGAATGATTTCTTGACATGTATTCATGTGTTTGTATGAAAAGCATGTGTTAGTTTATAGATATATATTGTGTAGTTCATATTGGGCGATTATATTGATAAGTAGCCAATAGCACGGTGAAATCTTTTGATTATCGAAAGCATGGTGATATGTGAATTGAGTATGTTGAGTTGTTAATTGGGTCAAAGAAGCACGTGGTTACTAAGCCATCTTGTGGAGCCGATATAGGCATTAAGGTCGCATGATTGAAGAAAAGAATAGTGGGTCTTACCTTTTCACGTAGACTTATTGGCGATGAGTCGCGGATTAGGATTATGGAACGTACACGTGAGACTCCTGAGACTAGTATGAAATGTAGAGATGTGAATGCGAGCAAGTTTATCATTCATGTGCATTTTATTCACTAAGCGTTAGCTTAAACAAATTTAATATGTGTTGTTATTCAAATAACCATGTCAGGTGTTAATGCCGGCGAGGAATCGGGAAAGTGATCACGAGATGTCGTGAGTTCACTTAGAAGAAGACTTGTCATGTTTATCCCGTAGTTTTGTAAACGAATCGTCTATTTCATTTGTTTTGTTAAGAAACTTGTAATTAAAATGGATAATAACCATGTATATGTTTTATTTTAGTTTCAAGTCTTGTAAGGAATTACTTTCGAGTAAGCTAGAACTACGTTTTGTATTGACTTTGAAAACATGAAATGAGTTGATTTAGTTATTATGATTCTGGACCTGGAGTTCACATTTTGAAATGTTTTACCTATCGACTTCATGTCTTGATTTAATGTTGAGGCATGTTACAATCGCAAGGGTCACTTGACCTTAGGCAATATTCTAGTATAAGAAGGATTGCTGTCAGGGGGTCATTCGACCTGTCAAAGGGGACAGTTCGACCGGTCAAAGTGCCCTCTACTGTGAAGGGTTATTGCCGAGGGGTCCTCGATCGATCGAACGGGGCATCTCGATCGGTCGAAATGACCCCTGCATTAAAACTTTTTACACCCCTTCTGGAGATTATTTAAATGTTTTGATTGGTTCTTAGGGCACCTTTAGGACCCTTTTGAATATAAATTCATTCGATTCAAAATATAATTACGTTTCCAAATTTATGTGGATTTTACTAACTTCGAGTATATTGTTTCAAATGAGCGACTGCTCATCGTTATCATTAAAGTTCTTTTTCCGCTGCTAGAACTTTTAAATGAGTAGAAATAGCTTCGGTGGCGTGCCACGGGCTTCGGTTCCACTATTGTGGGACCGGACTGTGACATATAAAGAATTTACTCTTGGAGCATTTTTAAACCAGACACAGGCTTTTATGTAACTAAAAAGAATTGAAGCAAATAGGAAACTATTTAGAATTGGCTCCTCGTTGAACCACAAAACCGATTCTTATATTATCGAAACATCCTCTAGGTAGTGAGTTTTATTTAGGGGTGACATTGGGAATGGAAATTCCGATTCCGATCCGAAAAATTCTGATTTTGGCACCAAAAATTAAATTCTGAATTCCGAAAATTTTGAAAAAAATCGGAACGGAATCGGAATTGTTTTGAGAATTTCGAAATTTAAAAAATTCCGAAAATTCTGAAAATATGTTTTCTGAAAATATTATGAAAATATTTCCAAAAAAATCCGAATATTTACCGAAAATTTAGAAGAATGTGAACTTATTTGTCCCACATCGAATAAGCAGAAAAATGAGAGAACAGGAGACTCTTTATAAAAGTATGACTTACTCTTTCAATAGTATTTGTATTCCGAAAATTCAAAAAATTATGAAAATTTCCGATTCCAATTCCAAAAATTTCGAAAAAATCGAAACGGAAATTGGGAACACACATTTAATTTCCGAAATTTTCAAATTTTTTTCAAAAGAGGGTATTCCAATCAATTCCGACCGAAACACACCCCTAGTTTTATTACAAAAAAAAAAAAAAAAAAGGAGTTTTAATTAATGAGACCATAAAGTAAGGAGATGGGGATCAAATCTTGGCCCATAACACTAGGCCAATCCAAGTAGCCCTTTTGCTCGTCCTGGCCCAAATCAACTCAAGCCACTTTTTCTGGGCCCAAGATTTAAACAAACCATTGACCTCAATGACCTGATAGAACCAGTCCGAATTTGAGAGAGAGAGGAGAGAGAAAGAGAGAGATGGAGAGTGTCACTGAAACTCTGAAACACAGAGACGAGACACCTAACAATGGAAGTTCAAACGAGAAGATGATGGAAGAGGAAGTGAACCCTAACCCTAACCCTAACCCTAAACCTAATCCACAGACAAAAGTTGTGGTAATAATGGGAGCAACTGGTTCTGGTAAATCTCGACTCGCCATTGACCTCGCTTCTTACTTCCCCATCGAGATCATCAATGCCGATTCCATGCAGGTATATACATACAAACTGACATATGTGAACATATATATATATATATATATATATCATATAGTGATTTGGTATTCACTTCCAGTCTTCAATTGCCAAATTGTCATTGCTTCAATTAATTGTGGCTTGTCGTTAGGTTTACCAAGGATTGGATATTCTCACCAACAAAGTTCTCCTCCAAGAGCAGAAGGGTTAGTACTTAGGGTGTGTTTGATAACCGAATAATTTTTATTTTTATTTTATTTTCAGTGCCTTTGATAGAGTAACACTTAATTGAAAAAGCAGCAAATGCCCACTAAAAACTTGAAGTAAAAAAAATTCAACTGAAAATAATCGCTGTGTTTAAACAATGTTTTCAGTATTGCAAATTCAATAGTTAAAATTTTTATTACAATACTTTTTATTTTCACTACTTAGTTTTTTAGTTTTATCAAACAGACCCTAACAGTACGTAATTGCTTAGGTGTATACATTGTGATTTGCTTTGGTCTTATATAAGTGGGGTTTTATGGTAGGAGTGCCTCATCATCTTTTGGGTACAGTTAGCCCTAATGTCGAATTCACTGCCAAGGATTTTCGGGATTCTGCAATTCCGGTGACTTTCTCTCTCTCTCCGTCTCTGTCCGTATATGACTGTCCTCTTTCTTTCTTTCTTTCTTTCTTTTTTTTTTTTTTTTTTCTCAATTATTGTGAGTACAGTTGTATTTAATTATTTACTCGTGTTCCTCCTTGCATGTTACTCAAATGTTGATCAGATGGGTGCTGTGATTGACAGTTTAGGATTTAGGAAGTAGGATAAGCACATATGATACATGTAATTCTATTTCATATTGACTTGCATTAGTATGTTAGTCATAAGAAATATGTACGAGGTATGAACAAGAATGTATGTGCGTATTTATCACACTAAAGGATGTAAACATATGTATATGAACCTATAGTCCTATACTATCCGGAAGGAAGTTTGCATATAAATGTGGATAGGTGCATATAGGTGCACATATGTGTATGTGCGTGCTGTGCACACACATGTTAGTGCGTATATTTGTTAGCTGTTGGTTATTTGACTGAGTGTTGTTGTGGACCATGTATTTATCAATCTTTTCTATGTAAGTCATTTCATACTTCTTATTTTTTTCTTCTCATTTCCGGGAAAATTTTCTAATAACATTATAAGGAAAATTGTACACCAGAAAAATGCTGGAAGTATGGCAGCATTTTCGAGGAAATGTTTTTTTTATGTCGAAACAAAAGGAGGTAAATGTAGAAAACCAGAAGTAAGGGATAAACATATAAGTTTAAATCAATAAGAATAGAGAGGATTCTTCCTGAAATCTTCTGCTCTGGTTTCATGTTATAATCTTCTACCTTCCTTAATATTGCTCATCGGTAGTTTGCTTCCTTTCCTTGAATTTTTCGTTCTAATAATGTTTTACTCCATAGGCATTGTTTTTTCTTCATAGATCTCTTGAAGTAATAACTACATTTTTCAGCTTATCAATGTCATACTTTCCCGCAGTCATTTACCCGTCCTAGTTGGGGGAACCAATTACTATATTCAGGTATATTGCTGCTTGTTTTCGTTTATTATTGTAGAAAAGATTCATTTTTGTAGCTGCACTAAATTATGCATTCCTGTTTCATCTTATGCTCTATGATGTTTAAGTTATTATTTAGTTTGTCAATTATATGTTCTATTGTAGGAACTTTTTTGTTCTAAAAACTGTGCGTGTGTGGGCTGCACTTAGTTTTGTTCAATAAGACAACTATTAGTTCTTGAGGGGCCATGTATTGGCTGTCCTTCCATCTTATTTTTTCACCTTTGTATGCTGGTGATGCTTGATGAAACTATTGCCAGTTTTTGTTGCATCAATGGCGCAGAAATTTCCTGTTGTTACTACTACGGATTGCAGTGGGGCGGCTGAGGGATTAGCACCATTATCCGTACCTGCCCCACCAAGGAAAATGCCTACACCCTACCCTACCTCACCCAACCTTGGTAAGGCATCATCTCATCCCTGAACGTTGATTGTACTCCCACAACCTGTCGCCGCTAGACTCCAAAACGGCAGATGAGATGTGTACATAACACACATGGGAAAAGAGACTGAAACAAAATAATCAGACTTAGCTATTAAGGAGAAATTTGGTTTAATACACACACACACATATACATAAAGAATCCGTATATGTTTGCATAGCGGAGGGGAAGTGAGTTTTGAAGTGGGAAATGGTTACCTACCTGATGGACCAAAGATTGACCACTTGATCACAATGGCAATGAGCCAATGATACTTTGTGAAGAAGGAAGGCTTATCCATTGAGCGGGATGAAAAGTAGAGAAAGGGAGATGGCGTCTGTGGATTGAGAGGTGAGAGAGTGACTGTGAAAACTAAAACCATGAAAAACAAGTACATTTATAGTTATAGGCACTTTAACAGATGTTAATGAAACTAAGGATTCTTAGTAAATAGGAAGTATAATGGTGAGGTGGGTTGATATCTCCAATCCCATTCCCGGCTCAAATGAAAGTTGGGTGTTTACTATTTTTTGTGGGATTTGTTGTTTCACTATTGTCTTTGCAGCAGTTTGTATGGTTGTTCCGCCATTTCATGGTCTTTTAGATCAATGTTGCTGTGAACTTATCTAGTTCTTACATGGCTTAAATTTTAATTGAAACAAGTTTCTATGGTTTCTTACAAGTTTCCCATTCTTGTCCCCTTTTCAAGTGTCAACATTTGTGAATGAACTTTTATTTGATAGTCATATCATGAAGTTAAATGTCCGTGGTAGGGTGTACGATGCAGCTTTCTCCCCCCCACCCCCTTTTTTTTATTTTTTATTTTTATTTTGTTTCCTTGTTTTTTCTCTTGGGCATGCAAGTTTAATATTTATCCATTTTATCATAATATATATTTTCTCCTTGTTAACTGCACTCAGGCTCTCATGAGTCCATTCCTTCTGGATGATTCAATAGAAGATGTGGATGAAAGCTGCTCAAGTTTCCCTTCAGGTAAATAGCTATGGTGATGCTTTTAGACTTGTATCCATAATAAAATATAGTGATACAATAGTTTATGTGATAGGTATCGTTTTTAATATTACATAGTCCATTTTTGTCCATAGGCGAAAAACAAATAAATTCTGATTTAGGATTTGGAGGAGAAAGTATCAGTGCTAGTTATGATTCTCTTAAGGACCTTGATCCAGTTGCTGCAAATAGAATTCATCCAAATGACCATAGAAAGGTAATGTGTAATTACATATTGGGTCTTCCTTACCAAATAAACAAGGTTCACTAATTTGTAATTTAGGTATTGATGTATGATTATATGAACCAATTTGGTTCTTCTGCCTGCACCATTGCATCATGGAATAATATTGAAAACAATTGTTTGAGTAAAAAAACCTAGGTAGTGTGGGAACGAGAAACTAAGGCTTTGTTTGGTCCATGGATTTAGTGAGAGAAAGGAAAAGAGAATAAGAAGGAAAAGAGTGTTCTTTGTTTAGTAAACAAGGAAATTCGCGAGGAAAATAGGAAGTAAAATAAAATAGGTTGAGAAATAAATTAAGAATGTTGTATTTTGTGGGTCACTTCCCTTCATCTTTTCTTGAGTTTCTATCTATGAAGCACGGACGTGGGTGCGGGGACGCGGGTTCGAGGAGTTCGGCAATTTTCCCAAAATCAAGAGTGCGGGTACGGCGGGGGTACATGTATAAAATATTAAAAATTTATTTTTATATATTACTGTATATGAACCATTCAAGTACACACACTTGTTTTCATATATATATATATATATATATTTCCTAATTAAGACCTAATAACAACAAACAAGCCATAAACTCATAAACATAAATGCTACATATGCAACTAAGCAACACACAAACTACTATTCTACGAAGATAAAAAAAAAACACAAAACAAACTAAAATTTGCAATTAGAAAAAAATTCATCTCTGGAAAAAAAATACTAGATTTTCGGTTCCTCGTAGGTTGTCGAATCCTCGTTGTCTAGGTTCCTAGTGGGCTGACCTGACCACAAGTAGAGGTGAGAGAGAGAGAGAGAGAGTGAAAGACAGAGACTGAGAGAAACGAGAGAGAGAAAGACAGAGACTGAGAAAGAAAGAGAGAAACGAGAGAGAGAGAGAGAAAGCGAGAGAGAAACGAGAGAGAAAGAGAACGAGAAAGAGAGAACGAGAGGACAAACCTATTAGGTTGCGTGGATGTTGAGCAGCTGTGGATGAGTGGATCGTCACTTTCTTCTTCTCTCTTTCTTTTCTTTTTCATTTTTTGACTGTAATGCAACTGTATGTAGACTATGTAGTATATATATGGTCTTTAGGGTTTTTTTTAAGTTTGTGCTATTTATTTTTTGGACTCCTACTTTATCAAAAATTTGTTTTCAAACTTTAAAAAAAAAAAAATTGCCCCGCCGCACCCCCTAGAAGTGTCCCTCCCGCACCCACGCCGCACCCAAAACTGCTGAAGAGCTCAAGAAGAACTAACTGCCGCACCACCCACGCCGCACCCGAACTGGGTGCGCACTTAATTCCCCTGCGGCACCATTTTAGGAGTGTCCGTGCATCATAGGTTTCTATTAGATTTAAATTTTTTTTTTTTTTTTCTAATTTCATTTATGGTTTAAGCATGAAGGAAAACATTAGGCAAATTGTTTTCCCGCTCGTTTTCTTTTCTCTAAATCTGCAAACCAAATGAAGCCTAAAAGACCAAGGGTGTGTTTGATAACCCAATTAAGTGGTGAAAATGAAAAATTTCAGCACTTATTTCTCTTCTGTGCGTTTGGTAATGTATCACTTAATTGAAAATGTTGACACATAAATTTCAACCCAAATTTAAGCTCAACCCAAATTCAAGTCCAACCCAAAGAAAGGTTCATACTAGTCGAATTGGCCCAATTAGGTCAACTGGCCAAAATTCAAATGACGATTAAGCTCAGCTTGGCCCAATAAAATCAATTGGCCCAATAAGGTCAACTGGCTCAATGAGAACCAACCCATGAAATTGGTTTCAAAACTCAAAGAGTAGCCAATATGGTCCAAATATGACTCACGTATCTTTACAATATATGTGAGATACAAAGTTCGAATCTCAAAGCGAAGTTGGGATTACGGATGAGGTGTCAATGTTCGAATTTTAAAGATTTGAAATATCATTTGGGATCTTTGAAAATGAGACACGTGTCATCTCACATAGAGATGATACAAGGGGATTTCAAGTCAAATATGATATATCAACATTCGAATCTTGAATGATATTTGTAACGTCAGATATACGTGTCATCTCAAATAGAGATAATACGAACAAAAGGGACAATAATGTCATATCAAGTTTGGATATCAATATTAGAATTCAAATCGGATATTGGAATATCACCTGAGATTCTTAAAATGTACGTATCATCTCAAATAGAAATGATACAAACAAACAAAAAAGGATATCATTCCAAGTCAAACATGGTATCATAATTCGAGTTTTGGATAAAAGAAGGAGATATGTACCATCTCACATAGAGATGGTACAAAACAGGAAGAGACGTCTGTTATCATGAAAGGATGATATATCAATATTCGAATTTTGAATATTGATATCTAACGTCAGTTGAGAGATTCTGGAGGATACGTATTCTCTTTCAAATTTCAAAGAGATATGGTATTATCCTATGGAAACCTCTATAAATAAAGAACCCCAAGCATCAGAAAAACGAAGATAGAAAAAAAGAGAGATCGACAGAGCTAAACAAAGGGTTAAAACTAAGAGCTCAGAGAAATACAAAGAGAACAGACGTACAAAGCTACAGAAGCTAGAGAGAGAAACACCTCTTTAGAAGAAGAAGAAGAAGAAGAAGAAGCAGAAGAACAGAAGAAGAAGACGTCAATACAAGACTCCCGAAAGTATCAAACACAATGGAGTTCATCAGGTAAAGGGTTCCAAACCCTCTGGTAAAAAAGAATGTATTCAAATATAATGTATTCTAGCTATGTAGAAACGGACCAAAATCCGTTCTTTCAATCAATAAAAATTCCTTCTTGTTTGCCATTTGTTGTTTCTTTTTTGTTTATTTTGTTTTCTTTTTATCGCTAATCGGAGGTCAAAAATAATTAACGATCTGCCTAACGGCAGATCGGAGACAGGGACACCACAAATCAAACAATAAACACTATCGCTCAAGCGGCATTGGTAATTTGTTAAACACAGATTTTTGAATCCTACAAAACGAACACAACTCAGCGGGATGACGAAAATTTGTGTCAACAGAAAAAGCAGCCAAAAATCCACTGAAAACTTTAAGTGAAAAAGTTATGCCGAAAATGTTCATTGAATGCAACCTATTTCAGTATTTAAAACACAGTTTTCAGTTTTGCAAATCCAATCGCTTAAAATTTTCAGTACTTAAAATTCAGCACTTAATTTTCAGTTTTATCAAACACACCCCAAGTGTAATCCTTCTCCTTGGAGGACCAGCTAGGGGTGGAAATTGGGTCGTGTCGGGTCATAATTGTGTCATTCTTAACGTGTCATAATCGTGCCGGGTCATACACGGGTAGGGGTGTACACGAGCTGAGCCGCTCAACAAGGGCTCGCGGCTCGGCTCGATAATAGCTCGGCTTGGCTCGGCTTGTATAATGAACGAGCCTTGAATACATAGCTCGTTTAATAAACGAGACAAGCTTGAGCACACGTAGGCTAGACTCGATCGGGCTCGGGCTCGGGCTCGGCTCAGCTTGATTAAGGCTCGTTAGTAGGCTCGCGAAAAAACTCATATATATATATATGTATTAGTTATAAATTACAAGGGGTCCAAAAACAATTAAGAAAAATATGAGTTGGAGTATTGATTATATATACGTAAATAAAAACCCTTTAGTTTGAAAAATAGATTAAAATTATGGGGGTTCAAAACAAATAAGACTTTAATAGGAGGATATGGTTGGTGGTGGGTCATTTGTGAACTAACAAACATGTACCATATAATTTCTTCCCATGGCTATTGCCCCTAAAACGTACTATAGAAAAGAAACCAAAAACTGAAAAGCAAAGCATGTTTTATAACCCGTCCCACATCGGAAGTTGAAAGAAAATTAGTGAGAAAGGGTGCCTATAAAAGGCATAGCAATTCAATGCAAAAGGAAACGCCACATGTTATAGGCTTATAGCCATTTCTTGGTGGCTTGGCTGGAAAAGTCAAGCATGAAATGCTTTGCTTGAGCTTTATGTCAAACTAGCTCGAGCTTTGAACACAAGCCATCATAAATAGAGTTAAGTTTTGATTTGATTTCCAGCCGAACTCAAAATCGAGCCGAGCTCATAATCAAGCTTGAGCTCGAGCTTGATTTTTAAACTTAATTGAGCAAGCTCGAGCCAAGCTTGACCTTGACCATTTTTTAACGAGCCGAGCTCGAGCTGGCTCGTTTAATATTTTTTCGAGCTTGAGCCGAGCTTGAGCAAGGTGCTAGCCCTTCGAGCCGAGCCTGCAAAGCTCAGCTCGTGTACTCCCCTATACACGAGTCATCCGTCTAACCCGTATAGGGTGTCATCGGTTCGGTTCGGTTTGAATTTTTATTTTTTTAATTTTTGGTTTTTTTTTTCATGTTTTGAAAACCAACCAAATTGGTCGGTTCGGTCGATTTTTTCGCCTTTTGGTTGATTTTGCCAATTTAGGCGGTCGGATCGGTTTTTTTGTAAGTAATTTTAAGAAAACCGATCAGTTAGCTTGGTTCGGTTATCTGAAAAAAGCTTATAGTCCTACTAAGAACACAAACAAGTCTTCCATCAAATGTATCAATTATTAACACGTACATCTTAAATATCAAAATATTACAAATATAACAATATCCAACTATTATAAACTTAACACCCAAGCATATCCAAACAAAATGAATAAGAAGAAATATTATTTTTACTAACTGTATAAAGAAATTTCTTCACTTGCCATCCATCAAGAATCAAGATTAACAGTTGTATTTGTCTAATTGACTAATTTGTCTCCCTCCTAATCCAACAATCCTGGCAGGCTTCATCTCCCCTTTTTTATTTTTTATTTTTATTTTTATGCAATGCTTGATGCATGAATGCTTCGGCTCCAGCTTTGTCCCTCCCTTATTAGTTGTTAATTATTATTATTTTTTATTACATTGGGTATTAATTATTATATATAAATTTACTTGTTTGGTAAGCTGGTAACCACTATTTTTTTTTTGTGAGAAAAAAAAGAAGCAATTTTAGTTTATATATATATATTTTTTAAATAAAAATTTAAATATATATTTTTTAATTCTTATTTATGTTATTTGTATTTTAGACATCCAGATTATTAAAATTATTTTTAGAATTAAAAAAAAAAACCCTTTCTGCACTTAAATACTTAATCGGGTCAAACGGGTTAGATGGGTTGACCCGCCTCAACTGTTTATTAATCATGTCAAATGAGTCGACTCGTTTATGACCCGTGCCCTTATACAGGTGACCCAAACTCGTTTATTTTCGTGTCGGGTTGCCATGCGGGTCAAAAATTGCCACCCCTAGGACCAGCTCTCGCAAAACAATTACATTTGAGATCAAAAGGCATCAAATAGAATTATTTGGAGGTTAGAGTATACAAATCCAATGACTAAGCAAACGAAATGAAAAGGAAAGAAAAATGGTAAAAACAGAAAAGGGTTAAAAAAAAGAAAGAGAGTGTTGAAAACACCCACATGTATGCCTTGAGTACAATGGAAGTAGTTGGGGGATGCTGAAGCTTATAAATGTAACGGGAAGAAAACAAATCAAAGAAAAAGAAATTCACTTCCAGATACTCGAATTGAAGATCAAATATCTTGAGCATGTCAAGGATGAATGATTGGATTTTACTCCCTGAAGGGAAGGTGAAAATAGGAGAAGGAAAAGAAGATTATTGCATTGATTGCCCGTTGAATTTAGTTGTTGACTCAAAAACAATGTTCTAAAAATCGCTAGGCGCTAGTCGGGCGGCTAAGGGGGGCCTAGGCGGATTTTTTTCTCAATAAAATTAATTATATAATAGATATATATACACACCAGTTATGTGGTATTATTTAAGAATAATTATCGATTTGGGGTCCAAATACTAGATCTATATAAAGGTTTTGTGGTGTTTTTTTGGAAACAAGTAAACATTGTAGGAAGGTTTTTAATATTTAAAAAACTATTAGGGATCTATTAATAATTAACTTAAACATTAAGTGTATATATATACAAATGTTAGACGTAACCGTGAGTTATTTTTTTCCCTTCTTATTTTAACAACCTATGTTGGACAATTTTCTAAACGCCTAGGAGGAAATCTAGGCGGCCGCCTAGCACTGCCTAGGCCGATTTTTAGAACACTGTTAAAAGTCCTTCAGAGTTTTTGGTTCCTGACACATGGGTTTTGCCATATGGTAGCCCTTAAATTATGCAGTATATGCTACATGTTTAACATTTGGGGCAATCATTGTAACATATGCAAAATGTTCTCCTTCTCTCTCTCTCTCTCTCTCTCTCTCTCTCTCTCTCTCTCTCTCTCTCTCTCTCCTTTTTAAACTTGAAAGTCACGAAATTGAACATTTAAAATTGTATGACATTGTTTTTGTTTTTATTCTTGTGCTTGGTTGATCGAGAGAATTAAGTTTGGGTGTCGGTTTAACATTGTGCCCAAACATCTGATTGTTAATCAAGGTTATGTATTTTTGATGCAGTATTTTGTAGTACTCTATTTTTTATTAGTAGTACTTTGTTTTGTAATGGGTGCTTTGGTGGTTAACTTCATTTAATCACCATAGTTGAGGGTAGAGAAGGCTATAAATAGGGGCTGAAAACTGTTTTAAGTAGCTTTTGTTGACATTGTAATGGATTTGGTTTTAACCAAACGAGCCTCAGAGCTCTTGGAATGGAAGTTCTCTTCCCAAAAACCCTAACTCTGTGATTATTTCAATTCTCTTGATTTGAGCAGCCATTAGCATCTTTGTATGCATCAATTTTCTATGTTCATTTGATTGGAAATCTCTTTTGTGCAATATTTGGGTTAAATTTTCCTTGCATGCTAGTTCTCTGCAAGAGCGATCATACTTCATTAATTAAACCGAAAGTTGCATTTCTTGTGGCATATTTTGTTTGGCGGCATTTTGTAATTTCGTATTGGTTGACATTCACGCAGATCAATCAATACCTTAGTTTGTATACTCGCTGTGGTATTCTTCCTAGCAAACTTCTTCAAGGGAAGGCCATGGAGGTTGGTACTGCTTGTTACTTGTGTGGTTAATTTTTGTTTAAATTTTAGAATCATGGTTGTCAGAATGGTTGATTGACGAGTCAATTAATGCGAGTCAATTCGAGTTTCATACAGCCCGATATGATTCAAGACTCACTATTTTGAACTTTGAAATTGGAAGAACATTTTGAGCTTTGATATTACACGAGACTTGTATTAGACTGGTATTTTGTTCACTTTTAGCTGTGTGCTTTTCTGATCTATAGAGTATATGCATATATGATATTAGTTATTTTTAAATTAGTGAATCTTAAGATTCACGATTTGATATGATTCATGATTTACAATCTTGGCCAACCGATACACAATTCGGTTCAAGTGTAATTGACCAGGTGAAATAAAACTGAGTTGGGCAACTTGGGCCACATGCTGTTTAACATTCTTATATTGCATGTGGCAGCGCAGAACTGGGGCCGAGTTGATAACTTCAGATATAATTGCTGTTTCATATGTGTGGATGCATCTCTCCCTGTATTGGACCGATATGTAGAACAAAGGGTAGACAACATGGTCGATGCTGGTTTGCTTAATGAAGTCTATGATATTTACAGCTTGAATGCAGATTATACTCGAGGTTTACGTCAGGCTATTGGGGTCCGTGAGTTCGAGGATTTTCTTAGAGTTTACCCTGTTGAAGAAAATGATTTGATTAATGGCTTCAAATTCCAAATGTCAACAAGTAAGGATGATAAAATTTTGAAAGAAAATATGAGAGAAATAATGAATTCCTCTGATGACATCAAGTTAAAGCTTCTATTGAAAGAAGCCGTAGACAAAGTAAAAGCAAACACCCGAAGACTTGTTCGTCGTCAAGTAAGCATATTATATATATATATATATATGTATATATTCATAAAACAACGTTTTTTTAAGACGTGCTACCTGGTAATTAATATTTTGTTCCCTTAAACGAATTATTCTCATAATTTTTAGTCCTCTTTTTAACACCTATATTGGATCATGTATCATATGTACGTCATATTTAGACAAGTAATAATTCAGATACAGTACGACCAAGCTTCTACTTTCATGAATTTGTGAAGGATACTCATGTTTTCTTTTAGTTATTCACATACAGATTACTTCATCTAACAGTGATTTTATATGAATATTATGTTTGATAGATTATTCTCAGAATTTTTAATTCAATTTTTTTTAACCAGCTATACTTAACCTTGTATCATAGTATTTGTCATATTTAGACAAGTAATTATTCACATACAGTGGAACTAATTCTACTTATTCGTGAAAGATACTTATATTTTGTTTTAATTTTTCTTTTCTTTTTTTTTTTTTTTTTTAAAGTTTGGCATTCTTTGACCCTTCAATTTTTTTTGCAAAACAATCCCTTAAGACAGCTTTGTTGAATTTGTTGATTTACAGAAGAGGAGACTTAATCGACTGCAAACGTTGTTTGGGTGGAACATACATTATGTTGATGCAACAGAATCTTTATTATGTATGTCTTTTGGGACTAATGTGTTTTTCTTTTTGGGTTTTCTGTTCCCCGTGGTTTTCTTGTTAGTTGTTACATAATATGACATCTCTCATGGAGAGTCTGAATAGAATCGAATATTCAATATTTTAGGCTTCTCCGACCATTCATGGGCAACAAATGTGGTCCATCCCTCTGTAGAAATAATCAAATCTTTTCTTGATGAGGACGTGGGTTTAGTACCCGATGCAGAGTCTAGAAATTGTACCCACGGATTATTGATTCAAAGAGACTTGTGGACTCAATATGTATGCAAGGTTAGTGTGTAGTGGCTGCACAAATTTAAATTTTCTGCTCTTACTTCTGCTGTGTGTGTGAGTGTGTGCACCGTGTGCTGAAATGTGCTTGCTTTCGAGGCAAATGCTCTATTTTCCCCAAAATTTGATTTTTGGCCTTCTTTTATAAATCAGTTTCAATTTAGGACAATTGTTAACGGACATTATGATTGAAGGCCTTAAATAGCCTTCCTCAATGGAAATCGATTAGAAACTCGAGGGGCCTTATGTGGTACAATTTATAATAGAGGGCCAGAAATGGAATTTTTTTAAAAAAATAGAGGATACCGCCATGTATTTAATCCTTTTTTTTTTTTTTTGACATATCTGTGACTCCATTCGCTTTATAGGCTTGTGGAAATCGAATGCTTAGGGGGGCACATGAATGGGAACAGCATATACAGGGCCGTGGCCATCGAAAACGAGTATCTCGGCTTAGGAAGTCTGGATCATAGAATCCCATATTGACTCGAATGCATGTATAGTTTTTGCTTGTCTGCAATGAACTTCACAAGAAAAATGAAGTGGACAAATTGGGCACGATCTACTCTGAAGAAGCGGCTACAAGATATGGTATTTCTTACCAATTGCCTTTGAATAAACTATACTCGTTCTCTGCAATGCAGATCTAATAGTAGTGATTTTTCATGGTATGTCAAAAATATCTGACTTTGAATGATCTGACTTTGTCTTCGTGACGGTGCATACACTCTTTTCATCTATGCTATACTTGCAATTGTCATACAATTACGGGTTCACTATGAGATATGTTTGCGTGATACCTGTTAAATTGGAGCATCTAACCCAAAATCAATTGGCAATGGGTGGAGTCGTCCCTTGAACTTATATATTGAGTAGGTAGGCTATAAGTTCCTGATGTGGGACAAACAATCTTAACACGCCCCCGCACGTGTGACATGACTGAGAGCCAAACATGTGGATTACTGAGATAGGGTGACGTGGAGCACACGTGGATAAATTGGCCCTACAATAATCTGCTCTCATACCATGTTGAATTAGAGCATCTACCCAAAAATCAATTGACAATGGGTGGAGTAGCCCCTTGAATTTATGTATTGAGTAGCAAGGTTATAAGTCTCCGATATAGGACAATCTTAACACACTCCCGCACGTATAGTATGACTGAGAGCCAAACTCGTGGATTATTGAGATAGGGTGGGGCCAACTATAGCACTTGTAAGGGAAAAGGGCTGGACAAGACTCAGTTCGAAGACCCTCCCTACGCCGACTCCACTCTTCCCCTACGGGTGTCGTTCAACCCTCGGTCAGCCTTCGGGCCATGTCCAGTCCTCGATTAGCCCCTTCGGGCCTTGTCTAGCCCTAGGCCAGCCCCATTCGGGTCTTGTCCAGCCTTCGGCTAGTCCTTTGAAGGGGAGTTGTGGAGTGTATTATGGTGGTTTGAACTTTCAAGATTTGGGTTTATTGTTGCAACCACTGTTACTTGTTTTTAAACAAGAAGTTGGCTTTTTTTGGTGATTTACTGTGGATGATCATTCCCACAGTCTCACACTCTATTGGTGGATGGTGTTTTCCACTCTTGCTAACTTTCATGAATAGTCTTGTTGTAACTTTATTATTCCAAACTTCTGTGGTTTATTTCCACCTTCAGTTTGCGGTGGAGTGTTGAAACGGCTGATTTTATGATAACATGATTCTTATCTTTATTGGTCATGTTGACCATCTTTATTGTCTTTAATTCTCTTTTATTGCCTTTCTTTTCATTCTGTCTTTGTAAAGCTATATATATATATATATATATATGGAGATGAATATGAATAAAATTATTATTTTCCTTTTTTTTTTTCAAGTTGGTATCAGAGTCTTATAAGCTCTGATACCACTTGTAAGGCATATAAGACTCTGATACCACTTGTAAGGCCCAACTCATTCAAGTCCTTAAAATCTAGATGTTAAGAAGAGGAGAAGTAAGGTTTTATAAACTGCACAGGCAACAACACATCTAAGCGGTGGGCATGGCCGGCCCAAAGGGTGGGCAAAAGGGGCAATCGTCCCTGGCCACCAAAGTTTGCAAAAATTTGAGGGCCCCCATAAAATTTTTATAATTACATTTTTACGTTGAGATTTTTAGTATTTTTACTTTTAGGTCTCCCCCAATGACCAATTTACTATCATCGATTACAAATATATTGATATACATGTATATAAAACTCAAAAGCAAAGGTCCTAGAATTTTGAAAATTAAACTTTTAGTGTAAGAATTTTTTGAGTTTTAAAAACAGGTCCATCTAGAATTTTGAAAGACACAATATATTGTTTAAGTTTCACAAATAGACTCATATTATAAGTAGACTTCAAAAAAATCGCCAATTATGTATCAATAAATTCTTAAAAAAATTGCCAATTATGTATAAGTAGACCTCAAAAAAATCGCCTCGGAGGCGCTGCCTCGAACCCCCGTATAAGGGCCACCCTTTAATAGTTTGTCCCGGGCCTCCAAATACTCGGGACCGACCATGGCGGTGGGATGACAATGTCCCCGCACGTGTGGCAAAGGGACACACGTGGATTACGGAGATAGGGGACAAACAAAGCTCGGCTACTAACTTGAAAAAAGGGAAAAAAGATAATTTTATTCATATTCATCTCCATGTATATATAGCTTTACAAAGAGAGAATAAAAGGAAAAGTAATAAAAATGAGATAAAAGAGAATTAAAGACAATAAAGAGGGTCAATATGACCAATAAGGATAAGAATTATGTTATTATAAAATCAGTCATTCCAACAATGCCTGTATAGAAGAGAGCTATATCATGACCCTAAATTCTATAATAGGGAAAAACAATGTGGAATGCCAAAAATTTGACCAAGCAAGCACGGAATCTCCCGTAAAACCGAAGAATCCGTGCCCATGCTCGTGCTGGTGTGGGTTATTTTCGGGTGCTTTTTTTATTTTTATTTATTAATTTTTTTTTTTATAGGAAAAATGAGGTCGTACGTTTAAAGGCTAGAGGTGGTTATGTAGCCTTTATACTTGTTATTTATGTCTTTAAGTGCATAAAGAATGAAGACAGTGTAGTATTGGTTATACGACTGTATAAATATAAAAGTATATGTATTTAATAACATTCTATACAAGACTAGAATTCCTTGCAATGACTGCGGCTCACTTTTTTTATTTGTTGAAAGAAGTAGTATTGAAGTTTGCTTTTGATTTGGACAATAATGTTAGGGGCATAAAAAAGTTTTACAAACACTTTATTAGTACACTTTATTTCTTTTTTGGATGGCATTATAGAGTCTGGATAATTTTAATAGACCTCGCAGTGCCATTTCGAAGAGAGATAAAATATGCTAATAAGTATTTGTGAAACTTGTTTGATGTTATCTTCCTTTTCTCGATTTTTATACTATACTCATGTGGTGTGCAATAATATTCAAGTCACATTATTTCCATTGCCCATTACTTTCTCAACTTCACAATAAAACAAATGTGATCGACGTCATTGCTTTGTTTGTTGGTATAGATAAATGTTTCATTAAAAAAGTATTATTGTTCAAATGAAACACATTTTGTGTGGACTGATTTGTATGTTATAGATAATAATAATGTTTCATTAAAAAGTATTATTGTCCAAATGAAATACATTTTGTGTGGCCCACTGAGAATAAAGATGTTGTCATGTTGATATCTGCGTTGGGACCCAAAATTCTTTCTATGTATTGTTTATTAATAATGATACATACACACACTGTTGTACACCACATAATTTAGATTATTGATTTCAGTGAATTCTATGTGTTCCTGTGTGGGACATATGTGAAATCTACATGGGATCTTCTAGAATCAATGACCAGTTGTGCGTATAACTCATAGTTTATCTCTTAGCTTGAATCATCAAGTGCTTTTCTACTTATTTTTGGTGATAGAAAGAGCATCATGATAACACATTTAATAATCATACTGTTGGTGAGTAATACTACAGACACAACACATTGCACAACATAAAGTATAACAGCGCTTTAAATGCTTGTATTGTGTAAGTGGTGCATGAAAAGTGTGAAAAATTCAAACAACATAGAGTACAAGATATTTACAGTCATATTGTGCTTTGTGTTGTGTCTGTAGCATTACTCACAATCAATAATGATACACACACAATTTTATACATTTTTTAACATTCAATAATTCTGGCTCTTGATTTAGAGGACTCCATCTCCATGTGCTCTTGCGTTGGACTCATGTGGAATTTACATGGGATCCACTGGAATTACGAGCCAAGATTATTAGATGTGGAAAAGTGTATGGAATTGTG
Organism: Hydrangea macrophylla; assembly: GCA_033977485.1. Taxonomy (NCBI): domain Eukaryota; kingdom Viridiplantae; phylum Streptophyta; class Magnoliopsida; order Cornales; family Hydrangeaceae; genus Hydrangea; species Hydrangea macrophylla. Next base: position 96,808,349 of record CM066997.1, on the reverse strand, counting down.
TGTATCATTACTCGCATTCCATCAAATTTGCAACATAAAAATTGGCTGATGTAGTTCTCTAATATTGAATGTAAATGCTTATACAGCTTTTACTTGTTTGGCAAAGAACTTTGCAAGAAAAATGAAGGGAACAAATTGGGTCAAAGTGCCACCCTTTTTTCAAAAGTTAAAAAAATATTTACTTTGAAGCAGTTGCTGCAAGATATATGGTAGTATTTAGTTAATTTAAATTACCTTGGAAGAACTATAATTCTCCTGTACTGCAAATTCGGATCCAATGATTGAGTAATTATCTATTTAATGCCAGAGCAAATTTCAGTGTTGTGCACTGATTTCTGTGCGTCCTGTGCCTCACATAGGATAAACAGTGCACACTTTTTTTTTTTTTTAAAGAAAACTGTGTTATGCACTGCTTATCCTGTATGAGCACATCACTAAAGTTGCTCCTTAATTAATGCCAATAATTTAGTATGATTTGGGATGATCTGACTTTTCTTTGTGAATGGTCCTAACAATGATGTGATAGTGATGATACCGAGGTATGTGAGCTACATTAGTGTAATTGAATTCCAATTCTATAATTTCTCATTTCACCCAAAAAAGAAGAAGAATTCAAATTCTATATTGGGAACAAAAGAAATGTGGCAAGAATGTTTAATGCTACACATACTCAGAAAAGTATATTAAAATACAAAATCTTGTTTAAAAAAGTTAGATTTTGTGCTGAACGCAAAAATACATAGACTATATGTAAGGTCTTTGAAAAGAGTGATCCCATGGTTATCTTATCTCCCTCGTGAGAGAAAAGAAACTACAACTTCTTTTGTTTGGTTAGGATTTTTTTTAGGCTAGTGTTAATGCTAAAACACAATGTGCTAATGTCAAAGCAGAAAGTGTCACTAAAAGCTTTAGTGACACATATCTAAGTGTCACTAAAACTTTTAGTGACACTTTGTGCTTTGACATTAACACATTGTGTTTTGACATTAGCATCATCTTTTTTTATTGGTCAACTCTCAGTATATGCCCTTATATATAAGAGTTAGAACTTTATCCCAAAAAGTATGTAAGATTAATTTTTTTTAAAATTAAAAAAAAAAAAAAAAAAGAAAAAAGAAAAAAAAGAAGGCATTCTCGTTGCAAAACAAATAAGGTTATGTCACCAATCAATGCCTACGTGAGCATTTGCTTTTTACCAAAACTCCCCTTTTTATTATTTGCATTTTATTCAATCTCATATCTCAACAACTTTTCAGCTTGGTAAAAAATGAAAAATAAAAAAGAAAGACTGAAAGAAAAGAAAAGTCTTTAAACTTTGCTTTTCATATTCTTGTTACAAGGCTGTAGATGGACTGTATATGAATATTGAAAATGTGCACATGACAGCAAAAGAAAAGAACATACTGATGTTTACTTCCAAATTCCATTCATGTGTTTATATATGTAACCAACTTGCTTACCTTTTCCCGTGAAAAACAATGCTTATTGACTATTACCCTAATGTTGAAGTCAAGCTCATATATGTAATTACAATATCTAACTAATATTAATTATGCATATACATAAATATATATATATATATTTTTTCTACGGTACGAGAGGAATTTTGTGGCCTGTTTGGTGTGCCATAAACTTCAAGAGTAATGCTACACACACAACCAAATGCACAACCAATTGCACAACACTGCTTAAAAATGTTGGACTTTGTGCTAAAAAGCCTGTACACATAAAATGATGTGCAGTGTGTGTACAGGCTTTTTAGCACAAAGTCCAACATTTTTAAGCAGTGTTGTGCAATTGGTTGTGCATTTGGTTGTGTGTGTAGCATTATTGAAACTTCAATAGGCTCCGTTCATATTTTTATAACATTTTACCATAGGAATTTATCATCTATATATATGATTAGCTAATTATAGTATTTCTTTATCATTTTATTTTCATTTTTAGTATTTCTTAAGACGAACAAATTCATGGTCTGAATAAATTCCTCAGATATATAGCTCCTATTATGGGTCTTAAAACAACAAGATAAATTATGCATATTAGTGTATTTGTTATAAAGTTAAGAAAATAAAATTGAGACAACATTTAGGAACTTCATTTAATTTTTTTTTTTTTTTTTAAACAGAACTTCATTAGATGTTTCTAAGAATTGACATTATTAAGCAATATCATGTTAATTCCAAACAACTGCTCTGCATGAAGTTGCAAAATATGTATATTTGGATCCATTGGCAAGAGCTAATTAAGCAAATTTGATTTTCAGAACATTTGGGTTATGGTAAAATCCTTTCTTGTCATTCAAAAAAATGGATGATATGGTTGCTCGATATTCGATACTGAATGGGTTCACTACTTAATTGAAAAAGTAGCCAAAAAATCTACTTAAACTTTAGAGTGAAAAAAGTCTACTGAAAACTTTAAGTAAAACTTTATTGTCAGCACCTCAATAGCTTAAAATTTTCAATTTTATCAAATGGGGCTTTAGGATATGCTTTTCATGGGAACCAAGTTCTACTAGAGTTATTAGTGTGGCCATAGATTCCTGTGCAATAAATGGACACTGATCACTAAAGATTTGAATTTATAGAATGAGTTCACTTATGAACTACATAATCGATTCTGTCATCTCTCAAATAGCCTCTTATTGTGTTATTATTATATATATATATATATCATTTTTCTCACGTAGAGAAAAATAGATACAGTAATTTTTTCTTTTAGTACTTTTTTAAATACTAATTAGAGAAATTGCCCCGGCATTTCGAGCCCCTTCCACCCTAATGAGATTTTTTTGGGGGTGGACTATAGGGTAGGCAAAAATTATTAATCCATATGACCGTCACACTGTGTGATAATTACTGTGATCTCTTCAATACTGCAGAACTACATGGGACTTATAGAATAATCAAATCGCAGTAGAAATCACACGAGTATGACATTCACATGAGATAATTTCTCGTAGGATAAGCTTCTAATGAAGTGGTTTTTGGGAAGGCACAAAAATATTCTAAAATCAAGCTTATAACTTTTTGAATTTGATTTTTGTGAAAATCGGCATTACATTAATTGGTTTGACTTTTATAGCAAGTATGATGTGTTTTTTTATTTATTTAGAGTAACTTAATATTTAGTCCTAATATAGACACCTAACTAGAAATATGTTCTTTTTAAAAATGAAACTAGAAATAAGTCCTAATTTATTTTGAGGACCAAAATATCCCACATTCATGCAAATTGTTGACTTTACTACATTATAGCATTTTCAAAAATGAAAATTAAAATCCCATAAATCACGTTCCTTCTAAATCAAGTTATTCAATGAGATATTTGGGAAAAAAAAAAAAGAAATTCTAAATCCACAGAGCTCCAACGATTTGGAGGCGATTGAAGATCAGCGATGACGGACGAATGCGACTGGAGAAGATCTATGACAGTTAGGCGATTTGCAGAGATCAAAGTGGACTGAAAAAGATCAATCAATTCGCATATTTCTCACAAATTTGGTTGCAAAATTTCTCACGATTTGGTAGAAACTCAAGATTCGTTGTTCGTTTTATGTTAGTTTTTATCATAATTTTCTCATTTTTTTGGGCTACAACAAAGAGGACAATGGCAAGAAAATGTGAATTTCTCATCAATTTGATAGTTCGTATTTGTATGTTGAAGTGAGAAATTTCGGATCTACTTTCTGTGTGAATGGTTGAGTTTGTATAAAATTGAGTATTTCTCACTTCTGTTTTTATTAGGTATACAAATTTATGGATTTCTCATTTATAATTTAACTGAGAAATTGTACATGATAAATATGTCAAAGTGAGAAATTTCTCATCCAATATTCAAAGTGAGAAATCTTTTATCTAATCTCTGTGTGAATGGTTGAGTTTGCATAAAAAGTGGGTATTCCTCACTTCTATTTTTGTTTGGTATAAAAATTTACTTTTTCCTCACTTCTAATTTAGCTAAATAATTGTACATGATCAATACATTGAAGTGAAAATTTTCTGTTTTTGTGTGGTGTAAAAATTTACATTTTTTTCACTATTAATTTAAGTGAGAAATTGTACATGCTCAGTATGTTAAACTGAGAAATTCTCACTTAATACTGAGAAATTCTCACTTAATGACTGAATCATATATAGAAAACATCCCACCATAAGTTCACTACCTTTCTCACTTATTACACTTAATAGTGAGAAAATCTCACTTTGAATTCCACTATATTATTTACTAGAGTGAGGAAACTCCTTGATTTTAGCAAACAAATTTAAAAGTTGAGTAAAATAAGGAAACTGCTTGATTTTAGCAAACAAATTTAAAAGTTGAGTAAAATAAGGAAACTCCTTGATTTTATCAATATTTATTCTCTTATCCATGATCTACATGGATTACACTTGACATACCCGTCATTCACACGCCTTATTTGTACTGGTGGTATATATATACATACGTCATCTAATCATATGGGCAATTTTGAATGCTCTAATAACAAATTTCTCAATTACTAATACAAATTTCTCACTTTTTGAAATGGACAAAATGTGAAATTTCTCACTTTTTAAATGGATATAATACGAAATTTCTCACAACTAAGTCACTTCTTTCAACAAGCTTATCACCAAATTATCATATTATGAATTTCAGCATGATTTTGCGCTATATTGTGAATTTCAATTATGAATTTTCGCACTATATTGTGAGAATTTCTCACATTTTTATCATCAATCTTCAATCTTTCATACAAAATTATATGTTATTTCTATGATTCGAATCAATAAAACATACAAATCCTTTTCCATAATAAACAAATTACGTACAGATTTAAAATGCATTGTTTTGAACTATAATCAGCATGATTTTTGGGATAAATTTCATTATCCATGATCTCCTAAACATTCGTTTCATGTTTCATGTTAACTACCTAATTTAACTTCATTTGTATTTCACATGTTTTATATATATGTGTATATATATACAGTTATGTATAAATGTAGGGGTGAAAGAAAACGAACCAAATCGAACCACCGAACCGAACTGAACCGAATTGAACTGATCAATTCGGTCGGTTTTCATAAGTTATGTGCAGTGTAAAACCGAAAACTGAACCGGAAATTAAACCTAAAATCGAAAAAAACTGACCAAAATCGAACAGATCGGTCTGTGGAAAACCACCCCAAAATCGACCAAACCGAACCGAACCGAACCGATTTCACCCCTACATAAATGTATGATAAGGGTATAATGAACCGAATTTACACTAACCATTTAAGAATAGAGACTAATTATTGATTAACTTGCCAAATAAGGATTAATTTCTATACACTAAATCAAGTCAGGATCAATTCCTATTAATGGCTATAATTAGGGACCAAATCGTATATTTCTATTTTATTAAGTACAATTGGGAGGAAAATTTGAATACGCGCCTAAAATGTGAGGGAATTTGTGCTGACCTACTCAAAGAGGACCTCGGTCCTAATTCGATGGTGTCTTTAGATATATGTGAATGAACTTCTATAATAAATAAATACTTACAACCACCTTGTACGTACCTAGGTTTATAACCTTTGCCCTTATATGTTTTTTTTTTATTATTGATTTTGATTTGTTTTTATACTTATCTATATTATGGCAGGACACACACACACACACGCGCACACACGCACCATATAGACACCTATTCCACCTCAACCCAACCCCAAAACCCTATGTAACACCCATACCTGGAAAAGAAGATAGTGTGATATTAGTGTATGTTAATTAATGATAATTAGTGCATAAAATGATTTAAGGTGGGGTTATGAACCTACAGGTAAAAAGATGTTCAAATACAAACATAGATGAAAGTTCTATGATAGGTAGGACATGTATAAAAGTGGGGTCCAATGAGGGTCTAGTTAGCATAATTTACATTTAGATGCTATTACATGTTGATATGCATATTTGTTTAAATGTTTAAAAATATTGTTATGTCTTATGATAGGTTAAGGGGACCTGCTTGGGTACCCATGAAAGGGTGTATTTGAATACAATTTATAATTGGTAGGTTTAATAGCAACCTCATAATTTATGTGGGATCACGTTTGGGACCCACGTGAGATTTAGATTAAATCCATTTAAAAAAAGTGGGTAGTTAATGTAATTAACATGGGGGTTTCATAATAAAGCTTAAAGAAAGTTGGGGGAGGTAAATGAGAATAAGAAAAAGTTGTGTAAAAAATATGCTTGTATAGCATATGTGTCTTAAGCATACAAACACAGCAACATTTACATAAATTAAAGAGAACTAAAAGCTCTCAAGTCGGCGACGGTTTCCTCGATGAAGGGCAAGTTTATTATTTATCATTATTAATGAAGAACAAGTTTATTATTATCATTATTATTGTTTAACATTTATATGATAGGTCCGTAGAATTAAAGTTGAGAAGGTTTATACTTAAAGAGTTAAGAAACAAGACATATACTTCTCGGTTGTTTTATTCTGAAATTGTTCTTAGTCGTAGGATTATTAAATTGGGCATTTAATAATCCGGCTAGACTAACACGTGCCATGTTTATTTTACTTGATAAAATATGACTAGTCTTGAGTCATTAGTGTGGGGACACTAAAACAGACATGTGTGTGCTTGTTATCGAACAGGTTCACTGAACGTGATCAACTATTAGGAATATCCAAATAGAGCTTTACTTATTTATCAATGGATTGTTCTTAGTTATAGTGGTACAAGTAATCCTTAGACCTGAGATATTACTGTTGTCTTGTGTATGAGTTATTATGCTTTAACGTGCACAGTATTTATGTTTAATCGAAGGCATGTTCATGTACTATTGGGTATAGTAAGTCACACATAGAGACATGTGAGTGTACAACAAGGAATCTATCACTCTCAAGTGAGAGAGTGAATGTCCTATGTGCTTTTCTATGATATATCTCAAGTAAAGTTCCCTGGCCAGGGCATGATGAGAATTAGAAAGAGTTTTATTATTTCACCAGATATAGAGAAATATCAATTAGTTCAAGAACATATAATTAAATCTGGGTTTGATAATATGTCCATCACCCAAGAGATTTAATTGAGACATTACTTGATAGAGGGCTTGAATTGTACGATAACTATTTACGGAAAGGTTCGCTATTTTTCAAACTATCTGGGGTGTGTCATGATATACTGCTAGGTGTCACTTATGACTAGTGGAAGACAAAAATAATAAATATTAATATTAATTAATTCTACAAGGGAGAATTAGAATATGTTCTAAATTAATTAAAAAGGGTTCTA